>CM075859.1:20441088-21146088 GCA_037975125.1 Latrodectus hesperus
GTGAGGTTGGCATGCAAACTCATGCAACCATATCAATGGCCATTAATCCTGAAATGAACTTGTTTGGACCATATCCAGTGTCTTCTTGTTCGTTGCTACGACATTTGGAGGAGTAGGTCTATGAGCACCGTGACCATTCCTTTGGCATCTCTTGACAAAGCAGCTTGGTACACGTAACAACAAAGTTAAATACAACAGTGATACAAAGTTACTTTTTCAGACAAGTTCTGGTTCTTCATTCAGTATTCTGACGGCCATAAACGTGTCTTGATACTCTGAAAAGAACTCTTGTCGCATGGTTATATGTGGTGTCGTCATAGGAGCTTTTTATTTGATGTAATGATATGGGAAGTCATTGGGTACATGATACGCAACTCTCGGGTAAGTGTTATTTTAGCTTTAAGGATCATCAACTTTTCTACCAATTTTGTACTTTTGTAAGTTTCCAAACTGCTTGAAAATGTAATCATTTTTGTCTACGCGTGATACTGTTTACAGATACTAAACATATTTTTTTCATTTCTTTTCCTTCATGGTGTGGCAGTTTTAATGGCCAATAACTTATTTTTCGGCTCTATGTATTTCTTTTGTAAATATAATTGCAATCCGGGTAAAGATTCTGGTAATTTCCAGGTTTCTTATCACTTGAAATTATTTAAAAATTATTTATTGATATTATTATAAATTAACCAAGTGTATATTTTAGGATTCTACTCCCACACAGTTTCCATTATCCCATTCTGTAAAAATATCAATGCTCAAATTACATATAGCAATATATATTTTGTGGTGATATACTTAACCACAGTTGATTACTTAAAATTTAAATAAAGACAATAAATATATGTACTGTTATTTGAAACAAACCTCACAAGAGCAATTCATACAAGGATTGAAACTTGGAGAGAAAACTGATCCGCTTTCATAGTTCATCCTATCATAATGGCAATCTATTTGTAAAAGAAAATGAATAAAAACATCAAAAATAAAATTAAGCAAGATGCTGTTATTCAAGAAAAACAATAAGATAAATTAATTGAATTATAATTTAATTTTTTGTTGAAACAAAGTCTAAAGATAACAATGAGATATCAATGTTGGCATTATTGAAAGGGTTAAAAAGTGATTTTTGCAAGAAACACATAGTTTTCTTTTAAAATGCTTAAGGTACACTGATGTTTCTTATAAAATTTGATTTGTGATTAAAACAGTTTATAAATCCTTATTTTACTTACACACACATGCATACGTGCGAACACGCACGCATTTATGAAAAGTCAATTATCTTCAATAGATACTCCTTTCATGGTAGTCAATACATTAAGTTGAATGTAATTAGAAGTCTACCCAAGTAATATGATTTTCATATATTTATTCGATAGCTTATATAAATAAAAATGTTACATGGTGTCATATTATCACAACTTAATTTTCATAACAGGAAATAAATATTGAAAAAATAAAAAATACGAAATATAATTCCTATAAAATAATCAAAAAAATTACGTCTAGAAAAAAATGATAGAAACTATTATTCATTAAAAAGAGCTAAAAATAAGAATACATACTTTTGCGACATAGACTACAACAATTTTCATAACGCTCTTCCGGATTGATACAAGCAGAATGAGAGCAATCAATTTTTTGACATGCAATATTCCCTTTCTACTAAATAAAAAATGGACAAAAAATTATGAATACTGCAATCAAAAATAACACGTAAAAGATTATAATATATAATTTATTCTAAAATACTTATATACACGCATTATTCATTTCTTTTAAAAAGCTTTCATGAAAAATTACGTTTTTTTATTATTTTTAATTAACAGCTTAATTTTGTTAGAATTTAAAATGTGTGAGCACATGGATTCATTGCTATAAATTTCCTGGCTATATATACTTTGTGTTAACATATAGTTTTCCTGTGCTCTACATTTTTACATCATAATTAACTATAAATGACTGTTAATGCTTGTACGTTTGGATACAATTAATCAAAGTATGTTATGTCAAACGTCATGAAACATTATTTTATCACTAGTTGATAAATGGGAGCCTATAACTTTTTTATATCTCTTGATTTAAACATTTTATAAAACCAACTCTTTCTACTATGGTCATTTAAAGGTTTCAATTTTTGTTGTGACAAAAGGCGATTATTACTAACAAAATGTATAATTTACAAAAAATTTAATAATTATGAAAAATAAAATGCATAGTGTAACCAATTTTGTACCATAATAAAAAATATACAAATAAAAATATTGCAAGATATGAAATATTGTTTTCGAAATGAATAAAATCACAAAGCAATTTTTTTACTAGGGAAACCATGTAATCAGAAGAAATATTTATTTTTTAATTAAGTAAAAAACTTGGATTTTTTTTTTGTTGAGGTAAGCACTATTACATGTTACAGCCTTCTCTCAGCATATTTGAATGTGAACAGTTGATTTGAATCTTTACGAAGATATACTGTGGACTATTTCTGTTTTCTTTTTACTATCATTATAAATGTCGAGAATTTATAATGAATACATTTCATTATAAATGTCGAGAAACATGTATATTTCCAGAATGCGAAAAAAGAGCGAAAAAATGAATTTCTTTCAATTCGTTGTCATAGACGTAGTTGTGGAATGAGGCCTTTATGAGAACCAATCTATTTTTTCGTTCGATATCTTCAACAGTTCATGGACTAGTAAGCTTGAAAAATATAGATATTTTTAGCTTTTTACCTACAATATAAGCGTTTTGAAATGAAATCTATCATTTACTGTCAAAGGAAGTAGAACAAATCTCTTCATGACAACCACGAACATTTGTAGCTAGAATCTACATTGGACGGTTTAGCTGCATAAATTTTCTCACAGAGGGAGAGAAGGATTTCAATAGAAAACTGTTTCCCGTGCGTTATTTTCATAATTTCAGTCTAAAAAACAAAACTAAGTGGAAAGCCAAAGAAGAATAAACTTATAGTTATAGTGAAAAGGAAAAATTCTAATGTCTATTAAAATTAAAAGTCAACGCAATGTAATAAAAAAAAACTAAAACAAAATATGTAACAGAAAATCAGATTGAGAAAACGCAAATTCACATGTTACACGTTTAATAGTGTTAAGAAAACTATATCATTACTTTCTACCTCCTTCACATATAAAAGAAGCTCTCTTCGTTTCAAAATGTTATTACTTCTCTACACCACTATACAGCAATAAATTTAACTCGGTATAGTGCTCAAATTTTAAAAAAAAGTTCATCGCAAATAAGCAGTAGATATGCTTCACAATCGATTTCTTATAATCTGAACTTTCAGCCGATCAAATATTGAGCATTATAGAACAAAGTAAGCATTGTAGATGCTGAGCGAGAAAATACATACAATTAAAAATTCATTCATATTTTATTTGTACAAATTTTCCCCCTCTTTAACTGAATAAGTGTTCGGCCTTGAATACATTAATAGACGAATCCATTATAAATGGATGCATTCTTAACCATATACAACGATAGTAATTGATTCAGAATTGTCGATCTATACATTTTGCAGTTTCTCACTAAGTAACTGTGGAAAGATGTTACATTGAATCTTCACAGAAAACAAAAAAGATTTTTCACTCGATACTGAAAGACCCTCATACAAGGATTAGCATAAATTATTTTTTTCAATTTTTTAAGAAAATTTATAAAATAGAACGTGATTTATATGAAAATGAATACCATAAAATTATTTTATGAAGCAAAAAATAATTAATATTTATGCCCATTTTTATTGTATATATTTAATGTAAAAATATACTCTATTTAGAATTTATAATTAATATTATTACCTGACAATTGCATTCAATACAACTTTCAGGATTAAAAGTTTCCGAGTTTTTCACGTAGTTTCCTCTGTATTCGCAGTCTATAAAATAGAGCGTTATTTTATATTAAATCAATGTCCTTCAATTAATTATTCTTAAAATGATATTGGGTAAAAGCATAACAATAGGAAAGTATGATTATTGACAGACAGGATGAATTAATTTTTGTTAATGAATGTAAATCTCTATTTATTATGTGCACACATTTCTCAGTTTAATATGCAATTTCATTCGCAATTTAAATAAAGAAAATTTATGAGAATAATGATTAATCTAGAAAAGGAAGAAGTATGAATATTTCATAATATAATATTTTGTAGAACAATTAATTAGCATACTTCATAGAATAGGTGAGGAAACATTTTCTTAAAATATATTATGAAATTTCCAATCCTAAAAATAGTATGAACTAAAAAATAAGTGTATGTTACAAACATATTGCTTAATCAAAATTAAGAATAAGAATTAAGATTAGATGCACTTATTAGTTAGATGCACTTATTAGATTAGATTAGTAGGAAAGGGTTTTAAAAATGTATTTTACACTATGAAGAGTTTTAGTAAAAACATGTTTTTCATAACTTAATTTCTCCTATGAAATATTCCTTGAGACCATATAGTAATCTTTATATTACAATCAGATAAAACTACATATACATAACTCTATCGCAAGAAAAATTGAAAATAAAAATCTATCACATTTAATTGATTAATCGAAACAATTACGCAAAATCCCCACACACACAAATGCTGAATAAAATAGATATTTTTCAACACAATTAAAGTTTAATACATGAACTTAAAATTTCGGTAGATATTTCATTTCAAGAGAAAAGAATAATTATAATAGGAATAGTTTTATTTTAATTAACTGGTCTTTCACAAAAATCAATAAAATATTCAGCTGAGGAAGTTTTAAAAATGAGTTTACATAAAATACTTGCTTAGCTTTAAGCTTCTCATTCATCATCGTTTTTAAAATTTTGTGAAGGAAATAACCATCATATTTCATCAAATTTTGCAAAGCACTGACAACATTTCACATCGATAGATTTTTCTTCTTATGCTGTATCGAAATCTAGTAACTAATTTTTTGATATTAAATAGTTTACCCACAATAACAATGCATAGCATTTTACAAATTCTTTTATAGCAAACCAGAAGAAAAACTTACTTGTTAGTTATACTTATAAGCCTTGTGATGGATCGGTAGATTATCAAATGACGGTAGCAGTTCATATGTAAATATCACTGTTTTTAAAGTATAACATGACTTAAAAAAAGTATTTCTAAATTATTTGTCTGCATAATTCTTGAATATTAATAGACACATTTTATAAATAAATGTTTCTTTTTAATATAACTCTATAATAACTAGATTCTTACCCTCACAACGCCGACAACATTCTCCAGGGGCTCTAGCAGGGTACTGGCATGCCGGTAAAGGACAATCAACAACTGAACAGCGAACATTTCCAGCCTAATGAGGTGCAGTTTGATAAAAAATAAAATTACAGTTAATTCACAAAAGTAAAAATAAATTTATAGTCTAAATAAAAATAAAAGCAAAGACCTCCAGGTAATGTAATAAAATTATGAATCATGCAGATTATAGATTATTAATACGAACTCTAAAATTTGAAAGTAAAAGGACAGCGTGAGTGTTACATGAGATTTTTAAGTTCTATTTCTTCGCGAATGCATCAGATTTCTTCAATTAAGATTATGGCATGAGTATCGAAAAAAATACCATACTAGAAAATTTTGCAAAAATAAAAAATAAAAAATCCAATTTAGCAAATGAAAGCGATCGATATCATTGCTTATTAATCAATTTATTTTGATTTTCATTTTCTTTCAGAAGTATGCTGCAAGATAAAGATAACAACTACAATTTATGCTTGGATATCATTACAGCTTGTGTGCAATTTTAAAAAAATTAGAAACACAAAATTTGTGTTATAATAAAGAAAAACTTTGGGATTTATGGAAATGCGAAACATATGATTGTCAAAGAATGAGGTTATTTTTCAGGGGAGAACTTTTTAATACAAAACAACTGAAGAGTTTTATCCTGCATGAGTTGGGGGATAATGTTCTTCATTTGAAAATTTTAAATTTGTATTCATATGATATTTTTATATGTTTGATTAAAAATACATCTCGCGCTTTCACTCTAAATTTAGGTCTGGAAGTTAGAAAACTCAATGAAACACTTATTCTAATAGTAATTTGAACTCATATAACTTGAGCGTTTTAACAAACATTACGAAGATTAAAACATAAACTAATTTTAGAAAGTCACCACGATAATAAAAGTAATTCCTTCGGATAATGTTATAAAGTAAGCAATGTTTCAGAAATCATGGCGTTACCTCACATGTGCAGTTGTGGCACGGGCTCTCCATCCAGTGGGATCTTTCGGGATGAGGTCCACACATGGAACAGATCGGGCAGCATTCGCCAGGCCACGTTACCAGCGCGTTCTTCATACAAGGTTTCATTGGTTCACACTCAATAGTACTGCATAGGATTGAACCACTGCGGCAAGTACATTTCAGGCAAGGATTTTGATGGTCAATAAAAGATTCTCCATTGTCATAAACTGCATCATCTTTCATGCAACCTTTTAAAAGTAAGATTATGTATTATTTTTGATTAGGATTCAACTGGAAATTTGTTTTAGATAATTATTGCACCAATATTTTAAATATGATTCTAACATTTCTGTATGCATTTTTAAAAGTATTAAAACAGTTTATTAATATTGCTTATAATTTATGTAGAATTAATAAATTGATTTAGTTTTACAGAAAAAGCATTTTTTACATTTATCTGGAATATTTATCAAGGTAATGTGTTGAATTTATAAATTTCTGTTCTTAACTTGATGTGTTAATTTTGAGAGTAGAATATTATAGTAAAAGAGTAAGAAAATCTATAATTCCTTAAGAATTAATATTCAGCACTCACACTATATTAATCATAGTCGTTATATATTTTAATTTGTTAATAATATTATTATTAAAAGGAGGGATTAATTCCATGAATTGTGCATTAGAGAAGATAATTACTTATTATCTTCTCTAATACTCAATTCAGTACACTATGCAAATTCAGCACAGTATTCATCATGCAAATAGATACGTGTTTTTATTAGGTTAATCATCGCAGAAAAATAAAATAATTCATACTGACTCAAATTTGAAATTTTCAAGTTCTTAAAAATTTCCAGTGTGAGAAGTTTTTCTGTAGCTATTGTGAAGCAGTATTTTCAACAGCAGTCGTTTTCATCATAGATTATATTTTTGTAATAAATGAATTTATTTACAAAAACCTGAGAAAATGAAGTTATTCATAAAATAATTTTTGGAATAAAGAGAAAACATTTGCCTATCAATCGTGAAATGCTTAATTGCAAAGCAAAAGTTCCATATTCAAGATTTTGAAACTGGACCGGAAATGTTAAAACAATAAGATTTTAAACAATGTGAATGTTAAAAAATATTAATCTGGAAAAAATCCTCTAGTCTATAAGAAAAGTAATAAAAGCTTATATTAAGGAAATCCAATGTAATTAAATGTCAAAGTATTATAGAATTAATTACATTTGTCTATCATATAACTTTCTTTTTTTCTATTTCTGTAGTTGGATGATAGACCAAGAAAGAACTATCAAATAATACACACAATACAAAGGCAAGCTTATCTCGAGATTTATTCACATGATCTGAGACTGCATATTTCATTAAGTTAGGCATAATTACATACTATCAAATATGACTATATGATACAATCATCGTCAAATAATATTTTTACTTTTTACTTTTAAGTAATTTTTACCTTATTTTTTTAGAAACCATTCATTATGTCCTAAAAAAAATGGAATTAGCAGACAATAATTCTAAATAAAGATGCTATATTGTATTAAAACCTTTTCTTAAATAAACTTTTCTATTAATTAGATGTATACCAAAGTCTGTTTCAGTCATTAATATATTTTAAATTATTAATATAACTCAGAGGTAGTAATATTTTTCTAATTGATGATATCACTTCAGAACTTATTGAAAAAAAAATATTATTAAGAAACATAAGACGCTTTAATATCAGAAAAGCCCGAATAAAAGGCTGTTTATGGATTTTTAATATAGAAGATCATGTCACAAGAGCCTTTAAAATGTTACTTTAAAGTACTTTGTTCAGATGGAGCATAATTAAAAACAAACTGGAAGCTAAAATTACATTGAATTGATCTGAATAAAACTTCAATTAAATGTTTTTTTAAAGCATGTTGATGCTGATGTCCAAAAAAAATTTTATAGAAATTTTGATAGCAGATGATTCTTTCCTAAAGTTAAGTAAAAAGCAAAAACACGAAAATCAAACAATAAAAGAAATTTTTGTCTTACAAATCAAAGAGTTCAGTACGCATATTTCGTCGGTCAACAACTTGTTGCAAGCGTGTCATCGCGTTATCAACGACAGCACGCAATGTATTGATAGGAATCACGAAAACATGGTAGACGGTGTGATAGCTTTTAGTTCCGCTTCATTTTTTTTATTTGCTCCTGAAACACGCGATCTTTTTGAGAAACCTAACTGTTAATAACCCAAGAATTAGGATCTGATAAGTTCACCGACTAATCATCTAAAAATACACACGATACAATTCTGATAGAAATTATTTTCAAATCACGATCTTTGTAATTATTTTTATTTAGAGTTACGGTCTTTTTAATTATGAACAATTGCTTCTATTTTCATCAACACAAAGTTACTCTCAAACAGACACTTTGCTGTCAAACTTTAATAACTTGTTCTTCCAAAATTTTGTAGAATCCATCGCTTGTGATTGTGTATCTTATAGACCTGTTCGATATAGCCTTCTTTAAAGCAGTGTCGCAGAGGGAGACGTATGAATACTACATACCATGAAACATGGAGAACGCAATGATTATTGTTGCATTCTGTGCTGCATTGGTAGAATTTTTTATGTAATAGCCATTTGTATTTGCCATATTGATTAAGAAAAAATTACCCACCGGTTTTCATTTAATATGTAGTGGACTTATTAGACTAATGTTAATGAGCATCCTCTCTCAACCTCGACAAATAACGCAAGGAAAATACCGAAACGACCAGATGAGTCTTGTTATTTTAAGTATAGCACGAACTTTTAAGGATAGAACGTTCAGACATATTACACATAATCACGCACATGGCTGACGTCAGATTGTACAGTAATCCTACAGAGCTACAATAAGCTCAGAAAAATGGCAGACACTTAAGCAATTGCAATCGCAACTTTCTTTACAATGGCCGTCTCTACTGCACGTTGCCCTTTTCTTGGTTGAACAGCTTTTATAGAAAAATTACAATTTTCCTATAAAAACTATGTAATTGGGTTTGGTTTCATATTGATTGATAAAATTTCAAACTGCATTTATGAATGAAATCTTGGCCAGCTGATCTACATAACACATATTCGAGCTCATTCAAAAGAATTGGAACAATCGACATTCGAATAAAAAATCAGTTTGAAACTTCAATTATTCTATATATGTTTCATTTCTAATATTGAAATTTACCTTAGTATATGCTAATCCTACTCAGTCACTAGACTTATTTTCCTTTAATAAAATAATTTTCAATTATATCTTCTGATTATGGTCAAATGTATAAATTCCCCAAAAGAATGAAATACATAAATTGTTCTAAGCAACACACACATTAATCACTCATTTTGAAAGAACAACTCACTTATTATCAATCAACCAAATTATGAAAAATGTCAAAGAATGGAACTTTCAGAAAAATTAGAAGAATATTCTGATAAGAATTATTAATTGTAGATGAAATTTATTCTTATTTCTTTAAGGACAACCATTAAGATTATCAATCAATTAGATTTCATAAGGCAACTTCATATTTATGTAGAAGGACAAAAGTGTTTATAACGAAAGCCATTTCTTAAATGATATAAAGTGAGGTTATTAATATGAGCATTCAAATTAACTTCAATAATGCATCTAATTCATTGAAAAATGATCCTCTATTTTTAAATTTAATGGTGTGGAAAACTAGCTATAACGTTAAATGAACTACATACATCAATTAAAAAATTTTAAATATAAGAATGAAAATACTTATACAAAAATTTTAATTTTTAAACTATTTCAAAACTTTTGTATAAAAAAGGCTTATGATAACAAAGTCAAGTTTCACTAATATACAAAGATGAAAAGATTAGAGTACAGCCCGATTTGGATCATGGTAGAATTAATACTGCTAACAATACAACCATAAAGATAATTGCGGCAAGAGATAATTGCTGCTACACGCCTAAGTATTCAAAGTACAGGTCTAGTATTAGCCACATTCACATTCATGAAGGATGATGCTCTTTTCCATCTCGCATATAGTCATTGAATAAATTCCTATTGATTACTTGTATCCAATACAAAGATGAGACGAGAATCCTATACAAAGACGGTTGTAAAATCTTAATAGCAGATTTTTATAATAAGATAATTTAAAATCGCCTCTCTACAATTCTTACGATGTCATGTCTCATTGGCTGACCTCAAAATTGGTGTAATTAAACTTCAAATGGAATCTACAAATCATATTTATATTTATCCATCATATTATTGTTGTTGTTGTTGTCATGTACCAGCTAGACTGGAATTATGAGGTGCGCTGCTCCACATTTCCAACTGAACCATATTTGGTGTGGAGTCCGACTACCTCAGTACACACATGCCATAGGTACCCGTTTATAGAGTAGGCAACCATTCACAATCTATTCATACAAGAAAAGGACAGACAGGATAGATAGAGAGAGAAAGTACATCCATGGCCGAACCGGGATTCGAACCCAGGACCTCAATATCCACAGTCAGGCACGCCAACCATCCACAATCTCTAGTGTTTTAACAACAAAGAGCAAAAAAAAGGTTAAACGACTTCAGTCATCTTGGATAAAGAATAAGTCACCGCAATACACAAAATGGAAAATACAGGCTGAATCAACTGCAAGTGACTTTCTCAAGCAGATGGAAACTGCACTGGAAGACACAACTCCATCAGAGCTCGTATTGAGCAGTTTTATTCCTGTGACGTTTACGATCTCTTTGTAAAAGAAACTGTGCGATATGCAACAGATGTAAAAAATGAACACGATTTCTTTACCACTGCTGATGAAATACGTATTTTTGTAGGAATTTTGCTTTTAACTGGTTATCATTCAAATACCTGTGAACGTGACTACTGGTCAGATGCCGACGACTTTGGCATTACCCTGGTGAAAAATGCCATGTCACGAAACCGCTTCCAAAAGTAATAATCTTATTTACACTTTGTCTACAGTGGAACTGTAAGTCAGCATACCCAGGATAGCTCCTTCAAAGTAAAACCTTTGTCATACTCAGTAATATTTTTATAAAATTTGGACACTTCTCTGTAAATATAAGCATTGATGACATGATCATCCTGTATTACGGTAGGAATGGTCTCAAACAGTTTATCCATGGTAAGCCAATTAGTTTTGGATATAAACTTAAGGCTCTCTGTGGAAGTGAGGGATATTGTTAAAAATTTTCTCTCTATTGTGCTATTGTGGTAAAGAATCTGATGCAAGAAATGATACTCCTCTAGGTACTCGGGTTTTGATGAAATTAACAGAGAATATCGTGCATCCTTCAAGCTACACCTTCTATTTTGACACAACTTTTTTACCAGCATTTATGTTTTGAAAAGTCTTTGTGAACAGGGTTTTCGAGCTACAGGAACCATACGAGAAAATCGTATAAACCATGAGTATCCTCTAGAAGAATCTAAGTCTATGCGGAAGAAATAAAGAGGCACGTCTGATTTTGCTTTTGATGAGAACTCTGCGATGGAATGACAATAGTACTGTAACTGTTGCTACAAATTTCAGCACTTTTGAACCATTTTTT
Organism: Latrodectus hesperus; assembly: GCA_037975125.1. Taxonomy (NCBI): domain Eukaryota; kingdom Metazoa; phylum Arthropoda; class Arachnida; order Araneae; family Theridiidae; genus Latrodectus; species Latrodectus hesperus. The sequence goes on from CM075859.1 coordinate 20,452,919, forward strand.
GATGTGAAAATGTGAGTAAGATTACACAAAGATAAAGTTAACGTGAAGATGCTGAATTTGATAAATTCTAACAACAAACAAATGGGTGGTTTCGATCACCACGATTGGTTGGCTGGACTTTATTCCAATTAAATTTGTGGGAAAAGTGGTGCAGGCCACTTTTTATACGTTCAGTGGATATGGCTGAGGTAATTCACAAAACTCTCAACAAAAATGAACTTCTAAACTTGAAGGAGTTCCGAAGAGTTGTAACGATAGTTTATCTAAAAGCATCTGTGATAAGAACAAGAGGTAGGCCTAGGATTTCAATTGTACCTTCTGGTGCAAAAGGAGACGTCCAAAAAGATAGTGTTGACCATTTTTTAATAAAGCGAGCTAAACAGCGTCGTTTTCAAAGAGAGGGCTGCAAAGAAAAACCCAAAACATACTGTGGGAAATGTGACAAAACATTTTGTCAGGCTTACTTTGGACTTTTCCATCAAGATTAAAGGGAAATTAAACTGAAAATTGAACTATTTTGTAAATATGATATTGATATTCAAATAAAGTAAAATTTTTGTACTCGGAAATCCCTTTTCATCTTTGAAGAAAACAGGAACACATGTAAGTGCAAACTTTATCCCCTTTATCCCAGTGTCCTATTTAGAGGATGGGTCAGATTTCTTATATGAAATATAAATTTTTTCAAATTTTGTTATATTTAGTTTGCTTAGGTTGAATTAACTTTAGAAAACATGATTCTTCTCAAATCTGAACAAAATAAATAAATTGGGATAACGGGGTAAACTAGATTAGCTAAAATATTTGATTCTGTACAGATTTTATTAATCGATTATTTTCAGACATGTAAAAAAAATATTGTTTCAAACTAAGGGAACCCTTATTTCTCAGTTATTATTCTTTTTTTTGGAAAAAAATTTAGTGGTAAGATGAGCCCAATTATAAAAGTGTAATAGGAATGGGAAAATTTTGTAATCTAATAAATTAATTCTGAAAACAACATCTTAACTTTCATTTTTCAATTTAAAAATTTACATTGCAGGACTTTTTTCCAGTGAAGAATCAGAGATTCAGTTATGAAATTTACAAAATATATTTCTGTATTCTTTAAACTTTATTCTTTAATATTTTTCTGAAAATCAATTTATACAATAGATATTATTATTTTATGTTATTGATATTTTGATGCATTTCAATGCTGACTTATTTAGGAATTACATTCTGGTTTTTCTAATAAATTCAATTTATATTAGACTTAATGTTCTCTATCACATAATCAATATTAGTCTGTCAATGAGTTTCTCATAAATAATGACAAAAGTAGATAATTACCATCACACACAGGACAGCAGGTGTTTGGAAGCTGAACAGGATGGTCACAATCAGTATCACACTGTATAGAAGAACATGAAACTAACCCTGCCTTTATAGAAGAAAAATATTAGTATGAGCTGAAATTTATTTTGTAATTCAAAAATAAATTCGATTTTTCAGAATGAATCTTTATTAATTTAAAATGTATGATTAATTTACTAAAATATCAAATGCGATGGTTTGTCGTGTTTTTGTCATTCGTTTTCAACATGCCTTAAAGTAACCATTCTATTGATACGAAGTCATTTGATTCTTTCTTGAGAGGAATTTTTAAGCTAAAGAATACATTATGGCCCACAAATTGGATGAAAACTAATTTACTCAAAAACTCTGTATATAATGCAATTTTTTAAATAGTTAATTAAGTAACTAATTGCGCAATAATATTCTCTCGATTATGTCCGAATGGATAATCCGTATTATTTCTTCTCGTTTTTCTTCCTTTTTTTAAAAGATAAATTATGAAATTAGTTGAAAATCTGAAAGCTTATAAAAATCAAATTTGAGAATATAAAATCACAAAATAAATAAACAATGAACTTGTTAATATAGAAAATACAGTTTAATGTATTTTTGTGTAAAAAATAAACTAACAAACTTGTAAGAGAACAAAGACACTTTTTAAGAAATAATTTCATACAGAAATTCTCCACTATATATAAATATTTTAAAATTTTATTTTTATGATAATTTGTATTTTTTCCTTAGTAAAACTTCGTGGATTATGTGTGAGATTTGGAAGTTCGCGTAAAAAGAGGACCACTTAATGAATTTTAAATAAAAAAGAATATTAAGGTGAATTAACTGAACAAAGTTTTTCTTACGAAATCTAATAAGAGAAGGAGGAATAAAATGTTTCCCTTTTGATATTGCAAACTGTTTTGAATATTTAGGTACTTTAGTCATCCAAGTTTATCCCAAAATAAATAAATAATCACATTTTCGGCAAAAATAAGTAATGAAATCGTATTTATTGTACTCATATTGTTGCTCAGAATATAAATATATGTTGCCAGTAACTTATGACACCAAGCATTTAAAACAAATGTTAATATAATTGTAACAACATTAGCAATATCTGTTGTATTATTGGCAACATAACATCAGATAGTTAACAAATAAAGAAAATATAATGCAGCCCGTACGATTAAATTTAGCAGTATACGTTATGCAGAGAGAACATAACACGCTGCTGGCCACCCAAATCGCAACACCAAGAATAACAAGAGATATCACAACAAACTTTATGTAGAATTAAGTTGACCAATTATTAAATGATTCAATTTATAGACTTCTGTGAAGTGTGGTTCCTGCCAAAATCAGAAGCCAGAGTAGCCGTCATTGTTGGAGATCACCGCTGCCCCACGCCTCGGTATTGATTCAAAGAGAATTTGGATATGTTCTTGGGGTACAGCAGACCAAGAAGCTTCCACACGTTACCAAAGTTGATCTGGTGTGGCAGCTAGGGATGCTTTACACACCTAAATAATGCGTTATAGACTGAATAATGTGTTATAGACTGAATAATGCGTTACAGACTGAATGATGCGTTACAGATTGAATGTGCTGTGTTATAGCAGTACCTCCTGATAATAGAAGGCCTGACCACCACGTGACCAAATGACTGTGACGTTGCATCCGGAGGCGACGCTTTCTTCTACGTTTAACAGAGACTGGTGTTACTGTATTGCTTACCATTTAACGGTAGTTCGTTTTCGAGATATCTTTCAAAATACCTTATTATATTTTTATCCTGTGTATAATAATAAAGAACATGCCTTTTAAATGTTGCGTAACTGCCCGTAAAGGACATTATGATACTGGACCTTAGGTTTTTAGCTTTCGATTCCGTCATGAAGAAGATTTAAAAGCTAATGGTTGTGTGCAATTCTCTCCGAGAGAAAATATTGTAGTAATCAAACACATTCCAGGGCAAGTAAATTAATTTCATTTGCTTCATTTGTATGATTTTTATCTTATTTTATTTTTGATCTTTTTTTAATAACATTAATAGTAATAAGAAACTTCAAATGAAATCAAAAATGAATTCCTATGGAATTTTTTTCTTAATTTAAATTTTACTTCTAGGTGTGTGAGCTGCATGTCATCAAGAGGATCCTTCAATTAAACCGCAAAGATGAGAAAATACTCAACTGAGTGAAGAAATTGTTCAAAGTAGATTGACTTGTGGAATACAAGCAAAAATACTATTTTGCAAATTTAGATGAAATGGAAAAATGCTTGAAAAGTAAACACATTTTTTTTGTGCTGTAGTTATCATGTATAAACACATTTTTTTTTTGTGCAAAGACATCGGATTTTTGTGCTGTAGTCAAAAGAAAAAGCAATTTTACGTTTTTAAATATTGGTTGTAATCCACATCCGAATTTGTGTACTTCTCTTGTTATTGATGAAAATCTGATTATATATGGTTTCATTAAAAATGTGCCAATAAAAAGTGAGTAAGTATTCTTTACCATTTCAAATTAATAGTGTTATTGATATTAGTAATATATAACAAAATTTAAAGCAAATTAAATTAAATCAAAATTATGAGAATTGTGAAACAGATTTGTATGATTTAATTGATAACAGTTCATCTTGTTTGTCAGAAAATACTGTAAATGAAATGCAGAGAGATGTTTTGTGTTTTGTTAAGCAACAGATTTATTTTTAAAAGGTTATATTACTTGTCGTTTGTTATAATCATTGAGCATATACATTTTTAGTAATTGGGATTCTGAATGAATCTGAAATTTACCTACCTTTTGAAAAATGTGAAAACAGACATGCTGTTGAAGAAGTAAAGTATTTCATAGTCAAATCATGTATAAATATATTTCTTAAAAATTATTGCAAAAAAAAGGATGACTCTATAGTGATTAATACTCAATCTAAAAAAAGAAAATTTTTAATTTCTCCCAATTCTGAAAAAAATTATATTTTAATGTACTTTGTGTCAGAAATTGTATCCAATATATTTATTTTCTTTTAAAACTAGATTAATTTTGAATAATAAGTTTAAGAACATTCAAGTAGTTTATTTTTATCCATTGTAAGAAATGCATCCAAATAAATTGAATAAAAATGTAATAATTATGTACATAATTTAATTTTGTTCTAATACATATTAATAATGTACTTGTCATTCTAATATGCAAAATAATGTTTATGTTTGTTTTTCAAATTAAATTTGTGTATTGTTTTTAGAAGAAATATAAAAAAGTACATAATAAATTATATTTTCTACTTTGTTATTTGTCTTTTACACTTCAATTATACAAAATAGTCATCACCCATTAAATGCAGTACATCTATCATACATATGGAATATATTTTGCTAATAAATTAATCATGTGTTTTCATTTAAAGAATTTTAGAGAAATATTTTTAATTCACAATTAATAATGTTGCTAATATTTCTTTTAGAATAAAACAAAGCACCCAGATTTAAAAAAATGCACAATAATTATTATATATATATATATATATATATATATATATATATATATATATATATATATATATATATATATATATATATATATATATATATATATATATATATATATATATATATATATATATATTAGGTCTACCGGAAAGTTCTGTCCGCTTCGGTTACAATCAGTTTCAACAAGTATGCGCATATTCCTGTGACACATATTTGGCTCTCTCTTTTGATCGCTAACAATGTATACACATTTTCGTCGCAGATGAACTAAAATTAAGTTCATTTATGAATTCCAACAAGGAAGAAATGCCACAGAAGCGTATAGAAATTTATTGAAAGTGTTTGGTGAAGGTACAGTTTCTGATAGAACATGCGGAAGATGGTTCAAAAAATTTCATGTAGGTGATTTCGACCTTTCTGATAAGCCACGCTCTGGGCGACCATCTTTGATCGACGACGATACTGTCAAGATCATGTTAGAGCAAGATCCTTTTTTGACAACATCGGAGATGGCGGAAAGGCTTGATTTAGCTCAACAAACCATTTCCGACCATATTCGGAAACTAGGGTTTGTGTGGAGGTATTCGAGATGGGTGCCACACAAGTTAAGTGAGAAGAATTTGAATGATCGAATCATCATATGCACATCTCTGCTTGCACGCCACAAAATCAAACCCTTCTTGGACCGGATCATAACTGGAGATGAAAAGTGGATTACCTATGAAAACATCATAAGAAAAAGGGCATATTGTGAACCCGGAAAACCTGCCTCCTCTACCTCTAAACCGAAGTTGAGCCTAAACAAGAGAATGTTGTGTATATGGTGGGACATTCGAGGACCAATACATTTTTAAGCTGTTGAAACCAAATGAAAGGCTAAATTCGGAGAGGTACTGTCAGCAATTGGATAAATTAAAAACAGCACTCCAAGAAAAGAGGTCGGCGATGTTCAATAGGAAAGGCATCATACTGCTTCATGCAATGCCAGGCCACATGCTGCTTTGGGGAGTCGTCAGAAGCTAGGCTGGGAAATTCTGTCGCATCCACCATACTCCCCGGACCTAGCACCATCTGATTATCACTTGTTTCTGTCCTTACAAAATTTCTTGCTGGGCAAACAATTGAAGAATGAAGAAGATATCAGACAAGCACTGGTTCAATTTTTGGCCTCAAGAAATAAGACATTTTTTAAAAATGGGATATACAAATTGCTATCACGCTGGCAAGAAGTCATAAAACATGATGGCAATTTTATTATTCAATAAAGTTTATCCAAAGTATGAAAAAATGTATTCCTTTGTTTCATTCTTAAACGGACAGAACTTTCCGGTAGACTTATATATATATATATATATATATATATATATATATATATATATATATATATATATATATATTGGTAGCCAGTAGTGTAAGTTCAAATCATTTAATAACTGTGTCTCATCAGAAAATAAATAATGGAGTTTTAAATATACTAAATAAAACTATATGTACATTATTGTACAGATATTTTTATAAGGTACTTATTGTCTTTTTCCGAAGAAAATTTCATTGTTAAATTCACTAGTCTCTTCTGCATCTTCAAAGAGATCATAATAATAAATATATTGACAATTAGTTTACTTATTATTATTTGAAAGAAATTTATGAACAAATTAGTAAAGTCAAGTTTCAATTCAAGCGTGAGTTATCTACTAGTTTTATAATACTGTATCGATAATAAATTTCCGCCTTTAAATGAGATAGCTAAGATTTCGCACGTGGAATTCTTTATACTAACTTATACACATCTATTTCATATACTTCATACAGTCATGGGCCGTTAACCAAAATCAGTAATTTACAATAAACTGTTTCAGTTGCTTGTTTCTGTCAAAATGGATGCAGTAAATTCGGACATCAATCATGGATCTTAACCATGATTAATAGACATTTGAAGTTTTGTTTTCTAAATGATTTCAACTCAAAACGGAGATAATAAAATGTAATTTCTCAGTAATATTAACTCAATAACCAATGTAAATTGAATTCTGAGATGAAATTGTTTTGTTGCCAGATAAAGAGAAAGCATCAGATAACATCCATACGGAGTTCGAAAATCTATAGCTACTTTGTTTCACTTTCAGCTATATATAGTTACAATTGAAGGAAGGGGGGGAAGCATTTGAAAAGTGATTTTTTTTAATACCTAAAATAATATTAAGTACCAATCACTTGATTTCTCGAGCATTCATATCTTTTTTATATCATTCGCGATTTCAAAGTAATGCATTTAATTATTGGATAAATTTCTGCCTGTTTTTTGTTAACAAATCCGATAAAATAATTAAATACTAAAGATACATAACGACCAAAGATTTTATTTAACTTAAAGGCAACAGACAATTTTTCAACGTATTGGTCAGTCATATTGATGAGTTTTTTTTTATTTTATTTCTTTATTTTTTTTTTATTTTAAATGCGCTTTATTGTGTAAGCCATATCAACATGACCATTATTGTTTAGAATAGAGTACAATCCCTTTTTATTAGTCAGCAGCGAAGCGGATGGCTTGAAATGTGGATATAATGAATATGAATCTGTATTCTAAATTAGAATACAGATAATCGTCATCTAAGATTTTATATACAAAATAATATAGAAATTTTTACTTAAAGAAATGATTCAAAAAATTTTTAAGAGTGTTCCCAACTGCATGAAAAAAACCGAGGTAATAGTGATTCCCTACCAATGAATCGCTTCAAAAAATCTTTATTGACACTTCGTTAATCAAGATATAAAGGAATTTGATTGTTTGTCAAGCAGTTGTTTGAAATATTACACAGGAAACTACTGTTGTGTTAAAGAAAAATCACTCATAATGCTGTGTAAATAAAGAAATAATTCACAATGAAAACTCATATATAATATATATATATATATATATATATATATAGCAATTATAACATTTACAAATATTTGTACCATATATATATATATATGGTACAAATTAAAAGTCTATTTATACTTTTTTTTAAAAAAATTATAAATACGTTCACTTTTTTAAGATATTTGGTCTTAAATATGCATTAATTGTTTGTATACCCAATGTAGTTTTGAATATTTTATATAGATTTATACAAATTTATTATATAAATTATTTCATATAGTCTTCAATATTCCATTCTTATTATTATTTTCGTAACTTCTTTAATGTATTAGAATTCGATTTACACACTATTCAATTAAATATATAAATTCCTTTAATTATAAATAAATAGGAAATATCTTGATTTCTTGATTTATTCTAGCTTAAATTTAATTCATAGATGGCAGCACTATTTTTCAAATATTTTCTTGTGTAATTAGAACACTTCTTTTACTTTTAAATTTTATTTAATTATATTACGAGCGCCGTTCCTATTGCATCTACAAGTTAAATCAACATTTTTAAAATTATATTCTTTTCCATTTGCATGCTCGCATGCACGCACATTATTTTTATTTAACTACTTTCTCTCTAATTTCTCTGACTAATTAAGACAAATCAACTCTTTCCATATACTGGATCAACAAAACGGACAAGCTCCATTTTTGTTTGTAATTTCGATGTATGATATTATTTTAAATTTATCGCATGGATTTTATTTCTTCACCATTTTTTTAAATTTTGAGCTTATCTTTCTGGTTCTATAGTAATTTTTTCTCTCTGGAACCTAGTTCTAAGCTTTATCACGTATATATTCATCCCCTATAATGTTCAAGTGAATATTCTCGTAAGCACATTAAAATTCTCAGAGTTATCTAGAGGGCGGAATTCTAAATTCGCATAAAAAATGCGATAAAAAATTATTTGTCTATTATAAGACAAAATAAAATCTTATCGCATTTTTCATTTGAAGATAAATAATTATTGAATTTAATAAATTTGTAGAATTTTAAATAAAATTGGTATGCCTCTGAAATACATATAAATACCAGGAATATTTAACAATATTAGATATTACATAAACTTAATAAAATATTATATCCATTATATATAAAAATTAGAATAGTTTATTGCATTTTAATCATTATATAAGGATTTTAATTTGAACTTTGTATATATATATACATATAGAATAAATAATATTATTAATAATAATAATATATATATATATATATATATATATATATATATATATATATATATATATATATATATATATATATATATATATATATATATATATATATATATATATATATATATATATATATATATATATATATATATATATATATATATATATATATATATATATATATATATATATATATATATATATATATAAAGAGAGAGAGAGAATAAGTAATAATAATTTACTACTAGATAGAATTTTTGAGACTTTAAATCTCAGTGGTTATTAATCATTTAAATGAGAAGTTTTTATTATAGTTTGTTAAAAACAACAAATATAAATTAAAAAATCTCTATACTTTTTTGTGAAAATAAAAAAACACTTTTCAAATTAAGCATGAAGAGTTTTTGGTGACCAACAAATAGTTAGTAATATTTATTTAAATATAATAGCTTCATGAAGAGTGGATGCATCACATACTGTTGTAACAATATCCAATTGACAACGAAATATCTCTCAAAAGGTAAGAGATGAAAAACGTATTTAAGTAAAACAAAAGTTTCTCGAAAACATTTGAGATTTCTGAGACTTCTGAAGATGCAAAAATTAAATTACTAACGAATCGGAAAAAATTGGAGACATTTAAAATCCCTTATTGCTCAAAATTATAGTTATAAATAATTAACTTTTCAAAGCTTCTAAAAGAATTAAGAAACATTTTTTAAACACCAAAACACAAGGAAAATGTATTTAAATTTTCTTCTAAACTGATCTCATTTAGACATACTGTTTAATAGAAAAAATGCATTCGTTTCAATAGATTGACCAATAACAATTCATACATTGAAAAGGAAATAAAATATTTTACAAATGTATACCGAAGTCTTACAAATAAGACTTAGATGAAGAGCACTCTCCTACTTCTAAGTCACTGTTGCCTAGTAATACGATAGTATTTTTCTGAATAAAAGGTCCCCAGTTCGATCCCAGTCATTCTGAAACAGTGGGTGATGAATGAGGCTCTTCTGACTTTTATGTGTCATGCGTGGGAGTTTTCTGGATTTCCTCCCCCGCAGCACGTAAATAAGACCCATTCTCTCTGTAAAATTCAAGAAAGCAATTTATGTGGTGCTCATTGAAATGATTTGCAATAACATTTAGCTGTCTATTTCGCCCCATCAATCTTACAGATAATTGCCTAAGTTTTGCCTAGGAGTATGTGTGAATGTGTTCTTTTTTAATATATTTTTATGATTGTGTACTGTGGTTATTGAATGACGGAAACTAAAGGTAAAGTATGCTAGAGCAAAGGAATATACAACCTGGCAAGTACAGCTAAAGCAGGAATCTTCTTCCCATGTTTCCCCATCAAAGCGAACATTGCCATCCATAGAAATACAATCTAAAAAAAATATGTAATTACTAACGTGTACCGTTAATGAGAATTCATTTTAATGTTTAAGATTTATATTTATATGTGGTTTGTAAGATTCAATATTATATATAATACAGAGAAAACACAAAAGGTACAAAGATAGTATATTATTCTTTATAAAATCATTTATTGTTCAATGGAAATTACTTATAAAGTAACTGAAATTGCTTCAGTTTTTACAATTCAATGGATTAAAATCCATTCCACCTTAAATCTGCTTTTAATATGTAAAGGATCATATTTAATCCATTTCAAAATTTTAAAAAATTATACATTCCTTCTTGTTAATCATTGGAGAGCATTAAAATTAAAAACTATGTATTCATGTCTTGACTTTTCAATGCATTTCGATACTCACGGTATACTTACACATTATAAAATCACTCGCAATATGTATATTCATATTGTACAATATGTACTTTTTTCTTTTTTCGCAGTAAAACTAAAAATATTTTTAAGTTATTAAATACTACAAAGTTAATTTAATAAAGCGAAGCAAGCATATTATTTTCCCTTACATATGATCTATTTATTCATATAATTATTTAATAATTTTTACGTTAAAAAAATATAACTGATAAAGCGTGTGAACGACACTGTAATTTTAGCTATTTATTCTCATTTTTTATATTATAATAATTAAAGACAATATTTACGTATAATGATTTTTCACAGAGAATTAAATGCAGTAATTAATAAAAAATTTGAGGATAATTTGCACTAAGATGCATATATACGAGGGTCACTCTGAAATTTTTGAGATACAACTAGGTTTTTAAAGTTATACTTACAAAATTTTAGGTGTGTTCAAAGTAGTTACTCCAGCATCAATGCACTTTTGTAGACGCAGACTTTTATAGACGCACTTTTGTAGATGTAGAATTTTCCACAGATTAAATGCCTCAAGCCATTCATTTCTTCGAATAGATGAAAAAAATGCATTTATAGCCACATCAATCTCTTCTTCTGAATGAAAACGACGTCCACGTAAGTTCTTTTTTAGATTAAAGAATAACCAAAAGTCGCACATAGCTAGATCAGGTGAATACGGCGGATGTTCGATCACTTTAATTTGTTTTTGTTTAAGAAACTCAACTGTTAATCCGGCTGTATGTGAAGATGCATTGTCATGGTGAAGCATTAGTCCCCTAACATTCAGTTCTTGTAGAATTTCTGGAAGACATTTAGTGGTATACCAGTTTGCTGTTACTGATTTCTGTCCTTCCAACTTGATGGCTTTGAACAATCCCATACTTCTGAAGAAAACGGCATACATCACTTTTTTCAGTGCGCGTTGTTTTTTTCATCATTGTCGGCGTGGGATCATCTTCAAAGACCCATACTTTGCTTTCTTGACGAGTTGGAACGTCAAAAAACAGTATGTACGTTTCATCACCTGTTGCAATTTTAGAAATGATGCGGTGGCCACCATCATTCAGCATATTAAGAGTTTCTTTACTGATTCTGACACGCTCTTCTTTTTGATGCTCAGTTAGATTATGGGGAACACAACGGCAAACTACTTTTTTCATATGTAATTCTTCATGAATGATTTTGTGTATGGCTGCGGATCCAATGTTAAGTTCCTTCTGTATCATTTGATAGGTACAGCGATTATCATCCATTAACATTTTTCGTATGGCAGACACATTATCCGGGATTACTGCCGACGGCGGCCTTCCTGTGTGTTCTTCATCCTGAAGAAAATTGCGACCTCTTCTAAATTCTCTAAACCATCTGAATACAGTAGCGCGAGCTGGAGATTCATCACCAAATGCTAATTGCTACCGTTGAACGCATTCTTCTTGATTTAATCCTGCTTTGAAATCGTAGAAAATCATAGCGCGAAAATGTTCTCGCGTCAACTCCATTTTCTCTTCTGTTTAAAATTTATTCCACGCTAAACAAGTTGAAGTAAGTCAGTAAAAAATCGTCTTCTGTGTTAAAATACTTTGTACTTTAAAATTAAACCGTTATTTTTATTTTGTTGCACGTATCTCAAAAATTTCAGAGTAACCCTCGTATACTACTATAAGCATGTAAATAGTACATTAATTGGAAATTTTATTAGAATGTCAATCATTTTGTCTAAATTCTGTAAAATAATATAAAATAATGTGACAAAAATAAACAAAACAATAGTCTTATTCTGTTTATTTTCGTTATCATGTTGAAAATTAGTAGTCAGTATCATTAAAATAGCACCTCTTAGAAATGATCTCCTAGTTATCAAGCAGTAACAACATTATCAACTTTATAGTATTTATGAAATAAAAAAGTAAATTTAAATAAAAAAGTGAATATAATTTTAAAATTACAAATACTATTTCAAAAATATCTTTTAATAAAAAACGGCTCTATACTTTTTTTAAATTTAAAAAATTTTTTAAAAATAATATTGTAGGAAAATAAGAATCTGGATTCTAACAGTTTCACACATAATGAATGAATTTTTATCATTTAAAAACATGATTTTGAAGGAATTTTGGATCAATAGTAATCATTTGATTTAATTTAATTTCTTAAGATTCAGAGTTCATGATGTGGCTTTATGATCTACCAAGGCCATGCGGATAGTGTAACAGTCCGCGAAGATCTAGAATGGTAATCTGTATGACCGTCCTGAACCAAGAATTCCATATTCTTCATACAATCATGAGATCACCACAAATGCAAGCAACAATATTATGATACAATAACATGTAACTTCCGTAAGCTACAGTTTGACCTTTATGTATGTAAAAAAAATGACAGTAAACATTTCTCCTTCTTTCACGAGATATCTCAATAATTCTTCTCCAAGCAAATGTTGTTGGTGTAAAGTAGAGCTCCAATTATCCGAATCGCTTTCAGAAGTTTAGAAAAATGAATTAGACGGAAGAAAAGGAAAATGGGAAAAAGAAAAAAGCTCAAAAAAGGAAAAGTAAAAGAAAGGAGAAGATGAGAATGTGAGAGAGACGTGTCACTCTTGAGGAATTCTAAAACTATCTTTTGAAAATACCTGGGTGCTCAGAAGTTACAGGAGAAATGATTATAAGTCAGACCATGGGATTTCAAATGTAAATGATGGTCAACTTATTGAAAGTGTCGGGGAAAAAGAAAACCTTAATCTCCAAGTTGAAGCAGACGTGAGACTATCAGCTAGGGAAGTATTTACCGGCTTTGAAGTGGATGATGGAAAGTCAGCCGGATTGTGACCACATGCAAATTCTCACTGTCAATCAGATGCGTGACTTAGCTGCCCAGAAACAGATGAAGACAAATGTATAAGTTTACACTAACTTAGACGTTCAACCAGCATTGACTTTCATTTGCAACACTGTACATACATACTGTATTAATGTACAACACTTGAAAGTAAATTAACATGTAAAAGAGTTGCCTTTAAATTTAATTAATTAAAAGTTCTTTTCTTTAAAAAAAGTAAGCAGTTTTTTCCCATTTTCAACACAATAATCAATTAAAATGTGGATCTTTTTTTTCGAAAAAATCTTATTAATCGCATTTTTGATTATCCGAATGGTATCCGGTCCCAATTGATTCTGATTATTGGAGTTCTACTATATAAGAAAGATGTTGATCAATTTCTTCGTTTGAACATGTAGTAGGTATCACTATCACCACCTACTCTAGTTTTTCAATGCATTCATGCAATCATTTATGTACCACAGGATCATCTTCTTGCCTAGTAAATTTCCCGTGTAAAACGAATCATCTCCGTGATGTAATAATTTTAGAAGACAGAAATATAAATGTTTTAATTTATTTAAAAATCAAGTTTTATTTTTACATGGTGTAAGTATGATATCCCCCTCTAAGTGATTTCTCACCAAATCTAGCACCCTTTCTTTTAATATAGTGTTCCAAATTCAGTTTTTGCTACTTCTCAGATTTTTTAGTCGCCAGATTTTGTTTTTCTCGTGTCTTACATCATTTTAACGTCATATGCTTTTTTTCAGTGGCAACAGCATTTTTAGTTTCACTTCGCCTTTTTAGTTGCCTTGTTCGTTTTTTTTATTATCGGATGTAAAGCGCGGCATTAAATACTGTTTTTTCATATTTATATTTTTTTCACTTCGGATGTAGCGCGGAATATAAATATTGTCTTTTTATATATACATTTTTTATTTCGCTGTGGATATAGCACCGGAATTTCAATCTTGTTTTTTATATTCATTTTGGATTTTGCTGTGCATGTAGAGCGCCGGAAAAAAATGAAAGTAAGAATTTTATTTTAATTATTTTCTTCAGACATAGAATTCCTAGAATTCTATGTTAAGTATTTAAATTTCGAAAAGTAAACGAAATTATAGAATCGTTAAGAATAAATAGAAAAATTTGGAATTATTCTAGGTTTGTCTACTTTTGTGTAGTAATGATTTGTAACATTCTATTTTAAATAACTGAAATTCATAATTTTATTTATTTTTTTACTAGACGTTATAAATGTAATTATTTTTGTTGCTTTATTTCCTTTTATTTTAATTCTGAAATAATTTTAAATAGAATCTTTATTAATTCTCATTACCATTAATGTTTTCTTATATACTGTTATGTAGAGCAATTTGAAATCTGGGGGGGGGGAATACCCCGCTTTACTTACATGGTTGTTATTGTTTTCTTATGTAGTGTTAGGCCTAGTAATTCGAAATCGGTGATAAACCCGATTTCTTACGTCGATTGGTACCTATTCTGGGTTGCTACTTTTGGTGACGAAAAAAATTCCAATGATCGCCAATATAGGGGAATACCCTACTAGTTCCTTTTACGTTTATTAAAACTTTAATTTTCATTTTTAAAGTTTGCCTTATTGATATAAATGCAAATGATTTAAGATTAAAAAACAAGTGTGTATTTATATAAATTTAAGTTTATTCTTCCTCTCAAGAAAGTAAAATTCGATATTGGCACAAAATTTATTAGATCACATGCGAATAAATAAATTTGCAATCGATTATGGCACTCAAATCAAAATATATAGCCATATTAAACGAGTATTCCATACAAGACAGCTCATATTATTTTTAGTCATTTTGTTATTAGTAAACGTATTTGATATTTGCTCTTTTTTACCACTATAAAGTTGTTTTTTTTTATATTATAAAAAAATAAAAATATGAAACTAATATTTTTCTGGATACGAAAAAAGAATTATTTTCCCAAAACTAATCTTGGTTTTATTTTAATTTCATTTGAAAACCATTAATAACTTCCGCTTGATGAAATAGCTTCGTTTAAAGAAAAATTAACATAAGAGAAAGTGGGAAATGTCCCTGTGAAAACCGCGGTTAGCCACAATGCTCGAACTTGCACGATCAGTATAGCAGGAAATAGATTTTATACGATGTGGAAGATAAGCGGGATCCCACATTCACTCACTGAATAGTGCTTATCATCCATCTTACGTTAAAGTGGCGCCATCTCTGGACTTTCAAGAAACATTTAATGTTAAATTTGTAAGAAATAAATTTAATAAATTAAATTTATTAAAAAATTTTCATATCTAAAAATTGTATATGTTTTATAAATTATTTTTAAATATTTGAAAATTCTGAAAGAATTATTAGAATATTAAAATATTTCTGGGAATTTATATTAGATTAATTAAATTTTTTAGACAAATATAGAATACATTTTTTTTAGTTTTCTAGGATTTTGAAGAGGTTTACAAAGTTTGAGTTTCATAAATACAGAACCAGAATTTTAGTCATTTGAAATGTATATATTGAATTCACTTTTATGGCAGAGAATATTTCCATATGAATTTCTTTGTTCTGCAATTAATTATTTGTCTTAGTTACAAAATATAATCATTCGAAAATCATTGAATAATTAATCCTGTTCCTTCAGAAAATTTACAAAGTATTATTGATATTATTCAATAGGAGTTATATGGATAATTGTGTAAAATGAATCACTGAATTTTTTTTAATGTAAATCTATACTTGTGGATATTATTGAGTTGAAAATTCTTCTTTGAATGGAATTACAGGAGAAGACAATTTAACATATACTTTGTATTATTAATTAAATGCATGATAAAGTTTATTAAAATATAGTCACAACACAATTAAACAAAATTCATATACTTTTTAATATTCTGTTCCTTTTAAATAAGAGTAAAGTACATCAGAATAAAATATATTGGCATAAAATTGCGGTGGGGTGTTAAGTATTGTCTAGTCTTAGACATTTTTAAAATATTTGTAATTGATATTACGATTGTAAGATAGAAAATATTACATAAATATATTAATGGAAAAATTCAGTCTAAAGTAATATATTTTCAAAAGTTTTGAAAGGCTCTTGTGGAAGTAACCAAACATAGACAAATAAACATTTGTAGCAAATTTAAAAATTCCATATCATTTGTAATTTTTGACAAAGTTTTTCAAATTTTTGGAAATTTGATTTATTATACTGAGCACATTTCTATGGCTTATTAAATTTAAAAAAAAATTAGATTTTTTAATCCAGCCCATTTATAACATATACAGTATTATGTGGAAAGAATATTACTTTTAATGATTTTCTGAAGCAAATATGATTTAATATTTCACCACCAAATTATATTTTCACTAAACAAATATTATTATCTTATAATTTTATTTTCTTGATCTATTAACTGTTAAAAAAATAGACAAATAATCAACTTTTTAAGTATAATTTGTCAGCTAAGTGAAGATGAATCGAGTTTACCGATTTGAATGTATGGTGATGAATAAAATGCAGAGAAATTTGTAATGAATATAATTTTATTGCGTTCTTTTTAAATAATTTACACACCGGAATCAAATTAAAATCTTATAAGGAGCTATATATTCTTAATATAAAATTATGTATTATAATATAACATTGATGACTCAATTCAACTCATAAGAAAGTAGTTAAAAGCGAAAATAAAAAAAATGAATGGATAAAATCTGTTTACTAATATTGTTATAAGCATGCTTAATTAATTGAGAATTTTCTTACCATTATGATTGCATGATGTAGCTTGCTTTGTTACAACATTGAAATGATTGGATTCGCATGTTCCACAACCAAAATGTCGACATCGAGCGTTTGGCATGGTAGAGCAGGTTACGGAAGGACAAACTTGAAATGGACAAGGCACAGGAGGCTTACTCAGTTCACAGTTTGAATGTTGATAAAGTTGAAAACAGAACCTATAGCAATTAATAAAGCCATCAAGTTAATGCAGGAATACTTAAATTTGTTAGTGACCTTTAATAATATAACAAGTTAAGATCATTCACTGACAATTCTCAAATTCTCTTCACCAAATACCTCGTAATTATTGATAGAAATGTATGAATATCAAATTTCATCTTATAAAAGTTCCAGCTAACAGATATATTTTTAAGGACAGAATAGTTTGGGTTTATTTCAAAATATCATGAAAAGAACATTCTAAAAAGCTCTGCAATGTAATGTCCATTTAAGAAGATTAAATTTAAAAAATACTCAATAACAAAAAAATGTTATATAAAAATTTTTCAATACATTATATTTTAAGAAATAAGGAAAGTTATTCTGAATGTAAGCCAAAGTGAATATGGTATGAGCCATTTTATAATTCTTTGTTATTCCAGAAAGAATCTGATTTAGTAATCAGATAATACATTTTCCACCAAGAAGTCTCATAACTTTACTAATTCACTCTTAATAAGTCCGGGTATCATAAAAGCTAGAATCCGGTGGCTTAAATATTATTAAAGTAATAAAGAATCTATTTGTATCATAAAAAAGCTATTTGTTAGTTAATACTTTTATCTGCAAAAATCCTTTTAAGCTATTGACGTAAAAATTCAAATTAAAAAAATAAAATAAATTTTTTTGTGAAAAATTACAATTATTTTACTGTCTACATAGATGCCATTTTAATTAGTGCGTTTTATGTATATGTGTATATATATATATATATATATATATATATATATATATATATATATATATATATATATATATATATATATATATATATATATATATATATATATGTATATATATATATATATATATATATATATATATATATATATATATATATATATATATATGATTCATGGGAATCAATTTTCTTTTTAAGGATTGAATTTAACGATTTTAAACCATTATATTAACGATGTTTTTTCTAGTGGCAGATTAGAAGACAACTGTATTCAAAATAACAAATATTAAAATTCGAACAAAGATGACATGAACACAAATAATAAAACTGAAGTCTTAATAAATCTATAAATCGTTCATCTTGTGCCCTGCACTCCAGTATCTCTGCCTCAAGTGTTCCGAGTTCAGTGCATGCCATAATTCAAATGGTTCACGTCCATTTCCTCTCTTATGTTAAACAGTTGGCAAAGAGAACTTGACAGTATTTTTATATATACGCTATAGATGCTTAGAGAGACAATCGGGGTCAGTAGCGAGGCGAAAAATGGCAACAGATCTGGTCCTTGGCCAAAGTGGAACGACGTCAGTAGTGTTATTAAAATCTGTGACATAAAAAGAGCTGTGTCAATGCATATTCTTGTCAAAGAGATATTGACTTTATAAATTATAAGGAATATATTCAGAAATATGAAAAGACTATCACACAACAAAAATTTTAGTCCTTAAATGCATATAAGGTCAAACTATTTACCTGTTTTTAATATTTAATTTTAGATTTGATATCTTTATTCTCAATTACGATAAAGTTATGTGATTTACGTTATTCCAGCTTTATTAAAGTACTTTAAGGGAATAATGAGATATCCACAATATTAAATGTCGAAACATGCATCTTCAACTCTGGTGAACGTAGTATATAGTTTGTTCTAGGTGCAAGTTCGCACTCGGAAAGTAACATCAATTTTTAGGAAGAAAAAAAATTATAATGTGAAAGACCTTTGGATGTATGTTTTAATATTCTGTTATTGTTTTAGATTTGTAACTGCAACAGTGCAAATATTTTACGTAAAACATACTAAAGAATATGCTATATTGCATGGAACAGATTAATAAGGAACACAATAAGTTTGCGATATGAGATCATTTGAGAAATATTATGTAAGGTAAATGCTTGCAAGCATTTAGTAAGTAAGAAATATATAAAATAAAAAAATAAATTGAGGCTATCAAATATCATGAAAGAAGATATAAAAAAAAACTACAGAATAGGTTATTTTAGTTAGATAATTAAATCAAGCATTTAACTCTCACATGCATACATTGAAAACAAAGAATAAGTACAATATAATATTTTAATTTTGATTTTTAAGCCAGTTATGTTTGCAGTTTTGTACTAAAAAAATTAAATATTTTGAATTGAATAGTATAAGCATTTCTATTACAATTATTTCTGAGTGAATATTTTCAACAGTTCTAACTATCTGTAATGTGTATAAAAAAATGCTTGATTACGAAATAATACAACATTAACGAAATTCATCAACGAAACTCAATTCAAAACGTTTCATTAACGAGACTTTCCGAAAACCAACATCAAACCTACATTGAACGAAGAAGTCCAATGCCATGAAGCACTTCTCAAATATTTATACTGGAGGAATTATTTCAACATTCCAAGTTAAAATTTATTTTATTTTTCCCAAACTTTACAAATGCTGTATGTTATGTCGCTCCATACTAAGTTCTTCAGTCGATCTCATTTACAAAATGTTCAATGAAACAAATATTCCAATCATAACGATTAATAGTACCAGAAAAGCAATGATCCCTATCTTTTGGCTGCTATTTCTGGATCAATTGTATTATTTCCGATTGGACAGCTTAGACCATTTTAGAACTATTGATAAAAAAAGTATTCCATTCCATTCCCACGTAAACCTACTACACGAGAATATTTTAAAAGATAGTAATAATACAGGCATATGTTATCCTGAGCAAGATTTTTAAGAAATCGATGAATGTATATAATTTCAAAGAAAATGATTCACATATATTTCACAAAAGTCCAGTGAAGTTATGCATTTCCTTAAGAAAAGTAAATTCCTTTAAAAATAATATAAAAAAATATTTTGTTTGAAATAAAAGACCTGTAAACTTTTTTCTAATCATGTAAGAGTTAACTACTTTTTATTGATTTGTAAAATATATTTATGAATGTATAAATATTAATTTATCATTTTAAATGAATATTTTGCTTATTATCTTAAAGTGAAAAATTTAGTTAATGTGTGAAAAGACAACCTTGTGATTTTGGGTTTGCTAACACATAATGTCGTACGACGATTTTATTAAGCAGATGCTAAGCATTTTTTATGCACACATGGGTTAACACAGTTACATTACATTACTTTCAGAATAACAAAAATAATCAGTCATTAAGGATTGTAAATTTTAAAATACACCTTAACATACTTCAAAAAATTTATTTCAACTTTCGAATGAAAAATCTAAATCTAATGCAAAGATAAAGAATGAAAACTTTACAAATTTCAACAATAAAAAGCACAGACAAGAAACAAACAAAATTTTGAAAAATTACTTAGATCGTATTTAACTGCTCTTTCGATATGCCAATAGCTACATTAAATGAGAAATATTTTATACATGTATATTCTAAATATAAATTACAGAAGTTAGATGTTCCTTTATCAAAATTTTAAGTCATCAAAACATTTTAAATACAG
This sequence comes from Latrodectus hesperus, assembly GCA_037975125.1. Classification (NCBI taxonomy): domain Eukaryota; kingdom Metazoa; phylum Arthropoda; class Arachnida; order Araneae; family Theridiidae; genus Latrodectus; species Latrodectus hesperus. Next base: position 20,473,919 of record CM075859.1, read on the forward strand.
AAGTTATTACAAATGTAAATAATATTTATTTAGCACAAATACTATTATTAGATTTAAAAATATATAAATTAAATTTGAAATACGTTTTACTTAAAAACAGTAAAGTAAAATAATAGTTTATGTAAATTATAGGAAATTTTTTTATTTTTGTAGATTATCATAAAAACATATTTATGGAAATATAATAAAACATATATTTCATACCTTTCATCTGGAGCAGGAGCTAGCCATACATCCTTGTTTCCAAAGAAAGGTGAATAAGAATCCTCACTAGGTGACGAAAATTGAATTTTATTTTCAAAAGTCCGCCTGTTCCCCCAAAATAAGTTTTGCCACCACTCAGGAACATCTGATACTCTGACACAAACTGATTTTATATCATCTAACTCATTATTTGCCAAAGCCCGTAAATTATGCTTTGCTTTCTTCATAAATAAGGGATAAAATGGTCCTTTAAAATAGTAAGAGCAATTATTTACGTCAAATCCATTAGAATCAAATCCATAAAAGTCATATCCGTGGAAATCAAAACCAGATGGTCGAAAACCCAATTCATCAAATTCTTGCCATGGAGAATTAGATGGATCAATAAAAGCATTTTGATCAGTTTTAGAAAAACAGAACCCTTTTGCGTTACATCCACTTTTGTCAAAACCATATCTGTTAAATCCTTGGCTGTCAAATCCATTTTCATCGAATCCATCTCTGTTAAAAGAATTTCGAAAATATCCCGTTTTTTTCCATCCCATTCGATCAAATCCGAAATAATCATAGCCATCTGTATCGTAACCATTTACATCCAACAATTTAGTTTGTTCATTACTCGAATCAAATATTTTTAAAGTATTTTTCATGCTATCGACACATGGTGCGCCTTCTGTGATTTCTTTGTACTTCACACACATCTGAGTGGCACTAAGGAAAACATCATCAGGAGTAAGACCGAACGGAGCCATGGGGATATATCTTTGATTTTGTGGGAATGCCAATATGTTATTTGGATTTCTTGATATCCATTCATTCCAGATTTTATCAATAAATGCGTAATGAGAAAAAAATATTGGATCATAAGAAGCTTCAGTTGTAGCCATATGACCACCAACAAATAAGTGAAATAATCCACTTAATTTCTCTATTTGAAAACTAAAGTCCTCAAAAGACTGTATTCGCAATATTTTTTCCATATCAACAGCATTTGGAAACGAAATGTCAATATTAAAATTTCTCCTCAAACAATTATTCCAGAAAATCGGATGATAGTTTTTAAAAGGATGATTTCTTACGCAGTTGCTTCTAGATTTATCTCCATTTCCACCAAAATAGTTTGCTTGCCAAACAACTGATGATTCTAGGTCACCAACATCCATTGTCCACTCGAAATACGGAATTGAAACAGAACAATCTATTTCTTGTAATTTCATTTCAACTAATCTTAAATAAAATCGATGCCAAGGTAAAAAGAAGATAGTTCCACGTGATTGAGGCAGAGAACTTTGATACAAATCCGTTAAATTCTGCCAAGTAGATGGAGCACCTTGCAAAGCAAGAACTTTCACTGCATTTTGATAACGACTAAGTTCTTCATAAGTCATATCTCGAATTTCTTTTCTTATACTGACAGATTTACAAGGGCAATGTATGCGGCCAGATAAAGAGCATTCACATGTTCCACAACCTATAGGAATTTTTTCATGGATTGCAAAAGACATATGTAGAAAATTGCACCCACATTCCTGACCACAATGTACTTCTTCACATTTCTTACCAGGTGTAAAGGATACAACTTGATACATAGCAGATGCTTCCTTCTCCTTCTCCTGGCAATGATGTAAATTCATCGCACGGCAGTCGAATTTCCATCCTGTACTGAGACCGAAATAGTCCCAACCATCTTTAGTATATCCGAAACAATTGAAACCATCACGATTATATCCATCTTTATTGTATCCATGTAAATCGAAGTCAATAATTCCATCATAATCTCCAAAAGCATTGTAACCTAAAATATTTACAACATCAAAATTGAAAGGAAACTTAATTGATTAAAAAGTAAACAAGAACAGATTTAAAATCAATACTTTCATTACATTAAAAAGTCTAAATAGATTTTCAAAATGATGCGACTCATATCAATAACAGATCATATATATAATTCATTTCGAGAAGAGAAGACTAAAGTAACACGTTAAGTGGTAAATAATTATCATTTTTAAACATTGAAAAAACTGTAAATTGAATAAACGCAACTATTTATTTTTTTTTCTGGAGACGATGGCCTGTATCATAAAAAATATATGTATTCATATAAATAGTGTAATTATCTGAATACTAATTAATTATCAAAATAGACTGCACGGTTAAATCATTGTTTCTTAATATAAGTCTATATCATAAAACGCTTTCCTCTTAAAATAATGTATGAAATAAATTTCTTTTGCAGTCTTTCTCGGATTATTTTGCTTAGACAATTTGGTTATTTTATAAATACTATTGTTTATTTCCCTTTTATTGCAAAAATAACGTGTAAATCAAGTTCACTTTAAATGAAAAATTTAATTTATTTACCAATTTACTATTATGTTAATCATCGCATTTTCTAACTTAATAAAGTAGCACATTTATATAAACTTACTTGAGAGTTCCCTTTCTAAAAGAGCATTTTAATGTACCAATCGATTACTCTATCATCTTAAAATACATTAGGATTAAAATAAATAAATTAGACTCTTAAATTTATTTTATAAAAAATAAATTAGACAATAAATTAGATATTAGATTAAAATAAATAAATTAGACTAATACCACTTTATTCTTCCTTAAAATTTTTTTGCAGTATAATTTGCATAATAAATGCACATAACAAACTACAATTTAAATAAAAACAAAAATTTTTGAATAACGTCTTATTTTGCATAGCATGATGAAATACAAATTAAACATAGTCTAGTTTTTCAAAAATAAAAAGAAAATATAGGATAACAAAGAAGAAATAAATAAAAGTGTCTTCTTCATAAATTAGAATATAGTTAAAATGAAGTTTTCATTAAACCTAGGAAATAAATAGAATTATTTAAATAATTACAATTAGTAAAACATGTTGTATTAAAAACTTTCACTTATTTGATAGTAATGAAATGTAACAGTCTTATTCTAATAAATGAATAATTTCTTCAGAAATGTTAGCATTAAGAAAATTTTAACATTAGAATGCAATCACTCTGAAATAAATCTCACTATTAAAAATAAAGGAGAATTTACCGGTAGCATTAAATTTCGTTATATGATGATATCCCTGTAAATTATATTCCTGTCGGTCCAGCCCTGTTTTATTGTAACCTCTCTTATTAAACCCTATAAATGTAATTATATATTACTAGCAAATAAAAATAGAAATAAGAACTCGTAAAATATAAACATCAACAAACATAAAAATAAAATAAAAACATGAAAGATCATTACCTTGATAGTCATATCCCGAAAATCTAAAGATTCCTTCTTCACCACCAAATCCATTTTCAAAGTGACGTCTTTCATTTTTAGGTGACACACCATCAAGCGAAAATCCATACCTGTTTTAAAAGTAGAACATACAAGGAAATGAAACCAAATGAAAATAGCACATTTTCTATAATGCAAAGCTACATTGAGTCAAATGCAGTTCCTATTTAAATTTTGAGATGAAATAATGTTTTTAATAACATAATTGTAGAAAATATAAGAAAAAAATAGGAAGACAAGTATGAGAATTTCTGAAAGAAAATAAATAAATATTATTGTTTTACTGATAATAATTAAAAGTGATTTTATCAGATTTGTCGAACAGAGGGTATTAACACATTTTTAGAACGATTTTGGGGCAGTTTAATTAATGTTTAAAATGTAAAGACTATTTTTTTAAATGTTCGATCTGATAGCTTTTTTTCTGGACTATAAGTCTGCATCGTGATTTCCATGATATAAGAGCTTTTCGTAAAATTTCCAAGGGTATTGTTTTCCATTCCTCTTCCAATACTTTCCAGAGTGCATCCATCTTTGTGGGTTTGCGTTTAGAAAGAGCTCTTTTTTTAACAGACCAAAGGTACAAGAGTCCATAGGTGAAACGTTAGGGGACTTCACAGGAATATCTTGAAAAGGTATATATGCAATATCTGTATATGTCTTCATTTTTTTAAGGAATGCAGTGGTAGTTTTCGAAGTATGACTTGTAGCTTTGTCTTGTTGGTGTTTCACTCTTTGAAAGTCTTTGGGATAAAGAAGTGGAATTTTTTCTGTAAATATTGGACGTAAAACCTTCTCCTGATAGTATGATGAGTTGATTTTAACATATTTTTCTACTCTTTTTATTTTTAATTTCCCATTGTAGGAGAAACCTGCAACTATCATAAACCCCTTACTGAAACTTTCTTTACATTGACGGAACCAGGTTTGCACACTTTTTTCTCCTCGTTTCCTATAGTAAATAGACCTTTTTTTGTTGCAGTCATTTAGGTAAGCCCATGCTTCATCAAGGGTCACAATGTATTTCCATTTATATCCTGCTAAATGGTTTTCATACAGGATTCTACAAAATGTTTTGCGTTGAGCCACATGTCTCGGCAAAAGCTGGTGAACTTTATGTTTTTTAGCTTTTTTAAGTTGTAAATCTTGATTTATTATTTTATTTATTGTTGATACAGATGTATCTAAAGACTTTGCAATTGATTTCTGTGTTGATGGATTTTCTCTTGTTACCAGCGATTCAGAAACATTTGAAACAGTATGTATTTTTTTTCGGATATTCGTTTGGAGTTTTCTTTCCATGTAGAAATGATGATTGACAGTTTTTACCTGTCCGATTAATAATGTTGCTTATTTTGCATTTAGAAATTTTAATACCATGCATTTCACAACGTTTTTGAATCCTGGAATAAGAATATTTCTTTTCGTAAAGCGCAAAAACATATCCCTCAATCCACAGCTTGTTTACATGCTACATTTTGAAAGAACAAATAAATTTAAAAGTAGCAGACAATATTTCTCATTTAAAATAAAAAGCTTTTGCCAAAAATTTTTATTTCAAAACATTTACTTTTTTAAAATCTTATTCGAAATCATTCTAAAAATGTGTTAATACCCTCTGTATTACAATTAAACACTTCAAGTAAATAGTCCGCTATGATATCATGGAACATATATTATCTTTCACCAAAATTTTGAAATAATTATTTTCTTTTTTATAATGATTTTTTATCTGATTTTAAAAATACGCGGTTAAATTTATTGAGAAAGAACATGATTATACATGAAGATTTTATAAAATATAATGAACTCTATTGTGTTCTTATTGGCCTCATATGTGCCAATCATAGACAAAATACATTAATAACTGAAATACACTTATAAATTTTAATATGAACTGCAATTATCAATGGAATAGTTAAAAATATTTTACTGTACTTATAATCACACGAATTGTAATTATGAATAAAATATAGAAACCCACTTGAGTCCATTATTTAAAGGGGTATACGTTTATATCTAAAGTGCCCTATTCAATCTAGTTGTGCATAAGAAATTATTAATTCTATTTAATTCAATTTTTGAAAATTTCAAACAAAAAATTTTGCAAATAAATATATTAACACCCATTGCACAAACAAATATATTCCAAATGTGAATTACTTTTATCATATTTGTTTTTCTCATGCAATTTCGAAGCTTTGCTTAGATGAGAATTTTGTGCACGTTTGGCTTATGTGGCCGAAATAATAAATAGTTGACATAAAGTCAACATCATCAGATAACAACTAATAAATAGAATAAAGTTATGTCTATTTGTCTTGTGGCAGAACCAAAATTGTTGCGAAAGAGCAGTGCTAAAGCAAAATAAACTTACTTGATATAATAATAGATTTCGCAAGAATATGGGGATTGTTACAAAACACTTATCATTTGATTTGCATCCGGAAATAAGATTAAAGTAGTTCACATTTGGAGTGGAAGGAAATATTATGGAAAATTCTCAATATCGTTTTAAAACATGTTAAGAGCAATTAAACTCAGTCAAATATTCTTTATCTGCCCCACTGTAAGAGTATGACTAACTAAAGTTTCATGGCGAATGCTTTTCATCTAGTATACGCTTTCTTCTGCGTATTTATTAAAGTTTTTGTGTGTGTGTATATATGTACATATACCACAAACTTTCGAATAGATAATCAAAAATGTGGAATGGTTTTATTCAAAATTTAACAAATAAGTTTCATTTCCATCTAGAATTGCTGAATATAACGATGATTAAGAAACACATCGTTTTTTTTTTCTCTCAGTAAGTTAGAGAAAGAAAATATTAGAGAAAAAACGCATAGCGTTGTTTAGGTACCCCTTCATTCATGTCACTTACAGCAATTTTCAAAATTTGAATCAGATGCCATTGAAATATTAAATTTATGAATGGACTTATACTGTAATTCAGTTTTTAAGTTTTATATTATCATTACTGGGGTTTAATCATAATTGAAAGTAGAGATTTTGCATCAATTCACTCTTAAAAAATATAAAATGATTCTTCAAGAATGAATTGCTCTCTTAAAGAATCAATTAGACTCTATCCATTATAAAGGATTTAAACGAAACTGGAGCAACTTTGCATACTAAAATTAATTGAATAATTCATGAATTATAAAGAAATTAATGTAAATAATATAATGATAAAGCTATATTGTATTGAACAGGAAAGAGTTTTTAGCTAATCAGTATAACTTACCTATCATATCCCAATTCATTATAACCCGGGATTCTGTTAGGAAACAAAGGATATCTCCAGCAGCAAGCTCCTATCATGCATGATACCCGACAATCATAATAAGTTAAAAAGTTGTTTGCATTGCCAGCACATCCCTGATAATAGAAAGAAAGACATTCCTGCTTTTGCAAATCAAAATACCATCGCTTAACCGGAGAGCCACAACCATCAATTCCTATTAAAAAGTAAAGGAAAATGTATCATTCATATTAGGGAATGTATAACAATAAAGTAAAATTTGCAATTAAGTTCAAAATTAATTGAAGAATAAAGAGAGGGCAAAGACTGATTTTTCATAAGATACAACTGACTTGTGCCTATAATCCTAATATCTCATTAATGTTTATGCAATAATCAAGCTTTATTTATTTTTCATAATTTGCGTCACTCATTATTTTAAGAAAAATTTAATTCTCAAAGAAGGAACAAAAGATTTTCACTGAAAGATATCATTTAAGTAACTGCTTCCATTTTTAAAAATTATTTTATGAAAAATTTGATGGAATATTTAAAGATAAATTTATAGATGATAGCTATGCATATGATTACTTACTTCAAAGAACAAGCACCTTTAAGATTATTTAAGTTTCCTTTAAATTTCGCATATGCAGTTATAATATTTTAAATGAAATCTGGTCTATTTTATTGAATTGAATTTACCAGAGATAAGAACAATTCAAACATTTTGTGGTGTATGCATTTTATGAGTCAACGTAGATATTTTCTATCATCTAGATATTAGATACGGAATTTAATTCTGACACGAGTACCTATGGCATGTATGTACTGAGGAAGTTGGACCACACACCAAATTACTGTTCTGTTGGAAAAGTGGAGCAGCTCAACCCATATTGGTAACCTAGCTGGCACAAGACAACAACAGCAACATTTAATAATATCTCCCTTTCATTCCAATTTACTTTAATTGTAACTTTCATCCAGTTAGTTTGTTTTGAAATGTTACTCTACACATTATATTTTACTAAATTTTATTTCAAATAAGCAAAATTTATTCCGCCAAATGAACTTTTTCGTAATGTGCAATTTTATTTAGCAGCAATACTTATTTCAAGCAAGCAATTTTGCGTTATTTTATTGATTTTTTAAATACGATTAATTTTTTAAATACAATTTTATTAAATTCTTTCTCAAGAAGCAATTTATTCGATTACTTAAAAATATTTCCTTTGAAAATTATCATCATTTTAAGTCAAATACGAAATAATATAATACGAATGGGAGCAGGCATAATATTCTGAGAAGGACATGTCAAACATAAGCCAAGATATGCAAGATTAATCAAATATTGAAGAATAAAAATTCGGATTTTTTACTTACGTTTTCCTGGATCTTGAGGCAAAGAACACCGTTGAGTTGATTGTTGTTCACAAAATTGACCTTCGAATCCTGGAGAACATTCACAAGATACCAGATGAGGAAGGGTAGGCCATTCAGTGGGTATGCAGTGACCTCCGTTTTTGCAAGGATTGGGACTGCAAAAATCTACAATAAGCATAAGTATAGCCTGTGAATGGAAAAATTAAGGATTCTACTTTTATTAGGATAAAAAGTTTAAAAGACTATTCTTCACTTAATTGACTTCCGCTGGGTAAGAAATTGAAAATAGCAAATAAAATGGAGATTTATATTAAAAATTATACAATGTATTCCAAAATGTAAAAAAAAAAATATAAAAGTAGAAATAATATGAAGCAGATTTTTAAGAAATTTAAAGGTATCATTAAGAACTGTTGAATAAATTTGTAACATACAGATAATAGATTGCATATTTTAGTTTCATATCGGCGTATTTAAATTGTGCCGCATTTAGATTTCATAGATCTATTCAGTTTATTGTTGATGTATGACTTAATCAATTTGAAGTCCCACTAGAAGCTTCAAATTGAATATATCATCTGTAATAATTAGGTTCGCTGTAATAACTTCTGGAGATCTTATGCCAGAAAAACTGAGATAGGTACCAACTAAGAAATTAGGTGAAAATCAAAATCACTGTTGATCAAGTGGAAAACACAGTAGTCAAGGGCAACCGGTTGTTACAATGAATAAACACAGCTTATATTTTGAGTTATGAGCATGAAGAAATTGAAAAAAAAATGTAACCTTAAAGTTACTTCAATCCACTGAAAGATTGGTATCACTATCCTTCATGCGTGAAAAAAGTTACAAAGGTAGAATTCATGTGACACAACTAGCAATTTGATTGCAGTTCACATGTCCATGAAAAGAAAGTTTGAGGTGGAGGAGTTAATGTGACTACAATACGGCTTTATTACTTTACTGACGAGTCAGACTTCAGCTTCCAAACATATAACATAAATATATAGCATTTCCTTTAACTAGAAAGAAAAATGGAACATTTTGGCATTCATGAAAGATCGGTAAAGAATATTTATTACCTAAAAACTGGGTATATTGTTATTAATTATCTATTTATTACAATCAGGACTTCTATACTCTCTTAGATGGAGGCATAGACCGTCATACTTTTCTATTTGAAACCATGATTTCTCATATTTATTTGGAAATAACATCCTTGATGTCATAATAATGTAGTGAAAGATAATATTCCTATTGTCGGTCAATAATGAAATATCACATAGGGGTTGCAGAGAAGATAATTGCTTTCGAATGCCTGTAATTCAGTGAACATAAGAACAAGCTTAATGACAGAGAATATCATGAAGTATGTTGGGAATGATTTAGAAGGAACTACAGTTGCTTTAAATTTTTCTTTTTCAATTAATATTTAAGTTGTATTTCATTAAACTTTACATGTATAAAATCTAATCATTCCTTTTACAGCCATTGAGAAGTAAAATTTCTCGCACAATGTTTACGTACGAGTTAAAAGAAAAGGCAATTTGAAATCCATTAAAAATAAGAAAAACGTTATGCTAATTTTAACAATGATTACTATCAATAAAAATAATCAACTTTGGTAAGTTTTTCATGAAATGATACTACACATAAATGCGTTTAATTAAATTTGTCTAAAAATTTAATAATTTAATTATAACTAAAATAAAATTAATTATAATTAAATTATTTTCACTGCTTTTGCCTTTTGTGCTAATCTCTTAAAGAGCAAAGTGATGAAAATTGTTGCACTTTTCTCTTTATTTTATCTTAGTTTCCACGTATGATCATGAAACTAAATTTTAGAATGATAACTAAACGATAAAGCAATATTATCAATTTTATTGTTAAAATATTTTTATCGCTTGTGACCTGCTATGCATGAATAAAATCGTAAATTTTGATTTTGTTTGACTTAGCAAATTAGATCAAAAACTAAATAAAAGAGTAAAATTTTAATAAAACTGGAGCCAATATGCAAGACATTAATTAGTTATAAAATAAAATGATTACAAGCTACCAAACAATTATACCATTTTATAAATCAGTCAAAGTATAAAATTCATTAATCAAATGTTTCAATTTAGTATTGAAAAAGTATTTGTTATGTAAAGTAATGTCATATCCCAAGAAGAAAAGCAATATAAAGCTTAGTGATGTTTCGTGTGGTAAATTATTCATAGATTTGATAGAAGGTAAGAACCGTTGTTGTTTTAAAATAGTTGAGACAACAGTTTGAAAATAAAAACTTTAAAGCTTTCTTAAGTAGAAAAAAAAGATTATTGCATTTTCAGAAATATTTTTACTATTCGAATATGACACACATAGATTAATTTTATACACAAACTACTTTTTATTATTGAAATAAAAGGATTTACCTAAATTAGATTCTTTACATTCCATATCTTCGCCATTTACGTGACAAATCAAGGAACAGTTTCCACACAGTTCTAACCTACATGGAACGTATGTATAGTATGGGCACTTCAAAAGAGCTGACTCATCACAAACTGGAATTTGTACCTAGAATAGTGTTTAAAAAATTTTTTCTTATATATTAATCATAAAACTAACAATCTCTAGTGAAACTAAAAAATAAATCTTAACTAAAATAATTTATATACACTACTGGCCATTAAAATTGCTACACCAAGAAGGAATGCAAACAACAGAACGATATTTATTGGACACATACATTATTGTGGAAAGAACAAGTGATTAGATTTACAGGAAATTAGGATGTATAGATCTTGAGAAATCAGTACCCAGAGCAGCCACCGCTGGCTGCAATAACAGCATTTATCCGCCTAGGCATGGAGTCAAACAGAGATTGTAGGGCATGTACTGGGATCTCAGTCTATGCAGCTTCAACACTATGCTACAGTTCATCGACAGTAGTGGATGGTGAGTGATGGCGTGCCAATCGCTCGACAACCATTGACCACACGTTCTCAATACCATCACTCCAGCAGATGGGCCAGTATGGCGATGTTCAATGCAAGCTGGCAATGCGTGTTCTCCACGATGCCTCCAAACACGGATGCGGCCATCATGGTCCTGTATACAGAACCGAGATTCATCTGTAAAGATGACGTGATGCCATTCCCGCGTCCAGGTTCGTCACTGATCACACCATTGAAGGCGCTCCAGTCTGTGACGCAGCGTCAATGGTAGCCGAAGCCATGGTCGCCGAGCAGACAATCCATGCTGCTGGAAACGTCGTCGAACTGTTCGAGCAGAAACTTGTTGCCTTGCAAATGACTCCATTTCTCGACTCAGGGTTCGTGACGTGACTGTACGATCCCTTGTGACCATGCGGATAAGGTGTCTGTCTTCTCTGCTGTTAGGGATGGGGGGTCGCTGAGATCCGGCATGACGTTCCGTATGATTGTCCTGAACCCATCGATTCCATATTCTACTAACAGTCATGGGATCTCGACTGACGCGAGCAGCAATATTGCGGTACGATAAACCGCAATCCCGGTAGGCTATAATCCTTCCTCGATCGAAGTCAGACACGTGCTGATAGGCATTTCTACTTCTTACACGAGGCATTACAACAACTTTCTTTGCCGAAAACAGCGTTGAAACGGAAATTGAGTATGAGAAAACTGCTGTCAAATCTCTGGTTTTATACACATTTTAGATGTCGCTACTGTCGCCTGTTTTGTATGAATGCCCTGAAAATCTAATAATTTGCATATCACAGCGATTTCTACCTTTCATGCAAATTTCACGTGTTTGGTGTGCCGCTTTCCTGGTGTAGCAATTTTAATGGCCAGTAGTGTATTTTGAGAAAATGTATATCTTTCATGTAAAATATTTTACACTTTAATATAATTTTGTATGCTAACAAGGTACTATTTTATGACTAATATAATCATGAATGACAGTTTTATCATTATATTTTTCACATCGTTAATAGCAATAAAAATAAATGTATTTAGACCAAAAAAGTTCTTACTTCATTGAAACTATCAGAACAAGAAGGATTAATATGTGCATCCATTTCTGGAAAAAATATATCGGCTGTAAAACAAAATTGATCACATAGTTCTGTTTTTGTTGCAACTGTCTGTAAATATAAAGAAGGTATATTTTTCATACCGTGAAAACATTTTACATATTTTATGAAATTTTAATAAAACAGGTATTTAAGAAAAGAATGAGAAGCTTACATGAAAATTAGAATGCATTTTGAAGTCATCTGGGAATGCATTCCAAGCTTGATTCCCATAACTCGTCGGCATTGTGGGTGATTGACAGGTTCTTGGTAAAGTCTTTAAGAATTTTTCTTCTTGGTTGTAGAGAACTGACTGAATTTTTTGAGCTGCATGCAAAATGCTTTTCACATTGCCTTCGCAACCATCGTTACAGCTGTTAGAATAGTCACTTGGAAAACTATCTGAAGAAATTCAAAATAATTCTGGATAACATAATGATTTCATATTCAACTTTAAACAGATTAACTTTAAAATATGAGTATGATGCAAGAAACATACACACAAAATTATCTAACATTAATTGAAAAATTGAAAAGTGCTTAAATAATCAGAGATTTCTATTAATTATTTGTTTCCACAGTAATAATAAAGCAGATTAAACTTTTAACCGTCAATTTGTTGTAACATGCAACATTGCTAAGAAAGAGAAATATTCATTATAAAAATTAGTTGGTTCAGATTTTAATGTAGTATGCGTATAAATTTTAACAAAAATTAATTAAAACCTACAATCTTTATACATGCATAAAGTATGAATTTTATTAATTCTCATAATTTCATAAATTCCATGAAAGAGTATTTTGTCATAAAGGAAAATAACGAAATACATGAGATGCATTTTAAAAATTGCTGAATCTTTCTCTCTGAGTGAGCCATTTTAATATCTCGCAGCAGTTTTCCCGAGTTTATAACTTCGATTACACAATATAGGTGTGTGTAATTGAATGAGTAAATATCAATAATTAGAAATAAACTAAAATCTATTATGATTATATTGGTTACAAACAGGAATGATTGACTACTTACTGTAATTATTATTAGGAGGGTCAATATTATCATATTGAGTACTGTACGAGACACATAGATTTTTCTCCGAATTTACAAGAAAACGTTGCTTAGTGTTAAAAGGTATTAGATCTGCCTCCAGAATATGATTTCCATATTTTTGCAATCTTCCATTCGCATGACGTTTGTCCCATTTCCAAAGCAACGAATCGATGTAGGCATGAATAGAATAGTACAGGGGGTCAAATGGACTATCTGAAAGCAAAGCATTCAAATTATATACCTCTTAACGTATAATAGGAGCTTACATATTTTAAAAAAATTTGCATAAATAAACATTAATAATGAAAACCATTACTGATACTAAAATTTAAACAAAATATTCAAGGAAGTTTCCTAATAATTTAAATAATTTCATTAAAAATTTCAATAAAAAACTTTTTTGTTACTGATAAACAATTCCTAATTACATCATAAAAATTAAATATTTTTAGTAGTTATGCGTTTCAAATCAATTATATATTTTCAGACAGAAAAATTTCAATTAATTTCACTAATAAGTACTTTTTTAAGCAGTATTTTGTTTGATTGTGACTTAAATTATATTTATTTAGCATGATAAATTACTTAATAATCTTAGAAATTTGTTTTATATTATCTATAAATTACCAGGATTGAATTTAAATACAAGTTTCATGTTGTATTAAATTTTTACACTTATTAATTTTAATTATTACACTACATTAACTAATTGGGAATTATATGAAATATTTATTGTATATGGAGGAATTATTTTTACATTTATAAGCTTTTTATTTAAAAGTAATTCGTGTTTATAGAGACAGCATAAAACCGAATGCTCATTGAATATTTAATTTTAAGTATAGTATTAATAAAAAGGATGAATATTTAAATACCGGTGTTTTTAAATAATTTAATCTAGTTTATTACTCTCTTCTAAAGTATAAGTATTTCAATTTAAAATTGCAATTGAAGTCAACTTGAGTTAACTGAATTAAACAAATGAAGGCAATGTAAGCTTAATACGTAAGAGATTTCATTATTTAACCAAATAAATTAATTAAATTTAAATCAAACTTACTAGTCGTTTCCATATCACCACCTAAATAATTATGAATGTAACTAGATATTCCTTGTACAGCCCTTGTAAATTGAGCAAAGTCGTCTTTAGCCAACGCTAGGGCGACATCAATCATGGTGGGCGCGTTGCCATTTGTTTGAATGTCCCTTCGAATACACGGAGTCCAGGAAATGTTAGTCTTGGGAATGTAATGCACTCGACAGTCGCCTTCCTTCAGAAACGGAGAACCAAAAAAGTCTTCTCGCCATATCACAGAATTCGACAAATTTCCGGCATCTAACGTAAAATCAAAATATGGAATGGTGACAGAACAGTTCCACTTTTGTAACTGTTTTTCCATGGCCCACAGAAAATTTCTGTTCCAGAAAAGGAAATACTGAGGAGAGTTCGCGTGCATAACATGGGTGACATAAAGATTTCTGAATGAAGTCCACACACTTTTATCCATCTCTGTGTAAAGATGAGAAATTGCTCTTTGATATTGAATTCGCTCATTGTAGCTCAGTTCTCGGATTTCTCGCCTTATGGTAAGAGAGCGACAGCTGTGAAAATCACATATTGTTAAGAACAGTTTGTTAAAGTTTATATATACTCTTTTATTACTTATTTTTTTTCAAACCTTTATTCAGATAAAATAAAATACTACAATTATATTATAGTTTATACATAAATTTTATTATTTTTTAACAATATTGTAGTATGAACATTAATAAAGTGTAAATGACATTACAAGTCACAAATAAGTTATATTTAAAATCATTAGATTAGAAGTTTTAAGAAAATGAAAACAATTTAACATCTATTCAAATGTATATTAGAAACATTAATAAGCAAAAATGCGACGAGGTCTTATTAATATATTATAAATTAAACTATTTCTACTCTTTAAGCATACTCTATAAATAGGAGAAATTCCATTGGTTTGCACTTATTTTTATGTTTTGGCACCCTAGAAACAGAAAGTAGTGCAAACTAAGTTTCTTAAGTTTTCTGCCGCTAAAAGCACAGAAGACAGCCTCAGTTCAGGTAATGTTCAGCAGTAGGCATCCTCAAAGGGTTTGCGCAATAATATAAAAATGCTGCCTAAAATGTTAAGAAGAGAGTAAATAAATTAGGCATTAGACATTAGACTACAATTCCTACCAAATCTTTCTGATTTCTTTTATTTTAATGCACTCTCTCATTTTTTGTAAATTCAAGTTTATTTACTTGAAATCAAATAAAATATGTTGAAAACGTCATTTAAAAGTAAATATTGTTGTTTGTATGCCTTAAATTAATTTTTCTAGATAACTAGATACAATCATTTATTCACTTATTGTTTACTAAAAAAATTAGTTTATGAAAACAAATTATAGCTGAAGGAATTATATATATATATATATATATATATATATATATATATATATATATATATATATATATATATACATATATATATATATATATATATATATATATATATATATATATATATATATATATATATATATATATATATATATATATATATATATATGTATATATATATATATATATATATATATATATATATATATATATATATATATATATATATATATATATATATATATATATATATATATATATATATATATATATATATATATATATATATATATATATATATATATATATATATATATATATATATATATATATATATATATATATATATATATATATATATATATATATATATATATATATATATGGATACAGAGAGAGAGAGAGAGATTTTGATACTTGGATAACACAAATATTTATCAAAATAAACTATCTTGAATTGTAAATATATTAATGAACTTGAAATAACGTGAAATAATAAAAATATTAAATGAAACCTTTATAGAATAAAAGATATGAAGCCACTACAACTTTGTAAATTATAACTTTTCTCAATTTGTTATACAACCTTAAATCTTACCAATAGGTTAAAAAAATCATAAAAATCATAGTTGCATTTTTTTAAACTGAGAAATAAAGCAGAGTCATTTCATTATATTTTTAAAAATATACCTATTTTCGGGAGTACAAAACAATTTATCATATGCTCTCTTAAGATAGAAGAGGTTTTCTCAATATATTTATAAAAGTATGATTTCTAGATTTATTGTAAAAACCTGATACACATTTTTTTTGAGACTGAAAAATTTAGATAAGCTGTTTCTTTAATCTCGTTTCGAAACATAAGAAACCCACACATTCATGAAAGGTTTATTTTCTTAATTGTAGTTAGACGAATCCCTTTGTTATATTAAATAAATTCTGCGAATTTCATTCTCAAATAGACTTTTTCTAAGAGATGTCTTTTCATCTTGCACATAAAATAAAAAATTAAATTGAATAGTTTTTCCTATGTGTTGAAGAAAGAGTAAATTTATAAAAAAAGAAATTTCTCTACAAGATAATGCTATAGAATTAATTAAAATGTCTGGTGGTCTCATTATTTTATAGTGAAAGCTTTTATTTATTGAACTTTTTGCTTATTATTGATGTGAGCTTTTAGCTTCGATTGTATTTAATATTAAACTCTCTCTATAAAAAGGCACATGTACTCAAAAGAAATTAATTTGCGACTAAAAAAATTGTAATTCAAATTGTTAACTAACAGCTTTAAATAATAATCGCCTCTGCACATCACCTAGTTAGAACAAATCGGATCAAGAGGGTCTTCTCGCGACTTTTTTTGAATATTTAGTTATTCTACTTATAATTAAACTTTATTTGCTAAGCTGTAAAGTGATATTATTCGTAGATAATAAACAATGTCTCTCTCTCATGAACGCCATAACATTGACTATTACTCACATGTCATTATAGAAAGTATAGTTGGGAATCGTGCCGCTTATCATAAAGCTGGATGAGTTTCTTTTTTAGTGATGAAACTGCTAGCCATTTTGTGCTGTAGGCAGTTGCATGTGTGGGAAGGATACGTGGAAGTAGGGGATTGAATCCACTATTTCGTTACCAAAACCACACAACTATGGCACCTGCTTCAAATATCTGGGACGTGATCTTTTGAATAGCTGGTCTCACTTTTACTTGTATTACGAAGTACTTCAGCATCTTTATGGTAAACGGATGTATTCTTATATCGGTGAAATTGACGATAGTATTTGTATGGCTAAGTTCAATTTGCTAACAATGAAATATTCAGTCATAAATTGATCGGCTTTTTCAACAGTATTTTCGCGAGTACTTAATAACCTCGGTCGGTTTGATAAATCACCTAACTTTTACCCAATCGACATTTGAGGACATTTTAGATAAGAAAATTTCAACTAGAGATTGGCCATTTAATTTAATTTATACCACATCGCAATCTGCTTGTTTCTTTAAAAGAAATCTTTTCAGTATTGAAGAATATGTTTCATTTTTTTGTACTATTAATATAATGGAGTTTCTTTTTTCAATGTGCTTAAATCATCTGGTCATTAATTTCAATTTGTGGTGAAAATTTCTTTAATATACATATTAATTATTATATAGAAGATGTTTTTTGAGTAATAAAAGTATGTAAATTTACTGTATAAATATTGATAATTTCCATTTTAATTTTTCAAAGCTATCTGAACTGCATACATATTTATTTCAACATAAATTTGTTCTTTGCACCTTTTTTTACCCAATTCTTAGTATGAAATATTTGTCAAAGAAGATTTTACAAATATTAAATATACTTTTTCATTTGTAAATGAACTTCTGACCTTAAGAAATTGATACAGCTTGATCACTAAAGTTTAGCGTATGAGTGAATTGCTAAAAATCAATCAGGAATACGGTTTCGTTACCAAAGCTCAAATAATCCAATTGTGAAATCAGTCTAGGAAATGAAATACATGTGAAAGTAGAAAGATAAGGCATAACTATGGTAAGAAATTGAAAAGAACTTTAGAACTTTTATACATGTCATTTTATAACTATACTTTTATATATGAGTTAAAAAAAAGTTTTCAGATTTTCCAAATTTATTATAGTCTGTCCTTTTATTTTTATTTATGAAATTATAAATATATTGTAAAAAGGTTTGCGTGAGAAAACATTGTATTTGGCTACGGAAAAAATCTGAGAAAGATTTCATGCTATCCAAATTCTATAATAAAGAGAAAATAAGTTGTGAGATGTTTTTTCCTCAACTAAATAATTTAAGAAATTCTCTTACTTGCAAGAAATATGCTCATCCAAGCATTCACAGTTATCACAACCTAAGGGAAACGCAGATCCAGGACTATACAGTGAAATACCAGTATGACATACTTTAGAAGCTATCATTCCACAGCCTTCAGTTGGACATTTTATTCCTGGATAAAAACCTAAAACTTCAACTTTTTCATCTTGACAAAGAATTTGACAGTTCTGCATTGTTTCCACCTAAAAAAGGCATAAAATCAATTAACTCTCTATTTTAACATTCAAAATCTGAAGCAAACAAGTATGTAATATTGCAAGAATGAACTGTACATTGTATTGTATACATCTATTTTTCATAACCATAATCTTTAAAGATATGAATAAAAAAATTTTCTATATCATTTTCCATAAATTACTAATGAGGGAGTAGGTGAATTATACTTCTAATAAAATGTTTTGATTCTTCCGTAGCTGAAATTTTTGACTATAATTTTTCTGCAATATAGTAAAAATACTTGAATTTCACAAACTTACATTAGTTAAAAACACATTACAAGCATAACCAAATATTCAGACAAATGAAGTCAGGTGCACGCAAAGAAGGATAGGGTAAGTTTAGGCGATAAAAATGTGGTATTAAATCAATAGCAGAATTATCAACAATTCAAAAATCAAAAAAGTTAAAAGTAACTATGTGTTTGATAATTTTGATTCACAATTGTAAAAAGCCAATATATATATATATATATATATATATATATATATATATATATATATATATATATATATATATATATATATATATATATTTTTTTTTTTTTTTGCTTTGAATGTGTATACATCAAATGTCAATCAAACTTCAGCTCAATTTTTTAATTATACTTATAGTATTTTCCTGAAAAAGGAGTATTTTATAATCTAAACTATATTTCTTTTTGGTATTACCGATTGATTCTAGAAAAGTTTATTTAGAATTGCAAAAAGGTAATTATTAATTTTTAATTATGTAAACATAACTTCGAAATTTCAGAAGCTGATTATTTAATTACACACGCATATATAGCTTTTCTGTATTTGATTTTAATTTCTTTTTTAGCAACTCATTACTTCCGCTGATAAAAGTAAAAAGTAATCAATTTCCGTAAAACTGTATAAACATCAATAAATTTACACAGATGAATTATTGAAATTTCATACCACCATAACAGCAAGATCAAAAAAGTAAAATCCCTAATCAGACATTTGAAAATTATTTCTTTTTTGGAATAGTAGTTAAATTTTTTTGCAAAATCTAATTACTTTTTCTTTTTCAGTAGTATTAATAATTTTGACACAAAATATAATATTTATGTAAAAGGTTATTTATATGTAGTGTATTGTGTTATGCATGTGAGTATTTAAAAATGTTATATAATCTTAAAAGGAAATTTTTTTTTTGCTCTGATGATTTCAATCCATTTTTTCCGATCTCTTTTTAAATCATGTTCAATCTATTGCAATCTTTTTAAATCTATTTGCGCTCTTATACTTTAATAAAGCCTTCTTCCTACTAGATTTCAGAATCTCTTATTGAAGTAATACAAAAATATTTTAACATTTTCTGCTTTTTAAAAAAATCAATAAATTGTCATAACAATTCTTCATATGCAATGTACTAAAGGAAACAATTAGTTTTATGAGAAACTTAATGCATATCGACATAAATTAATGTGTTGCATTGATTAGAGCAGAAAAGATTCCTAAATAATGATTTTTATTATTTGTTTAAAGTGTTTTTTGTATAAAATGTATAACGAAGCAAAATAAAATTTGAAATACAATGGTGCTTCTAATGAAATGTGTATTCACAAATTGCTTCAAAAACAGAAAATTCATTCATTTCTTAAAATTCAATAAATTTAAATTCAATAAAATGATTCTGAAGACTGTGATTGTCTTTTGCTATTTTGTTATCAAGTACAAAAATGAACTGTTTCGTTATGATCTAATGAGCTAACAATTCGATCCACCATGCTAATAATAGAAAATACAGCACCAAGAAAGACGAAATATTATAAACAGATTTATTTTTGAGACTATGTAAAATAGAAATAATCTGGTACATTAACAGGTACGATACTTTGATTTAGTCAATACCCTGCAATGCTCAGTCCTATTCCATTGGCAATGAATCTGTAAAGTAACATATTATGAAAGCAAGGTAATTTGGTAAACTAAGAAAAATTATTTGGACAAAAGACATTATTTGGACATTTGGATTAAAAGTATGGTTTTGAATCGTTCTGTTGACATTTGACGCAAGCAAGATCTTCTCAAAGACAAAGAACAAGCTATGAAATCTCAAATATATAGTTAAATCTGATACGCATTACCATTGCTCAAAGTAACGGCAATGCGTACTAGAGAATGCGAGAAGGGAATGCTATACTACAGCATGCTATTTTCAGCGGATGCAAGACTAATAGGATGATATGTCTGGCACAAAATTAACAGTATCTCTTCATAGTGTTTTTATGTTACTATCCGATCATTATTGTGTACAAGAGAGAACCATTACTTGTCTAAAAATAATATTTCTTCCTATTCATATGTTTATCTTCGCCCTTAATTGAAGCATGGAAAACTATGGTTTAGAGGTAATCAAAACATGGCATTCCAGTGGACTTCAATGTCAGTAGTTACTGTGCTATGATTTATTATTTTGCCACTGACTGAATCCATTGCTACCGTTGCAGGCATGACAAGATCCTCATCAATACTGTGCACGCAATATGCAAGTTTTTACGTTTAGTGCTGTGACGAAAAGGTTGTAGTTGCTCGAGCCACTCATTCGTACTTTTCTGAATCCTTATTTTCCACATCTATATAACTTTCGATAGGTTACGCGCTCTCGATGAATGATTACAAAGAAGAATAGTCTGAATTCTCTTTTAAAGCAATTCTTCTATGATTGAATCGGAGAACAAGCACAAATGATGCTTGTTTTATTTTATTATGCACATCGAAGGCACATACCAAAACATACAAGGAGGTAATTTAAATTTTCGCTCTTTTACATACAGTTTATAAATAACAGTAGTCTTCCATGAATAAAGTGGCCATGATGAAGTTGTAATTATTTGCACAATGTATTGTTTTATACTCATTCGTGAAATTCCATATGATTTGGATTTTTTTCTTGGTATTGCATCTTCGACGATTATCAGTATTCATTTTAAACCAGATCTTGATTCTAAAGTGAATAAAACAAAGTACTTACTTCCAAATAATTTTATATATATAATATTTAAATAATTTTAAATTATTTTCTGAAACAAACAAATATTTTTAGGTAAAATATGCAAGCTGAAATGAGTTTATATTAAAATAAATTTTAAATTTTATCATAGGATTTAATATTATCTATCATTTCTTATAAATACAAATAAATTATACAAATTACTTAAAATATATTTTGGTTGAAGTATGATGAGTCATAGGTATCATTAGGAAATATTTGAAGTAGATGCAGGAAATAGAGAGAGAGAGAGAGTGTATATCACACACACAGCTTTTATTTACTTGTAATAATTTTCATGAATAAATTATTCACACTGAAAATTTGAACTGGTAGTTGAATGTTCAGCTTTTTTATCTTCCGTTTCTGTAATTGTCGTAAATTTGATTCCCATCTTAAACCGAGATATTTGTGATAATTAAAAACTATTTAAAGCAATAAGTCTTGAAGAAATTTGATCTTGTGTACCAAAATTGTTCGTAGACAGATAATACAAATGTTTACAATTAAAATAATATTCCCTGGAACCAGGGGGTACGTGTACCTTCCTGGGGCTTGAGCACAGCCACCAGGCGCGTCGGCAGGTGGTAGATAGCCGAATGTCCTGTAGGAATGACAGGATAGCCTTGAATATAGAATCAGAGGCCGCGAACCAGCTCCCGTAAACCCTGGTGTTATGCGATCCGTGCCTAGGGCTAATTGGCACCGCGGTATTGGTGTCTTAACGGAGCCTCTAGTTGCTTGGCGAACTTCTAGAGTAATTTGCCTTGCCCAGTAACTCAGGCAATGCTGGGTGGACTTATATTACCTGAGCTTTTTAATTGTTATCTTGTGGCTGAAAAGACACAAGAAGTAACAAACCTTTCTGCATTTGCAGGTGATGCCTCTAAAGTAGACCTTGCTGAAAAAGACAAGGGAACTCAGAGGCAATCTTGTAAAGGAGCAGCAATGAATCCTTCACTTGAGGTAGAAATTACCTCTAAACCATCTTCTGGTGAAAGTTGGGAAGCTATTCCTAGCATGACTGACTTTCTGACCAGATGGGACTGTTTCAGCAAGACCTTATCTGCTGGAAATGTCATATGCAAGAGGAAACGGCAGAGCATGTCATTTACGAATGTGAGGCTCTTGCCCTCCCTAAATTAACTTCTTTAGGCTTCATCCATACTAGAGAGTTACACCTAGACTCCATTAAAGGGTTATCGGACTTTATTAGTAAAGTGGGTGACCCGAGCAACTGGAACTAGGAAACATTGGGTTTGGAGTTAAAGGTACAAAATGCTGATAAAAGCAGAGGTGCCCAATGACATACAAACTCAATTTTAAGAAGAAGAAGAAAATAATATTCCCATTCAAGAGAGAGAGAGACACTCTCTATCTTCCAAATAAGAATATAGATTTCAGGGTAATTATAATCACACATGATTTGTGCAATAAATAATTTGTATTTTGTATGAGTAGTTTAGTTTTCAAAGTACCTGTCTGAGTACATTTCAATAATAATTTGTCAAAACTGGCAAGATGATTCATTGATTTTGAATGGATTATGAACCCAAGTATATATTCTTTTATCCCTGCATGTATTTAAAAACTTCTATCTACGAATATTCATAATTTTATGAATTAGTAGCTGGTCTCAACCAGTCTCATATATGCAATTTAATTCTCATTTACAAACTAAAAGTTTGAAAAATCACTTTTTTGCAAACTTCGTTTTGTATATCTTTAGTTTGGTATTTTTTTAAAATTTGTTTAACTTTATGGTTAAGAAGTTGAATCAATTTTCTTGTTTGAGATTCATAAATCCTTCGAGTCGCTGAGACTAACTGAACTTCTGATATTGAGATCTATGAATTTTTAAAGCTATTCGAGTGAAATTTCTCCCACCTGATCTAATTTCTGATTTACAGCCTAAGCATTAGAGTATAGTCAATAGTTCCAAGTATAAATATCGTAAGACACTTTTTGTGAAAAGAAATCATAGCTTGTAATCACTTTTTGACAAATTCTAGCCTCAATGGATTTATCAGTCAGTTACAGAAAAAACGATATTTAAGTCATTTTAAATTTTAGGCTCTTTATGAAAGGAAACGTAACTGAAGAAAGCATAGAACGAACTGACGATTTGAAGACATGACTCACACATCCATGAACTTTGACAAAGGAACCCACTCCTGTCCGAAATTTCAATTCAAGATTTTTTGCATATAGAGTCAGGCAATTTGTAAGCAAGAAGCTGTCGGTTTTTAAATGATTGAGAACATAACGAGAATGAAAGAACTTTCGTATATCAAACAAATAGAAAATGACGTAATGTTGCGATCGTCTGCAAAACAAGCACGTGAATAGCCAGCAATAACAAGGTAGAAAAATAAAAGTAAAATGCTTTCATACACATTAAAAAAACAGTGTGTTTTTAAAAAATGTAGCTTTGAAGCAGAAAAAAGTGATTATTTTGCCTGATTTTTCAACAGTAGAATGAAAGAGAGGTTAGTTTTTAGGTATGAATTTTATTTTGCATGTGTTTATTATACGCAATGCAGACTAAATAATTTTTCTAGTAGTACTTCATTTATAACGAGAACACAATGTGGTTAAGATGAGTTTTAAAATCTAACGTTTTTCTATTTTTACGAAACTTCCAAGTTTAGGAACTATTTTGATAGTTCTATATTGCTAGTTATTTAGCCTCACAGATTATTTTTTCCATTACGTTTTTATCATGTTATTTATTATATGTTATCATTTATTACATAAAAGTTATATATAATTATAATTTTTATCGTGTTGTTATTTTAGCCTTACAGATTATTTTTTTCTATAGCTCACACTAAGCAGAGGATTTCAAGAATAAAACGACAACTTAGTTTTTGAATTTTCCCTGTTATGTTGTTGTTACTAATGACACTTGGACAAACCAAGCTCGCTATGCCTTGGCTATGCGAATTTAAGTCATATGGAGCGCCTTTCGTTTTAATCAGAGCACCATGAAGGTGAAAGTACGATTTTGCTCTACACACATGCCATAGGGACCCGTTTATAGGGTAGGCAACCATTCACACCTCATTCATACAAGGAAAGGACAAAGACAGGATAGATAGAGAGAGAAAGTACATCCATGCCCGAACCGGGATTCGAACCCAGGACCTCCTTATCCGCTGTCAGACACGCTGACCTCTAGACAAGTTGGGCGGCTAAAGTTTCCCTCATAAAATATATCGAAAATTTAAACTACGATTAAATAACGAAGCTGATTGTACGAAACTATAATTTTTTTCTTTCCTTGCATGACTAATGAATACCTAAGAATTTTCGATTATTAACGTCATTATAACAGAGAATAAGAGAGCTAATGAGAATAATGGTAAAAAGAAACAGTTTTGGTTCATATCGAAGGGGAAAATAATTCTTTTTTAAAGAAATGTTGCAATTTATCAATAATAATTCTATCAATGATAATTTATGAATCAATTAGTATTACAGTGATTGTTCGATGAATTTTTATCCTAATAATTAATCACTTACATAATAAAAAATCACTTTTGACTGTTTTAGTTTATGTAATTGACTTGTAATTAATAGAATGAGCTTTATTTTAGAGAACAAAAAACACGGGCTAAATTAACTACATCATATTTGCAAATATTTTTACATTTCAATGTAACAAAATGTTACCTGGGGCCTGAGCAGCTACCAGGCGCGTCGGTAGGTGGTGGATCACCGAACGTCCAGTAGGAATGACAGGATAGCCCTGAATATAGAATCAGAGGCCGCGTACCAGCTCCCGTAAACCCTGGTGTTATGCATCCGTGCCTAGGGCTAATTAGCACCGCGGTATTGGTGTCTTAACGGAGCCTCTAGTTGCCTGGCAAACTTCTAGAGTAATTTGCCTTGCCCAGTATCTCAGGCAATGCTGGGTGGACTTATATTACCTGAGCTTATAAATTGTTATCTTGTGGCTGAAAAGACGCAAGAAATAACAAACCTTTCAGCATCTGCAAGTGATGCCTCTGAAGTAGACCTTGCTGAAAAAGACAAGGGAACTCAGAGGCAGTCTTGTAAATGGGCAGTAATGAATCCTTCACTTGAGGTAGAAATGACCTCTAAACCATCTTCTGGTGTAAGTCAGGAAGCTATCCCTAGTATGACTGACTCTCTGACCAGATGGGACTGTTTCAGCAAGACCCTATCTGCTGGAAATGTCATACGCAAGAGGAAACGGCAGAGCATATCATTTATGAATGCGAGGCTCTTGCCCTCCCTAGATTAACCTCTTTAGGCATCATCCATACTAGAGAGTTACACCTAGACTCCATTAAAGGGTTATCGGACTTTATTAATAAAGTGGGTGACCCGAGCAACTGGAACTAGGAACATTGGGTTTGGAGTTAATGGTACAAAATGCTGATAAAAGCAGAGGTGCCCAATGACATACAAACCCAATTCTAAGAAGAAGAAGAAGAAGAACAAAATGTTCATAATATTTATTATTTATATGACAGTACAGTTTCTTAAAGCGTTCAGCTGAGCTATCATCCGAATGATTATTCGTATACAGTTGAATAGTTGGTATAGGTTCTGTTTTTATCTCAGATTTTGGCACTACGTTGTAAACTGCTTATCTATCAAAAGATGCTCTAAGGCATTGTAACATCCAGTCCATTGTGTTTGTTGCTCAGCATACTTCCCTGTCCCTAGCCCTGAATTGGACTCTACCAGTTTGATAGAAGCAGCAGGGTGGAATCTTCATGGTTTGGAAGCAGGGATTAAGCAGAAGACCCCCAATACTTGGCCTGCCACTCCCAGAGCTATCATTTCACTTACAGAACATAGCAACCGAGAATGATCTTTTGTTAAACTGGAATTCGAACTCACTACCTTCCGATAATGAGAACAGTGCCCTTACCAGCAAGGTCACTGTGGTCCACATCCACTTCGTAATCGCCTTCTAGAAGGATTTTTCATAGATTGTGGACAGTATTCACCTGTCACTAGATAGAAATCCCAGAAAACTCCCAAGCACCCTCTCCGACAGACGTGCATGCAAAAAGAAGAATTGCAACACCAATTTCCCGTTGTTCAGCAGTGGTTGGGATCGAACCAAGAATCTTATGCTCTGAATAACTCTGTTCGATCTCTAGGCTACGGTGAGCAATTCTTAACCTCTGCATGGAGGCTTACAATGACATGGAATACTCTATAAGCTATAGGTGCAATTTCATAAACCCTTTTGTGCAAGTACTGCCCTTTGAGGAATGAAAAAAAGCGACTCTTAAAATATCAAGTTTTTTATGGGATAGTGTAGTTTATTCACATTTTTTAGTAAATCTTATAAATCTCTTCTGTGTTTTAGTAGGGTTTTTATTTTCATAAAAAATCTTAATTTATGTAGGAAAAATTGCCTCTGATATTTATCATCACTGTTATTCGCTGTGTAACAAATATTTCTTAACAGAATAATTTTGAAATAACTTAAAACTTTGTTGTATTTTAAGAAAAAAATTTAATAGGTTTTTATAACATACTTAAAACAATAATTTTATTAAATAAGATTGCTATTAGAAATATTCATAATTTTTATTGCAAAAATAAATAATAAAATATACCTGGCAAATGAGATCATTTACTTCTCCTAATAACATTCGATAACAACACGTTCCCTGCAAACAAGAGGTAGAGCATTCTTCAAATGTAGAAAAAACTGACGTCTGTTCAATACAGTCTGTTGTGAAAAAAGACGAAAATTAATTTATACATTATATACAAACACAAGAACTATACATACTATGTATATTTTAAGAATTACTTATTATTGAAGAGAATCATACTAAAAATTCAATAACTTGATAACAATGGATGGAACATCTAATGGTTTAATGATTAAATTTCAATTTCTTGTTTGTTTGTTTCTTTGTTTTCAATACGTTTATGGCTGCTTATTTCTGCCGATTGAAAATCCGCTAAATACAACTAATCTCTTCGTAATTTAGAATCACTGTAGAACGACGTGTTAGACAACTGGAAAACATTAATTTTCTCTTCAAGCCATACCAGCGGAAAGACATTAGAAGAATAATGTGCAAAAATCCTCTTCAGAACGACGGTTATTTAATCTGGTATTAAACCCATTACTTCCTGGTAATGAGGACACCTTTCGCCATCAAGCCATAATAATTTTTATCGTCATTTTTTATTTCGAATTTTTTGCAACTTTTTCTAGCTCTCTAAAAAAGATGAAAAGAGAATAAAGGAGGTTGGCTTTGGACAAGTCTTGGCAGATTTCAACGAAATTTTGGCATACATGTTCATAAGCATCTCAAGGAATTCTAGAAATGAGTGAAGAAAAATATTCTGAACATGCTGCATTCATTGATTTCTGGATAGATTCGCGAGAAGTTTCAATGTCTTAACTGTCATCTAGAAGGATAATTGTTTATATAAAGATTTGCTAGATCTGCTTCATTGCTGGAAGGCTTGATGAGAAGCGAAATCTTTTATCCCGTAAAAAACAGTTTTAGCCGGACAGTACACTACTATTTATATAATCTGTTGCATTTGACAATTGACAGTTGCTGAAAATATTGAAGCAATGAACTGGGACCAGCTTGTTCGCTGAACTGCAAAGCCATAAAAATATCGTTTGTCTTCTACCCTATGTTTATCAAACAACAAACAAACAATTAATCTAAACTCTTACCCTACTGAATTAAGGCTATCTATTACTTATGATTGAAACCATTTAGAAGGAAACCCAGAAATATTTTTCTAAAAGAGAAATGAGAATTTTAGAATTAACAGAAAAATGATGGTGCCGAGAAAAGTATTCGTTTCTAAGGATTTGTATTTATGTTCAAGGAAGGAAAAAAGCTTTTCTCTTTTTTTACTATTATTTCAACAAATGTAAACGCAATTTTTTTTAATATTGATGCAAATTCTACACATTTTTATTTTTATAATCATATGAAATGGACATAAACTCACTGCATGCAACACATATTTTACTTGCAGGGAATTTGATTGACCTAATTTTTTTAAAAAAATTCTTTCTGATCTTATAAAGATACGATCTTGTATATATAAGAGAATTTGTAACTTAATTTACTTTTGAATATGACTAGTATTGATATATTTTTAAAAACATGGAAGGAAAAATAATTTCACTATTAATGTTTCGCATTCATTTCTATAGGACTGAAGCAAACAGGTATCTGATATTTCGTAGGAAAATTATCTGAAAACGATAAATTAAGTAATTACTGTTTACAAATACACTGGCATAGCCGATTATTACAACTACACACACACACACACACACACACACACACACGCATATATATATACACACACACTGGTGTGCAAAAATTAAGGACGAAGAGGTTTTTCTAGTGCAGCGTCACTCAGCAGTGTTCCAAATCGATAAAAATGGTACCAGAACATCCTCCAGATGTAAGAATATAGAAAAAGTAAGAAAAAAAACTGTTCAAAAAATTCCAAATGATTAAAAAGGAACTTTATTTAAAAATGAGCATGAAGCAGAATGACAGAGAAAGCCGAAGCATCCATGTGACAGCTCTCTAGCAAGAAAAATCCAGCTTTAGTAGGGGATATGATCTCCCCTGACTGCTGTGCAAGAATGACATCGCTTGTCCATATTGACTATGAGGTTGTCAATAAGTTGTTGAGGTACTGCTGCCCATTCTTCTTGTAGCGCCTATCGCAGCTCCGGAATCGTTACTGGTGGTTGGTGACGTGCCGTTAAGTGTCTCCCTAGAAAGTCCCACCCGTGTTCGATTGGATTTAGATCCAATCAATTGCTGGCCAATCTATGCGTGTTCAATATCTTCACACTTTCCAACAGCTCTTCGACAGCCGCTGTTCGATGAGGTGGAGTATTGTCATCCATGAAAAGGAACTGGGGACCCATAGCACCTCTAAAAGGACGCACATAAGGTAGGAGAATGTCATTACAATAACTGGACCCGGTGACTGAACCTCCTTGGATTACATGAAGGTCAGTACGAGTACCAAGCATGATAATCAAACGAGAACACCGCGACCTCGAAACCGGTCCCTTTCGACGATGTTGGAGGGATTATTGCGTGTTCCCCGCTCTCTCCAGATGTGTATGCGTCCAAAATCAGTAGTCAGACTAAATCTGCTCTCGTTCGTTAATAGTACTCGACCTCATTGCTGATCCGTCCAGTTCTGGTATTCCCGGCACCACATAAAACGCTTTCTCCGGTGGACAGCCGTTAATGGTGCACAACGTACCGGTATGTGAATAGGCCACCATTGTACAGGCTCCTGGCGACTGTAAACCGTGATATCGGTCGTCCAGTCGTCTGTTTGGAGGTGTCTCGCGATTTCTCCAGTCATCTACCGCCTGTTCCTTCTTTCCTGTTGGACCATATACCGGTCGTTGACTGCCGTGGTTGCTCGTGGACGACCATTGCTGAACCTTCGGACAGCTGTTCCTGTAGTTTGAAATGCTCTCCAGATTCGTGAAACAATGCTGTGAGTGATTCCAAACTCCGCAGCCACACTTGTCACACTTCGACCTTCCTCAATTTTGCCAATGATTCGAACTCGCGTATGGTCATCCAGATGTAGTCTACGAGGTTGCCTGTTCATTATTTAGCACTGATTAAACAGCTCTACGTCGTTTAAACTGATATACGCCGTGCTATAGCTTTCACAGAAGAGCTGAGCGTACACCGTCAGCCTGCTTTATACCCCTCCTACATTCTTCCTTTATGTCATGTTGCGTAATTTGAGTATGCCCTTGCGTACTTGACCGTAGTCGATCTTCTGATTGGTCTTTCGGTCCGATCTACCAATTTGTTCCACTGTTATGCTAATTTTTCCTTTTCGTCCTTAATTTTGCACACCCCAGTGTATATATATATAATTAATATTATATTTTTATACAATTAATCAAAAACCAAATGAAGAATAATAATATGTTTATAAAATTAGTCAAAAACCAATGAGAGAATAATAATCAAATACTAGTAAACAGATGGAAAAATGTTCAATACATAGTTTAAAATTTCAAAGAAAATATAGAATAAAGATTTTGAAAATAGAATAGAATTTAGATTAATATAAATTAAATGTAATTTGGCAACATTGGATTTTTGGCTAATATATTTTGGCTTGACTTTTACTTCTTTTATTCCGGTTTGATATCTTGGTTCGACATTTTTGGTGTGGCTTTGGGGTGTATTGGCTTCTTTTTAAGACTATACCTTGGGCCAATGCAAAAAAGCCATACTTTGTACGAATGTAGTCAACAGCCCCTGAAGAAGCTGGCCATGTTGGTACTTTGCTCCATTTTTTTCCATTTTCCTTTATTCCATTTTCCTTGATATTTTAAACTATATATTGAATATTTTCCCATTTTTTTACTATATTTCGTATTTTCAATGCATTATTCTCCATCTAGTATTTGATTATTATTCTCAATTTGGTTTTTGACTAATTTTATAAATATATTGCTATACCTATTCTTTAACTTTTCAATTTTTATATCTATTCTTGTATCTTTTAATTTTCGCCTATGATATATATATATATATATATATATATATATATATATATATATATATATATATATATATATATATATATATATATATATATATATATATATATATATATGTATATATAAATGTAAAATGTGTAAAATTAAAAAAAATATTTTGCCATATATGAGTTTTCAGATCATTACCATGAATGGAAACGAAATAGTTTTTGCTTTTTAAATTTCAATAATCTACTCGTACTGCACTTTTTACTGCTCTTTTGTAAGCCTCAACTAATTTCTTTGCGAAGGGCAATTTGTAATTTAAGTAAATCGGATCTCTGATTTAAATTAAATCATATTGGCTACTTACATTATATATATGTATATATACAGGGTTAGCAAGAAATAAGTTTCCCACTTCAGAGGGCTGTAGAATACGTTCTATTTGTCCAAATGAGATAAAATTTGAACTACAGATATTTCAAATGATGGGCTTGACATTTATCAAAAAAATATAGTAAAACATTTCGACGATAGATGGCGCAGTAATACACATAAAACATTTGATATGCTTTATAAATATTAAATAATAATAATAAAAAAGTAGCATTACAACTGTTCAATATGCCCCCCTTCATTTTCAACAATGTGCTCTAATCGCAGAGCCATATTTTCGACAGCATACCGGAGTGAGGCTGTCGGAATATCAAGGATATAGCGCCGAAGGCTGTCCTTCAGATCTGGTACTGATGCTGGCCTTTTACGGTAGACATTATCCTTCAAAAAACCCCACAACCAGAAGTCGCAGGGAGTGATATCTGGTGAACGAGGAGGCCATACCGTAGAGAAATGACGGCTGATAACCCGTGACTCAGTAAAATGCTGTGTTAGCAGTTGCTTTACACGACGATCAATATGAGGAGGTGTGCCATCCTGCATGAAAATGATGTCCTGAAGGCATCCACGCTTCTGAAGTTGTGGGATTACAAAATCCCTCAGCATATCTTGGTACCGTTTTCCTGTGATCAAACAGGTTTTGATTCCATTTGCAGTTATCTCTTCAAAAAAATACGGTCCAATCACAAAAGTAGCCGTAAACCCACACCATTCTGTCACTTTTTCAGGATGCAAAGGTTTTTCCTGGATAACTGAAGTGCAAAAGTTTTACTTTTGCACTTCAGTTCCTCTGAGTCTCCATCATGCAACAAGTGCAGAGGCTTGATTTTGTAGGGAAAAAATGCAAAATCCACCATAAGATTTTTCGTACAGTAGAATACGGCATATCCAATACACGGGAAACAACTGGCACACTCACACTACCATCCGGCGACTGACTGCTGGCTTCAACGACCGTGGTACCCATATTTTCGACGCTAAAAGACTGAATTGGCGTTTGTCCTCTACCGGGAAGAATTGCAAGTTGTCCAGTTCTTTTAAATTTCTGCATCATCTTGCTTAACGCACATGGAGACATTGGACCTCTTCGTATCTGCTTCATACGGCGAAATTCTTGTACAGCTGCAACAGAGTTCTGCTGGTTCTGGTAGAAAAATTTTACAAGTAGCGCTTTTTCTTGCAAAGAAGGCATGATGTGCAGAGAAGTAACTAATGCTCCTTCAGAATCCGCCTTCTTTTTACCTTAATATAATAATAATAGGTATGCGCTGTAAAGCAAATGACTTTTCATATTTTCAGTATATGCAAATAAATATCATTAATATTATATCGGCGAAATTTTGTACCATTTTTTTTAATAAATGTCAAGCGCATCATTTGAATTATCTGTAGTTCAAATTTTATCTCATTTGGACAAATAGAACGTATTCTACAGCCCTCTGAAGTGGGAAACTTATTTCTTGCTAACCCTGTATATATATATATATATATATATATATATATATATATATATATATATATATATATATATATATATATATATTTACATTTTAACTAATTTAACGCTATCTTTGTTTTCTGATTTTATTTTCAATGCTTGTTCAAATGGTAGAAGTCAAAATAAAAATAGAATAAAAGGAAAAAAATTAACCAGGCTTCTTTATAAGAATATAGACTACGCAGTACAAAACTACGTTGGATTTGTAAGCAAATTGATTTGTCGATATCATTCCTCTAATTTTTATTTGTCATTTGAGTTACCATAATTAACTTTATTTTCATCTATAAATATTTCAGAAGAGTACTCAACTGTTAAAAAAGCAAACTTATAAAATATAATTTATTATTTCAACAAATAATAAATCCAACATCAATGTTTCTTAAATTAGTTTCGAAAGTAAGAGGTAATGGGAGAAGGTTATTTTCTCAACGGGGTTTTGATGTTATAGATCAAATTTAATTTTAAATTAGGTTTAAAAGTACAATGAGAACGGGGTATAACTATGTTGTCAAGAACATAAAAAAAACAATTCAATTATTTCAGCCATATAAGTTTGAAATTTTTAAATGGTATCATTTACATTATTTTCGAATGCAATTTCCTTATTAACTGTATGAAATTTGAACGGTAATGGAGAATTTTGCAGTTAGACAAAAGCAAATTGAAGACTAAAATCTATTCGTAAGGGCATAAAAGAGACATCAATGCAAGAAATATGCTGATTCGAAAAGATAAAAATTATTTCTCAATATAATAGTATATTTTTTATTATTTTCTGATTTTCGTTAACATCGTTTTCCTTGTTTGCTGTATTCTGTTTGTCAAAGCGAAATTCTTTTAACTTTCTAGAATAGAACTGTTAGTTGAGACACATGTTGCAAAGTATATCCTGGGTAGCAAAATTTAATTTTATTTCTTGATTTTTCATAGCTGTGAAAATAACATACTTTAAAATTCTCTCACTCACTAATTTACAATACCACTTAGTTAAAAATCACGTTATAAATTTTATTATTTCAGCTGAATAATATTAATTGGTTTTTCTTTTGTATGCTGATGTCAGGCATCAGTATACAAAAAATAAATTAATGTTATTCAGCTGGAATAATAAAATTTATAGCGATGTATAATATATATCATGATTTTGCCACTGTATTAAAATAAATTGTGATCTCACTTTATTTAGTTCCTGAAATTTTTAAATATAATATAATAAATTAGAAACGTTATATAATTTGATAATTCCAGAAATTTTTAAATATTATAGAGAGCAAATTGCATAATGATTTTTTATGCCTTATAAAGACAATAATAACTATTAAGAAAAAATTATATAATAATGATTATTAAATTTGAGATACTTATTCACAAGAAATATATATGAATGCAAAAATAAAAATAAGCATCTACTTACATAGTTATGAAGAGAATAATAAAAATATTAAAACACCTAAAATTTATACCTCTAAAATTTTGAGATTATTTAGATGTAACAATTAAATTTGGAATTTACATACCATACTTTTAATGTCAGTTTTTTTAAAAAAAAAATCTCCTTTGTCACAAATAATCAAGCATAGGAAAGTTATATTTCACTTGCATATTTTCAGGTGCTGATTGAGTCATAATCTGAAGCCATGTGTGTGTGCGTTAAATAAATATTTTTATGTAAATTTTTTAAATGTTGACCACAATATGATTTTACTCAGTTCTTTTTTAAGTCATTTAAAAATTTAAAAAATATATGTTACCGAACTATTTTATTTGAAATAGCTTCATATTTCTAAACAGAAAAAATCATTTACTGAGAGAAATAAAAATCCTTGTATGATTTTTGAGATTATTTCAAAATTTATAATACACTTTATTAATATATGTGTCTTTAAAAGGTGTCAAATTTTGTGAAAATCCCTATACTAGCAATTAGTTTGTAAATCATATCACAATAATAAATTGTTAAGCAAATAATTTAAATAATAAAATTTTCTTACCAGATTTTGTTGATTTACACTGATTAGAATAGGAGTCAAAATACCATAATGTTTGGTTGTGATAGCAATTATTGTTCAATCTGATTGGTGCACAGCTAGATATGGACTGCTCACAGAGAGGACCAGAAAACCCATCGGGACACAAGCACTGCACTGATCCACTTCTAACGGGGGAAAGGCATGTACCACCATTTAAACATGTATTTTCATTGCAGTGTAATTCGCAATGAGAAGAATGAAAAGATGTGTAACAATTGA
This sequence comes from Latrodectus hesperus, assembly GCA_037975125.1. Lineage (NCBI taxonomy): Eukaryota > Metazoa > Arthropoda > Arachnida > Araneae > Theridiidae > Latrodectus > Latrodectus hesperus. The sequence continues at coordinate 20,509,298 of CM075859.1, forward strand.
TTGTATCAATCTGAAAAATATAATTCGGGTTATTTAAAATAAGCTTGACAAAATATTATATAAAATTTCAGAACAAAAATTTATTTTCTTATAACGAAAAAGAATTCTCTCGTATGGTATTTATTCATCGTGATTTTACTGTGACGCCGCGTTGTGGACTACATTTTAATTTTGATCCCAGAATCGCCTTCTGTGTATTCATTTACTATAAAGGATGAATCTCTGAAAACTCCCTCCATGATAGGCGTGCATGCAGAAGGGCTGTCTCCCGTTGTTCAACGGTGATGAAGATCGATCCCGGGACCTTTTGATCTGGTGAGCGGTGTCCTACGCCTAGCCCATGGTGAGCCTTTTTCATTTTTTTTTACATTTTCATATATGTTATACTTAGATTTTATTCCATTTCCTGTACCTGGTAGAATCTGCCGAACATATTCATGCCTATTGAAACTCCGTGTTCGCAAAATAGTTTATATTTGACTCAAACTTTACATCGATATCATTTGCAGCTGAAACTTTAGTGGTACATGTTAACATTCAAGTCTTAAGATTAAAAAAAAATGGCATATACTCAGCGAATTCGGCACTCATTGTAAGGAAAAATTCCAAAATCCAGATCGATTCAAATAATTTTGTGAAAGCTTTAATTTTACGTTCCATTTTTTTAATGTAGAACACTATAAGTTTTTTAAAATTTTTAACACACAAATTTTGTTGTCAGGCATAAAAATTTTTTTTAACATTTAGATAGCCTACTGATATACATTTCTTTTGATTGAATATTTTATTTCTTTGTAATCATATTAAATAGTTAATTATTTTTATAAAATATTCTGACAGACAAGACCAAATATTTTTTCAACCGTAATAAGCCGTATGTCAAGAAAAATAATTTATAATTCCCATTGCTGATCATTATTTCTTATCAAAACCCTTTTTGTGATAGTAAATTCCATAAAATAAATTAGAATAATTTTATCCTATTATATAATTATTTCAGTTAAATCAAAATTTGAAAATCTCAAGCTTTTATTAGCTTTTTCAATTTGATTGTGTGAAAAATTTTATAGAAATATTTAGATTTTTACTTTAAGTACAATATAAAATGCACTATAATATTCCTAATATTGTGAAATCGAAAGAAATCTCCCAAAGAATTTTTATTTTCCAAACACAAAGATTTCGCATATATATTTTCAAAGAACCAATAATATCAGTGAACATTTTTGCGTTTTATTTTTACTCTCGATATGAGTTAGCGAAAAATTAAAATATTTAATCGAGATTACAATCATATGATTTAAGGAAGAATTTCATTTAAATTTAAATTCTTTGTTAAAATCGAATGTAAATTTGGATATAATGGATTTAATATTTTGTTAAAAGAAAATGTTACAAATAATTATAAAATGTCTCCCACTTGAAAACATGTCAGTTATGATTAACTATTGCAAACATTAATGGGTAGAATTACTGCACTGACAGATGCTTGTTTATCTCTTCGGTTCATCGCTTTTACGCCGAGATGTTATAACTTTTTGACATTGCTTTCATGGTTGTTAACAGAACGGCACAACGAAATTAGATTATAAATCGAAACAGCCGAGACTCTCTTGTCAATTTATGTTAGAAGAATGGTGTGTATTTAGGATATTTGCACAGCAAGAGAAATTCAGAGCGTTAATTCGCTGTTGATTGAAGAAAGAAGCTCGAATCCTAACTGGTAGCTTACAAAAATTACTATCAATAGCTATTATACGAATAGGATAAGAATGCACTATTTGCCATTTTTATAAAGTTAATATTCTTAGAAAATATTTGAAAATCTTTGCAAGTCATTATCACTGGGTTACATGTATAAATAGTAATGCGTTTGTGCATATACATAATGTATGCATAGGAATCTTTTGTAAAACTTAACATATGGATACTTTCAATTGTACATTTCTTATTTCTTTTTGTCGTGTAGTTAAATACTTAAATTTCTATATTTTTTAAAGTTATTTTTAACTTTTTCAAGTTAGTAATTGTACTTTAAACTGCTTTCGCTCTAAGTGAATTACTAAACATTTACTTATATTTGTATTTCGATTATTCTTTTCGGCATCTTCGTATTTTTCTGTTTATTCTTTGTTAGATAATTATGTTGAAAAATTAAAAAAACTATATACGAATATTATATAAGATCTGGTAATTAACAACATAATATAGAAGAAGACAGGAGTTGGTGACTCACAAAGAATTCGAGGTAAAGATAAAGTGCAAAAAACATTTTAGTTAACAAACAGTTAAAATGTCCACCTTTAGCACACATGTGAAAAACTGAAAAACTCACCTTGGATGGAAGTCCGCTCTACTGTTTCGTTTTGAATGTGTTACATAAAAGATACTACGTGATTTTTATATATGGTAAATGCAAAGAATGCTGTATGATGATGCTAAAACTACAGAAAAGGTTTTAGGGATTCACTACTATTTGAGTTTTTCACTTTAGCGATTGATTTCAGTGTATGGTTAAAATGAGTAAATATTCATGAGTATATACATAAGTTTTTATTTAACAAAATATAACTTACTTAACACATACTTATTCAATTACCTAACATTGACTGTACATACATACATTCACATTGCTTCTCCTTTACTTAAGCGAATGATTCGCGAGAGAATTTGGCAAATTGAAAGTAGCCAAGTTAATGCCGATAGCAATTTTATCAGTAATTCAATTTAATTTGACAGTGGATTCAGTAAGTTAAGAAATATCATTCAAGAACTCTTGACTGAAGGTGAGCCTCATATCGACAAAATTGTTTGTAAACCAAACAACAAAATCATATCATTTGTAACACAAAAATCACTATACTGCTGCTTTTCGAGATGACGATATTCAGTGGCAGTTCATAAAAATATTATCTTTGATTACAAACTCTGCTTTTCATTCGATGTTGATGATTGCTATACATAAGTGTACGGACAAAGAAACGAATGATCGAATCTAATATTTGTTAAGGGAAAACACACACTCATCACATACAATTAATAAGTCTAGCATAACATTATTGGAAAGATTGTGCTTTAGTCTCATTTTGTGATATTTTATACCCCTCTTTAAAATAGTTTAATGATATTTTAGAGGCAACGATATTCAGTATATTTTTTTAAATATCCAAGTTATATTTTCTAGCAGGAGAATACTTAGCTACTATTTGTTCGTCTGTTGAAACAACTTCTTTGGAGTATTAATGCCCTTAATTTGCCCATCTCATGTTCAAACCAACTGAGTATATTTGTAACACGTTGATTAGGCACCTTTATTGTTCTTGGTATACCTCAAAAATTAACTAGTATACCTTAAAAATTAACTTGGAACAAATTTTGTACTACATTCTAATAAACTTTTTATGAAGATGTATTGGTTATCTGCTCAAATCTTATACAAAAGCTAGTCTTAGTTTTGGACACGAATTTGGTAGCTTAGATTCAAATCCTTATCAATTCATACATTTTTAGGACATTATATAAAGGTTTATTAAAATAATGGAAAAGCCTTGAGGAAAATATGGCTTCCATATGTCATATTATAAGACTAAATTAAATACGCAATAACGAGATTTTTTTTTTATTTTTCACTGCATTATTGCTTATAACCTTGGTGTGAGTGATTTATTGTTCATCAATGTTTGTTAAATTCGTTTCGGATTAAGCTAAAAGAAAAGAACTATCAGATTTCCAAAATTAGGAGATAGTGGAGACTGGTCCATACAACGGTAACTACTGCGGTACAGCTGTTTGTGATTTCAATAAACATCATGTCAAAGGTCATAACAGTATAACTGATTCACGGCATTTGCATGACAGAACAGTGAATGGAAAGCCAGCATAACTGAGCGAGACAGGAAGATATTAAAGATAAGTTTAACCATTAAAGAAGATGAATATGTATGTGAGAAGGAAGATCACGGTAGAAAAATGTGACTGCTAATGAAAAACAAACCAAACTTAGATACGAAATTATTTTGGTGCTAAGAACTTAAATTTTTTACCTGCACAGCATTTTCAATTGCAAAAAATGTGTTAATTGAGATTAAAACCAGAAATGCGTTACATTTTATGTACATTAAATTATTTCATCATATCATTTATATAAATGTAAGAAATCACCCTAAGGAAAAAGGTTTGATTCTCTTTCCAAATTATTCTACACATATATATAGAATACAGTAACGTGATTTAAATTGATAATATTAGAAAAAATTGATATCTTAACTTTTTAATTTATTAATTTAAGTTTCAAAATTCTGAGTAACTGTTTTTAAAAAAAATATTTGTGCATCATTTAGCTTTTGAGATAATGCTAAAAAATTTGATATTTTTTGTAATATTGATATTTGATGATTTTATTAAAATATTGAATATAAAATTAGTATTGATTAAAATTTTTGGATCAACAATAAATTTGATTTCATTAATTTATTTTTTTTTTAGTTTAGAGATGAGCCATTATTTTTAATTTACCTCACATCTGCAAGTTGTACAGGGATCTGGATACCACACATCTCCATCTGCATAAAATATGTCCCCTGATTTGCAACGCTGAATACTTCCACATTGGCTGGATAAAGAGTTCACTTCTAGCTGCAGCTCCGTACTCTGAAACCATAGAATAAGTTCAGAATTGTAAAAAATACATTTTTGCTAAGAACAATATATATATATATATATATATATATATATATATATATATATATATATATATATATATATATATATATATAAATTTTTATGTATATATATATATGAATGAAAACGACGTCCACGTAAGTTCTTTTTTAGATTAAAGAATAACCAAAAGTTGCACATAGCTAGATCAGGTGAATATGGCGGATGTTCGATCACTTTAATATGTTTTTGTTTAAGAAACTCAACTGTTAATCCGGCTGTATGTGAAGATGCATTGTCATGGTGAAGCATTAGTGTCCTAACATTCAGTTCTTGTAGAAATTCTGGAAGACATCTAGTGATATACCAGTTTGCTGTTATTGTCTTCTGTCCTTCCAACTTGATGGCTTTGACCAATCCCGTAATTCTGAAGAAAACGACATACATACTTTTTTTCAGTGCGCGTTGTTTTTTCACTATTGTCGGTGTGGAATCATCTTCAAAGACCCATACTTTGCTTTCTTGACGTGTTGGAACTTCAAAATACGGTATGTGCGTTTCATCAGCTGTTACAATTTTAGAAATGATGCGGTGGCCACCACCATTCAGCATATTAATTGTTTCTTTACTGAATCTGACACGCTCCTCTTTTTGATGCTCAGTTAGATTATGGGGAACCCAACGGCAAACTACTTTTTTCATATGTAATTCTTCATGAATGATTTTGTGTATGGCTGCGGATCCAATGTTAAGTTCCTTCTGTATCATTTGATAGGCACAGCGATTATCATCCATTAACATTTTTCGTATGGCAGACACATTATCCGGGATTACTGCCGACGGCGGCCTTCCTGTGTGTCCTTCATCCTGAAGAAAATTGCGACCGCTTCTAAATTCTCTAAACCATCCATAGCACGAGCTGGAGATTCATCACCAAATGCTAATTGCAACCGTTGAACGTATTCTTCTTGATTTAATCCTGCTTTGAAATCGTAGAAAATCATAGCGCGAATATGTTCTCGCGCTAACTCCATTTTCTCTTCTGTTTAAAATTTATTCCACGCTAAACAAGTTGAAGGAAGTCAGTAAAAAATTGTCTTCTGTGCTAAAATACTTTGTACTTTAAAATTAAACCGTTATTTTTACTTTGTAAATTCTCGTCTGCACGTATCTCAAAAATTTCGGAGTAACCCTCGTATATATATATATTGGTATTTGGGAGCTTTCAGGGTTTTCTACCTTGTTGCACATGAATATGGCCTACTCTCTATAAAGAATCCCTGAAGGCAATACACAGTGCATATAAAAATGCCTTTTAACAACATTCGACTATTAGGCTCTCCTCTACGTGGTGCAGAATCCATCATAAACAAGTTTTACACAGATTTGCTTACGATTTTACAACCCATTTTTGACATTAGTTTTACCAAAATACTACTTCAGATATCTTGTAAAATTTTCAGTTTTGCTATTAAAGATCAGAACAATGTTTCAGAAGATCGCTTACAATCTTTTTGCAGTATGGTTGGGATGAATAAGTTTTATGTATCAAGACGTGTCTGAAACTGCAACTAGCCATAGCTGAAGAAGATTGCTTATCACTATATAAGAAAGCAGATCATTTTACAATGAAGGCATTATTGTAGGAAAGGGCATCAGTTGTGAAACAAGGAAGATTGATAGAATAGGCAAAGCCATGAAGAACATCTCAGATAGACATCTACCGACGTTAAACCACATAATGCGAAGACAACTTAGATTTATATTTTTTGGCTAAATGCTCATCAGATTAATTTAAACAAGAGCATTCAGACTGAGCCGCTGCATAAGTCTGCAATGAATTACAGACATCTGTTTTAGAATAAACTACGCTACAAAAACTAAAAGCAACTTATAAACAAGTATATGTAATGACTTTATTATACCTAGTTGCAGCGTTATGAGCATAATACAAAATAACAGAACAAGTAAAAACACAAGTGTCTTCACTATCAAAGTTGAGTTTGATGGGCCTAGCTGTAGGATTACGTACAAGATGTTCAAAAATAGGCTTATACCCTACACATCCTAAGAGTACTTCTTTTCCAGTATAGTTAAAATTTTAATAAAGTTATGTGAGCAATGAAACCAACTTTCTTTCCCTTACAATCAATTATATTATAGTATCACGTCGACTAAGCTTCTTATCTAAATCTCATTTATCATTGTCCATAGATCAACACACAAAATTTTTAATGAACTATTTCGAGATACCTTACATAAGATTTAGAAAAAGAATTAAGGCTTTGAAAATTCTTTTTATTGGTATAAAAGGTGTTTTAAGAAAAAATTAAAGTAATCTTAATGGACGAGTTTGTATAGTATGTAAATAATCACAAATTAGATTAGAAAAATCATTAAATGCATATATTAATAGAGTTAAAAATTATCTAATAATGATGCTTTGAGTTATTTTAGCAAAATATTCATAACCAGAAAATATGAGAGTATTCTTATTTATTTATTTAATATATTTATATTGCAAATATATAAGATTAAAGTTAATAATAAAAATTTTATGAAGTTTATTCAAAATTGTGACCTTTGATGATGTTTTCTGTCATTTTTCCTTTTAAGAATGTCAGTTTATTTTAATAAAAAAAAATCCAGCAAAAAGAATTCATCTTGTCAAGACAATCTGTGAAGCGTTAAGGCAAAGAATATGAAAACAACTTAGATTTACAAAGAAAAATTTAAAAAAAAATTAGAGAATGCTCTAAAATATATATCTATTTGAATTAATCAATCGTTTTGATTGAAATTTATTTAATCAATAGATAATATAAAATTATTTAAACGAACAATTTCATTACTTTCATAAAGCAACAAAACTATTGTTTAGGACATTGTGACGTTCCATTTAGAAAATTATTCACTGAATTCATGATATACATTTTATTAGAAGAAAATGATGCTATAAAACCTGTATACCAACTTCAAAGAATTAAATTAGAATTGAATATGTACATCACAAACTTTTCTCAATATTTGTTTATAGAGAGCTATTAAATTTAGAGTAAAAATTATCTATTTTTTAAACAATAGGAAATTGCTGTAGTTAGTTAAAGTATGCTGAATACTGTATGTCTTGATAAATTCTGTAAATAGTTATATCCTCTCATTATATAAATGCTTTATACTTTGTACTATTCTTATACTCTTATGTGTTTTTCTCTCATTTAATAAGTATTAAACAACAAAAATTATGGACCTTAAATAACTAGTAATTGTTCATCTCCTCTCTTAGAGATCACTTACATTTCTTTACATTTTATAGCATAAAATACAATGGATAAGAGTTTTATCTAGTCACTTAATATTTTATAGGATAAAATATAATAGATAAGAATTTTATTTAACCACTGAGCGATATGGCAATTTATTTTTATTTGTTAATCAGTATCCCATTGCTTACCTAAAACTTTAGTTATTATTACATTTATAAATATATTTATTTTAAAAATAATAGAGAATTATCCAGATTCCGATGAAAATTTATAATGAACAATTATCAGATAAACGAAACTCATCCCATTTATAAAAATATACCATAAAACAATTTATGAAATTTCAAAACTTTTTTCTATCTATTGCTCATATATAATTCAACTAACACTTTGCAGTACTACGCACTTTCCAATGAATTTATATAGATAATATTATAAAACAAATAGTTTTTTTAGTCAAATAATTTATTTCCCCTCATGACTTCTGACAATTCATTTGTAGATCTCAGCACAATTAGGCAAAATGAGGACCTGATTGTGTCCTTATTTTGATCAGATTCTTTTTTAAATTATGAAAATTTAATAAAAATCTTGTGCATTGATTTGTTTTTGTAAATAGTCCAAAATATTAAGATAAATAATTTCAAACTCAAAGATCTATAATAAACTATTTCGATGCCGCAGGCGGACAACCTACTCGCGTAGCGAGTTGAAGGCTGAAAGTGTCCGCTGCGAGTATAATAAACTATTTGCAAAGGTTAGCAGTTTGTTTTAAGTAATTATACTAATGGGCTTTAAAATGCCTTGACATTTATCAATACTTTGCTCAAAGATTCGCTGTAAAGTTTCAATATAAATGTATTTACCATTTGTACCGTACAAATTAAAATCTCCCCAATTCAGAACTTGGCACGTAATTGTAAGCTTTTGTTTTCCATTTTCCATATTTTATAGAGGATAGTACACTCTGGCGTGAGATGCTTATATTTTTATTTTGCTTATTAGAAAATTTTCAATTTTTTCGAAATGTTATACTCATTTTCAAACTTAGAACACATTTTCAAAATTTCCACTATTATATTTTAAATAAATTTTAGCAAATGCGAGTCAAACTTGTCGTTTTACAACGTAACGCATTCTTCAAGTTATTTTGTCCAAATAATTTATATTATTCATTCAAGTATTTTCATAATTTCAACTTTAAGTAATTTTTAAGTTTCTAATGTCAATTTTAGGGTAACATTTCTAAGAAAATATGGATCCCAATATGCTTAATTTAAAAGTTTGCACTTTGATCTTGACCATTTCCAATACTATTCTTTTCCTTAAATACGCGAATTATTTAAAGTGTAACAAACCGATATCTTTAAGATAATCCATTGGTAACAAACTATTTTTTCAATTATTTAACTTTTTATACATCAATTTCACACATTCACAAAAATATTTTTTGACATAGTTTCATAAATAACATAATATACAGAAGCTATATTTTTGAAACCATAATAAACTTTACATGTTATATTAATTAATTTTTTGATAACCATGTAAATTTTTAAACACATTAATCATTCCAAAATTATAATAAGTTTTTGACATTAATTAATAGTAAATAATATTTTGCTGTTTTTTAAAAGTGTGCAAAAAATTGCGATAATTTGGATTTCTTCTACACACCATTTGTCAAAAGTTAGAACTTAAAATTCGCTTGCTTTCTTTATAATGTATAACTGGTATTTATATTAATGGTTTGAGATGTACGTTTAGTGAACCAAACTATTTATTAAATAGTCTTTATCGACAGATAGTTCACTACATTTCTTTGATATATAGAAGTTGCTTTCCGCCTTTCTTATACCTCCATAACTGTCCTAGTATTCCCATCAGTAGGAGATTAATCATAAGTACAGAGAGAAAAAATTTCTTTTTTCATAGCAGAAAATGTTCCACTCGAGAAATTCAGATAATTATTCATAATTTCATCACAATATTTTTGAGTCATGTTTTTGTCAAACTAAAAGAAATCCGATTTTATAAATATAATAGTTTATTTTCTCTTTTACTGTTTTTTACGCGATTAAATACATTTAATCAGCTATCACACGCTCAGTATCTTATATGTGAAAAAGATACTGAAATTACAAATTACTACAGTTATTAGAAATACATATTAAATTTTATGCTTAGACAATCACTATTACTTAGGTTTACAATTTCTTTCTGAAAATTATAGTGCTTTCATCAAATTATTAAACAAAATTACACCATTAAGATTAAATTGTACTGCTAGAAGTAGATTTTTAATGTAAAATAGTTTATTGTCTGCTCATAGTTATCAGAGTTTCACTCAAAAATGCATATTATTTTAATTAAATTTCGCTTTATATTATGGAAAGATGAAGAAATATTAGGTTGGGGAAAAAGAAATCCATTATTTTTTCGGCAGATGGCTGTACTGATAGATTTCTCGTAAAGTATCGATCAAACAATTTCAGATTTATGCTCGTTGGAAAGGTGACATTTCGCAGTAAAAAAAATTCTTTTGCTGTTTTTTGTTTGGTGCATTTAGTTGTGAGTTACAGGGTGTTAAAAATGGAAGCAAACAAGGAGAAAATTCGGTACATTTTACAGTTTTTCTTTGACAAAAGCAAAAATGCAAGCCAGGCGGCTAAAATTGTGAATGGTGTTTATGGTTCCGATACTGCAACAGCCAATTATGTGCAATTTTGGTTTCGTAGATTCCGTTCGGGAATTTTTGATGTTAAAGATGCACCTCGCACAGGTAGGCCGGTCGTCGAAAATGTCGATAAAATCGGAGAAATGATCGAAGTTGACTGGCATGTTAGCAGTCGTAACATCGCCCAGAAGCTAAAAATCGACCATAAAACTGTTTTAAGCCATTTACACAAAGCTGGATTCAAGAAGAAGCTCGATGTTTGGATGCCACACCAATTAACAGAAAAAAAACATGATGAATCGGTTTTCCATCTGCGAAGCCTTGGCCAAACGGAATGAGATAGACCCATTTCTTAAACGAGACTGGAGATGAGACATGGATCACATGCGATAACTCTGTGCGAAAACGATCGTAGTCAAAGAGAGGTGAAGCAACTCAAACGGTGGCATCTAAGGAGGATTGTGAAAATCGACTACTAGAGTTTTTTGCAAATAGAGACCAGGACTTCTATGAGAGAGGCATTATGAAGTTACCTTTAAAATGGCAACAAATCATACAACAAAACGGTGCATATTTGACCCAACTCGGACAATCCGAAGCATGTTAAATAAACTCCTGAAGTTCATATAAAAATAATGAATTTCTTTTTCCCCAACCTAATATTTCACTTTATAGAAAATATTGAGGTATTAAGGTCATAAAGAAATTTCAACGACTGCAAAATCTTTCTGAGTTTCATAATATATATTACAAGAAAAAAATTCAACTTTTTATTTGAAATAATTAGCAAATAAATTAAGCAATAAATACGGAGAATTTAATAAATCTAATTTTAATTATGTATATTTGGTATTATATATAAACACATACACATCAACGAGTTTCTCATGAAAATGCCAAAAAATGTTGTTGAACTTTTAATAACATTACAAATTATAAAGAGAGAAAAAATTCTCGAGTCAACATTATTTAAAAAAATTTTTATCAAGCAAAAGAATACACAATTATATTTTTAAGCTATCAATAATATGCATTTTAGCATGCATGTTTTATTTCTTAACTCTCATCGAAATCATGAGTATTGATCGAAAATTCCTTTTTCAATTGTTATGTAATGTTTCTGAGTTTTTTCCCCACAGCTCTCTATTATTTCAGTTAATTATTTACATTTAACTTCTTTCTTAACACCTTTTTGCGTAACTCTAACATAACTTGAGTGTACTGAGTATGTTTCACAAAACCCTTTCTTGTTTTTACAACTTATTGGACTAGTACCATTCATAATCAATTGGACATACATACAGTTCTGATAACATGGAGAAGTCTTAGATAAAAAAAGGAAGACTATGAGATTGCTTATTTTTGTCCCAGATTTGCATCCATACCTAAAAAAGAGAAAAGTGAGTACCGTGCCGAATCGGCAGCCACACTTTTTGCAAAAGTTGAGAAGAAAAAATTAATGTGTATGTGTATTTAACACATTTTCCTTTCCTCAATACTTTTTAACTCATGCAATTTTCCTTGATTTAAACATTATCACTGTATTAAACTCTTTGTCCTTCACAACATTTTCCTTTCACATACCATGTAAAGGATCTCTCTAAAATTTTAAATTGAAGTGTAGATTAAAAACGACAAGAAAATACCTTTTTAATATTGGAAAATCAGTCATAATACTCAAATGTACGTGCGTAACACATCTGAACTCATTAATAAAAGGTTCATCCAAAACGTGTTTTTATTGCCAAGCATCAAAATAAAATAAATTTTTGTAACATATCTCTAATCATGTTTCCCAATTTTTCTGAATTTTTATCTATCTTAAGCAATGTTAACTATGTGTCTCGTCACATAAACGGATACAATTTGACGTTTTATATGTTAGTAATTGATTAATTTATAAAACAATTTTATAACGTCAAAAATTGTCCTCTGTTCTTATCCATTTACGCTAAAAATATTACTTTATTGCAGAATAATCATTTAATGTGTGCTTTTTGGATTTAAGTTTCCGGAGGGAGCACATGAAAGAAAATTAGTTCAAAACCTAGACTGTTTTTTCTGCCTCGTTTTATGATGGAGAATGCTTCAACAGATACACATATCACATCTTTTACATATAAAGGTTTTGAAAAATGTGAAAAAATTTTAAATTAACAAAAACGAATAAAAAACATTGAAACATATTACTTTAAATATTAATAATCATGGGTTAGCGAGATAAAACTTTCTTCAACTGGTAGGAAATTTATATTCTAAATTCAAAAAGGTAATTTTTAAGAGGAATTTTTATCAGTAAATATTGAGCTTTATCAGAGCTAAGCTATCTTAACTGAGATAAAAATAACTTTAAATATCCAGTCATGATCTCAGAAATATTACCAAAATAAGCATATAGGGTTAAGTCAAAGATTTCTTTCACTGTACGAAGTGAATTGACTACACATTTTTCGATGCAATTACGTCACAAATTTAATTTTTTCTGTCTGTGTTGACTCGACTTTGTCTTAGGCAGAAATTGTTCAGATAAATGTTTTCTAAGAGCTCATGATTCCTAAAAGTCAAAATGAACATGCTTAAAACTTTAGAATCAAAAAAAATTGATGGCAATATTTTCATTCCACTAAAAGTTTCACGAATGATAGTAACGTAACAGAATAATAGTGATTTGCTCTTACATTCGAGTAGACATTTCACCCCTCAATAATTAATAATCAGTCATTATTCAAAATAAGTTATTTTTTCATTTCTGAAAGTAAAAGAATACATTATAAATAAAATGTTTTTTTCTGAGCTATTTTTAAAAATTTTTTAACTCGATAAGAATTTAATTACTTAGAAACGGCATGGTGTAAATATGCTCCTTCACTAATTTATTACAAAATCACATTTCTTTTTGTTAATGCAGTATAAAGAGTCCTGTATTGCCAAGTAATTAAGAATAAAAATTTCTAATAATGGACATTTTGTAAAATTTTTAAATTATAAGTGATATACAAACAATATGAAAGTATATTTTAGGGAAAATTACATTATTAAATAAAGCATATTGATAATATAATAAAACTCTATAGCATTCACAACATCGTTTGGTATCTTTGAAATTTAGCTTAAAATTTATCAAAACTGTTTCATACAGCTCTGTAAGGTGTACAGATTTGTAATGAATGAAATTGTTTCGAATTGACGATGTCTTTAACCAATCTAATGAATTTTATTTATCAATAAATTTTATTAGACATTCATAACATTGATTTATGCAGGGTATTGTTTACTTTTGCATGCTAGAAAATGTCCTTCTATTATCATCAGTTTTTTTATGTATAACATCGTTAGTAAAATTATGAAAAATAGTTGTTTCAAGAGGACATTTTTTTGAAATGAAAATATATAGTCAATTTTATAACCATGAAATATAAAGGTAAAAGTTAAACTGGTATGTGCTCAGTTGCTTAAAATTTATCACAAAATATATGAATGAATTTCAACTACGATAATTATTGATGAGTATTACTATGTACTATCCGTAAGAAATCCGTAATTGAACATTCTCACAGCTAAACAAAGTATTTTTAGGTAGAGTGTTAAAGTTGGATATAAAATTTGATATAAAGTGCTTATGATTCTAAAACATTTCAGAAATACTTTTGAGAAATATTAAACTTGTGTTAAGAAAGCAGTTTTACATGCAATGGGATGTATATAACTGCTTTCAAGAAATTAGATATTAAGGAAATGATTCAATCATTTCACAAAAGTCAAATTATTTTTTTCAACAGCAAAATTTCTTGGAATCTCAAGAAATTCTTTCCAAAAACAAACGTAATTAATCTAAATACATGTTCGATAAATTTTCATTTAAATGATTTAAAAAATGAAAACATTATTCCTGTTGAACTAATTTCATCTTTGAAAAATTTTAAGAAAATATGAAAATCATGTAGTAAAACATTTGCATAAATCATTAGTTAACCAATCTCCTAACTTTCACTTGACTTGATAAACAGAATTAATTTTTGTTCCTTTTCAACTAGATTTTTATTTAGTTTTTCAAAGATTTGTAAGTTTTATGAACTCTAGGTATTAATATTCTTTGAGTACAATTCCAACTACTCATCTACAAAAATAAACAAACGAAATTCTATCAAATCCATTGTTTAAGTAACTGCACTACACACATATCTACATATTTTAATTGGTTAAAAAGTATATTTATAGCCAAGCATAATATTAAAATTAATATAATTGTTTTGATTTAAATTTTAACAATTTACAAGTTTAATACTAACTTCTCTAGAGTATCTTAAGAAACTGACAACGTCTTTATTACATTGTATTAAATGTCTTTATATATTGATTGAAATATTGATGTGAGTCAATTTTTTTCACCAAGGCAAGATATTATTGAATACGTTGTGAGCATCCACTCATACTCTCAAATTATATTGATGAATAATATTTTTACTGCTATGTCTACATATTTCAGACAGAAACAACGTAAGCAATATTTCACTCTTAATTCACTGGGACATTAAAATAGTCTGAACTTCTACTGCCTTTAGCAGGAAAGTAATAAAACTAAATCTCCACATTTCATGCTATAACGTATTAGTAATGCACTTAAAAGACGAATTACCATACGGTCTACAGAGCATTCATACCCTCAAATGAATGTCTCATGTTCTCTGCATGAGAAATGAGTGCCCCCTTATAATAACGACATGAATGAGCTTCTATATAAAATGTTTAACAAAAATGGATAAATTGTCTGGCATTTAAAAACAAGAATTTATCTTTTGTCTTAATTTGACGATAATAAACCAAAGTTTATGTAGGAAAAAAAATCAAATTTCAACAGTATTTTATTTATTTGGTTTTTGATAAACAACAAATTTTACTTTTGTAAATTTTTATTATTTTTTCATTTAACTTTTCTTAAAATATTTCCTGATATAGCATCATTTATTCTCTATATTTTGTATGTTCTCTAGAGAAAAAGTTTGCTCATTCATTTTATGTTTTCATTATCAATTAATAAAATTATTTATCTTTTATTTAAATAATAAGCTATTAAATTAAATATATGCTCGATTTAATTCTTACCTTATATTTAAAAAACTCTACTTCTCTTAGCAGTCTTTCATTTTCTTCCTTTAAATAAACAAGATGATTTGTACAAGTATTTAAATATTGTGTTCCAGGTGATATTCTGTATAAACCTAGAGTAAAAAGATTATTGTTTTTAATATCTGACAAACAACAATTTTACATAGATTAATATATTTCTACCTCATTTCTCAATTAAGAGTTCCTTTTAAAATGTTAAATTTAATTGCAAAATTTTTATTAAAATCAATTACAATTCAACAAAATTTTTGT
Source organism: Latrodectus hesperus (assembly GCA_037975125.1). Classification (NCBI taxonomy): domain Eukaryota; kingdom Metazoa; phylum Arthropoda; class Arachnida; order Araneae; family Theridiidae; genus Latrodectus; species Latrodectus hesperus. The sequence goes on from CM075859.1 coordinate 20,525,279, forward strand.
TACTAATCAGTCATCCAATAAATTTATTATTGGGCATGTTTTTACTGTAAAAAGTTATTTTTTAATTGAAGAAGTATCAAGTTTGTTAAATATCCCGAGAAACAATTGTAGTATGCTTTGATTTATTTTTACTAACAAAAATTCTTTTTGACTGAATGGATTTAATGATAAATCACGTACTCATTTAAAAAATGTATAAGATTTACTGAATTCACATATAAATGGAAAAAAGAACAAAATTTTGCAAGACATGTAAATCTTAGCTATTTGATAGAATAAAAATTACAGCATTATTTGTTATGTTCCATTTCAATTCAAAAAATAAAAACTTTTAAATTACAAATTTTTTAAAATTTATAAATGCGTAAAATAGCAATTAGGAGATGTTCTTTTATCAAGATCTTTCAGAAATTATTAAAATGAAAAATTCATGAATCATAAAATAGATACAAAGTTATTATATTTATATCAAATCTGCAGCTAAGTACTTATGGTAATCTGTTTTTACTCACATTAAATTAAATAAACGCCTCATCAAAAACCCTTTAAATCCACTCTAAGTAACATTAGTAATATTGACAAAAATTAGAATAGTGTAGCAATAAATAAATAAATAAAAATAAAGAAATTAAAAAATGCCCTATGTTTCACGTCGAAAGCAACACACAATTTGACATATATTACCAGCAATCATTAACTCTTACAGCTGTTTTTGTCTTTTTAATAATATTTGATTGATACAAAGTTCCAGTATTGCTTTGAATTACAAGCATTGTTTCATATTCCCACAGTTCAAAATTTTCAGGCAACAAAGATTTTACTTATTTCAAAAAACTTTAAAATAATATCATTAAATAAACAGAAAATTCCATATGGTATTTTGAATGATAATAGGTTTTTCAGAAATATATCCGTAATATCCGACCTAATAATTACAGATATAACCGATGTCAATGCTTGAGTAAGCAATCTCCTCTTCAAACCATAACCAATATTAATGGATAATACGAAAATTTAAGATAATTTGTGTATACCTCTGCACAAGAATTTTTGAGTCAAGGAGAATCGAATTCAATTTACAATTCAGTCTATCTCTAACTCAAGTCACAAGTATTGTTGGAAACGATTAACTAAATTTTGCTTAACCTTTTCTCGAAGTTTTGTTAGTGGTCGCAATCTCTTACTAGAGCTTAGAGATCACAGACAGTAAAATCATGTTTAAAATATTACCTGAATATATTTTCTAAGGATTTCGTTCCAAATCGTAACCAGCACTCCATTACTCTATTACAATATTAGTACATTATTTTATTTAAATATATATTTCTACTATACTTTTATAAATTTTGCGTATTTCTTGATGGACAATTTAGATGATTTTATGTTTTGTTTTTCAAGATTATATTAAGATTTAATGTAAATTTTATTATTTTAAACTTTTAAATAACTTTGTTTTCATTTCAATCTTTGTAATGAATATAAGACGTCTTGAAAATTATCTGGCATTTATATTCTAGTGAAGATGTAATCTTTCAAATGACAAATATTTGAAATTAGACAGATTTTACCAAGATAACTATTAATTCTAAGATACATTTTTGTTAGAAAATGGACATCACAAAAAAGGACTTCGTTCGATATAAAATTGAACAGATGCAGTGTTGTGGGGGAAACACTATAGTTGCAAGTAGAAGATGGCAAGTGGTTAGAGGTGCATATTTTTAGGTTTCCATATATGACGTTTAATCTCCTTTGCAAGAATTACATCACACCACATGTAATGTATTAGGATTCTGATGCAGCGTTGTAAACATCCTTGCAATTAAACTTCGAGTACCACTTGTTTTTTACTCGAATTTTTGATATGTAGGTATTTAAGTCTTATAAGAGAGAAAATCAGGACAATTTTTTGGCACTTGCTTCGGCAGAAGTATTTGTGATAACAGTTTGCAGATAAAAAGCAGAAAGAGACCCCATCCCTTTCCCATTGCACCACAAGGACTGAAGTCAAACCACAAGAACTTTCCTCTTCAAAGAAAAAGGTTTCACTTTTATGCCTAACTGAAATCCAGATTTCAAAGTCTTATAATTATTTGATAGCAAAATTGGAAAAATAGCTATCAAAATTCTTCAATCATACAAAATAGAATATATCTTTATGTTTTTATTTTAATGTTTTATTTTTTTTTTAATTTTGCAAATTGAAACTAAAGTAACAGCTACTTAGGTCTTTCTTATCCTCTTAAATTAATATAACATTTCTGCATTCAATAATAACATTTCCAGTAAAAATAGAATTTAAAAATCTGCAGGCTATTTTATTTTTATAAAATGTATTCATTCATGACTTTACTTCGTTTTTTTTTTTTTCAGAAATTTTATTAAAAATATGATACTTAAGTAATCAATAAATAGTTTTTAATTTCTTATAATGATACATTATTTACATTTTAAAATATAATCAAGTGTATAAGTAATTCCTGTTCTTTTATATTCACCAAAAAATCACTTAAAATGTGGTTACAAGAATAATTTATACTTGTATTATATATTTCTGTTCGAAATATCTCGGGCTACAAAGACGAATTAAGTTACGGAGTTAAAATGCATCTATAAAGACACAGCCCCCTGTGCTAATCTCATTTCCGTTCCATTTTAATGGAGTCACACCGAAGGATGTGATAACAGTCTAAGAACTTGTTTGCACCTGTGTCTGTCCATCATTATATAAACGAGGAAAGCCTCGTTGCTTGTGTCACCAAAGGAATACGGGTGAAAGCTAGAACTTCTCTCATTTTGTCACCGAAAAAAAATATTTATCCGCGTTTTTTTTAAGGATGAATTCAAAAAGCTTAGATAGAAATATGTTACTTTAAAATTTTTCAAATGTATAAAATCCATCATTAAAGTGACGATGTAAATATTTCCAAAATTTGTCTTGTGTCAAAAACTCACAATTATATAATTCTATGTTTTCACAAGGAAACTTAATAATGTAATCCACACTTTATATATTGATATACTTACTTAAAACATAGCCACACTTTAAGTTATATATAACCCAATATTTTATAAAAAAAAAATCCTTCTTCACGTAGAATTAATTCACATATAAAGGTACTTTTCTTTTTTAAAAAATAAGGTTTTGTGTCTGTAATGTAATGTAAAGTACACCGTGTTGCAATGATTGTGTTGTAATTTAACATTTGCCCTGACCAAATATCGTAACAAAAGATGCTAAAAGTAATTATAATTATTTTACATACTTTATTAATAAAACGTATAACACAAATAGCAATCGAAATTTAAACTTACTTTAAAATATTATTGGGGAAAAGTCAAGTAATTGCACATTATACACTACAAAAAATTTAAGTATCATACTTCCCCAAAATTTATATTACTTTGCGCATTTAGTTCAGTGAGTAAATAAATATACGAACATATAATGTTGTAGAATATTAGGTGATTGATTACAATGAAAAGGATAACCTCTCTCCCTCTCTCTCTGTGCATGTATGATTACTATTACGTAGAATTATCCTATTTGTTGACACACGAGTTAACCAAGGTAATTATGTACTTCGACTGATGAATCTAATATTGATCAAACTGAATGGAGGTAGGTCATTATTAGCAGTGTATGTATAAGAAAAGAAAGAATTTTGTTGTAATTCTGATTTTATATTCTTTTTCTCAATAAAGATGTCAAGTGACATATTTGAGAAAAAATTTAAATAGCTTATAATTACAAAAGCTTACCATTTGTTTCTAGCTTTAAAATATTCATTGTATTCAATATATTTTATTCACTTTGTAAATTTGTTAAGTTTAATAAATATTATTACATATATTTAATTTATCAGAATTTTATTATTTTAATATAGATCATTTTCTTATTTTTAATTTATTATCTAGTACATTAGGAAATGAATTGATGAAAATATCTTCTATTTTTTAAGGTTGGATAATACTTAAAAATACTTGCATTTTTACATAAAATAATGTTTAAGAAATGAGAGGATTACATTGACAGTAGCTATTTAATCCTCTAATTAGAAAAATACTTTTGACATTTTTCTCTTTGATGTCCACAAAATATAAAATACTCTGATCTAAAATATGAAAATCATGTTAATTTAAATTCATATGAAGTATCTATAGGGAGAGACATTGTAACCTATTAAATAACAAAACATTGTTCCAAAGAATTTTGCAACACACAGCAACAGTTAAAGTTTATTTAATTTAATACAATATTTATTCCTCTAGTGAAAATTAATCTTGAATATTCTTCAATACGTAATATATTTAAAGTGAAACTAGATCAAATGGCGAAAAATATAATTTTACATAATTTTATGAAAGTTGTTATTCAGCAAGAATATTATGTATTTAAGCTATATAAGGCCAATGTCTATTAACTCTTCATTAGCTTTTTCCTTAATAATACAACTGAATATATATTACTTAAGAAATAATATATAATTAAATTGTATATACACACATATTTTTTTCTATTACATGTTTGCACAAATATCCATATATTATGAATAAAAATATGCATAAAATGATAATTTAAAATTAGAAGATTATAGTGAAATTTTTTCATTTTGTGTGTGTTTGCTTAAGTTGTTATAATAACTAAATTTTAACAGCACTAAATTTTAAACTAATTTATAACTAAGAATTTCTATATAATTTCGCAATTATTGAGCAGTACGGTTACTTTAATTTATGAATTAAGTGTTATTGTAGATAAAGTATGTAATAATAAATTTTAGTATAAATTCTAAACAATGCAAAACCAAGATTATGATGGTTCGTTCCCAAAGAAAAGTATGTTGAATATACTATTTAGACTTTCCTTTCACGTAATTGAAAATTTTTAATCTATGAATAAGGACATTTACATCTTTTACTACGAAAGATTATGTGAACCTTAGGAAGATTTTAATTGAACTAAAATCAGGATTTCTCTTTTTTCTCATTAAAAATACCTTAATATAGAATTTTATTCAAAGTAATTTTCATATATCAATATAGTAACAGAAAATATAAATGGATATTTATTATATATTGCATAATACGAATTATGTTTAAAAATATAATAATAGTATTCCATTAAAAATTATGTTGTTAATCGAAAACTTTGCTTTTCTCAGTAAATTCAAATTCACATCTACTAATTTTGACGTACCTCTAAATAATAATAGTGGTATGATACTCCCTAATAATATGTTTTTTCATGTGCTCATGTTAATTTATTAAAAATATTGTGTTTGTTTCAATGTTATTGTAATTTTCTATAGTTCATATAAAATATTTCTTTGAATTCTAAATTAGTTTTTTTTTTCACTCACACATTTTGAGACTGTAAAAAATTTCAATTTCAGTATTCCATTCATCAATATGGATTATTTTTATAAAACATTAAAATATTATTATTGCAACCAAGAATTTAAATTAGTCTTTCAATAAAATGTTAAATTTATTCGAAAAATTTAAATTTTATACAACATGTTTAATTTAATTTTCAAAACTTCTCAATAACTTTTGTATGTAAAAATCCTTTGGAAAATGAAAGTGTTTTTGATTTCATTACATATATTTCTTAATTATATTAAAATTTAAAAAATGTGTTTTTTTTTATACAAAACGTATAAAAATGATTATCAGCTATACATTTTGACTTTTAATTGGTTATGGAATGATAATAATTTTAAGAAATTCCAAGTTTGATTTTGGAAGTTATTTTTAAACAAAGATTTTTCACAGAATTTCTTACTTTTCAGTTACTAATTACTTTCCATACTTTATTAAAAGTTTTCATATTCATGATATATTCATGATTAAATATAATTTGACAAACTTTTATCATTTAAGTTTCTTCTGTGGATCTTTCTCTCTCTCTTCCTTTTATTCTTAATATCTTCTTCTATTGAAAAATTAAGAATTAAGAAATCTAGAGCTTAATTAAGTATTATGTTTACAATGGTAAAAGTAATGGCATTTCTTTCAAGAAAACTTAATTTTTGTATGTTGCTGAGTCTTTCTATTTCAGCCCATACTTTTCTGTAAAATTTTACTGACAAAGTAATAAAATATTCTATACAAGAAAATTATTCGCTCTATTCCTATGCTTAAAATTTCCTTATAACTTTACCTTTCAATTACAATATATTCAAATTTATTTAAATAATTTTATAAATGCTGATGAAATTACTTTCATGGACCACTACATTTGAAAATTGTAACCTTTCAAAGGAAATAAAGTGTATGAATTTTATAATGTATTTGAACATTTTGCATAATAATAGAATTCCAAATTATACCTTAATTCTACAATTTTGTTTTGTAGAACATTGTCCGAATTGTGAAATGTTAGTTAAAAAAAGCATGTTATATGACAAAATTGTCCTTTTTTCATAATAAATTATATTAAGAAAATATTTCTTAATAAATTATATTAAGAAAATTTTGTAATCGCAATTACAGAATACAAATGAACACCTATTTCCACATTACACTATGTTTATTAAATTATTGAAATAATTTTGAATATTTCTTCTTTTAAATTATCTGCTAAAAAGAACTTTATAATATTTAACATTATAAAATATGCACAGGTAGAGCAAATTACAATACAATATTTACATTAAGTTTTGAAAAAAACATGTGAAGAAAATAAAATTTATGTATTAGAATGAGTGTAATGAGTGTTCATTAAACTATTTTTCAAATGGAATATATATTTTAAGTAAAAACTTTTATCAGTTTAAGAAGTTACATCTTAGAGAAAGTATTGATATTTGTTTCGTATTGAAAGGAGTTTCCTATGGTCAAAATATGATAAAGTTAACTATTGCAATTTTATTAGGATGATTATAATCTACATGTATGTTTACAACACTTACATTTCAGAACCCTAATATACTTCAATTGTCTTAATTCGAATTCATATTTTGTAATTTCAGGATAATATTTTGTTGTAAATTTTCTTAGTATACACAGTTCTAAGTTCAGATATATTTTTCTGTTTCAGAAAGAATGCATATTTTAAATACTACCATGGTAAACCCTGTATTTTTAGTTATTGTAGAGTTGATTAAAATTTTTAAGGTTACATTTTTGTACAAAAAATAAAATAAAATGGTACATTTTTTAACTGGAAGATTTCCCATATTTGACTATCGACACCTCTAATAAGAATAGCTAATTAAATAGTATCATTTATATCTGACGTTTATCCAAAGCCAGTGAGATAAGAAAGTTGTTTTAATTGTGTTTAATGATTGCACAAATCTCATACGAAGTGCATTCTATACTTCTTTCGACAGTTTGACGTGGCAGACTAATTTGAGTAAGGAGATTCAGTTTTTCTGAACAGATTTCTTCACATGAGACAAATAGACAGTCTTTGATATTGTCTGTAAAAGGCTTGATATTTTTAGCAACAATATGGGATACTCGAAAGCTAGTACTGACAATATTATTTGATTGTGCAGTTTGCTTATGAAATATGTATTGTTAAGGTTTAAAATTGTTCTTCAAAGAATGTAACTTAGCTTTCAGTTCTCCAACAGTAAGTTTATCAATTTCTCCTTGTTTTTGTTCATAGTGTCTTTTTAGGCTGCATTATTTCAATGTTGAAATTGAATGATTTTTTAAAGTTGAAATTAAATGACGACTAATCAAACATATACCATTGTCTTTTACACGAATAAAAAGTAAAAATTGTCCCATTCCCTCTGAAACTGTCTATTTTGATCTTCAAGTTTTCTTTTCTACTTTCCAATTTTTTATTCAGCCATGATGTGTGAATAAATATCTAATAGAAATAAATATGATAATTGTTGATGTGACCAAAAAGCCATATGTTTACCGTTTACCTGAATCACAATCACAACAAAGTCAAGCACATTGCATTAGTTGGTGGAAAAATATCTCCTACAAGGTTTTCATCTGCAGTGGATTTGTGCATTCATCAGACGTTACGTAGTATAACAACTATCTGCATAACATCTTCACACTTTGCATTTTTGTTACAAATATATATGTATGAAATAGAATATCTGTATGAAATTGATTTAGATTTAGGTGTTCAAAATTTTTATTTCAAATACAAAAAAGTAATTAAGCAATGAAGGACAGCATTGTAATCAGAAAAGAACAACAGTAAAATTATTACACTATTCTATTACACAAAAATAATTTCGCCAGATGACCAGGTTTTTATTTTCTTATTGATTGGAAGTCAAATGAAGGGAAAAAATTATTTTATAAAAAAATTACAGGGGGAGAGGTGGGGGTGAGTCGAAACATGATTTTTATGATTCAACCGTCTATAGTCTAAAATAATATAGACAGCTAAAAACTCAACTTGGGTAGCAAAAAGTCTTCAACTGGGATGCATGTGGCGCATGGGCTACGGGCAGGACATGTCTGGTTTACATAAACATTTCATGCTTCTGTATCAGCCTGCATTGCATTATACATTGGTATTAGAAATAAAGTTTTAAATTCGCGGTTTCATTTGTTCAACTCTTTCTAAGTATCGCAAAATGAAATGTTATGCAGGTTACTTCTTCCAAAGAAGGGAAGCGTCTCTACCTCTCATAAGCGATATTTTGTTGTTATGCGCAAAGTCCATAGTAAGATGAAAATTCTTGTTGAATTAGTCTTCATATGTAATAAATAACCACAAAGTACTAAGCAATTCAAACTTTGTGATTATGGTCCTTTATTTTAAATTAAATGCACCATATTCTTTAGTGTTTAAAGATTTAAATATTGCTTGTTTTCATTTAAACCACTTATTAGTACTTTATTAAAAGTAACAGCTTTTTGGTTTAAACGTCACCCTCGTATATGGAATTTAACCAGATCAATTTTTGAATCAGACAAAAACTATATGGGGTGGGAGGAAATATCTATACGCATTGCATTAAAAGTTCCATCAGGTTCAATGTCTCTATGCTGATGTGAAATCAAGAAGATCGGGCCAGCTCAGGTTTTGCCCTTATCACTTTACGGTGATTCAAAATTGTGAGATGGTTAACTATGCTTAAAGGATTTATTCGGTTGAAACATGCAGCCATAAAGATTCCTATGATTTAATTGCTAATTCTTTGCTAAAATGTTACGTAAAAACTGAAATACAAAGTAATTTCAAAATTACTTATGTATAAAAGTATTAAGAGAAAAGTTCAGTGGAAGTACAGAAAAAAACACTTCTTTCTATTTAAAATTACTCTAGTTTTTGAAAAACAATAAGAACATAATGTTTTTTGTTATAAATGTTTGTAAATTTTTACTAACATTACAACAGTAATGTTTTTACTAGCATTACTGTTATAATGTTAATAAAAATTTTATCCCTTAAATGGAAAATAGGATCTTGAAATGTAACCAAACTGGAAAACAGTTTTTTTTTTTTTTTTTTTTTTTTTTTTGTTAAATTACAATGACCCAAATTTTCATAATAAGCGTGAAATTTGATGAAAAGAATTTGTCATAAATATTTTCAAGGCCAGAAGCCAGTAAAACTCTTCTAAATTCTAATCATTTATACATTTTCAAAAGATTTCGGAAATAACTTTTTAAGACAACATTTAGGTTTGAATCGTGCTAAACAAAAACGCATAATCTGAGCACCAATATCACGAGGAAGTTGGTCATATTTTACTATTTTGGTCAGCTAGGCTACTCAGCTTATATCAGTATTATCTGCAGGAAACTACAGACATTAAAACAGAAAAACTTTTCATATGTGACGTATCAGTTTTCAGAACTAAGTTGAATTGCGTCATTAACAAGAATGGTTCATGAAATGATAAAAGAAAAAGAAAACACGATCTAGATCATTGAGTTTGAAATGAACAAAGCATTTTTATTCGACATTTTTAGACCAAAAGTGGGTTGATTAGTAGGGTAGGAGAATCGAGTTTCACCAAATATAGTTGTGAGTAAATATTGTTGTAAATATTTATACACTTACTTTTATCATTGTTCTTATTATTATTACTTAAATTAAGGAATTATAATAAATATAATACTTATTTATTATAATTATTGGTCTGTAAAACGCATAAGTATATAATTTAATACTGTGATAAATTAAACAATTTTATATAATTTTGAATACAAACTTTAAATAAGTATCAATTCATTGCACAGTATTTTAAGCATTAATTTTTAAGAATTATTTTACCTACTTTTCATGAAATTTAAAGTTATTCCATTTTATATATACAAGAGAAGCCCAATAAAGTCCTTTAATCTTACCTCAATTCTAAATTACCTACATCTTATCATAAAAGCTTTATCTTCGTATTCTAATATGGTGTATGGCGAGTGCTGTCCATTGTAAATGAAATAAACAAGTGTGCAAATCAGTAACTTATAACTCCACACTTATATCATTCTATGCTGCTCTGTACATAAATATTCTGTTGCTTTTCTGCAGTAATAATCCTTCATGTCTATACTTATTTATCGTTTTTATTAGGAGAAGTAACGATTATATACGATATTAATAAGTATAATTTTGTTGTAAAATTTGTGCACATGTATTAAATAGTCTTTTGATGCATTCTCTGCAAAGCACATACCTCTGCAATAGTTGTACCTCAGTAGACAAGATCAGATTTAAAGTTCCCTGTTGTCAAGAGTTCTGGATTTTACTTGCAAATCTCATAAACTAATGATAGATAGTGAGGAAATGTATCCTTAAAAATTGTAAGCTATCATCAATTTTTGTAAAATATGTGCATTAAGAAATTGTGTACGCATTTGTTTAGACACAAAATCAAAAACAAAATTTTCAAAAAGTTAAAGAAAATAAAAATATATACTTCTAGATTATATAAGCAATTCAGATGATTTTATTGGCGCCCTCAAAAATCGAGATAAATATGATTAATCTTTTCGTTACTTATTGTGCTTAGTTCTTTGATTCAGGTAAGTTATTCTTCGCTGTTATAAGGACTAATCATTGGAATCCAGGTATAGTTAAGTAATAATACTACATTTCTTCATCGTTTCACGATATGCCAATTTTCGATTTCGAGTATAAACGCATTTTGCGTGATTTGTTTCCAGTATACGAAAACGCAAAATGTGTTTTATATTAAATCAATGATGTTCTACGAATTGAGTGTTTTCGGATTTCATGCAAATTTCGAGTTCTGCTTCATGATGATATTAGGATGTCTTTTTAGGAATCTCAAGAAAATAATAGTTACTTTACTATATCTAATTAACACTTTAATACCTATCGACTTTTACAAAGAAATGAAATAATAGCCTTTAATGGACATTTAAGTAAAATATTAGCTATTTTGGAGTTTGAAATAAAATATTATATTGTATATCAACGAGATTCACACACAAATAGGAAATCATTATAACGTTTCTTATCATACGTTAATTTTTGTTAAAAACATTTAATTTCCAATGCGAATTTTCTGTTACAAAGTGCAATTTCGAATGCTACATGTTATAAGAAACTGTGACAAGGAACTTCAAAAAGCAGAATTTTAAGATATTTGATGATGAGAGCGCTATGTATCATGGTCAAATCAAAATACATATACAACTGTTTGTAATGGGCGTTTTGGAAAATGAGGGGGAATTTTGCAAAAAAAAAAATAATTAAAAAGGTTGAGGGAACCTATGCTAATGAGACTAAGGCTTAGTCAATAAAGATTTTCTATCAAACATGCAATGATGACTTATCAAATTTTCTTCCATTGGCAAAATAGATTTTGGAGTTAGATAAATCTTGACGGTATTTAAAAGTATTTTCACTCCTATTCATTCATTTTCCTTTTCCTCCTTCAAACAGAGTCTTATTAACCTACTATGAAAGCTCTCTTTCTGTTTATTAGAAAAACTCTTTCTTAATAACCTCTTTAAATATTTGCGAAAATTACACAAATTATTAATAAAATATTGTTTAATTTAATTTAAAATTATGAGCTTACTATTATTCACATTATTGTTAATCAATACTCCGGTCATTTAAAATGATAAGAAAGGGAATGAGTATTTAACTAATTTCTTTTTGGATTATAATTTAAATATTTGATTTCACAATCATTAATGAAAGGTAGATGCAAGGAAAATTTCCCATTCTTAAAAGCGTTATATCTCATGTTACTGCCACTCACGATTGATTATTCATATATATAGTAATTGTGTAATCGGGGAAAAGCTAACATTTTAAAAGGTTTTTGTTCGATTACTTGTATGCCTAAAGAAAGTCCATACAAATTATTTAGTTACAGGGAAAGTTTCTTTATAATCTTTCAAATCATGTAACTGAAAAAGATGAATAATTGATAGCATTTGTTAGCGAGTTGGAAAACGCATTGAGAAAAGACAGTTGTTGATGACCAAAATGGAAGATTTCGAAGCAGTGATCAAATTGTCTTTTCAGGTATCAATTGTTTAGTAATGTTTTAATTAAATATATTATCAATATATTAATTAGTCAGACAGTTGTTTGTTAAGCTATTCACGGTTTATAGAGAGTAACCGCTTTTCTAATCGGAATATTTCAGTAATAATCAAATAGAATCACACTGGATAAGCGAGGTATATTTTACAACCATTGACTTTCAAAAACTATATTTGTCATACTGTTACTATAAATCTTCCCGTAATAGAATTGAACACTCTAATAGATGAGTTTATGCAACTAACTATCCACTTCAGAAGAGCAAGAATACAGTGAATTTTTAATCATGATGATATTAGATTTAATTTTTGATAAAATGATAAGCTTGTAAAATCTGGGATGAACGATATAAATGCAATTAGGTCAGGAAATCAGTTGAACAGCTTGCATTACGAAGATTAAACGTAGTAACATATATTGAAATCGTAATGGAATAATGCGGCAATATGCGTACGCTTAAAGATAATAACTTTGGCTACAATGCAGCATCGAGTTAAAATCTTAAATCCTATTGTAAAATTTCATGTTGCACACCCTGATTTCAATCTCATCCTTCTGAAAAATAATGTCCGTTCCTATTGAACCAATAGTGTTAATGAGTCTTTAGAGTGTCCCGCTTATCATATCACTGGTGAATTGCCCCATTAGACTGAAAAAGATTCGTATGCTACTCAATCCTGTAGTCACGACACTCATGCCACACTCAAAGCAATGGAAAAATTCTAAAAATATAGAACTATTGAAATGAATTTAATCACCTCGTTGAAAGCACGAACAATTGCTGTAATGTTTGGATTAATATCCTGAGCAATCATATAATTTATTCATGTTTTTTTTAATAATCAGATAAACAGCTTGAAATGTGTAACTTAAAAAGATTCGTTACAGAATCTTTTTAAGTTAGAAAAAGATAAAATGTTTTTATAAATTTATAGTTCTTACAATACTATAGGGATATAGTTAAAACTCTAATAAATTAACGAATTCCTTTCAGAAAATGTTTTCAAATTATTTATTTTTATTCAACAACTATTTTATATGAAATTCATTTTAATAACTGACCAAGTCTCAGAAACAATAACATTTTCTTTTAAGAATTCAAACAAAAACAAGAATTCGTTTCAATTTAAATTTTAAGATGTACTTTTCTAAGTGAAGGAATTTAATTTTAATGGTATTTAACTTTGTAGAATTTGAGATTTTTCAAAGTTTTTGTTGATTTTAATTTTCGAAGTTTTCATGAACAGCACTTTGACATCTTAGATACACATACTTAACCCTCTGTTAACATAGAGATAGAATTAGAAGAATGATTGAAAGTTAATAAGAAAGATAGCAGCACCCAATGAATAATTTATCTAATCTAGCATGGTATTAATTCTCAATTGTATATAAATTCTCTATACATAATGATAACATTGCTTAGACAAGTATTCTCGGATTTCTGAGGGGGGAATGTTCAGGAATCCTCGGTTCACACCTTAGTTCATGCGTCAATAAAGCAAACCAAATTTTATAAAAAAGAGCTGTGAGAAACTTCTCTATTTGCTCATCATTTTACATATATATAAAGAATTTTTATGAATTTATAACTTAAATATAATTTGTTATATCGTTATAACTTAATACATTTTACCATTTATCAGAATTTTTTTGATGATAATCATTTGGATTTATTTTTTCTTTGATTGGATACCTTCATTTATTCAAAGTGTTCATGCCTTTTCGTAAATGCTGATAGAAATATTTAGGATACATTTTAGATTCGGATATTGATAAAGAAATAAAAAAAGAAAAGAGTGTACCTATTTTTTTATCTTTCTATAGGCTTGGGTCTTTACATGGATATAGATAATCCGACCCTCAGCATAGCACAAAAATGTTGGATCTTAAAAAAATAGAGGTAAACCAAATTGCGAAAAACTGCATTCTTTACAGACAGTAGTAACATTTAATGGGAAAAAATCTGAAACTATTTTGGTATAATTTCAATTGATAGAATAACTTTACATAATTCTTTTTATTGTGAGGGTTTCTTGGTATCTTTGACATCTTATATGAAGACTCTTTGACTTGGGAGTGGTTTAGACAACTCATGAAAGGCTGATAATAAAATGTGTTGATTTCCAGTAACTTAAATAAAACATTTTTCAATCAAGCATGGTGCATGTATTTTCACTTGATTTTGCAGTAAAACATTATTTCTATTTAAAAAAGTAGCTTAATATGCATATTCTGTGAAATGTTTAAATTTGATATTGAATTTTCACGTAATCCTGAAAAGATATACTGTGACTATAAATTTCACCCTTAGTATCTAGACTTCTGTTTACTTCTAGACTTGTGTTTACTTTTAGACTTGTACCTGATTTGAAGTCTTAATTAAATGTTAGTTTACAATATTGGCTCAACTTAACAAAGTACTAATAGGAGATTATTTTTTATAAGGCACTGCACTTGCCTTTTTCAGTATCATATGAAAGTTAACAAATTTTGTATTATTTTCAAGTCACACACATTACATAATATAAATAAAAAGGCAATTATATTCATGTAGGTTTTTTAATACTTTATATTTGATAAACTTTCTCAAATATTAAATAAATTTGCAATTTTAAATTATCGTACATTTCATATATTACAATAAAAAATTTGAAATTAATTACCATTTTCTTTATGATAAAAGAATTCTTTATATTTTTAAATATTAAAATTAAAGGGAAATATAAAGTTTTGCCAAATATTATGATAAAGATATAAGAAAACGGCTATAAAGATTAAATTTTCTAACTTAAAATTAATCTCGTAAGAAAATGAACTGATTTTAAAACGCAAATTACACTGGGAATATATAAAATTAAGGATTATAAATACATAGTGTTTCCCATATTTCCTTTAAATAAATACCCCAATTCCAAATATTCCAATAAATTCCATATATATATATATATATATATATATATATATATATATATATATATGTATGTATGTATATATATATATATATATATATATATATATATATATATATATATATATATATATATATATATATATATATATATATATATATATATATATTCATTCTTAAGAAAGATTTGATTACTATAGAATTAAATTCTATATTTAAAGCTGAGAATAAAGAACTAATAATATCTTGCTAAATTTTTATAGGAACATATTGATAAGTTGTAATTCCTTAGAATATTAGAAAAAATATTTGATATTTACTTTTTAAAAAAAAAGAAAAACAAGTGCATAGTACTTTGCAAACTACTGTAACGTGATCAAAGTTTAATGATAAATAAAAATAATTTTTTATTTACATAAAAAAATCTCTCGTTATAACTTATAGCTATGTAAAAAAATATTTACACTCGATCTAATAATAGTTAATTATCTTTAAACAGATCCTATAACTAATTCATTTTTCTTGATTAGCCTTAAAAGTAGACTTGAAAGAAGCATTTGTTACGCAACGCACTAGTAAAAAATAATGAAGTATTTTTCTACTTCTTGGAAAATAAAAACCTTACCTCTTTCATATTGGTCATAGCAAACAACACTTTTTAAATTCCAATTAGACATAACATGAAGCAGAAAAACAACTAAATTCATCAATTTAGTGTCCATTTTATAAAGCTTTTAGAATTCTCACACCATTTGTTGATGTCTACATAAGAACCACGCAAGCAGCGGTGTATCGCGAAGTGAAAGAAAGCTAAGTATTATTCCTTATGCCACCAGTGATTAGACTGGTTATTTGATATCGCACTTCCTCTGAAAAACACACAACATCCCCATTCATAGGACCTTTGACCTTGTTACTTCCCGTTCGTCACACTCAAGACGAAAATTCCGGACGTGACTATCGAAAAGAGGGGTAAAGTAGTCTTTTGTATTATTAATCGAGAACAAAATGCACCATAAATTTCAATGTATTAATATGATATCAAAACAATCTTTCAAACTCAAATAAGTAAGATCTTTGTCCATAAGAAAAAATAATCACAATATAAGAATTATTTAAATTAAAAAATTCCTTAATTGAAATAAATATTGTTTTTAACAATTTACAAAACATGAAAATCCACGCTGCTCTAAATAAATGTGCATAAACCATGCTGCATAGATGCGATATCAAACACCATACCGAGGTAGGTTCTAGAACTAGGTTCACAACAATTTAAAAAAAATTGGATAAGTGAACAGCAAATAATAATCAAGTACTGAATCTTATTTACATACATCTTCAAAATAATTTATTGACATTGTCTTTTGAAGAAATTCAAATATTACATGAGAACATTTTTCAGCTATATATTAACCTTTTTTTCATTTGTAAGTAAATACAGACAAATGATTAATCCCAGTTATGTATTTTTAAAAAAAAATATGCAGGATTTTTTGCCTTTAAGGAAAGATTAAAAGCCATCTGTAAGTAGATACTAATATTTTTTAATTAGAATTCTCATTTATGATGTATTTATAAAGAGATAGTTTAAATTGCATTTCTTAATGTACATTTTACAGAAAATATCAAAACTATTTTACAGTTTACCTTTTTTTTGACGAGAGAAAACCAATGTTGTTAAAACTGTTTCTTATTCCACTCAATAACAAGTTACTACTAACATTTTCTTTAGGTTTTTGATTCCATATCTATCTCTCAACTTTTTCATTCTCTATCTTTATTTTGTACGCATGAGCAATAAATTGAAGTTCATCTACACTGCATTCAATGACTGAATTTGATTCACACCCAAGTGCATTTCTATCTTGCAATGTTAAGATAGACGTAAAAATTCATAAGCATTTTAGATAAATGTTGAAGAGCATAGTATTTGCAGGTTCAGCTATGCCGATATTATTTTATTAAGAGGCAAATAAATTCACATCAGAAATCAATTAATCGTAGAAAAGTCAAATTAATCGTAATAATTCTAAAACTTTCTAAGGAATCATATCAATTTTAAATGTCCCAATGAGAGAATAAGTGCTATAAAATCTCATTTTCTTTTTCGTGTACTTTGAGCTACATTCTCGTGGATATACTGAAATACAAAATAAATATGACACTATTAAAAACATTTTTGAATACTTCTCAGACATAAAATAATCATCTGAAATACATATTGATTATCAGTTTTATAATATACTTACATCATTGTTACGAATTGCAGACCCCTCTGGTGCTTTCTGTAAGGCACTGGAGTTGAATGTTGACAGAATGAAGAAATTTTCCAAGTGTCTTTAAAAGCTTGGCATTTTGATCTGTTGCTTATAATTCACTCTTGGTTTAATCAAAACAAAGTCATTGACGTTTCCTTTTATTTATAACACCATGTCACATCTTCATTGAACATTGTTTCTAAATTTGATAACATTATTTTCATCATAAGTGACTTCAGATGAATATTTTCATGAATTTTAATTTTCAGAAAATATGTTTACATGAGAGTGCGGCGTATATTTACATAAATAGAAATATTCTCACCGTTTTAAATTTAGATAAGAATCTCTTATAAAGCAACTAATTGATATTTACTTATACATTTTAATAAATAAAAATACAAAAGCAGAATTATTTTCAACTACATATTTTTTGTGACTAGAAAACTAAACGAAAGCTGTATTAGCTGTTTTTAGTGGGCTTTTTTTATAACCTAAATCCTTCCCTTCCCTGTATGCTTTCACTATATTCCTCTGGTCACTTGGTATATTTCAGCATTTGAATGAAAGAATTTCCTTCCATCGCATGATATTTTCAACTTCCCATCAAGCATATTGTTGGAAGGTTTTTACAACTTATTTAATTTCATATATTTAGACGTCACTTTTGTAAAGCATAGTTGCTAATGTTAAAGCTTTTTCATCGAAAAGGAAGGAAACACTGATGGTAAAATTAGACTGAATTTGCTTCCTTTACATCAAATCGATAGAATAGATTTTTTTCAATAAATCTTGAAACTTTTCATAGGAAAATCATTTGATTTATACAATTGTGAAAAATATTAAGAAGCCTAAATCGTATTATAAATAGGGTAGTATTTATGTTTAAATTAAATTAGTTTTTACATGTGAGCCCACATTCTTGAAGGACCTTAACACTATTTGGTTAAAAATCACATTTTAAATGCAAAATACTTCCTTATCGAAAATTCCTTATGCCCCCAAAGGAAGAAGTCTTGTTAGCAGAAGCTCGCGATGTTAAATTTTTTAGAATTTTTCTTCCTTGAAAGAAATTCTGTACGATTTCATTTTTTAATGGCTGTTGCAAAATTTAAATACTAAATGAAGATTTTATTAAAATTTTTTAATTTGTTGTTGATTTAATTAAAATGAATCACAAAATATTGTATTAGTACAAATATAGAAATGTTTTAACTTTTAAGCAATATATCGAAAAAATATGCAAAAGAGATACGTAATAACTCTGAGATGACTGTTTGATCTCCGGACATTAATAAAAAATTTTATTAATCGGTAATTGCTTTAATAAAAAATGTACTTATTTTTTCTATTTTTTAATCAGATATTATATCAAAATAAATAATTTGGATACATTACTTGCGTCCTATTACTTCATTTCTAATTAAATAAATAGTACTATATTTCCTGATATAAATGCGACGTTCAAAAGAATCGGGTGAGGTTGAGATACGTAATAATTTCGGTTTGTTACTTATCTCAACCTCACCCAGAGTTAATATTTTTCATTTAAATTCCTTAAATTGTACCATAGCAGAAATACACAACACACGCATATAAACATATGTATATAATTTAAATTTTTATGTTCATCTAGCTTGCATTTGTTGTGAAACTTTAAATACAAACTTGCAATCATCTTATTATTTGAAGTGTGTTTCCATAGTCTTTTGAATAATGATATATTAAAATGAGAAGCGATGAAGGAGGAATGTATTCGGGAGAAATGCTTGACAGAGTAACTAATTCTGTAAAGAGAGTGGGTTGTGCCAAACCGTATATAATGTATATGTATACAAGTACATAATTCTAGATTTTGAAAAAAGGTGGCAGAATCTGGAAAAGAACGCATTTCCAACCGGAATAAATTCGAGGAATTAGGAGTCATATACCTTTTCTTTCTCCAATCAAAGGAAGTAATTTTAAGGAGAGCATCAAAGGCAGTAACTAGTTGTATTCGTCATATTTGAAACACAACAGAAATTCTTGTCAAATTTGTTTCATTTGACAAGTCTTGTCAAATGAAACAAACAATGCTTTCTTCAAATGCGTACAATTTACGAAAGAAAATGTTCTAAAGCAAGGTTTAGTGTAGATGAAAGCTGCATCCATGATTGGAAAAAAAATTCAATCGTGATAAGTAATATGCGAAAAGATCAAATAAAGGTAAAAGAATTATGAAATGGTATGTGGTAGAAGAAAGCTTTGAGAACGAATTGGATCTCCAAATCTAGAAAAATTGGCCTGAATGGATTAAAATGTAATAAGAAACAGCGTTCATTTATTAGCCTTGCAGGGGTGAAAGTAAAAATAAATAAAAGAAAAACCTTGAAAAATGTTTCAGTCGGTGTTATCTATTTATGACATGGAATACTTTAGCTCTAGGAGAAAACAAAAGATGTCCCAATAGATTATAAAAGATTTTGAATATAAATTGATACGTTTGTATATGTTATAAACGTTCGAAGACAAAAATATTTTTACTGTCATTATATGAAAAATTTGACTGAAAACTTTTAATTCTGTTTTTCTATAATAAGAAATAACTAAATGAAGCTAAGTGAGATGGTTTATTTCATGTCATACAGAATGGCTCACATAAAAACAATAGATCACAAAAAATATTCACTTTATTTCTTTCTTGTTTTGTAGATGGTACGAAATTAAAACCATGTTTAAATTTTAAAATAAAGACAATACAGAAAAAATGCTAACTTTCTGATTAATGTTTTCATTCATGTGCATGGAAGGGAGGGATTGACGGAAACTTTAAAAAATCTAGAAAGTCGTTCAGTTTTAGAGAGATATTCAGATTCTATCGAATGAACAATGATAAAGGAATGGAACACAGACTTGGCAGCTACATTTCAGGAGGCTGAATGCCATAAATGTAGTCTGCATATCAAAATTATTCAAAGCAAAGTAAAAATGAGATTAGAATAAGATGAAGTTTAAAGGTTAAAAAAATGCTCAATGCTAAATTTTATTATCCATTCACACACTATTTCTAATTTAGCTAAATGCTAAATTAGAAATAGTGTGTGAATGGATAGTAAAAGTAAAGCAAATTAAATCTGACATAATTCAAATGTTATTTAAAACCTGCAGTATCTAACAGTAGTCTATTGAACATTATAAAGGGAACGGAGATGACTATGATACAGACTAACACAACCGTCGTAACCGATGAAATAGAAATCAATTATACCCTAAAAAGTATAATGAAGGACGAGCTGCTTATGTTACTAGCAATAAAACATTTTATGTGTTCATAAGCTAAGATTTTTCTTTTAAATAAACCCCATTCCAATGTGTTATCGGTTTCATTCTATTTGTCAGATGACGAGTCAGTAGCTTAGGTGGGGAAGGAAGAAGTTCTTATAAATTTACTAATATTTAAAGGTTTATTTACAGAATATTTACAGATTACTTTAAAGTAGCTCCTTTATAGTGAGCTCCTTCTTACAATCTCCTCTCTCAATTGCTTGTACAACTCTCTCAACATGACATATTAAACACTGCCATCTAGTGGCCACTCATTTTTTAAGTAATAAGTAATATTACAATTTGTTACTAACAAATGCAGGTTAAAAATCTCACTATTTATGCTCATTTTCCCTTAGTTAGCAATTTTGTACACTTGTTATATATATATATATATATATATATATATATATATATATATATATATATATATATATATATATATATATATATATATATATATATATATATATATATATATATATATATATATATATATTTCAAAGGAAAATCTCAGCCTAAGAACCTAAGAAATACTCTTCGATATGTTAAAGTTTATAAAGCAAAATTTTTTGAGAATCGAGAAATTAAAATAAAAATTTTTAAATACTGTTTGGTTAGTTATTATGAAATAATTATGTCCTTAAATAATAATTATAATTTTATTTTAATTTCGGCAGTAGTCTGGTTGGGAAATGTGTCTTTCGCCTTTTCAGAAAGTAAATTCTATTTACGACGAAATCAAAGATCTGACATGTTTGATAATGGCGATTGGGGCACATGAAATAGGTCATGGTTGCATTGACCTCCAAATGAAATAATACCTTTGGAAGTGTCAGCTCAAATCTTGGGGTTTTTTGCTTGGTCCTGGCATCTAAATCTAGAAGTACAACAATCGTTGGTTCTACGATGCACAGACACTTGGTGCATTATTACAATACGATGCCATCAATTCCATTTCTTACAGTGCATAAAATAGTTATATATTCCAAGTATCCAGGCATTAGAAAAGTTAATTTGCTTATAATCCATCATGTAACAAAAGTGAATTATAATTATCACTTAATGGATAATTAAGTTCTATTAAATTATGCTATTCAAAATAATTTATAGACAACGAATACAATTATGAATATTGATTAATTTAGTTGATTCTTAGCCGAAATGGTTAAGTTCTATAGTTTATGAGCAAATTATCATTGAAAACATTTTATTTTAATGAGTATAAATTGCGAATTAAAACTTGTTAAATATAATGTTTTTATTTAATTTAGCTTTATATTTTAATCTCATGGTAATCTGAGTTTTTCACAGTTTCCTCGCTATCTGTCAAATTATTCTGTCATAAAAGTTGTAATTCGAGCTTCAGTTTTCTCAGAAATTTTGGAAATGTCGCAGCTTCTCGACTGTTTCGCATCTTGATAAAAAAATAATAATTTAATAATGAAGTATTTCAAATAAAAGTATGTTTCATATAGAAATAAAAGTTTAATTAAACTGAATATGGAATGTTCATTTCTGGTTAAAATATGTAATAATAATAATTGTTCTATATAAAATGTATACTGAAAATGAAAAGTAAGCCAGCGGCTATTAAAAATAGTTATAATATAATAAACACATCACAAATATGAACTGTGTGAGTTTCGGTACCTGACAACATTGGCATCAGTTATGGGTTAGAAGCAAGCACATGTGTTACTTGTACAGCGAAAATCACAAATTTGTAACTTTTCTTGAAAGTGGGCTGAGGTTGTTGGCTAAACTAGTGAATAGGATTTGATGGGTTCTCTAAACAAATAAATATTGTATAATCAGTTAATTCAAAATCGCGCTAATAATTTTCACGAAAAATTTATGACATCTGACGGTGCAAATAAAAAATTCTATTACAGATTTATTGAAAAATAATCTTCCAGGAATTTATGAAAACTAATTAGGTAATATTTTTTAGAATTAGTTAATTTAACTATTTTTCTTAAATTACTAATGCTTTCAAATTTTATTATTTAGTTCATTCAAAAATATGATAAAATAATTTTACTAAGCAAATTTTAAAAATAAAAATTTTATTTTTTTACGATTAAAGGGGAATATTTAGTCATAAGCGGCTTGTTACTACTCTGTTAATTCGTGAATATGGTAATGTTAAGTATGATAAATATGAATGGTAATATTAAAAAAGTGGGTTGAATGTAATATTAAATATATAACATCCGTTTTTAATACGGGAAAGAATGAGCCCTGTAAACTTAACAGCAAAAAATACGAAATGAAACAAAATCTTTTCAAATAAACTAATTTAATAATAAGATTACATTACGGAGAAATATTTTTTCACATGAAATATTATCATATTAACGTAGAATTTTGATAGAATAAATACAGATGTTTCATCTACAAAAAATTATATATGTGTGGTATATCAATATTATCAAAGCACATTAAATCTGTAACGCACAAATATTAATATAATTTTAAAAATCATAGATAACATATGATTTGAATTTCTAATAATTTAAGCAAATACAACTCTAAATATTTTAGAGATATATTAGATATAATTTTATCTGTTTATTAGAAATTTAATTTACTACATTTTTTGAGACTTCTTTAAATTAAAGAAGTCTAAAAAAATGTAGTCTTTTACACCAATTGTACACTTTTAATATTTTAATCGTGAAATGTATTTCTAATCTAATTGAAATGTATTTCTAATTTATTTAATCTAAAACCTTAAATAATCGCTTTTATGTAAACCCCATTTGATAAGTGATAATGAAAGGAGTAAATACTCTGAAGTGTAGAGCGTTATAAATTTTGAGTCTTCCTAATTTTGCGAAATTAAAATATCGTCCTTTTTACAAAATGATGAAATCCATGGAAGGAAAGTTTAAATAGCAAATGTTGTTTGTGAAAGCTCGATTTGAATTTCTCGTTCCTACAAAAGTTATTTCCAATTCTGTTAAAAATGCTTTGCAGAAGATTTTGCTAAGAGAAAGAAAATAATGTTGCTTTAATCTACTATATAGTGAATCAATATATTTCATTTTCAAGTTCTTTAGCAATAATATATGAACTTGAGAGTAGTAAAATTGGGCAATTTTTATTTTTAATTAATAATATTGTATTGATAATAAATTCCCGATATTAATTATAATAAAATATTGTATGATAATAAAGTAATAAATTCCCAAATTTTAATACAGAGATTAAATAAGGATAAGATTTAAAACAATGCTTTCTCAATTCTAACTATACAGTAAACTTAATGACTTTTCATTCAAGGTAATCTGTGCAGACTGATGTTTAATTTCGCTTTCTTCAAAAGCATTTATTGTTTAAATAATTACTGTATATCAGCAAATTTATAACTGTATAAAAAAACTTAAATTTTCCGTGACGTCATTATTCGCATAAACATTAAAGATAAAGAGAATCTAAAACTTGAAGCCAGATTTCCTGCTTACCATGAAGTTTCTATTGTACTTATACAGTTCATTTTAAATTTTTTTCTGATGCGTTGAAAAGTAAGAAACCAATCGGATTTTTCTTATTGCATATGACTTTTCATTAAGTATTGATATGTAATGTGATAAAGTATTTACAGCTAAAGTACTGAATTAAGCGCATCAGGATATATAAATTTTATTTTCTCCAGTTTCTCTGATTTGCTATTACCCTTTACCTTCCAATATTAAGTTTAATTATCCATTACATTTATATATATTATATTTTAAAGTCCGTTAACAATCCATGCACACTACTATTAAAGAAGTTCAAAAAATGTTTCATATTTCTTTATACATTGAATAGGAAATTACATCCTTTGAAGCATATTGCAAATTATTATCAAGACATCCATGAAATATTTTACTTAATAACAATTCGGCTGATCTCTGAATTTTTTTAAAACGTCTTCCTCGCTTTCATCATCTTCAATTTTCATGGTAAATTCTGTTGAGTTCAATAAAGATAATGGCTGAAATATAAAGAAATATATAATTTTACTTTCCGCACAAAAATGAAAAATTTATTATGAAGTTTTAGTCTGAAAGAAAAAAAGTACTTTGCAAAATGTTATTTTAGAATTGATTTTATTGCAATTTCTTCAATATGTTTCACATTTCGAGTAAATTGTAATAAAAATGAAATTTTCATTCAAGCTGTGCTAAAATAATAATTAAAATTCGTAAAAGGATTTTACGTTTTGTTATAAAATATAAGTTGCATTACATGGTTTTTCATAAATAGTTTTGTTACTCTTAGTTACTATAACCAAATCAACCATTAACTTTTGTAATAAAACTTGAATTGATGATTTTTTAATTAAACAAGACGTTTTAAATGAAATTTAATTTCATAATTTAGAGCTTCAATTATTTTTTAATTAAATATTTTGTGTGTACTAAACAAGAAAATATTTTTAAAGTGTTTTGACACATTCGTGAGTAATGAAAACTACTTTTTAAACTTGATTAAGGGAAGGATTGTTGCAAACTGATTTATATAAACATTCAGGTGACAAAATAAGGTAATAACACTCAGGTGACAACTTTCAAAAAAAGAAAACTCTCTTCATTAATAGAGGGTAGTCTTTTGCTTAAACAGATGCAGAAGTGAGTTGTATGAATACAAAGAGATTAAGTACAGCAGTAGCAAACATTTAAAGCTATTTCTCCGCAGATGGTTATTTGTGCTGTTATATAAGTACCCTGATAAAAACCCAAAATGCAATACCAATAAAGACAGAGATATCACAACAAAATTTACTTTGTGGATAAACGTTATGATTGAAATTGCAACCCCTGGTGAGGTCTGAGTGATGACAAATTCAGAGGTTAGTGTAGTCGTCATTATTGGCTATAACGGCTCTCACATGCCTCAGTATAGAGTCCAAGAGGCTTTCGATGTATCATTGGGGTATAGCTGCCCTTGCATTTTCCACATATTGCCAAAGTTAATCCATGTCATCAGCGGGTGTTTATATGCCGAGCCAGTTGTTGTGCAAGCCTGGATCAAGCATTTTAAACTGGCAGATAACTCGGGAGATTCAATTTCATGGGTAAATAATAATTCTTCAGCATTGTGTGTTCCATGTGGTCGTGCATTATCGTGCTGGAATGCATCTGTTGGAAAACACTGAAGGTATGGAAGGATATTAGCTCTAATATCTCAGAGATGTAGGACTTGCTGTTCAGTCCATCTGCTGTGTATACTATAGGGATGCAGTTATGAAATCCAAGTCTGAAACTAAGGGTAAACGGAACAATGGAAGTTTTTTGGACATTTTATTCATCTTCAAAAGGCGTCAAATGATACGAGCGGATACCGAATGATGAGTAACAGAATGAATCTGTTGTGCTATATTTCATGATGTGGCTGAGCTATCCATCACTGCATGCTCACTATATTCCTGTCATCCCATGCAATGCTAAAACGAGGTGAGCGTGATTGGTCCCCTTGGTCCACCATCCTCTCCTGCATCTAACTAGATCCGAATCACAGTTGCTTTCTTTTGCCCAACAGGGTCACCTATTTCACTGAAGAATAATCCGCAATCCCTCTAGGCTACGATTTGAAAGATATTTGGTGTCCTTTACGAGGCATAGTTAAATAGCTTACGCAAAAAATACCCATGAAGAAACAATGGCCGTACTTCAAATCAACACTCTGCTCTCCTATTAAATAGCCCTTGCAGGTGACTTGCAGGCACTTGCGATCGATGATGTACCTTCAGCCATTTTTTACATAATTAATGCTATTTTCTCGAGCAACAATTACTTTTTAAAAACGATTGTTTTGAATATTTTGTCCCACTTCTTTATTTTAAGATTTTTAAAATTGTGATTTTATAACTATCTCACTTGACCTAAAAATGGGTTGCTGCTTATTATACATATGAGGTGTAACCTTTGGAAAATACTAAAGATAACCATTTTAAATCTTATTGATAGTTGGGTAATTCTAATCAGCCTCACTGCATTTGACGAGATTTTAACATAAACATACCTAGCCTAAACCAGTATACTAACTTCTATATCCCACATTTGTTTTGTAAAAATATACTATAAATGTTTCCTGAAAAATATGATTTATGTTTTGTACAAAGCAACTAAGATGTAACTTAGCATTTAGGGTGGAAAAAGTAGCTTATTTTCATTTAAAAAAATTGTAAGCTTTTTCGTTAATATTTTCATTAATATTTAGCTGCAATTGGTGTTTAAATGATATGGCATAAGCTATTTATAAAAATTATGCAATGAAATCATCGATATGAACAGAGTATCTAAACGCAAGATTTGAATGTAAAATGTTGTTTTAAATAAACATTTTGATGATTTTTAGTAAAATTTCGTTTTTTATGAAACAATAAAATTTCTTAAAAGCAATTAATTTGTAATAATTTATTTTTGTAACATTTTATTTAGATATTTTACATTCAGATTTAGTATATAATTTAAAAAGATATTTTGAGCTAATATTATTTTAGCACAATTCCAGGTTAAATAAAACGAATTAAAATGTTATGTAACTATTATTTTTGTAGTAAAATGTAGTTAAATTAAAATCATGCACTATACCTTGGCCTTCCCCTTTGGTTTTCTCAGGAAAACCATCAATGGAGCATAACAAAAACTTGTGAAAGCAACTGCACAGACTGACCTATAACAACAGCATTGAAACAGTTTAAATATAAACTGAAAGGGAAACTTACAAATTCATTTGCAGTTTAGGAAATGGAAGTTGTATATCCAAGTTACTTCCTTACTTCCATGGAAAATATTTATAAATGCTTAAGTTGAGAATAATTTTAATTTAGAATATATATACATATATATTCTAAATTCTATAATATATATATATATATATATATATATATATATATATATATATATATATATATATTATATATATATATATATTAATAAGAAAATAAATTTTTTAAAGGATCTTCATATCCTTATAGTTCTATTTTCCTTTGTTTTTGAAGTTATTATTATGTCATACTGAAAAATTACAGCTAAAATAATCATCGCAATATATTTTTCACATTTCGAATCTAATTTATTCACATAGAAATTAAAGATTAACGTTGTTCTAATAACATGTGATTTATAAGATGGAAACTGAAGTTATATTTTATAATAAATTGTTCTAATTACTACAGTTATGTACATAGTTAATTAAAAAATAATTTTTAAAGCATCTGGAAAATAATTTATTTTCTTGAATTTATCAAATTTTTACAAGTAACATCCCATTATTGTATATTTATTTTATAAACAATTGTGGGGTTTTATTTTACATATTATTGATAATCATATTATATATTATCAATACAAGTTTAGTAATGAAGTGAGATTAAGTTATTAAATCGTAACTTAAACCAACGAAATCATAATTCTTAAATGATAATATGTAGTATAGCCTAGCAATCTATAAAAAGTAAAAACAAACAGAATGGAAACTAACAGTTGATCAATATATCTTAATTTTTCGCATACGCGGCCGAACAATTATGTTCGAAATTTATTAATAGGTACAGGAAAATGGTTTAACCTACAAAATATAATACACTAAATTTATGTCAATTTTATGAATCCAGGAATAATTTTTCTTTAGCATAACATGCATGTTAAAGGACAAAAGATTTGCAGTATGTGAAAAATGGGAAGTATAGGAAATAGTAAATTTCGTATTTCTCATGAAAATCTATATTTTAATTGACTGAAATATTTTTAATTTCAGATAAAAATTTTCTGACTGCAAGCGTTATCATAAACGGAAGAATAGATATAAGACTCATAATGGACAAAATAGATATTTTGGTGACTTTTAAGCCTACCAGAAATATATGATACAAAAAATATTCAAAAAATTTTTAATCCGCATTTGAAAATACCTTAAATTACAAAATATGTTCTGTATTTCTGCTAATTTTATGAATCGAGCAATATTTTTATACTACATGTTTATGCACCGAATTTTTTTATTAAGTATCACAATGAGTTCTGCGAAAATGCTTCAATTTAGAATTAATTTATATAAAGATTTATGAGATTTAAAATATTTTTGCAGTTGAAAGCAAATATCTAATATGAAGACTACTTACATAAACACATATGGTTTATAAAACTTTTTTGTCATCCTTTATATATAGAATAATCATATATTGCATAGTAAAATTATTTCATAAATAAATATAAGAATTATTGTGACCCAATGGCGTATGACAGCGTTCTTTGGAGTATCAGCCACTATCAAACAAAAAGAAATAGATATTGCAATTCTGATCTCTATATACACATGAGGAGTGTTGCTTCGGAGATTTTCCCTTACGACATGTTAATATGCAATACAAGAAATCCTCTGAGAAGCTGTCTGTTATGGACGTTCAGGTAACTTAAAACAGTCTCCAGTGGCTTTGCTATTTTTTACGAGATGAGTAGTGTGTGTTGTTGTTACTTAACCCCCTGGTATATGAAAGCCTACACCAGGTTCAAAAGTCCCCTACGTGCCAGATACTCATAAATCAGATCCTGCTCATCCCACAGCTGCCTTCAGGAGGTGCTAATACAAGAAGGTGACTAGGACTGGCAGAGAGAGAACAGGAACAAGGAGAGAAAATCCTCTCTCCATTCAAGAACCTCAAACACTTTAGGTGGCCACTTCTAAATCTCGCCATGGCCAGCTGAAGAGGCCGAGGGCCACTGCATGACACAGACAGACCAGGACTGTTGGTAGCATTCCAATGGTGAACCGGTGGAAGACGTCATACAAAGAGCAATTGTTGTTTGTTTTTAAGAAATGAATTTCCAAGGGAGTAAGCTCATTTAAATTGTCCATTGAAATATTACAGCCATTCTTGGCGAGTATGTAAGCTATCTCAACATGCGATGAAATCCACTGTAGGGGTACAAGTGTTTTCCGGCCAATCTCGCAAAGAAGTAATGTGTAATTTACTCAACATGATCTGTATGTAAACATGACATATCCATACTCATAATCGTACTTTCCTTGGATGTTAGAGATAAAATATTAAAGCAGAGTTAAGGTCCAAGAATATATAAAATGTATCGAATTCAACAGAGAAGGAAACATCAGCTTTTTAACGTCTTTTTCCAATGTTGGTGAAGTTTCCATCAGGATTAAGCTGCTTTCTTATACGCTGAACAGTTGGGACTACAATCATATATCTCCTTCAGAAAGAAACTTTTCTCGGGAAGCCTTCGGGAATCTCCTTTTTGAATGAAAATAATCTTTTTAAAAAGATTTACAATACACTTACTCAAATAATATGCACATTTACTATGTTCCAGTTACTTTTTTTTTTAAATTGTTAGCCATGTCTATTATTATAACAAACAACCATTTGATAATGTTTTGTGTTAAACAGTTTATTGCTTATATATATATATATATATATATATATAAATATATATATATATATATATATATATATATATATATATATATATATATATATATATATATATATATATATATATATATATATATATCTTATCAACTTAGTATTTCCTACAATGCAAAAAATTAAGTGATGGTCTAATTTTCGATCATTTTTCTTAGAATTACATTATTGAAGAACTAAAGAAGTCTGTTTTGTTTAGGTATAACTATAACGCAGTGGTAAAAATAATGCAGTAGAATGTATGACAATGCATAAAAGTAAATAAATCTATACGTACCCTTCAAAACCGAACCTATGCACAATTGTTGCACTAAACACAGGACCTAGACAAAGAAAAAATTCATAAATAACGAAGGTCTTTCTTGATTTTAGAAACATTTTTATTTTTAAAAATTCTTTGTAGAATTATTTCATTCAATTTTACTTTTATTTTTTATATAAAGCCATTATCTCGTTTTTATGTAGAATTTTTCCTAATAATCAAATCTAGCTCAGATATGTTTCAGAACTATATTGAATTTTACTATAAATCTATATACATACATTGTGATGTATATATGTATATAATACACAATAATGCTAAAAGTTTAGGGAATACATTTTGGTATAATAATTAGTAGAATCTTTGCCATACAACATAGGTAGTCAAATTACTATGTTGTTTGTGAAAAGGTTTATAATACTATTAAAATTGTATAACTTATAATGTATAATTAATTTAAGTCTCTCAAGTTGATGTATACTTGAATATATTAATGTTTTCATAAAATTTATGCAAATTCAGATTAAAGCAAATTTTAGACTGTTCAGTTGATGGTATTATAATCTTGTAACTTTAATATATACATTCAAAGTCGTAATAAATAAACTTATTTCTTTGGTTTTATAAAGTTTTATAGAATTGCATTAAACCATATTATGGTTAAAAACAATTAAATTTTGAAAAATTTATTTGTGTTGAGTTTTTTACAAAAACAAATCATTCAACTTTAAATAGACCTTCTTCTATAAAAATGTTTATTCAATTCATTCATGATTTTATTCATGAAAAAATTTTGATGTTTATGATTCATGATGTTTATTCAATTCATGAAAAAATTAAAAATAAATAGGTTGATTTTAATTTGTGGAATTTTATTTTTGAAAATTGTATCATTATGGACTTTATTAAATTTTCCAAATTTATTATTTTAAGCTGAAACAAAAATTCTCTCTCTTAGTTATTTTTCGGCATTTTTGTGTTTCACATGCTTCTGCTTAATTCTGCCAAACTTAAATTCATGTTTAATGATACGAATTCAGCTTTGAAAAAATTAGGTGCTTTTTAAAAACATATTGTTTAAGATTTTTTAATGTATAATAGAATATGCTTATAAGTTTGAATAAAATATGCACTCAAAGTAACATAAATCATAAATAATTTTGTATTTTCAAAAATAAGTTAAAAATATCTGAATTTATAATAATTTCTAAATAACCTTAAAAATGATTTGATTTTCAAAACTCCTTATGTAATATTAATGTTTATTCATATAATTGAAGAAATAACTAATTTCTATACTTTTAGCCTCTTTATTAATAGAAACAAAGAATACATTATTTAAATATAATCTAGTTATATCATAAAATTATATAGTTCTGTACAAAAACAAATAAATTGAATATATAGTTAATAATTTTAATAGAATGACATACAATTAATTTACAAAAGACTGAATTTATTATAAAGTATCATCTCTGTGCTTTTTCAAACATGAGTAAATTTATTAAATGTATATGCATTTTTAATTTTATCAACTATAGCAAATAATAATCTCTTTCAAATATCTTTCTCTCTCTTGCCACCTTATAAATAAACATATCAACACAAACAACCTTCTGTTATTTTTCAGTTTATCATTAAACTTTAATAATAATTAGATAATTCTGTTATAAAATGATATTTCAATTAATTTTATTACCAAACAGATAATTAGAATCGATTGTATTATTTCAGTACTATTGATTTTTAATAAGTGCTGTCAATCTCTAAGGTTAAAGCTTGTTAAAAAGCATTTCCTATCATATAAAACAAAAACAAAAATATTTTCATTTTCTTTATCTGTAGAGTTAAAGATATTTTCTTCAACAATGATTCTCATAGAAAAATATTTCTTCCCCATCAGGGATACAATCTTTACGACCAACTTTTAACTTTTACCCGAAAAAAGACTTTTCAAATACTAATTTTGCCGAAAGAAATGCTGTCGAAAAATCTGAATCCAGTCATAGCGGCAATTCGTATATAAATTCTTGTATCTCAAATAAGCAAATTATTAAACATTTAAAGGCAATCAATATCAACTTCGATCATAATACACGTTCTACTAGGTAAATTACCATGCTAAAAATATATAATAATTTTGTAGGAAATTTAATTTTTCTCTCTTCTCTCGCTCTCTCTCTATTGCTGCTGCTCCTTGAAGAAAAAACTAGTGATGACGTTATGACGCTCTCGAAGATCTTAATTAGCTATACGACATCGTGCATCGATTACATAATAGGAATTCCTGGGGTTGGTTGGACATACCCCAAAAAATAGGCTATCACTTTCATTTTGAGGAATGATTACGCTAAAATGATACTAACAACGGTTGTTTTTAGGAAATTCTCGACTATAAGTCACGTGAAATATATATTGGGATTAAATTGCCCCAATAGATTACATTCCGAGAACCAAAATGTTATAAACTCTTTTAATCCATAGATTATGCTTTCGGCAAGCTAACAAGGTTTAACTGAAGTGAATTCACAACAATCTATAATGCCACAATATTTTGAAATTCTTGTGCGGAGAGTTCCTTGCTGATATTTTCTTAATTACCATAAGAGTGACATGCATAAATTTCAGAAAGGAAATTCAAATTAGGATACAATTTTACAAAAACATTCAAATATCACTATCAACTATTACTTCTGGTATGAAATATAATGTGTAATAGTAGCAAATCTCAGTAATTCCGCTCATAATTTCAATATTATGCTTATGATATCCAATGACAGCTGCATTAATCTTCATAGCATGTCATCATGATCTATTTTTCTATTAAAATAACACCAGGCTCTATAAAGCTAACATATCTTTAGAGGATTTTATGATGTTGATATCTTTCGTTTGTCATAAAAGATCAATTAAACACATATGTATGATATAATCGGTGACTATAGTTTTAGCAACTTCAAAATACTGTGAATCTGGAAAATACTTGATTTTTTTTACTTATATATCGTAAAATAAGAATAAAAACACTAATACATCTTTCTTAGAAATACATAACCATAATGTATATATATATATATAAATCAATAATATTCTTATGATCAAAGAGTATATATGATTTAGCCTCTGAAGTAGACCTTGCTGAAAAGGACAAGGGAACTCAGAGGCAATCTAGTGAAGGGGCAGCAATGAATCCTTCACAAGACTCTCTGACCAGAATCATCTGTGGATCATCAGCGAGGATTGCCTCGGAAATTCTAAGATGCTCTTGGCAGAAGATACGTTTAATCGTAGGCTTCGTAACTGGGCACTATTATTTCAGAAAACACCTCCATAAAATGGGACTGTTTCAGCAAGACCCTATCTGCAGGACATGTCATGCAAGAGGAAACGGCCAAGCATATACGAATGCGAGGCCCTTGCCCTCCTTAGATGAACTTCTTTAGGCATCATCCATACTAGAGAGTTACACCTAGACTCCATTAAAGGACTCGGACTTGTGACCCGAGCAACTGGAACTGGGAAACTTTATGTTTGGAGTTAACAGTACAAAATACTGATAAAATCAGAGGTGCCAATGACATACAAACCCAACTCTAAGAAGAAGAAGATATATGATTTACAGAGATAATGACTGAAATAGAAAAATTCAATGGGATTTTATGGATTCTATGCTCTTGAACTTTTAATAGTTTTATAGAGTTTTATAGTTTATTAAATTTAATTAAAATAATCACTTTTATTTAAAAACATTATTTATTTTGTTTTCATGATATCTTGCTGCATACATCATAAGACAAAAAAATCCTGTAAGCTGTATATATGTTAACAAGCTGTAATAATCCCAATATAATAAAACTGAATACAACTCTGCTTAGTTACATACTAATTTTAATATTTTCATATATAATAAAAAATCTAATTAGTTTAATGAGTTTTAAATAGATATTTAAGTAAAAAATTATATTTATAGTAAAATAGTGAAATGTAATAATTATAAACCTTATATAATGTGTCAAAATAAACATTTGCCTTTAAGTACAAAAGAAGGGAAATGATAATATTGCATTTGATATTTCCCAAATATTTTTCTCTATTTTGAAAAAAAATTTCAGCTTTTTATTTTTCTGAAATTCTGATGGGCGCAATGTATTTTTACTTATTTAATAATTTTTAATGTTTCCTGCATTGTGAAAAAAACATTAGAAATGACTTTCATTCTAAATTTAGTACTTATGAATCTCGTCTTTTTAATTTGCATTTTGTGCTTCATTTTGAAGAACAATTTAATGGAGATATTTGGATTGATTTTACTATTAAAAAATATGAATTTCAATAAAAACTAGTTTTATCCAGAATACACTTATTTATAGTTAAATATTTAAAAAATATAATTTCAATATTTCACAAGAATATTTTAAGCATATTTATAATATCTTTATTACATGCTATATTATTTATTTACCAATTATAAATCCGAGACAAAATGCCAGATCTGCTATAGCATAAACACATCCATAAACTGACGTATGCCTTAAGTCAACTAAATATCCCAGCATGGGCATCATTGAAGAATCCACCATGCCTGTAATTAAATTTTAATGCATGACATAAGGTATATTTATGGGTTACTGCATTCAGAAATGCATCATATACTAAAGTATGCCTGAAATAAATTAGAGTTATAGTTTTAAATTAATTAAAAGTTTAGCAATTTAAGATGGAGTGAAAAGGTGTGTACATTTTTAAATAAGTATTAAGGATAAGTAATCTATATTAACTATTTTAACTCTAGACATGTTTTAATGTTCACTATAACCTTTGAAAAACTGTACAAATAAAAACTTATTTGCAATCTAAAAGCAATACACCCCCATACACCAGCGTAAAACAATGAGCATAATTTACTCACGTAACTGTATTAAATTTTGAAATAACAGAAAAATAGAAAAATGGCTAACCCATACATAACATAGCAAAAGCAAAATAAATTTGTATAATTTATTATAGTGAACTTTAAAATTCTTATATTCTGTAGTCTCAAAAATCTAAAAGAGTGATAAAAGTTATAAAAAATTTGGATTTCCATTCATTTCTTTAGATACATTTATAGCTATAAGAAGTCATAATAGAATTTTTACAACTATAAATGTATTTAAAGAAATCATTATGGAACACACAAGGAGAAATTCTTGCATTAGTGACATTAACTTTTTATGCTGTCAATTAAGTTGTCAGTTTCCAAAATGGGAAGTGAAGACTAGACACGGAATAAGCGGTTTTACAGCTCTCCTACAAACCTTGGAAGAGGACTTAAAGCAGCAACCTGTCTATCAAGATAGTTCCATAGGTGCTCTATGGGATTCAAGTCTGGAGATCAAGCTGGCCATTCCACACACATATTCGCTCCAAACCAAATCCCTTAAGATATTCCTCAACAACTACAGTTCGAAGAGATTCAGCGTTATTAACAATCAGAATGAAAACATCGCCAATTGTACCGGCATATGGACGGACATATGGATCAAGGATCTCATTCCAATATCTCACACTAGTCACAGTTCCTCCCTGGAACACATGTAGGTCAGTGGGACCACCGAGTGACACACCTGTCCAAATCAGTTTTTCTCCACCTCTGTAGCTGTGTCTTTCCATAGTGTTGGATTGATGTTATCTGATGCTTTGTTCCCTAAAGATCAGCTGACGTCCTGAATCGTCCTCTTGTGTGAACCTGACCACATCTGTGAAAAGTAAAGAAGTCCATCGCTATCTGGTCCAGGAAACGCGTTCTCTTGCCTTAGATAAGCAGGTGATTCTCTGTCGTCTGGTGAGGGGGGACATACACAACTTATTGCCTTGCATAGCGACGTGCATGATGAAGACGCCTTCACACTATACTAGCGGATATTCTTCTCCCTGATACTACAGAGTAATCTGCAACAAGTTGCGGCATAGAAATACTTCTTCTCCTTCTGGTCGAAAGTGCTATAAAAAGTTGTTGTTGCTTTTGATCGGCCAGGAACATGTCTTCTGGACACAGAAGGTTCGGTTTTAAATTGATTGCAGAGACGATGGACCGCACTGTGATGCACATGAAGGTGCCTAGCTGCACCAGCCTCTGACATCCCCATTTCTACTCATGCGACCGACAGCCACCTTAACGAATCGGATAAGCAGCGTAATTATGAAAGCTTGATGCTCGCATATTTTCCCCCACACATATGTACAGTTCTTTACTATCAAAAAAGTAGTAGCTTTTGAATAAACTTAATTAGCTAGCATTTTTTGTATTACATAGGTTCGTTTTTATCCTTTATATAAACTACAAATTTTATTCTTTGTGTAATTTTTTTACGGTGAGCTTCAAAAACATGTTGTTCCTAAACTTTTGGATGCCAATATATAATATATTTTGGACTGGGCGCTGTATCTTTGAAAACAGTTTGCAACAAGAGACATGTTAATGTCTTATGTACAACAGTTGCTATTACATTGAAATATGTTTTTTTTTTTTTTTCAGAATTTTTGGCTGCGTTTCGGCCAAATAATATGAAAATTTTTTCCGCGGTTTATGATATTTCGCTTGAATTTTTTTTATTTCTACGACCTATAGATACTAATTTTAAGGTTTCATATTCTAAAAAGATATTTCTATCCATCTTCACCTCCCTTCAGTTCTCACGCATGTGGTATGTTACAGATTTGTGCTTTGAATGTGGAAGCTCACGCGAGTCATTGGTGTATTTTATTTACCTAGCACAAATTACAATATGCTATTTTTCGTTAATACATATACATTGGAAAATATTGAATGCAATTTTTGAATACTCATGTTCATTGGTATATTTCTGTTTACTCAATATTTTAAAATTTAAAGGAAAAATTAAGCAAAGAAGCTTTAGTTGTTTTCTTACAAATTTGATAGTAAAATAAAGTGACAAATATTTTTTGAATGATTTCATATAAAAATTACTCAATCATTCTATTCAAAACCAAAATATATTGCAATACATATGAAAATAAAGTAGATTTCGCGATACCTATTGCAAAGCCAATGCCAGCATTTGCAGGAATTAAATCTTCAACAGATTTTGCCAGTGGAACCTAAAATTATCATTACAAAATTATATTTGCATAAATTCTATATATTTAGTACATAATATATCAGAAAATAGTATTTGCATACATTGTGAATTATGCAATCACAATATTACTCACACATAACAAGCAAACGCCGATTGTTATTAATCCAATCATAGCTGCTAACCATCTGCAAAGAAAGGAAAATACACATTTAACTTAGATTACTAATGTTATTTGGCGATACTTACTGCTTTGCAAAAAAAAAAAAAACAGTTCATGACGAAGAAAGTGTTAATGTTGCATTTTTACATTAATTCTTCTAATATTGATGTAAGATATGCTTGCATAAAGTGGAAGCAAAACAGTTTTCTATTACAGAAAAAATTTATAGAACTCCACCGTAATGCCGCATTGAACTACTTATAACTTTATTTCTTATGTAGTACAATCGGATATTAGGACAAAAAGTTTTTTTTATGATATTCTGAGATTTTTTTAATTGTTCAAGCCACTTTTCATTTAAAATTTCATATATCCAATTTGTTTACACAAATGATACATTAATTATTATTTCATTGGTTTAATTACGATATCAAGTGATTAATAACATTTGTTCTCAGATCTTAAAGTAAATATAGTTTTTACAGAAGGCAAATTATCTACAATCCATTATTGTCCGAACTAGCTCAACGAGGCACTTCGCCAACAAATGCTACGGTAAAGCATTATAAAATGAAAATACAGAATAGGTACCCGAATAGTAAATGATTATCAACCGGATATGAAATTTTAAGTAACTGAAGATCAATTTAATTGTATGTAAAAGGTGAACAGTGATGTAGTCTACTTGAGTGTAATTCTTAGATGATCCTCAGTTATGGAGTTATGGATGTAAATTCTCTGTAATTACATTATCTAATATTTAATGATGACTAGAAAAATAATACTTGTCAGAAACTCAGTAAGATAATAATTTAACCCCTCTATCATCAATAGAATAATACACTTAAATTCTGATAGTTTGTAATAATAGTTTCGACTGTGTAGCATAAAAGCATTTTATCAATAAACATCTCTATAAAATAAACAAACTGAGTTACTTTTTATCTCGAGCTTTTCAAAGAAGAATTTTTTTGTTTGAGAAAAAATGATCTGAAACCTTTCTTCAGAAAAAATAAAAAATGGACAAAATTTTTGACAATGCATTTAAATAAAACAAGAATACTTAGATAAGAATTTTTAAAAAATAGTTTTTCCTGAATCATTTTTAGAAGATAAAAAGCATTCATTTTTTGTATTTTATAGAAAAATTTCACTCACACACTCATGCAGACTGCAATAAAACTCAAATTATGGCAAAGAAAATTAAATGATGACGTTGAAAAAGCTGCACAGATATAATTTTCTTTACCTTAAATGGACTTGATTTCTTCCAAGAAAAAATACTTTAACACAACTAATTATTTGATTCGGGAAATACTGGAAGATAAAAATTTCTGTAAGTTTTCATGAATTTAAAACTCCTCTATGGTTATTCATTCGCCTGAATTTATTTCAGCAAAAGAAAAGTATTTCATCGAATTGCCATTAGTCTTATAAAATTTGACACAATGGAACTGAAGAGCTTTGAACTTCAATGAAAAATTAGTATCTTTTTCATGACAATAAAATTCAAAATATTTTAATTTTCATTTTGGTGATGGTAATTATGGTGCAAGTTTTTTTTCCGACAACACAGAAATGATAATGGGAAAATCTCGAGAATTAAGTTGAGCATAAATAAAAAGAATTTTAAAAAATTAGAATGGCTGGGCCTACTTTGATTCGACGATATGAGATGTTAAGTCACTGATGGTTTCATCTATCATCTTAATTTTTAATAAAATTTTAATAAAATATGTAATATAATTATAAAGCACAATCTATTTGATTATACAGATACATTATTTACTTACATAAGTTACTTTTTATGTAACTTATTCTACACATAAGTTATAGATGCATTATTTACTTACATAAGTAACTTAATATATTAAGTTACTTTTTTTTATCTCAGATATAAGATTATTTACACTTTTACTTAAATTAGAGTACTCTTGTAAAATCTTAATTCAAAAAAAAAAAAAGTTTAAATTTGGAAAAGTCTGGAAGTAAGCAAGTTGAATGTTAAGTCGTTTCTCCCATAACCTTGAAGAGTGAGGGAAGCATAATCTATGTCAGAATTTCTCATGTTGTGAGATCATGTGGCGGGAGCTAATATTTTCATGTAACCTATCTTATATATAAAGCTCTGACTCTTCTGAAATTATAAACTTGATTTAATTTTCCATATTTTAACAATAATTAATAATGGTATATTATTGTAGAAAAGAAGTTCTCTTCGAATTTTGATTTTGATTTTTTTTCATATAAGTTTTT
Organism: Latrodectus hesperus; assembly: GCA_037975125.1. Taxonomy (NCBI): domain Eukaryota; kingdom Metazoa; phylum Arthropoda; class Arachnida; order Araneae; family Theridiidae; genus Latrodectus; species Latrodectus hesperus. Next base: position 20,565,413 of record CM075859.1, read on the forward strand.
ACAAAAAAAGTAAAGTCAAGCTTCTGATTTAATAGAATTCCCTAACTTTAACTCTGAAAAATATTTATGAGTAATTTTTTAATATTGCATTAAAGGAATATATAATGGAAAGTTTGCTTTAAAATTAAGGTGGGATTTATAGAAAAATTATTGTCTACTTTATATTAAATATATATAATATTAAAAGTATACTTTATAAATAAGTAAAATTTTGTTTACATAAAAGTACTATTACCAATCAGCAAAGATTAATGGTTTCAGAGAATGAATCTGAACAGTAAAAATGTATGCTTGATTGAAATAATCATTTATTCGTCACAGCTTCCGAGGAAAAAATGGCCTGCCAAATTTAGAAACGATGAAATTAAATTTTTAGGTTTCACATTTTCTTGTGAAAAATTTGCTTCAGTATGACTTCTTGATTTCATTTATAATGATTTACCACTAAGAAAATAGAATTAAAATAAACAACCGAATTCATTTTATAAATATAACTGCTTTATAAATTAAATAGAGATACCACATATCAAATTGATAGCCAAATGTAATTTATATTTGTTTCTTGTACAAATATGTATGTTATATTTAAACATATATGTTAATAATCAAAATTTTCTGAAGTAGTTATTACATATTAATACAAAATTTATTTATTATATTTCAAAATGGAATTTCAATTCTTACCTTCCCATTTTGTGGCCAAGTGGACCAAAAAGGTTTGTACCAATAAGGTATGATATACTTGCTGGTAAAAAAGCCACTCCTTGTTGCCATTTTGTGGCATCCATTGTGTCCATCATCCAAAGAGGAAGCGAAGGCTCTAGAACTGCTATACCAATGTTTGAAAATGTTATAGCTCCTGTATAAATAACAAAATTATAATTTACCATTTTGAAAAAAAAATTGAAATTAAAACACAATTATTGATAAAACGTTATAATATATTTCATATAATTAAATCCGATTTTTATTGACATTTTGATAATATACTTCGATGAAATGCATCCGAAGATTAAAGGGAAAAAAAAGACTGTAGCAAAAATAAATTCGTCCAAACTTTACTAGTAATCACAGAGCACGAATATATTTTTAGGCAATGAAATGTATTCTTACAAATATTTTTAAAATAAGAAAAACAGTGTATGCGCATTTAATCGAACAAAATCATATTAGTATTTTACATACAAATCTAATCGAAAAAATTAAACTTTATTTTGTTTAGATATGTCATTACTTATAAAGTCAGAAAAGTACAATAATAACTCCATGAAAAATATATCTGTTGATTTAAGAAGATAGTAACTCTTTTTACTGATGCGTTTTTGTGTGCCCTTATATAAATTATCACAATAGTCTAACACTAATAGCTAAAAACAGGTCATAAGAATACACCTGTTTGTGGGATTATATTTTATTAATTAAATACCAATCAAATCACCAAGAATTTTTAATTAATCACTTCTGAGAAAACCAAAATAATAACTATTATATTTCTTATGAAATGACTGTCTGAATATTTTTAAATAATACATTTTGAAAACAATTTTTTCAAATTTGACGATGTAATGTAATCGACCATGTAGCATGGTGCTAATGTGATATTACACATCAGCACCATGCTACATGGTCGATTACATTATATACAAAACAATATTATCATATACAAAACAACGAAATCCAAATAAAGTGATTAAACCTGATAAGAGGTGTATTTCACTTCTCCCCATCTTATCTAAAATTTTAACTGAACGTGTTACAGTACTTTAACGTTGAACTAAAACTAAGCCTATGGCACGACTATGTAGCCTGTAGCCTATGGTCTACAGTGCCCATATTTGTTTTCTTGACCGAGAGCCTTGAGGTGCGAAGTATATGTCCTGGTTAGGTGGTCAGTCTTACTCGAAGCCCCCCAGTGTTTAGTTCACAATCATGCTTGGTACTCAGTTTATCGACCCACTAAAGGTATGAAAGACTGAGTCAACCTTGCCCGGCCCGAGGATGAAACTTCGGACTTGTGCATTAGGAGCTCGAAGAGCTGCCTCTAAGCCAATGGGATAAACTTTAACGTTGGCTCTTGTTAAAATACTAAAGTCAAATATTATTTCTTGGTGGTACTTGAAAGATTGGTATTGTTTGTAACTTAAATTTGTTGAATCTAATTGTAAAGGAATTGAACATTTATATGTATCATGACCCAATCAAAAATACGCAGCTAAGAAGGTTTGTGGATGCTAAATATTCTTTGGGTCTATCATTTTTCAGTTTTATGTTACATGATGAAGTCATTTCATTTCTAGTTTATGTTTTGACATTGTGATTTCATCCGGACTCGAAATTAATATTGGATATTAATATTATTTCCTCTGTTAACCAAATTATACAGTCTAAGTGATCACTCCATATCATTAAGTACATATTCATTTTGTCAAAAACTGTTTTAGAATATTGATAAAAAAAGTATCTCCAAATTTTATCTATTTATCTCTTAAAGTCACAAATAATGCATTATGCATATTTTCTATGTGAATATGGGAATGTAAATACAACTAAATATGATACACTTTTTTATAAAGAAAATTCCTAATTTGAAAAAACTGGTTTTTTACAAATACTGAAATTTTTAATAGAAACTTATATTGGTATAAATATACTTTCGTATTGGTATTTCATTTCCAGAAAATAGAGATTGCATACATAACAAAAATTTCTTTCTGAAAATTGAATTTTTAATAGAAGGTTTTACTATTATCAAAATTATAATTTATTCTTTTCTTATCATTTTTTTATAGCTTTTAATTTTTTAATTTTCGGCTTTCTATTATTTGGTATATTTTTACTTATATATTTCTTACTATAAAATATAGCCATAAATTATTCTTAAAACTAACAGAGAAGGAATGTCATTTATTAATAGAATTTCTAATTACAATAAATATGAAAATATTATATCTTTACTTTTGTTATCCTACGTCACTGAATTTGGTAAACATTAAATCTTACACAGTATGTTAATCATTCAGACAACTTTCATTTAAAAGTGGAAAATTCCACATGTTTTTTGTCTACAATGTCCTTTTATTTAACATTATTTTGCTGAGAACAAAGAAAGTTTCAAAGAGAAATAAAATAACACGCAATTTTTACAAAATATATTTTTTGTCATAGAGAAAAGGATTTCACCCGAAACTGTATAGCTATCATAAAACTTCACTGCAGGCAGTTATGAGTACCTTCTGTTTTGCAGGAGTGCAGAACCTAGCGAGTAATCCGTGAAACCGGTCATCAGGTTGCAGAGTAAATCCGACTCATCCAAGAACATAACTTTGCCTCAGTCAGGCAGCGTCATTGTTGGCGCCTGACTGAATTGAACGAATAGCAAAACACACAAAGTATTCGTATCCTGACGTACAGTTCGTTACTATGTATTCCCAGCTCACGTCAGAGACCGTTTGTCTGATAATTTAGTACAACAATAGATTTTTTATATGAGTAGTAAAGATGCAGATGAAAAACATCTTGAAAACTATATTTCATATGCAGAAAATATAAAGTATGATGTAAAATAATTTTCATTTGAATAGAAAATTATAATCTGTTCTTAATTCTGAAATATTAATATGTATTTATTTTAAGTAATTGTGCTGTAAAATTAAAAATGACGGAGGATAAAACAGTAAATATAAAATATTTTTGTATTTATTATTTATGGTAATGCCTATTAATAAATTCCTTTTTTGATGGTTTTAATAATATTTTTGATTTGATTTTATAGGAAGAAATATGTAAGTAAAACTAATTATGAACGAATAAAAAGCATAAAATAAAGAAATAAAAAAATTATTAGTCCTTGAGTTTGGTTACGTTGGTCCGTTTGGTTACAATAGCAATATATCGCTTTTCTATACAAGTTAAAACTCAAGGTAATAGATGTTTCACTGGCTTTGTTTCTCCATAACCAATAAAGGGTGAAATGATAAAGTTGAAATAATTGTAACTGTAATAAATCCTATTTTATCTGTTTTCAAGTGTTGCTATTGTGGTTCTCTTACACTTTTTATTTAGCTATTTTACCACTCTATTTTATTTCCCAAATTAGGATTACAAGTTATATGAATTCTTTAATCATATCGGTTCAAAATATTTTAATTATTTTGCATTTTATCTTCTCCTGCCACAAGGCTACAGATCTTCAAATAAATTTCTTTTGAGTCGTTACTTGATTGCTAAATTTGAGAGAATTCTCTATTCAAGTAGATAAATTTTATGTTTTCAAAAAATATCTTTGCATCAAATGATGAGAAGAACTTTGTGTTCACTAAAACTACCTTAAAATGAGGAAAACTAGAGTAATAATAAATCCTGGATGGGGCCAATCAGATGAATATCTTTTATAATATGGAAAATAATTCAAAATACAGGAAGCAACTGTATAAAATCTAGAATTTAACAAAATTACAGCAATGTCTTTTAGATGTGGTAATCAAATGAATACGCTTTTATAATACAAAAAGTGGAAACATCTAAATTAAACCTTGAATAATGTTACAAATTCAGCTATTGATTTTTTAGATTAATCAGAAAATGTTTGGAAGAGCCTTTTCTTACCTGCAGCAATCATGATATAAGGATCCTTTATAAGTGTTAAGAGTGATGATTCACCTTCAGGATCTGCATCTTTCTTTACTTCTATTTTCGGTCGAAGAACAAGAAGCTGTAAAGCTGGCAGAAGCATTATCAGTTAGAAGAACAAATCGAAAAGAAAAGAATTTCATATTTGAAATGTTTTTAAGGAATGAAAGCTTTCATTTAGCATATAAAAATGTTCAATATAAGCATGTTTATATATATATATATATATATATATATATATATATATATATATATATACATATATATAATATTTAAAAATAAATAAACACATATTTAAACACAGAAAATTGTAAGATTTCAGGTCATTCTTTTGATGAAAATTATATTAACCATCTTCATTTGCTCTGTTAATAGTATATATAATTTTAGACATTTTTCCGAAATTCTTTGTAAATAATTACATATTTTATAAATAAATATTGCGTTAATTAATAAATAACTTATAAATTATAATAAATAAATATTACAATGATTACTTAATAAGTAATATTCATTTGAAAATTTTATCTTTAAAAGAAAATTTGATAAAATCAAGAGGAATTAAATTATAACTATCAAAATCTCAACTAATAAATTATTCTAGAAATTAGACTGCACACCTCTATGATTACCGTTTTAATTATGGAAATTGTTAGATTACAGATTTGGTCGATATTTGCTTCAATTATCAATTGTATACAAAACATTTCAACTACCGAATATCTACTGCATTTAGCTATTATGTGAGGTTCAAAAATCACACAACAGAGAGAAACGCATAATATTTACAATTTTAATACAATTAATCTCTAATATGAAATATTTGTAAAAGATCTTTTAACTCTGCTCCGCTATTATTAGAAATTTCAAAACAGTTATTAGCTTTATTAGAACGTTAAATTAGAAATTTAAAATTATTGACTCATTTTATTGCATTTCCAAACGTATATTTTCCATTAATTTATGAAAATTTTAGTTAATTTAGAAAATTTATTGAATTACTTTCATGAATTTCGAGTTCCTATTCATACAAATAAAGTTTGTGCGTTTATCCATAATTTATCCAACCAACAGACAACTCAAATTATTGCACGGGAAAATTTACTTTGATATGAGTAAAATACGAATGTATATTGATTTCTAAGTTTAAGAAAATACAATTCCCTTAAAGATACGCAACTTAACAGAATTATTTTGTATCCTTTAGGGTCTTACAATTTCATCAAGTAATCTGTTAAGTGCAGGCTTCTAAACTTTTCACGAACATATTCTGAATGTTGAAGTTGTTTCATTGTTTTAAATAAATTAAAATCAAAAACAGGGCATAGAAAAGGTCTACTTCTTTAGGGGATTGAATCTAAAAATAAGAATATTGCTTTCTGAGTCATATGGGAAAAATTCTTTTTCTACAATATGAACTACACACGTCATAATTCATTGAACCAAATGGAATGTAAAAAATATTATTTGGTTATATATATTTTCACGTATTTTCTGAAAATTTATTAAAAAGTATTCCTTTACAGCTTGTTCTAATCACAGATCCACTTACGATAATAAATTAAAATTTAAATTAAGATTTTATGAAATTTATACGGGGAATTTAGATTTTTATTATTTGTAAACGAATAATTTTTTTTCGTTTACAAATAATAAAAATCTAAATTCCCCGCATAAATTTTATAAAGATCGGAACATTTCTGAAAATAATTATACATAAGTTCTTTAGTAAAAGCAATGAATTGAAGAAGCTTTTCAGAAACTTTCTCCCTTAATACACTACAAGTATCACGCATATTCTAACCATTAAATTAGTAAATTATAAGAAACACTTTGCTATAAAGTTTCTATCGAAGAATTCTTTTAAATTTAACAAATTCCAAACTAGTTATCAATAAACGAATGATATAAAAAGGTATATTTATTTTTGAAATGTATGAAAATCTGAAGCAAAATATTTCAAAATTCATTGCAAATTCTGCAGAATCTCTTATAACAGTGAACCTTCCTAGAGCTTAGTAATACACTTGTATTTTCCAGAAAGCATTGAAATATTTCACAACTTAATACGGTAATGGATGTAAGTATTTTCAATCTATTCCATGCTATAAAATTATTCTTAAAGTCAAAATCTGTCAAAGTATTATACAAAAGATTATCATTTGGATTAAAATCGAGTGAATATAGAGGCCAATTTCAGCTGGTCCCAGAAAATATGGAGTAATTTATAGCAAAAAGTTATAATGTTTAAGTATTTTTCTGAGAAGGCAAGATATTCTCTCTGTTTTAGTATAACAGTTGATTCTATCTTGATTTAATTGAATCCATCTTGATTCATGTGGTTGATCGTTGAATGTCTATAATATGAAGACAAACTGTTTAAAAACTTCTCCGAATCATTATGTGTTTATTATTCTTATCAAGTAAAAAAGGTTGAAAAATCACTTTCATAATTCTATAGCCCATACAATAACATTTAGAAAATGTAGTGATTGGGAGTTACAAAAATACGAGCTTTTGGTACAACAAAGTCAACTGTTCACGTATTCATTCAAGACAACATATAAATGGATTTAGGGCAACTAGTTCTGGTCATTTCGTGTGTTTGAATTCAACCTCAGAACTGCGTGCTTGTTCAGGTTCGGCACCTACTTTAACCTATAGGTTATAGTCTGATTAACAAAATATATAGTTGAGAGACAAAAACTCCAAACCTAGCAATCCAAGATCAACCAGCACCAATTCGCCATCATCAACTACCGTGAATATAGTTGTTTGTCTAACACAGTTTTAAATGGAACTGCGTGTGAGACCAATAATTCAGGTTGTAACATGGATCGTAGTTACATAATTGTAACATATAACATTATAATATGGGATATAGAACGAACAGCATTTGTTAGTAATAAGTCATGGAGTAATTCATTATTTTTTTCGCAATTTACTCATGATAATTTTCAATACCTCAACAAGCGAACTGAATTCACTCTGTTCTTTGCGCTTATAAAAGCAAAGTGTCTCTTTTTTTTTTTAAACTGATGATGTGTTACAATTCCTGAATAACGTATCTCACTGAATTCACCAAGCTAACTCCTGAGATTGACAATAGTGGTTGATAAATTCAGTTGAAACTTTTCAGTCTCAATTTCAAAGAAAACTCTGTATTTTGTCTTCACATACTACTCGTTTCAGCCATTTTTGGTCCCTATATTTAATTCAATCAATTTACTAGTTCTGGGTTGACACATTATAATATTTACTCTTTTCCATTTCAAAGCAACATCACCCGCTATGAAGCAGATCTGAAATTTTTTAGAACAGTATCAGAATGAATATCCTCTTCTATATATAAGTATACATATTTAGCTACTATATCTAGTCCCTATCATAGTTAATTTTTGAATAAGTGAAATAAGAAATAAAGAAAATACTAAATAGACACTTGAAGCTTCAAGAAGAGCATCGTTATTTTTCATAGTTTTAAATTTGGGCTATTTAGGGAAACACAATACAGTTAATACTTAGAAAAATAACAAAAAGTTTAGCTAAAAGTAGAATAATTTCAAATTTAACATGACACTCTTTAAAGAATGAACTTTTATATTAAAAATATGAAACATACCTCCATCTACTAATGTCAAACTTCCCAGGATCAGAAATGGTGCAGCTTTACCAACGAATTCATAAAGTGTGCCTCCAAATACAGGTCCAATCAAAACTCCGAGTGCTAAGCCCCCGAGGGCTATAGCCATTGCATTACCTCGTTCTGCATCATCAGGATATTTCTCAGCAAGCATTCCCATACCTTAAATAGTATGAAAGTTTTTATAAGCATACAAATACACAATAAAAGTACCTTGAATGAAATACTGTGTAATTTTTTTGCAACAGTGATAGAACATAGTCATGCGATTCAAATTTGAAGTATTTAAAAAATATTTCTCTCAAATTAATTTAGTATTGCGAAAGAGAGACGAGAAAGGTTACTCGCCGATTTATAATGAGAGATAAATTATTGGTTAGAATGGTAAAAAAAATATTTTTTTAATCCACACCCATGATCATCACACTTATACAATTCAAATTTTCCAACTTCAGGGCTGAGCTTGTATTTGATATTGACTATAATATTTGCTGATTCTAACAAACACCAACAGTTTAGTCAAAAATATACTTTGCATCCTCACACTGGCTCTATAAAGTAAATATTGAAAATTAGACACGACATAGTAATTAAAAAAGCGGATATTAATTTCAACTCCTTAGTTTCTGACATCACTGAGATTAATAAAGAAATTCCTGTAGCTCTAACTTAAATTTCAAATTTCCTCATCATTGGTTACACGAAGATTTGAAAAAATGTGCATATGTGATCATACTAGTAATGAATACTAAATCCATAACATTCGAGTTTGTTGTGTTGATTAGATGCAATCTTGATAATACTGAACATTTTGTTCAGTTATCTAAAATTTTCAACACATCAAGAGATTACACAGTCGTATTTCATAAGCCCGTGTCAACAAAAGTCGCAATATACTTAAAGCAACTATTAATACTTATAAGAAAAAAAATGAAATTTATATATCACGCCAATATCATAAATTTTAACGAATTCGTATTTAGCTTTAAGAGATTGCAAACTTTAGGTACATTATATTATTTTCTCAAAGTAAAAAATATTTATTCCTGCTCTAAGATGTGTGATCAAAAACATTGTTTATTATCAAATTATTTATAAATTATTATAATCAGTAACTTTAAAAATGTTGTTTGAAAACTATTCTACACTCATGTCCATAAATTAAGGATAGTTCAGAGAATCACACAGAAATTGAACTCTAAAATAAAAATTTCACACGTAGAATTACCACACACATCTTGAAGAATAATATGCAAATTACAAGAAACCATCAGATGGCGCTGATAGTACGTCACAATGACGAGAGTGCAAGAGAGGGGTATATAAGGAATGGTCGCAAAGAAGTAAAATTGTTCACAAGCGCTTTAAAAGCCTTTCAGTGCAACAACCGCATAGTTATGGCACAAAGGAAGCATTTGGATGATGTTTTACGTGGTAGAATTATCGGCCGTCTAAATTGTGGACGTACCCAGCTGGAAGTACCTGAAAAACTTGGAATTGCCCAGAGTGTCATCTCCACACTTTGGCAACGGTTCCAAGAGGATGGTAATGTGAGTAGGTGTTACATTACAGGTCGCTCTCATGATACAACGCCGAATGAGGACCGGTATTTGGCAGTTACTGACAAAAGAAACAGACAGTACACAGCATCATACCTATCTCGTCAGCACTCTTCGGCGCTACCGGTACGACAGTTTCAAGGCAGACCGTGTACAGACGCTTAGGGCACATTGGTCAATATGCTCGTAGGCCTGTCAAATGTGTTCCACTTATCGCAACTCACTGTCACCTAAAGTTAGCCTGGAGTAGAGAGCATGCATTGTAGACACCGCAACAGTGGTCCTGCTTTATGTTTTCCGACGAGTCCAGGTTTAGCTTTCAGTCTGATTCTCACCGAACTTTCATATGGAGAGGGACAGGTACCCATTACCACCAAGAGAACACCATTGAACGACACCGTTACGGAGGTGCAGGATTGCTCGTTTGGGGAGGAATTATTCTGGGTTCCAGAACTAACCTGCGTGTTCAAAATGTAACCATGACAAGCCACATCTATCCGGATGTCATTCTGGAATAAAATGTACGTTGGTTTCGGGGCACCATGCGTGCAGAATTGCTGTTTATGGATGACATAGCATCTTTTTACTCTTTATCTTTTGTTTAATAAATAGACTTTAAAAATAAATCACATTTGTTCTGCTTCTGTCTCTTTCTTTGCCTGAACTTTCATTATCCTTAATTTATGGACACGAGTGTATATTGTTAAAAACTAAAAATAAAATTACTTTCATTTTATCAAAACCGAAAAATTTTTGTAATAAATAAACAACCGAGCAATACTGGGCAATTTAGCCAATCAGAAATACAAGAGATATTTTGTTCTCCATCAGCTGCCATATACAGCATATTTCTTATTAAAGGATTCTTCAAATCAGTATGGTAACTGATCTAGCAGCATTATTTCCTACTTTATTAAGAAACTACACCATATCAAGAACATAAAAGTGCACATTTCGGAATATAATATTACAGAAAACATTACAACGTACATTAGTTTAAATTAAAAAGTTGTTTTAATATCAGGGACCGCATTATATTACGTTAGGAAAATAAAAAATAAAAAAACTTTATTTGAAATATTTCTATTCTATTCAATATACATTTTGCATTCTTAAATAAAATATGCAAAAAAAGAAAAAATATCTGGTTGTAATCATTTATAATTGTATTTTTTAAAAAGTAATTTTCTTACACTTTATTGTTCATTATTAACTTATTAAACTCTAATAAATATCTTCTTTTTATCACTTTTATCATACATCAAAATTCGGTTAAAAATGAAATTTATGTGTGTATCTTGTACGAAATTTAATGTTTTTGATATTAGCCAGTTTATTTTTCTGCGAAACAAAACTAGAACTAAAAATTCCATTGAAATCTAAGAATACGGTTTTTTCTTCTATGAAAAATCTCAACTAGTTTTAAAGAGAATATCTCAACAGAATATTTTTCACTTTGAACTGTAATCACAAATAAATATACTTATATCAAATAGAAGTGACTTACACATAAATACTTAGCTCTAGAAATTATATTCTATTATTTTTCTAGTTTACAATTAATAAAATTTCATTCCAGTTTTTAAATATGCCACACATGTATCACCTTACTTAATAATGTTACTAAAAATGTTAGTACTCAAACAGCAAAATAACAGCTACTTATCTCCTTGGTTGCACATATTAACGATGATAATAACTTGAGTTTCCTAAGATCGAAAATTTTTGTCTACAAAATTTCTTTTATTAAAGAAATTTTATTATTGTTGAAATATTTTTTGTGTTCTTAAGCGACAGCGGATGATGGGTGTATCTGTAATAAGCGATAAGAAGCAAGCAAAAAAAGAAAAGAAATTTCTCAAAATTGTGTCTTCATTTTGGAGAAGAAATAAACATTTTCTGTGTATTATAATATCACAGTCAAGATAGCCGCAAATTTCAATATAGGTGGATCAAGAATTTTAATCATTCCTCTAAAAATGTTATATTTCAAACATGAAATTAATCAACATTCTCCTAAAAATAGCTTATTTCTGTAAAACTCAAAGAAAAAGGTAGCTTGAATTAAGTGGTGCTGAATTAACTTCACAATACTTACTTTATCTCTTTTCACATAAACATAAAACATATAACAAACAAGATGCATACTTTTCAGAGGGATTTAACTCTTCTAATATGACGATTATTTCACTTCTATACATTGATTATGGTAGTATCTGAAATGTAAGCTTCTCATTCAAGAAAATGTGTCTTAAGCAAAATTGCATTTTTTATACTATGAATGGCAATTATGAATTTTTATGAACTGTACAGATAAAATCTACAATTTTATATAATATGATGGATTTTATACTTATATTAAAACATGTACACAGCAGTTTTTCCTTACAATTTATTCACACTGAAATGCACTTCGTAACTACACTATTGGCAATCAAAGCAGAAATATCATGCTTACAAATTGTAAATAAGCCGAAGAAAATTTACAGTTTTGAAGAACTTATATGAATATTTTATTTTTCACTTGTAATTTCATACTTGTTTAATATTTGAAGAATTTTTGATTACTCGTGTGTAATTTTGTATTAATGCGAAGTATAACTTTTGAAATGAAAAATGCATCATTCGAGCACGTTCTTCAGTTTTACTGAAGAAAGTTCTGTTGCCTACAGAGATTAGGGATCTTGCTTAAAAGAGAGTGGTTATGGTACTTTATAATCAAGCATAATGCGATTATACTAAATGGATTGGTTTGTTGGTTTATGTTCACATTTTGCACACGAAGGTTAATTCTGCCAAGATCCGTAGTTTAAAAGAGATTCTTAACCGTAAATCATCCACCTAGAAGAGTAATTGAAACCACAGATTGTTGGATTAAGGCCAGAGTGCTAATCCTTCAGCTGAACGCTTGGTATGCGAATTTGGAATATAAGTAAATGCAAGACATTGCCAGACAGGAGTAATTGCAATCATTTCTTCTTCCAACTAGATGTAAAGACCATCATATTATTCACTTGTTAAAAATGGAGCTTTGGGCCACAACTGTATATAATGAATGCAAATCAATAACATGATAACTGGTATCCGAACTAATAATTTGAAATCAGTCGCTGCACAGTAAAATTAACCAGTCTTTGCTGTATCACTGAGATACAGTAGCCTGTTCTTTTTCCAATTGAGATCTTGTTTATAGTTACATTTCAAGAGTATTATCCATATCCTCATGCTGCAACCAATGTCCATGGTCTTTTATTAGTCCATTCATTGAGTTGCTTACTTAGCGAATGTTCTCCATATTTATGATCCATTAAACTCGTCCGGTCACAGACGACAACCTTCTCAGAGGCATCGTTCATGCGCGAATGATTAGTTGGAAATGTAGCTCCTGGTGGTACTTGCAAATGCTTATTAAGACTTCTAAAGCTTTTATGATTCAATAACAAGTAACAGTGGTTATTTTACTCTTTATTTAGAGATGGAAATAATTGCATTAAATCAACACATACACATTTATACTAAGTAGAATTTCAAAAATAAATGTTTCTCTGATGCAACTTGCTCTTTTTGTTGTTTCATCGGAAATGAAACAACAAAACCAAAATGGATAAAACCATAACAGAACCATAATAGATAAAAAAAACATTAGAAATAAATTATAAAAAAAATCAAAATTACAGTTAAAAGATAAGTGAAAAATCTTCTTTCTTACTTAAATAAGTATAAAAATATTTTAATAAGATACTTTAATAAAATATTTAAATAAAAAAATATTTATAAGTAAATTTTAATAATAATAAATAACACAGCATTTTAAAAAGCAAATATATATATATATATATATATATATATATATATATATATATATATATATATATATATATATATATATATATATATATATTCTTACTTAAAATGTTGTGAATAAACTATGCTACTCTTTGTCTGTTTGCAATACAATCATATATTTTACACCTTTAGAGAAACTTTTTTTCATGACATTTACATACCTGCCACACTTGTACATGCTGAACCTATACCTTGCAACGCTCTTGCCATAAACATTGTTGTATAGCTGTTTCCAATAGCGAAAGCTAAGAGTAAAGTAAAAATGAGCTTAAAAATTGAAATTTTTACTTCATTTCAAAATCTAAATTAATATATATTTTATTTACACTAAGGTTCTCTAAATAAATCTATGTGTATCATTTATGATCATCAGAAAGCCGTCATATAAATAAATATTGATTATTATTTTGAACACTTCCTGGACAATATTCTCAGATATCCATGGGGTTTCTATTCCTTTATATGGCTAATAATTTAGTTTTTATTTTTCAAAACTCATTTTGTCTACAACGTTAAAATCAATAACAATTGACACTTATGTGTGTATGTATGGTATTTAAAACTAAATTTAAATAATCAAATAAATTCAAATACGTTCTTTTTTAGATAAATACAACCTTTTTAATACGGAACTAAATTTAGTTTTACTTTCTCATTTTATCATATTAATATAAGCATTTTGTATAGCAATGCTGATAAGCATAAAATATAAATAAGAAAAGAAGGAAGTTACATAAAAAAATCTAAAAAAAAGTTGCATTTTTTATGAGAGAAAAACATCAAAGTCAAAATAAAGTAAGGCTTCGCACTTGCTCGCATGAAGAAGGTTTTACACTTGTTCATTTGATAACAGTCTTGCTATGAATTTCACTACGCCAGATCTTATTTTTGTTGCTAAAAGAACTAAAATTATTAGCATTAAATGTGTATTGAAATAATTTACCAAAGCATTTTTAGTTTGAATGGAAAACATGTTTAAATCAACAGAAAATAAAATTGAACCTATGTATACTAGAACATGGATCGAGGCAAAGTCTTATTGAATATGATTATTGAGAATGCTCATTACTTATTGCCTATAACTGCTTGAATCGCGAATATTTTTACAATACTTTTAATTCACTTTATCTACTTAAAATCCCATTATACCTTTGAATGAAGCCCCGTTCAATTCGAAGAGCTAACTGATCATCTACCCCAAGGATTCCCAGTGGAATCCAAAATGACTCCTTCTAATCGATGGAAGCTTATAAAAGGTCTATAGAATTCTTGATGTTTTTTGGAGTTTATGAAAAATTTAAAAATAGCTCAAAAGTGGACAAGAAATAGTGCAAAAATAGTAAAGCATAAAACAACTGGTTTTAAGCCTTTGTAGCACCAGCATGCTTCCCTGTACCTAGCTCGAAATCAATTTTGGGCTGTGGTAGCTTAGTGGTTAGGGTATACACCTTTCGTCTGGGTTCGATTCACAATGCCCCCAAAGACCCAACGGGTACATGCGATATACGTGCTCATTAGATCTATGGAATCGGAAGTCCTGTGTTTGTTCGTTGAGCAGTTACCATGGGTGTATTGGTTTAGAGAAAAAGTTTCCCACTCCAGATCAAAGTCAAAATTGAAAGAGTGGATCCGCAGAGTAGATCGGTTGGTGGTGCCATCTATCGGAAGAGTCTTGCAGCTTTCGTAGACGTACTTTCACCTTAGTGGTGCTCTGTTTAAAACGAAGGATGGACCCTTTTGTCTTAATTTCGGATATCCGTCGGCTAGCGAACTTGGCTTGTCCAAATATTATAAGTAACAACATCACCGTAACACTTTTTTTTTAATTTTTGCTCATATTTTCATTACGTTTTCGTCTTTAAATGCTTTATGTGTTTTAATGCGATGTTGTAAAATTGTTACTTTCAATTAGTATAATAATTATGTTTGCTTTAAAACTTTGAGAAAATGCGACAATGGGTCAATGAAGACAATCATTGTTTTGAAAGGAGTTGATATCGGAAGAAATTTAAAAATCACAGATCTAAAAAAATCACTTATCTACACTTTTTATGCGAATATTTCTCAGATATTTATGTGTTATTCCATGTACCATACATTGAGAGCTGCACAGTAATGAAATTGGAACATTCCTCTCACTTTTAAGATTCCCAGACGTGAATCTTAAGAGTATCTATAGGATAAAGTACAATAATATCTCCATTCTGAACTTAGTGTTATGAGTGTTGCGTTTAATGGAGAAACTCCAGTCTCAGTTAGGTTAACATTCTTCATTCTAGCTTTTAGAATTTTTCTAAATTCAGTTCCAGCATATAACTATTGTTAACATAGAAAAAACACAATGCTATTCATATCTAATCAATGATTGTAATATATTTTTCAGATTATATTATAAAGGCATTTTTTTTTTGTTTCATTCAGTAAATAATTTTTTGTGTTTATTAACTTCTTAAAAGCTTAAGAAGAAAATAATTATTACTTATGCACTACTTAACTGTTTAAATAATTTAAATTATCAAAGAAATTATCTTCAGTAATTTCTGCCAGCAAACCTTTCAGTATTGCATATCACACAAATTCATATAAAAAAATTTTAAACAGCTGTAAATTTCTTTATTTTTAGTGAAATATAATACTATTCCCAATTTTCATTTTAATATTTGTTATTAAGCCATTCTTTTTTTGACAATTAAAATAATTATAAAAGATTTTTCACATTAATACGTTTATACGTCTGAATTATGGAGAGTTTGTTCTTTTAAAAGGATGTAACACATTTTTTCTTCATTAGTACTGACATTAATAAAGAAATATATTTTTACAGCCTTGTGTAGGAATTTAAATGTAACACATGCAAAAAGTACTTCATATTATATTAAACACTTAATTAATCTCAGTATTTCATAAAAATTTAGGGTTTGAATATGATAATATAGTAATTTTATGTACAGTAAAATGTTGATTCCTTATACCGACCAGGGAAGTATCATACATTTATTCTCTACCATAAAACTTGCCTAGAATACCATGTGAATGACAATTTCTAACATAAACTATGCTTTCAGCTGTCCCCAAATCATTAACATTTTCAGATGTCATTAGACATTAGTAGGCATCAAACTGAAAGAGTTTTAGTGTGAAGGTAACAAACTTTGTATATTTTTACTCTGTATTTATATGAATCTATTAAACGCCACTTAATGGCGGGTCTAGAAACTATTTCCATGTTACATTTTGGATCAGTTTTACTGTACGGTCACCCTTGGCGCGTTTTTTTAAGCCAAATTTGGCGAACATTCAGACCGCCTTATTTTTGTCTGATGCGATTCTCGTGAGACAAGTCTCATGCGATCATCTACGAATTTGTGGACTGCCTTATTTAATTAATTCTATTTCGGACCGCCTTATTTTGGTCTGATGCGATTCTCGCGAGATGCTCAGCTTGCCTCGCGAGGCAAGTCTCATGCTATCATCTACGAATTTTCAAATATCGTTTCTAACCTTTCTTCGCAAATAAAATTCTGTTGAGTAGAGTAAAATAAACAAAATTTGCGGCAAACAAAATATTGTCGCTGAGATTTTATTTCAACAGGTTGTCTACTGTGCGTTGCTTTTTTTCAGCTATTATCTTGCAGAATATGTGTGGAGGAAAAAAAAAACAATAAAATTGAAATAAATTCCTTGCGTTCATCGATTCCATTATACGGGTCTACCGCCAAAAACATCTGACCCGGAGCAGGCAGTAGATGGCAAAACAGGAGCTGGAGAGAGGTATTTTTATTGTTCATCATTTACATAATTAATAATAAATTAAATGGTCTTCATGAAATGATTTCTTATGAATATTTACCGCTTTAAATTCATTAATATTAAATTTAATCAAAAAATTTTATTGATAATTATAACATATCAACTTTATTATTTTACCATTGATGTTTGAAATCTATAAATTTGCGTTTTTTGTTAATTTTGTAAAATTAGTTGAGCATATTGATAGATACGAACAATGTATGAGATATTTGTCACTATTTCAGCCATTTTCCTCCCGCCGTTTTTTCCGATCGGGTTTTCGCCTTGCAGTCACTTGTCATACGTATGACGTCATACGGCCTTGGCGACTTTTTGAAAATTTCACCAAGGGTAAAATTTTACCTACATTTTTATAATATCTCTGTGCCACTCCTCAACTATTGTTGAACTCTGTTTTATAGTTCTAATCTGAGAATTCTGGGAATAAATTATTTTATTTATTCATTTTGATACAGGCAATCGAATATTGAGTTTACTTTTGAACATAGCAAAATATATTATTAAAAGATAATGACATACCTAAAGAAGTAGTCATCAATATCAAAAATCCAATAAACATCATGAAACTGTAGCCTAATCTGAAAGTGAAAATGCTTATATGTAATAAAATTAAAATTTAAAAAAATAAGAGACATGTTGTTTTTTTAATACACCTATTACAAATTAAAATGTTATTTCATAAGAAAAACAAAGAGACAACTCATAATTATTGAACGCATACATTGAAATCAGGCATAAATACTTAAATAATATTGAGATGCACAGCGCATAATTTAACAGCCCTCTGAACCTCCTTATAATTTAATAATGTAATCTAATATATATGTCTTATGAGATGACACTTAATTTTCCTGACACAAAATTCGTTAGAAAATTTATATTTCTGTGTTAAATATATAGGTGTAGATATTCTTAAGTTTATTTATAATCTGAAGTACTATTACAATCTAAAGCATTATATACTGAGATAAGTGCACAGTTTGTGTATATATATCAGCAAACGACCTAACAAATACATTATGAACCTCCTTTACCTCTATGTTTATGCAGTTAACGAATATCAGTTCCTGCAACTTATGTGATTTCCTTATTTCTTTAATATTTCCCTGTTCACAGTTAAATTTGGATGACTCAATCTGCGTTTTTCTACCGCTGAACGTAGCATGTGACTTAAGGGTAAATTTTGTTTTTCCAGATGAGTACAGCTACAATTTTTATCTTGTCAAAACTCATTTTGAATCCCTGGATCCATAAAAGTATTTAAAGAATTTTATCTACATTTATATCCTTAATATTCATTCAATCAATATCTATCAAAAATAATGCCACAGATATTTCTTTACACACTTCTTGGAAAATATGTTTAACTTATAATTTAATATGCCCAAACATTTTTAATATAAGCACTAAATTTTATGCAATTTTATATAAATAATATATATCCAATACCACACACAAAATATCTGATAACATTTGATCTATTACTTGCAATAAAAATTAAAAACTAAAGCACTTACCTGTTGCTTAGGGGTCCAACAAACGGATTTGCAATCGCCTGGACAAAAGGCTTGGAGGCAAACATCAAGCTTACATCAAAATTCTCAGCTACTAAATCATCATGTCTCGTTGATATTCGAGACACTTCATTGTTTACAGGTAAATTAGTTATACTTTCTTCATTTGTGAGAGGGGTTGTCCAAAATATATTATTTGGTACCACTGTAAATGATGGATTACCCCATTCTTCAAGTGATTCTCCATTATTGGTAAGAAAATAAGGAGCGTCATCATCATTAAGTGATATAGTTTGAGTCTTTGGTAGAATTTGTACGGGAACAGTATCTGTACCTTGATGACTTAAATGATATAAGAATGACGGGATGATAGGGACTAAAAAATTAAAAAAGATTAGATTTATTTGGAAACATTTTTTGATAAAAGTTTTTTTTTAATATTTAATAGAAATGCACAAATTTTTAGCATTATACTTTTTAAAACATATAACTTTAATGCCCATAATAAGTTGTGTTTATAGTAATTTTATTACTTAAATACATGTTTTTATTAACATTTCATAATAGATTGATTGTCAAATATTCTGAATAATTATATATATATTTAT
Organism: Latrodectus hesperus; assembly: GCA_037975125.1. NCBI lineage: Eukaryota > Metazoa > Arthropoda > Arachnida > Araneae > Theridiidae > Latrodectus > Latrodectus hesperus. The sequence goes on from CM075859.1 coordinate 20,585,022, forward strand.
AAAAATATTACATCTTGATATGATTTGCATTTTTATATACATTACTACCGAAAATTCTATTTTTATAATACACTGCTGGCTACCATAATTACAACACCCTGAAAAAAGCATGCAAATAACATGAAATTTACAACATGCGTTAGCGGAGGTGAAACATGCAAATGATTAGAATTTCTTCGCTCACGCATATAAAAGCGTGACTGTGGCGCCACTTCAAAGCGCTATTTAAGACTTGGAGATTTCGACAATTTCAAATTCAGGAATTCTGTTTTATTTGTGGTTTTTTTTTAAAAAAAACAATCAACTATGCTCGTTGAAAACAGCGATAAAATTTTTGATCAAGTATCTAAGTTCGACAGAGAAAGGATAGTGGCCTACCGTGATTGTAGATTATCTTTCAAGAAAATCGCTAGTCGTGTTGAACGAAACCAAACAACTGTAATGCAGATATGTGATCGTTGTATGCAGAAAGGTATGACGGACCGACGTGTTCGATCATATCCACCTCAGTGCAAAGCTTCACGTGATGACAGGTCAACTGTGCGCATGGCAGTGACGGATCACTCAGCTACATCACGAACCATAGCACAGCACATTCAGTCTGTAACGCATCATCCAGTGTCTGCGCGTACCATTCGACACCATTTACAGCAGAGTGGTCTGTCCGTAAGACGTTCATTGCTTCGTATACCCTTGACGCAGAGCCACAAACGTCTCCACCACCAATGGTGCAATGAAAGAAGGATGTGGACAGCAGAATGGAAGGAAGTCTTTACTGACGATTTACGATTCTGTCTGCAACACCACGATGGCCGCATTCGAGTCTGGAGACACCATGGAGAGAGGATGATGAACAACTAAGTTATGCACCGCCAAACTGGTCTTGCACCGGGTATTATGATATGGGGCGTTATTAGATATCACTCTCGCACTCCTGTAGTACGTATTGCTGGTACTTAAAACAACCAGCGCTACATATCCGAGACCAGTTCTTATTCAGTTTTCCTTCCATACCTTCAGGGTTAGCCCACAGCCATATTTCAACAGAATAATGCGCGACCACACCTGGCATGCATTGTCCAAGGGTTTTTCGTCAATCACCAGAATGAATTGTCCTGGCTGGTTCGCTCTTAAAATCTTTCACCGATAGAAAATATATGATCCATGGTTGCTCAACGATTGACCCAGATTAAATCCCCAGTTGCCACACCAGATCAACTTTGGCAACGTGTGGAAGCTACTTAGTCTGCTGTACCCCAAGAGCACATATAAAGTCTCTTTGAATCAATTCCGAGGCGTGTGGCAACGGTGATCTCCAACAATGGCGGCTACTCTGGTTAATGATTTTGGCAGAAACTACACTTCATAGAAGTCTATAAAGTTAATCATTTGATACTTGGTAAACATGTTATCTACAAAATGAATTTTGTTTGTGATATCTCTCGTCTTTCTTAGTGTTGAAATTAGGGTGGACAGCTATGTATAATCTACTGCAAATAGTTAATTTCTATTTAATTTGTTCTCATACACTAAAATTGTCAGCACTGATCATGAGGTAACACACAAATCAAGAAGTATATTAAATTATTTTGCAATATATTATGTTATGAATCATTAAGTAACGAATTATTTTTCACAATTCATTTGATACCTCTCTCTGATAATTTATTTATTATATTAATTACATTACATAATGTTTATTTATAATGGAAAAATAACTTTAGATTTGAAAAATTGTCAAATATATTAAACTTGAATAAATGCCAAAATAAAAAGTTAAATTTCATGCAAAAAGAAATATTATTTGAATTTTCTGATAATGAAATAGTATAAGTTGTCACACACAAGCCAAACATATTTAAATTATGATTAGTGTATAATACTTTAGGTAAAATTTTAACGTGAGTAAAATTTTACCTAAATTTGTTTGTGGTTCAAAGATACAAACACACAATTACAGACAAAACATACATGTCTAGTCCATATGAATTTCCTATGTATATATATATATATATATATATATATATATATATATATATATATATATATATATATATATATATATATATATATATATATATATATATATATATATATATATATATATATATATATATATATATAAGTTAAACTTAGTTTTTCAATTCATCCTTCTATAATTTGTTACATTGTTTAAATCATTTTATAGTTGTATATTTATCAAGTAAGAGTTATTCTTGTTTCTTCATAATTTTTCTTTAGCAAATGAAATAATTTTCTTCGCACTTTATATGCAGGTTTTATGAAGTTTCTTATCACACTCTCTATAAGAACTCTCACTATTCCTGTATCACTTTTATTCTCTTTGATTATCTTCTTTTTTAGAGAAAAGGAAGAAAAGTGACGTTTGGAAGACGCGTATAAAAATCACTTGTTACTGAAAACCATCAGAGTTTCTCTTTACTTGAAAGTAGATCTGTAACAGGATTCAGTACACACACACATGCATAATACGCGCGCGCGCGTGTGTGTGTGGCACCAGCACATAATCCTTCTAAGCCATTATGAATTGAGATCATTGATATCGTTTGACAATAAAATATTGTCAAATAATTTTTTGCTATTCAAATTATATTACTGTGAATAAGTTCATTCCAGAATAGTTTCTCGTCTGTGAAGAAAAATGTCTCTCCACCCCCCGATCACTTTTGGCCTACCTGAGTAGTTTTTACACCTTTGAAATCTTGTTCGTTTCTTCTCGGCTATTAACTTCTTGAAGTTCTTTCAGTTTATAAAAATGGGGTTCAAGCTTTTCTTTGCAGTCATTCGAGAAGTTTTTTGGGGGATTCTTATCTGTGAGGCAGTATTTCAAATTCTAAGTCTAACCACTTAATTCGTTTTTTCTTGATAACTTTTAATTTTTTGGAATGTTCACTATGCATTTCCTTCCTCTTCCGTAACTGTTACCAATTTAGTAAAAAGTCTTTAAGACTTTTGATTGTGTATGACACAGCTTGTATAAAAACTTTCAGTGGATAAATGATTTCACTTTATCTCTTTCCTTGTAAAAATAATCCAAATGTGGCAGATCATTATTTAACCATACGCAAAAAATTTCCATTCACTTACTTGATCGCTTTCCAGAATAAATACTTAATGCAAATAATTTTATAACTGCAATAAAAGATAAAGGAGTTTTTGGTTTTTAAGCTTCGTTCAAGTAATTTTGTGTCATACTGTGTAAACTGAAAGGAGTGACTTCTGCAAGGTCAAAATTAACTAAGACAGGAAATATTAAATTTGATATGCATCAAATATTTATCAATATTTCATAGAATTTATGCTTCTCCTTCTTATGCATCTTCATTATTCTTTAAAGAACTATATTCATTTTTTAAGATCACTGATACATTTCATTTGATCTAATATCTGATGATTTATCAGTTTTCCGCAACAATTATTATTAATTTGTTTATTCATGCGAAAGAAGAAAATGTGAGATGCCATATCAAGTATGTATGGACTTAATACAAAGTTTCTTAAACTATGCTTAGCTTTAGGCAAACGTTAATTTTTTATTTAAATAAAAAATGATAAAATTTTTTATTCTGTTATCTGAAAATTTGTTATAGCATATCCCAAATTGACATGCATACTTATAAGAAAATAATACAAATATTTATAAAAACTTTTTAGTTGAATTCCCGTGATAAATAATGAGCTTTATAGTATATATATACTTTACCAGTAAATTTAATTAACTTCCCAGTAAAAATAAAATTTAAATTTCAAACACATTCTGTACAAATGTATTAATTTAAAAAGTAATATTAATAACTTTAAAATTTTAATTTCTCTTTCATTTCTAATTCTAGAACATTTTGAGAACGCATTAAGTGTTTCAAGTTTTCAAATTGTATTGCCTAATATGTGAATTATTTTTGTGAATTTGTTTAAAATTAAAATTTCCTTTTTTATTGGGGATTTTATTTAAAATTATTTTCAAAATATATAAGTCAGTGGTAGCATTTTATATTTGCACATTGCAGATTAAAGTCATTTTATTATTTCCAATAAACTTTAAAAAAATCTATTTCTTTATGACTGTAAATTTACTTAAAAAGCTTCTAATAAATACTTGCATTATTTTTATATGTCAATGTGAACTGTGTTATAATAAACATTTTCACGTAATAGAATCGAACAAAAATTCAATTTGTTACGTTTATTTGAATAAAAAATATTACACTCTTGTAAAGATAAGTATAGTTAAAAAATTGTATAAAGTTCATACACACTTGATATGAGTTTTCTTTCGCATAAATAAACAAATTATTAACAATTGTTATAGAAAACAGGTTAATAATCAATTACTTGATCTAATGAAGTGCATCAATGATCATGAAAAATGTATTAAGCTCTTTAAAAAAGTTAATGAAGAAGTATAAGAGTTTCCCTCTTATACATCTTCATTAAGACGTACATTTTATAAACGTTGTGGTAGACATTTGATGCACATAAAAATTCAATGCTTCCTGTCTTTCTCAATTTTAGCCTCATAGAAATCTCACTTTTTCAGTTTTATATTGTATAGAATGACATGAAATAACTTGGACGAAGTTTAAAATCAAATATCTTTTTTACTGAAGTTATATTTCCTACATTAATAATTTATTATTAAACTATTTGAAAATTTGGAACATTCAATTTAATTAACTTTTTTAAATTAAATCTAAAAATTAAATTTTTGAAATTATTAATAGAACATTCTTTGACTTAAACATTTATACAGACTTATTTTAATGTCCTCATTTATAAGATAATTTGTTAGCAAAGTTGACTTTAAAATTACGTTTATTTCCTAGATTTTAAATGAAAAGGCACTGAATAACATTATTATTAAAGTTTTGTTAAACAAGGATTATATATATGTAGCTTACTTAGTAAACATATGGGAAAATTGCTGTTGGTAGCAAGTAAGGACAAAGGTAGCAAGTAAGGACTATAAGGACAAAGGAAATGTATATAAAGTTGAACTTTATATTACTTAAGTAAATTATTTTGCAATTTGATACTTTGGTTTAGACAAAATGTACTTAATTAAAAAAACCTTTTCCGAATTTATAAAGCAAATGTGGTCCTTCAATTCCGAAATATGTGAATCCATAAATATGTACTTTATAAAGAATATTATTCAATGAATATATATAAAGAAAACAGAATAAACATTTACCAACTGATGTTAATAACATATTATCCAAGAGTAAAGCTAAAGCTACGATTAATAGAGTTAATTTTCTTGATCCTTTGAGGTGAGAGCTGCAACAACTGCCACTGTCCATTTTCTCCAAATCTGAAAGATATATTTTACCTAAATATATTTATTTTTTGTAAAGTTTCAAATAAATTTACACTTATTTTGAAGAAATAATTTTATTTCTTCCAAAATAATTTTCCCTTTTTCCAAAAAGTTACACTATGAATGAAACATTTATATCTAAAAAAGAAACATTTCAATGATTAGGAGAATTATAACAATTAAAATTTTGAAAAATTAGTCTTCCACACCATAAACTATAGATGTTGTTGTTACTTATGACACTTGGACAAGTCAAGCTTGCTGTGCCATTGGCTATGCGAATTTGTCAGAAGGGTGCGTCTTTCGTTTATCCTGAGCACCACGAAGATGAAATTATGACTTTGCTCTACACTCCTCCGATAGATAGAGTACCAGAGGATCTATTCCTTCAATTTTGACATTGATCTGAAGGGGAGGAAAATTTCTCCAAACCATTACACCTATGGTAACTGCTCAACGACCGACCACAGGACTTTCGATTCCACAGATTAATGAGCACGCATGTACCCGCTGGGTTTTTTGCGGCATTAGGAATCAAACCCCGCCCTTCCGGATGGAAGGCCAATGGCCTAACCCACTCCGAACTGTGCATGTGGAGAAAAAGGTACTCCAATTCATTACGCTACGTCATGCCCCATCACGAGTTCCTGGCACTTCAGTACGCCCAGTGACAATCTGAAAAGTGTCTGGCTCAAAAACATCACCATCAACAAGGCTGCAAAGCTAAAAACTATTAACCTTATAAACTTTCTCCTTGAATATAGGGACTTAATAATTCCAGAGGAATAGGAGGATAATGATGCCCGTGAGGGTGATAGACTTCACCTGGAAGAAGATGAGCAGCATACTCCATCTCTTTCATGTTCTACATTTAGCCATTTCCCTCTCTACCTGTAACATTTCACCTGTTTTTCATCTCCTTGTATATAGTTCATTATTATTTGTTTGCTATTTTCTCACCATCATTCCAGCGCTCTCACTTAATTACTTAGTCACAATTATTGTCATCATGTTATATTGACCAATTTTAATGCATTATGTATTACCTATCTAAACTTTTTGTATATATAGCTTAGAATTTTATATGACATAACTTACTTTGAGCCGATACACCCAACTATCAAATCCATACTAAATGCTTTATTTAATAATCATTATTACCTCGTTAATTGGCAGTAAGTGCAGGTATATGTTTTCAATTTTGTTTTATCATTTTTAATTTCCTTTTGTTTTTCCATTTATTTTCTTTATTTCTTATATGCATGCAATTTGATATGTATTTCATATGCCTGTCTTACCATTTCCTGCCATGTATTTTGTCTGATACCTATTTTGAATGCTTCTTATGTGTCCACGTGTTAACTCTCAATTGCAACCCAATTTGTGTTAAATAGTATACTTTACAAACCCTCCTTACTGTGTAAAAGTAATAATTTATAGTGTCTCATATGATTGCAAGCATGATTGTACTGTCTTGTATGTACTGTGTTCTGTTTTCTTTTCTCTCCAGCGGGTCCATCAAATCTGGTAAAACCCTTTCAGGGTTAGGTACAGAGACCTCTGCTGGCGTTTACTTTACTTTACAATCCTCAAAAACTATAGGTACAAGCATGAATACTCAAAGGTATTTAAATTGAGATTAATTATTTAAGCTTCTCTTTGAAGCTTTCCCAATAAAAGTTGACCAGCAATGAGCGAAATGTAATACTCTTTCTAGCGAATACTGTAATTAGGATGTAAATATAGTTGATGTGCAATGCTAAATACCAATTCATGCCATAAGATTTAGTAATACCTTGAAAGTTTAAAACTATATATCTACATGACCTCAACTATTCTTGAGTATTTGGTGGCCTTATACTGCCTATCAGATGCACTTTTCTGAGTGTTGAAAATTGTGTGAATTTTCATTTTACTAGTTAAATATATTTTTTGTAACCTAAACAACTCAGAGTCAAACATTTTGTCGGTAAATTTACCAATCTAGAGAGAAAATTTGTAAAAAAATAATCTTCTTCATAAAAATCACAATATTTCCATGTAATAGATGATCCACATCTTTCTGTGATAAAAACATAACTTAAATCACACTTAAACAAGATTATATTTTTGGACTTTGTTAACAATCATTGCAACCGTTACAGTATTAATTTTTATAGTGGTGTCTCTCAGATTGTAGGGCATTTAGAAGCTATACCTACTTGCAAGGATCATGAAAAGTATTTGAATTCTGAAAGTTTATTTAATTGCCGAAATATTTTTGTTACAAGTAATTGAAAAAACACAAATATTACTTCAGTAGAAAAGGTAATTCAATGATTTTCTTTTTTAATTATTATTTTCAATAAAATTCATTATGAATAATTGTATTTAAATCAAATTAAAACTAGTGTTTGAAAACTTATTGAGTCGACCAAACATTTGAAATGGTCCCAATTTATGCATTTAATAAGCCTAATTAGAGTGCTATGGAATAAATTTCCCAGTAGGCAACTTTATACCAATGCACAAAGGAATTCAATAAAAACCAATGCCAATAAAAAAGTTGTGCTCTTTTTAAAAGTTGTGTGAATGAATTCTTCAACCAATCACTCATAAAAATTCTATTTTCACCTAAGTTGTACCTAAGTTTGCTTGAAATTCCTAATACACGATATTATATTCAACATATTTTTTTCAAAGATTTCAAAGGAGAATTTAGAAAATTAAAATGTAAAGAAATTCTCAATTAATTTATAATGAAGGTAAGAACTCTGTTGACATTGTTCAGCGATGTTTGTCATGTTCCATTTATTAGTTCATTCCTAAGTAATGCAGTCACTTAACTACCCATTTTATTACACAGAGATTACCAAATTGGAGTTAGAAAAACTTTTGACCTTTTTCTGGCCATAAAATTAAAAAATTCATTGCACACTGTCTTTAAATTATTACTTTTAATTTATTGCTTAAAATTCGGAAATATTTCTTAACGCTCTCGATGAACAATAAATTTGAATTGAATTCAACTTATTGAAACAGTAAAATTAGTTTCAAAATTATTTTAAAATTATAATTCTGATACTTGCATACAAAGTTTTTCATTTAAATATTGGGGAAAATATTGGAAATTTTATTTTAGCACTGCAGGTAGGTATAAGATAGGTTAATAATGGCAGTTTTAATTTTAGTTTTTGAGAAAAATGCATTTCCTACATTTCTAATGATAACGAGTAATATTTTAAAATGTTAGAAAAATCAGAAGCATGTGTTCAAAAGATTTTAGTGTTTCATAATCATTACAGAAACACATTTATTTTAACCCAAAAAAATTTATTAAATACACTATTTGAATAACAAAGGATATTTATTTGCTGTCAAAGATTTAATAAACTCTAACGTAAGTTCATTTTAATAGAGTTCACAACATTTTTCCTCTTTGTAACATATGCATACAAAGTAGTGACCTATAAAAAGGGAGCTTTTCAATCCAAGAATCCATTTCTATGATTATAAATCTCAATTGACTCTGAAGCAAACACCCTCATCTACCATCATGATGTTCCAACCCTTCCCGGACGGAGTCTTTTAATTAAAGATCATCTCTAGGTGCCTTCTATTCATAAAGTCCATCCTACTAAAGCGCGGCAGAATAGTTGGAGGCTTTATTGCAAATACCACAGCAGGTTTCGCTGTCAATTTTCCTTCAAGGAATTTTTCAAATAACGTTAAGCGATGAAAGATGGGTATTGAAATATTATTTCGCTAAGAATTTTTAGGGCTTCCTTGTCTTTAAATGGAAAGAAGGAAAGAGGGAGAATTTTTTCCCATTTCGCATTTTTGCTTGTAAATTTATTGGCTTTATTAATTAACAAATACTGTTAATTGAACATTAAACTTTAATTTTTTGAATATATTTGTTCAATTTCTTCTCACTGCAAATTCTTTAAGCATTCGAATGGAGGAATTTATTTTATGAGAAAAATATATTAAAATCTAATATAAAAAAGTGAATATAAATGAAGAAAGTAAGAATGAAATAAAATTTTAATTCAAAATTTTATTAAAATTTTGATTCATCTTTAAAAGGTTAAATAAATAACTTTTTCGAAAAATCAAAAAGAGTACAAATTATACTTAGTCATAAACTTCCACACACAAATTTGTAATCAATATTTATATCCAAATTATTTGAATTTCTTGCAATATAACAGAAGCAAACATTTAATTGATTTCTTCAAAAAAGCTATTTAAAATGGATAGTTAGAAAAGTATATACGTAAATTAATTTTTTAGACTTTTATAAAAGTAAAGTGATGTAAAAATTATTTATTAACGGATATAATAAATGTTCTTTGATTTTTCAATCAACAATGAAGTGGTAGTATGCGTGACTAAATGTTTAATTGAATAAACAAATTCAAATGAAATTATATGTGTCAGCTAATTTAAAATCCAATTAAAAGTTTATTTTCTCTCTTAAATTTAGAGGACTGAAGTTATAACGTGTACAAGTTCTTAATTCTATTCTTTCTCATATTTAAATATTTTAAATAAAAAAAATTGTATCAAAGAAATAAACCAGTTTTATTGTAATCTCAATAATGTTATGGAAAAAAATCATATTTATGCAGTAAACTCTCGTTTTTATGAACACTTACGATTTTATGAACTAGTTGGCTGGTCACTAAGACAGTGCGATAAACGCAATATTAGCCTTAACTCCCATTTACGAATTAAAATTTATAAAAATCTCTTTTTTGCGAACTTACTTTCATGCATCGATGTTTCGATCGTAAAATCTCAAATTCTTTGAATTATAGATTACTAATTGACACTCTAATGTTGAAATCCCAAATATATTGAAGCAATTCTCTCGCCTAATCTAACTCCCGTCATACAACTCATGTATCAAGGGGTAATCAATAACTCCAAGAGCAAATGCCATTAGTATTTTTGGCAAGAATGATCACTTCTTGGAATCGCCTTACGAAATGGGCATTCTTGATATAATGTACTTGTCAATTTGCGCTTGGAGTGACGTTGCAATAAATAATTCGTAGTTAATTTTGACAAACAAATTTTATTAAATACTGTAACTAAAGAAATCCAAGAAAATTTATCTGACGATTTGGAAGAAAATGAGTTTTCATGTATGAACTCAGCTAAGAAACTCACTGGTACCCAAGATTTCCGGTCAGAATCTTTGAATCAGGACTCGCAGATAGGATTTGAAAGTATCAAGTAACTTAATGATCAAAGGCATAATGAATGAAAGCAAATAAACATTCAGGTATCAAACGAGAAGAAAGTGACGTAGTGCTGGTATCGTCTGAAAAAAAACAGATGAATGGCTGCCCAGACAGGGGTACCTTTTTGGAGAAAACAGCAATAAAATGCTTTCCTACATAAAAAAAATTAAAAATGTAATTAAGGAACAGAAAAAATAAGTGATTACTTTACTTGATTTTTTTATGAATGATAAAATTAATGTAAGATTTAATTTTAAGAATATATTTAATTTAGCCCGTGTTTCCTATGCAGTTCACCCTAAATGACCTTTTACTGATACTTTATTCATGAAGAGAGAGAGAACAGTTTTGTAAAAATTCAGTTTAAAATGCAGCAAAATTCATTTTTCTGTTTTACGAATTTTCGGTTTGGAGACCTTTTATACTGGTCCCTACGACTTCTAAAAAATGAGCGTCTGTTATACTTATGTATTGATAAACAGATAGATTTAGATATATATATGTTGTATCTCTTGATATGTACATATATATTATATACATAAACAAAATATAAATACTACTTATGAGTTACATGTATCCTTAGATAAGTTGATATTTCAAATAACGTTCAATATGTATTTTTAAAAATTAATATATTTATATTTGTAAATTAATTTGTTGATAATAAAATTTTAATCGAAGCAGAAGTTTGCAAATAATTTTTGAATGTGGAGGCTGTTTTTAGGGAGGGCCCAGTTAGTTATCCCACTTCCTCATGTGAAAACTATTACCAATATCCAACAATTGATGTATATATATATATATATATATATATATATATATATATATATATATATATATATAGGATCCTAAATCATAACTAGATGTAGCTGGTTGATAGTGAGCATCGTGTATGCTCCCAGACACAGCGACGAGTAAGTGTTTACATATTGTAAGACAGAGAGATCTTAGCATTGCACGGACCCGAATAGGTGCTCCGCCGATAATTCTGTTTTGATATGATACTGCAACCAGTGCGAGTAGGCATTATAATGAAATAGCTTTGTCCTTTTTATTAAGTTACTATTTGTCAATATTTGTTTAATTAAAGCGTGTCCGTTTTAAAACTGTGTCTTTCTTATGAACCATTGGCACACTCTACAATTTAATAGAGGGTTGGCCTCGATTCAAATTACTGACTTAACGGCTGAATATGACTGAATTAACGGAAGCAGTGGATTGATATTATTTGTGACTGAAATAACGAAAGCAGTGGGTAGAAATTATCTGTGACTGAAGTGATACTAACTGGATTAAAATTCGAATACGAAGTGTGCAACTTCAGCTTAGAAGCAGCAAGTGAAGTGAAGTACTTTTTCCTGTTTTTATTGTGATTCGTTGCTTTATTTTTGGAATGTAATTTTCTGGGTAATATAAAGAAACAAGAGCTAAGAGTTATAGAAGAAAAATTAGTTTTGAATGTTCCAGTGTAGGTTAAAGTTATAGAGATTAAAATTTTAAGTTTGAAAAGTGATCTCGAATTTGTTGAACACGTGGTTAAATTGATCACAGAATATCAAAGGAATAAAATATCAGCTAAAGAATCTCAGATTGAGTTAGCTAGAATGACATTAGCTCAAATTGAAAGAGAAATTGAGCTACAAAACTTAAAGCTGCGAACAGTTTGGGAAAATGCGAATCATGCGCAAAACAGTTTTGAATTAACTGTGTAAAAGCTTAGAAAATTTGATAAAAAGTGTAGACTCACACCATATCTGTGCCCGAAAGGCCAGAAGATCTGCATTTGTTTGTTCAACGCCTTGAAAAAGGTTTTAGAACGAAAAATGCTCCATCTAGATTAAACTCGAGAATTTTGATTAATTTATTAGGTGATAAATGTAAAAATGTTTTGGCTTATACTAACAAAGTGAAATTTCTAACTATGATGAATTAAAAGCATTAATTTTAAAACAATTTTAGCCTACACCGTGTGAATGTTTACATAATTTTATAAATGCGCACAAATATTCAGGAGAGTCTCGTGTGCAGTTCTCTTTACGGTTTAGCGCAACTTTCGATTATTATTATAGAGGAAGGGAAGTTGGAGTAATTTTAAAAAATTGTGTGATCCTATACGGTTTGCGATAAAATGTATGAAAATTTTGATTTTAAAACTAGAGAACATATTAGCATTCGTGAAGGTCAAAATTGGTTTACCCCTAAGGAAATGGGGAGAGAATGCTATTTATTTTCTTCGTCTGTAACAAATCCAGAAGTCAACAGCTCGAGAACCGAAATATATGAGAATAAAAGTTTAGTTTGAATAAAAGTCATATCAAAAGAGAACAAATACGTAACTCTGTGTATCAGAATACTGAATCAAAACGATGATGTTATGTTTTCGGGGATAAGGGCGGAATTTTCATTATTCCTGTGATTGTCCTAAGCGTTTAGATAAAAATGAGAATTCAAAATATATTAAAAAACTGTATTGGGAGTGAAAACAAAATCAGATAATAGCATAGAAAATCAATTAGAATTTATGGAATTATTAATTGATGGCAAAAATAAGTTGCTTAAAAGATTCACGAAGTGAGCTTATGTGAATGAGAGTAACAGGCGCACCACAGCTCAGCAGGTGGCAAATCAGTTTCTTGCTGCCTCAGGAAAGCAGATCTCCCAAAAAACTGTTGCCAGATGTTTGAGGGGAGGAGGACTATACGCCCGCAGACCTGTTGCATGTGTCCCATTGACCAGACAGCACCGTACTGCTCGTTTGCAATGGTGTCGTGAACATCGCAATTGGACTGAACAAGACTGGGCATGCGTACTATTCTCATATGAGAGTAGGTTCAGTCTGTCATCGGATTGTAGACGCCAACTGATCTGGCGCGAGAGTGGTACTGCTTATCGTCCAGAAAATATCCAGGAAAGGGACCGATATCCGACATGCAGTGTCATGGTGTAGGCCGGCATCATGATCAATGGCCGCACGCCACTACATGTGGTTGCGAATGATACTATGACGGGCCAACGATACATTAATGAAGTTCTACTTCCTCATGTTCGTCTTTTCCGTGGTGCTGTCGGTGATAAATTTGTTTTTATGGACAACAACACAACATGTCATCGAACACTCGCTGTTCAGGAGTGTCTAGACAGCGAGGGTATTCAACACCTCGTATGGCCATCACGTTCTCCAGATCTAAACCCCATTGAAAATGTGTGGGATGCTTTGGGGAGGCAAGTTGCTGGTCGAAACTATCCTCTGACAAACAAGAACACCCTCATCCGTGCACTCCCAGAGGAATGGGATAAATTGCCCCAACAGCTGCTGGATAATGTTGTACAAAGTAGGATACGACGTAAGGAATGTTGCATCACACTCCATGGTGGACATATCCCGTACTGATACCTTTCTTCAAGGTACCTGCTGATTTTTATATGCATTGTTAAATTTTTTTCTTTCAGATGTTTCACAGCTTTTGTACTTTCCAGAACAATAAATATTCCTTATTCTAATGTCTGAACAGTGTGGCAACTATATCTTATCCTACTAGGCTTCATGTCTCGCTTACATTGCAATTTGTGATCCGTCCTTAGCAATTGTCGAGCAGTGTATTCTTTCCTTTTTATCAAGACTTTCATATTTATGAACTGAAACTGCTTTTGGTTTTCTTTTATTAAATTAAACCACTCTCTGCATTGTCTTTATCAATTATTTTTATAACTTTTTTTCTGCATTTATATTTTCTACTATTTACATTATGACTTATTGTTTACATAAAAAATTATTCCAAAAAAGCTTTATAAATTTTTTGTTTCTTGCCAAAATATTTAGCAATATATTATTAAAAAATTTCACACCTTTAAAATATAACACGTAGGTTATCATGCAAAAAAATAACAATTTTTTCAGCTCGTACATAGAGAATGCAATGCTTAAAACAGTGGCACAAATATTCTCTAAAGGAATTGCAGCGAAAACATGAGAAATAATTAAAACTCAAGACTTTCACTACTGTCTAAATTCAGGAAATTGAAATGAGAGTGACATAGGAAATGTCAGTCAAGTAAAAGTTCAGTATACCTGAGGAAAAGAGTAATTTGAACGAAAAATACTAAAAGATTGCCTTGAAATCTGAGATATTAACAGTTCTATCTTACAATAACTGGTACACTTTTTTATATTTAAACAACACATGATATAAAAATGAATAAAATAACCTGATGAACAAAGAAACATTTAAGTTAAACATACAGCCTTCAATACTTTTCCAAACATTTTCACAAGCAATTTTAAATACTGCTACATTTCTACATAGCCATTGAGGACAATACATGTCTGGTAATTTGCGTCACAAAATATAAACTCCATATCAATATTATAAAACATATATGTTGATTTTCATAAAATATTATATATACATACATGGGTGAGTGTGTATGCATTTATATTTTACTATCAAGAATGGTAAATTTTCATCAAGTAAAAGTTTTTAGTCATTTATATGAAACTAGTCTCTATCATTTATTTATAAGGATTTCAAACTTTAGATTAGTGCCCACTGATCCATCTGAAGTTCCTGCGTTAGCAGATGTCTTAAAGATTCTTCAAGCCCTCAATAATTCAATTGAAAAACATAAAGAGGTTGTATTGCTGTGGGTACCAGCATACTGTGAACTCCACGGAAATTAAACAGCTGATTCCCTGGCAAAGAAAACAACCACAATTTTACAATTAGCAGATAATCGAATTCCTTTTGATATTATCAAACGTTAATTAAAAAGTCTTTTAGAGAAATTTTTTGAAAAACATAAAAAAACAAAAGAAAAGAAATGGATCGATGAAATCACAAATATTCCACTTAGGCCAAGAGACAGATCTGTTGCCCTTTTCCCCCTCGCTATTGGCCACGATTGTCTCTCTAAGCATCTATAGTTTATAAAAATACTGTCGAGTCCTGTTGCACAACTGTGCAACATACGAGAGGAAATGCATGTGAGCCATTTGAGTCCTTGCCCTGCAACTGAGCTCAGGACACTGGTGGCAGAGATACTGGAGAGAGTTCGGCACAAAATCAACTATTTACAGATTTACTGTAGTTTCAGTTTTGTTATCTGAATTCAAGTCATCTTTGTTATTTGTCCTAGTTTTAATGTTTGCTATTCTGTGTGACTAATTCTATCTACCATTAGAAATAAAAAATATTTATTATGGATAACAAAAAATGTATGCTTAAGCTATTGTTTTATCATATACTCTGAATAATAATTTTAAAAAATATAATATTCCAGTATAGAAACCTTTAAGAACTTCTTGTTGAAATGATAGTTAAGAAACTAAATAATATTTTCTTAGAAAAAGATTTTTTAAATACAGGAGTTATGCAATTGGAATATTTTTACTTAAGAAATAAAGCCGAAGTATTCCGAATCATAATTATAAGAACACAAATATTCTCTAAAGGCTTATTTGAATACAAATGATATAAGATACCTATTTTTTTAGATCTTGTACTCAGATCATTTTACTTTTCCAAAGCAGTTCAAACAATTTAAGAAAAAATCAAAATAGTAGCGCATCATAAATAATTTTCAGAGTAAGTTAACGTAGAACATTTCTAGCTGGTAAATCAAAAACATTTTCTAATCAGAAACCTCAAACATTTTCAGGAAGTATTTCAGTCCTTAGAAGACTTGTCAGTTCAATATAATAAGAAAATTTTCAACAATATCGAACGAAATTTACTTTTTGAAATACTTTTTTTGACCTGAAAATATGCTTCAATGAAAATCCTTCAGTGAAATTTATTTTTCGGCAATAAACGCTAATTCTCTTTTCCACTTATTGATCTGATTAGATTTCATCTTTGTTGAAATCATTGTTTGAAATCTTCGATATGTGTGAAGACGCACCATCGCAGAAAATATTAAGTTTAATAACCGAGGAAAGCCCTTATCTCTTATTCTAATATACATATATATATATATATATATATATATATATATATATATATATATATATGTATATATATATACAGCTAATAAAATTTATATACATTCTGCACACTTTTTCAAATAGCAAAAAAATCGATGTACATCATAATAGAAGACATTCTAAACTTAAAACCTGAACATTTTTTACCAATCCTTCTCTTATATATATTTTAGTATATTTTAAAATTTTTAGAAAGATTAATTTCCTTATAAATATTAATTTCTAAACTAATTTTTTATAATAAATTTTGTATTTTTCTTACATTCCTTTTTTTTTCTTTGTAATTTTGTTTGGTTTAACAGAAAAACGTGAATTAGTTGGGAGATCAATAGAAAAAATAAAAACCATGCTTCAGAAAAATATTAAATAAATTTAAAATATAACAAGAATTAAATTGCTTTTTAAAGAAATATTCCACTTATAGGAAAAAATGTCCTTATGCATACAATACATCAGTATAACTTCAAAATGAAATGAGAAATAACTTAATGAGAAACATTTTTTAAAAACATTCACTTTCCTTGTATTTCAGAAAAGTAGTAAGTAATTACAAAATAGTATCTTGTAGAATTATTGTAGAACATAAAACATAGCATTAACGAAAAATTTATTCATTGTAGAACCTACGGGCAATAAACATTTTTGCTACAAGCAGTGATACAAACGTAAATCGAAATATAAAGTAGTCATGATTTAAATCATTACGAGAAATTATTTAAAACCGAAATAACTTTTGGCAATGCAGTAAGCTGTCTATATACCTTAAGATGCCTCTCTAGTGGTAGAACGTAGCTCCTTACGGGAGAAGGTCCCACATTCGATACCACCTATTGATGAACTAGGAGAGAAAGATGCTTTTAAAAACAATATTTGACGGAAGGGAAGATGACTAATAAATTTCTGCAACCGCTTAACCATTCACAACAGGATGGAGAATTTCAATTTTAAGTTACCGTTCAATATTAATATTATATGATATAACATTCGAAGATATATTATGTAATATTTGTTAATAAAAGCAAAGAACATTGTATGCTCAGAAAAATACCAGGGAGAGGTATTCATGTTTAAAACTGTTATTAAAAATATATATTTTTATATACATAATTTATTTTCCTAAAAATACTTTTAATAATAAATTTTATATACTTTATCATTGTATAAATCATAAGAATTTTGATTAAAAATTATACAAATCTAAATTGAGATATGTATCCGTTTTCGATATATATCCCAATTTAGAAAAAAATTTCCATTAAAAAGATTCCCCCTCCCCTCTCTCTATCTAT
This sequence comes from Latrodectus hesperus, assembly GCA_037975125.1. NCBI lineage: Eukaryota > Metazoa > Arthropoda > Arachnida > Araneae > Theridiidae > Latrodectus > Latrodectus hesperus. The sequence continues at coordinate 20,602,860 of CM075859.1, forward strand.
TAAATTTCTATTCAATAAATATAGTACTTTTAAGATTATATATATTGAATAGCTTAAATAAAAACACTAAATTATTAATTTTTTTAGGAAATTTTGTGCAATAAAAGAAAACTAATTAACTGTGGTATTAATATTATTTAGCTTAATCTGTAAGTAAATTTATATGAAACACTCTAAAACCTTTTCTTATTTTCATAATTACAATAACTAATAAATAAAAGCACTAGCATGCAAATGTTGAATTTTCCAGTAATCTTGCTGATTTGGCATTAAAAGATTTGCCCTTTCTCTCTATCTATTCAATTACATTTGAATAAATTTGATACTTTTAATATTATATATTGAATCACATTTTGTAAATAAATTAATTTTTTATGAAATTTTGTGCAATAAGAGAACGATAATTAATTACATAATGAATATTATTTAGATTAATCTGCAAATAAGTTTAAATGAAACCCAATAACACTTTTTTCGTTTTCATGATTATAATAATTTAATAAATAAAATCACTAGCATGCAATTGCTTAGCGGTAAATTTCATTTCATTTGATAACAAATGAATCTTTTATTATGTTAAGAGCATTGAAAATTTGGATTATTAACATGAATTTTTGTGTAAATAAATTTATGATAATTTAAATCACATCCTATTTTTACATTTATTACATTAAAAACCACCTAGCTGACAGTTGAAGTATGAACGCTCTTGCTTTCAGTTCAACAGTTCTGGGATTCGATTCCCACTCTGTACATGCAGTCGTACGAAATCCTTTCTAAATCACAGGTTCAATCGACATAGCTCTCTAGCACAGAAAGTGACATTAGAGAGACAAAAAAAACATAACAAAAAACAAGCTTTTGGTGTAGGAAACACAATGTTGAGCATCATTATTTACTTATAACCATTATAAAATACCATAAAATACTTGAAGACAAGGGTAAATAATTACAGTTATAATAATGGAAAGTAGCAATTTTAAATAAGTAATAAACTCTAACGTTAAAAAGCAATAAACATGTTAAGTTCATTTGTCTGCAGAATAAGTATTCTTTCTTGGCATCTGTCTCGCTTAATTTGATTCACTTAATCAACATTTATTGATTTGTTAAACTCATTATTGAGCTTAGAAAAATCTATTTGCCCTTGCGTATAGTAAATCTCAAAAATACTGAATCAGATTCGTCTTAATGAATGAAGGCTCTACAGAAACATTCAGGGCTAGAAATTATCAATACAATGTCAAAGAGACTCACAATAATTATGAACTTATAGACTTCATCAAGCGATGTAGCTGCTGCAATGAACCTCATGAATTCCATTGAAAATTAAGATATATAAATGGTAGATAATATCTCTCCAGAACAAGGTCTTTAATGATATCTCCAGGATAGAGATCTATCATAGCCATTTTAGTTTTACGTTCATTTTATCCGCAAAATCTATTAGTCTTGGCTTAGTTTGTTTGTCACACAGCGGTAATATTTTGAACACGAGGGCTCATTAGACAGATCTACAATTTAAGGTAAATTCCGAACCAATATAAACATCCAAGCTCAAAATAGGATTCAAACACATGAATTGTTGAGCCGAAGTCAAGAGCATTTACCATTCAACTGCCAGATTTGCACGAGGTATTAAATACTTGTACAGAAAAATGAATTTCTCAAAAAAATTTAAACAAAATCTTTTCAGATCAATAACACATTCAAAAATTTCACAGAAAACTAATTTTCTATAACCTCCAGATTTTTCAATTCCTATTAAAAAATTAGAATCGAAACCTTATTTCATACACAATTCTTTTCTTGCTATTGATATGATTTATCATTTTTAAACTAAACATTATTCAACGAGACTTGTGTAATAATTTAGAACTAGGTAGCTTTTTTATAGATATCAACTGAAAATAATACTAGTTAAAAAGATTATATATACATATATATATATATATATATATATATATATATATATATTATATATATATATATATATATATATATATATATATATATATATATATATATATATATATATATATATATATATATATATATATATATATATATATATATATATATATATATATATATATATATATATATATATATATATATATATATATATATATATATATATATATATATATATATATATATATATATATATATATATATATATATATATTATATATATATATATATATATATATATATATATATATATATATATATATATATATATATATATATATATATATATATATATATATATATATATATATATATATATATATATATATATATATATATATATATATATATATATATATATATATATATATATAATCACACAAGTAAATATGACACATGAGAAAAATTTCTGTTTATTTCGGTTCTTGATTCGGTAACTGGATTTAGCTTCCAGAAATCATCGAATACTAATCTTATTATTAAATATAAACACTGTGTAGGAATGGAAAACTATTACAAAATGCTTTAAAATAAAGATTAGAATGTTAACCATTTAGCTTCAAGTTTGGCGTCTTATGCGAAAATGAAATTCTTTCATGTTCGTATATATTACCATTTGTGCTATGTGAAACTCGATTTTGTCTCTGCAAGCAAAAAATTTCAGAATTCATCCTGAAAATATAAGCTTGAAATTATGTTGAATTACATAAAGCAGAAGGAATTTTTTTCCCTTCTTCTGTATAAAATGTATCTTGTGATTTCAAATTTCACTATATGCTCTAATCTGATGTTCCGAAATTCATAACATAGAGAGTAAAATTCCACTTGAAGTAGTTTGCCTGTTTTCATTATTATTTAACTGTCAACCTTTAGAATCAGCTTCTGATTGAAAAAAAATTAATTTCATTAAATTTACATTGTGAATTTTACATGTCATTTACTTCTCCATTCCCTTGTGAATTATACTGCAAAGCTAAACCATTTTCGGAAAAAATAGAAGAGGATCATGGATGTATTCATTAATTTCCTTCCCTGTGACCATGTGGCTTATTAATTTTCGAATTACATAGATTCATAAAAACTTTAAAAAATATTAGACGAGTTAAATATTTTTATTTTCGGAAAAGATGTGCTCCACAGCTATAGAGAGAGAGCTTCTGTCTATAAAGTCAGCTTCACGAAATGTACAGATTTTCAGAAAATAAATTTTACTTATATAACTACCATATTAGCTTTTAATTATGTTATCAATCTCTTGCTTTGACCATAAATTAAATCACTTAAAAAAATCTATTCTATCTTGAGCCCTATTTGTTGAATTAGAAGCATATTTCTAATCAAGGTGTATCATTACAACATAATAATTCCCTAGCTTCTGCTAATTTCATAAACTTTGACAGTAAATATAAAAAAACATTTCAACAATTTTGCAGTATATTTAATATATCTGGTTAGAGAAGACTTTTTATCAAAATATTTTTTTTTCAATTTCCAACCAACTATTTATTTTTCATATCATATTTAAAAATAAATTACCACATTTTTCCTCTATCTTAAAATTATATCTGTATGAATTGGAATAAAAAAGATTAAAGTTTATTTTAATCAAATATCCATAAATATTTATTTCTATGCTTCAAAGCAAGAAAACTAGTTTTTTCGTCATTATGTTGTCAATTTTTGCACACGAGGATTAATTCGACCAATAGCTACAATTTGAATTTGATTCCGAATTACAACAAACATCCTAGATCTCAGAAAATATCAAAAATACCAGCTGTTGAATTTATATATATATAAATAAAGAGAACTAACGATCTATGGAAGACAATGCAATTTCTAAGTAAGCAATAATTAGCATCCAGTCAAAATATCTTAATTCAGTTAGTAATAATATTAGCTTCCATATATATGTATATATATAAAAAAAATACACACATTTTTACAAATTAAATACTTCTGAAAAAGAAATACTTTTTTACCTAAAGTGCGGAACCTAAATCTTAATACAAACTTCACATCTAATTTGAGAGATACTCATAAAAATAGAGAAAAGTAATTATTCATAATTTTAATGTTAAAAATATTATTCTTGTAGTCAAAACATAACAGAATACTTGTATTACTGGAGCAAATTTTTTTTCAGCCAGTTCCTCGACCCTTAAAACACAGTCGTAATATTTGAAATGATTTAAGGCACATTTTAGATGATTTATCAATATTTAATACTAACAAGCAATTATAAGTTGAATAAAAAACTATGATAAAATTGCAACTACACTCTCGTTTCAATAATAATTCCTTAATTTCTTAGTAAAATTTTCAATTTTGAAGGGACCAATTTAAGTATTATTCACTATTATATGAGTAAAATGTGACCATTTTGAAATTCATTTTATGTTTACCACGTTAATTGTACCTTTCTCCATCTAGCACCAAAGTTTATAAATTTAAAAATAACATGAATAAGATATATATACTACAATAGCTGAAGGATAATAATAAATTCATATTTTTAAAAAAAAACTACTGCTCATTATACATCATTAAATATAAAAACAATTTAACAATTCTATATATGTATTTTACTGGTATTAACTTAATTATAAATATTCTCTTCATTTATTCAATGCAAAATTTTATGTTATTTTAAATTAAAATAGCTTACAATCTATGAATATATTCTGAATTTAAAGGACGAAGGAAGAGTGAATTACATTCAAGTTTAAAGAATCAATATAGATTATTTAATCTTGATAAAAGTTTCCGACTATTAATTAATAGGTATTTTATAGTTAATAAATGTGGGTATTTTGAATGAAATAATACACCAAATATGCTAGAAACACAATCAAATATACTGAGAAACGTTTATTGAATTTTCTCTTATAAGGATCAGATAAGAATTTTCATAATTCTGATGCATTATTGCATTTTCTTTAAATAATTTTTATTATTTTTCTACTTTCGTGTATAAGTTATTATACTTTCTGGCTTAAAATTTATCCCAATAAAATATTTCAATTTAAAATATTTATCATTATTATATAGAAAATATATTTCTGATAATATTTAATAATATAATAATAATAGTTTTAAACACCATGTGTTGATTATTTCATTACACTTACTTTTTTTAAAATAATAAGTCTTTATATTACCATTTTATCTATTGCTAGTTATTTTATGCGTATCACTATTTCTTACTCTTCTAAATTTTATTATAATATCAATATGAGCCATTAATATCGTTTTATAAAAATTGATATTAACTTCAAAATATTGTTTTCTAAATGTTAGAGTAAAATAAAATAAAAAATAGGAAAAGAACTCAATCGTTTGCTTCCAGCATTTTGAAATAGTATTAAAATTTATATAGTATAACACCCGACTAAACTTTCGACTTAATGCATTCTAAACCAGGTAATTGATAAATAAATCATCCGCAGTTCATAAAATAATTGATTTATTATTTCATACATTGGATTTAAGGTCAAAATAGAAACATTTTTTGATTGTGAGCAATCATTTCAAAGTCAAAAATACAAATGCTTCATGAACTCATTATGCTTATTTGTAATATTTTGCTATCGTGCTTGCTTATACATGGCTTTTTGCTAACTAGAATTATGTTTGTTAAATAAAAGGCTTAAAAGGTGTGCCAATTGTTTTAAACTGCGATTTTCAGTGTGAAAGATTACAAATTCGATATATGAAGATTGATGGATAATGGAGATTGCACTCTATTTTTTTCAGTATTTGTACTGTTAGATTGCATACAATGCATAACATCAAATTAGAAGCTTAAATTTCGAATCTACCCATTTATATAAAATATTGAAATTATTTGTTGGAAATATAATGATGCTTCATAAATCCTGTTTCCAAATGTGGAGTCTGTGACTTATTTCCTTTTTAACTTCTTTTTTTAATTTTTAAAATGCTGAAATTTGACTTAATAATTATTTAAAACAAATTTTTTAAAAACTCTATAAACATTTTTGTCAAACCCCGATAATAGATGCAATGGTTTACGTTGTCAAAATAACTGATGAATTTTTTTTTCCATTCTTAAATATTTAAAAGAAATAACTTAAAAATAAATATTCCAAAAAGCAATGACTTAAAAATGAATCTTCCTACATTAGAAGAAAATCATGAGAAGTTTCTACATAGTTATATCGATAAAAGTAATTGAAGAAACTAGTTGAATAAAGTGAACATTTAAATTTTTATTGAAATGTGGATGAATTTTGGTCGGAAAATAAAGTTTTTATGCGAATGAGGAAAAATTTAAGGACTGGAATTTCCGCTTTGGAAAGAAAATGGGAGACAAACATTTAATGAGAATCAAAAGTTTTGAGAAGTTCCTTTAAATCAAGCAACTAATGATTGAATTAAAAACTAAGTCCATAATTTAGTACGCGCGCGTGTTTCAGTAAATCATCAATCCAATTTATTTCTTAATACATTTATATTGAAACACACGTGATTACAAACGGTCAAAAGATTCTATAATATTCAGTAGAGTTGCATCGGAAGTGCTTAAGGCAAAATTAGAAAAATCTGGGAAAATGTCTGTTCTCGAAGTCAGCAATTTATTAAATACGATCTCTGTGTGTGTGTGTGTGTCCATTATGTTTTTAAATTTTTATGCGTGAGGTTTTCAAAACATACTTCTCTCAAGATAAGAGGCTTAAAATATTTTTTTCTTGTCTCTTTTTAATAATACCAGCTCATAAATATTTTTATTTTTCATGTTTCCCGTTTTAAACAATTTTAATTTTAGAAAAAAAAATCAAAAATGTTCGCCGTTTTCAAAAAGCGTGTTAATTCTTTTTTAATTTTTTCTTTACGAAAAAATTTGAATAAAAATTTTAATTTCAAAAATTAAATTTATTTTTGGTAGATTTCATATATTTGATTGCAATTTTTGTAAATAATGTATGAAAAATTCATTTTTAAAACATTATTTAATGAATTAAAAATTACTAATTAAACTTTGGAAAATCAAATATAAGCAAATTATCATTTGCCCTAAGAAGTAATAATTTTTAAATTCCACCATAAAATGTTTTCGAAATCTTACCTTGAAAGAGAAAGCTATAAAGAGTGAGAAAATAACTGTGTTATGTCTCGTAACCCACACACTAAAGAAGGAATAGCGAGCAGCCTCCGAAAATCATCGAAATATTCGACGCCAACAGCGCCAAAAATCTCTCCGACATTATGGAAAGTCCAGCTTCATAATACATTTCATTTTACTTCGATTAAAAATGCTTAACATTTCTTAGATACATTTGTTCTATTTTTTAGAGAAGAAATTACAACATATTCAATTATTGTATTTAAGAATAAGAAAGCATTTTCGTATACATTTGGATGTTTGTGAAAATGAATAAAATTTTTTTTCTTTCTTGATATCCAATTCATATTTTATTAGAATACAGATTCCATTCTATTTTTATTTGAATAAAATATTTATAAATGAATTAACAAAATAAGTTCTTTCTTGTTCCCAAATTTTACTATAAAATTATTAAATTAATGATTTTTGCCATTAATTGAATTTTAGTAGGTTCTTAATTAGAAAGTAGGTAAAAACTTGATTTAAAATTTATAAATCTTGATATCAACCATTTTTTATCAGTTATTAGATTATAAGTTTTTGAACGTTGAATACTTTAAATATGGCATGACAAGTGTTATAACTTTACAATTCATATTTGATTAACTGAGTTATTATTCTCTTTCACTCTCTTTTTACGTCAGCGAATTAGAATATGTTAGCAAATACAATCAAATAATTACCAAAACATTTTAATGTTCTTTGCTGACATGTTTTAGAATTTTCTTATGAAAAAGATTGGTTGTAATAATTATAATTAGAAGATCTCAAAATGTGTAGGAATAAATTCAATTTTCTTTCCTCAACCCATGGACGGTAAAAAATATTTAAATGAGGAGGATTTTTTCTTGCAGCAAAATATTCTTTTAATTATACACGTATTCTTTCATTTCTAAAATTGTTAACTGATCCTTTTCGTTTATAATTAGCTTTAAATGCAACAAATATTTTGTCAGAATATATCGATAATTTTGCAATAAGTAAGGAAAAATTAGTACGCTTTTTAAAAAGAACATAATAATAATCTAATTGATTTTACAAAAAGTTTAAAAAAGTTCTTATATTGGGAATTGCCAAACAAAGTACAATTTAACCAAACAAAGTGATTTTAAAAATTGCCAAACAAAGTGATTTTAAAAAAAAGTTTAATAAAGTTCTTATAATGGGAATTGCCAAACAAAGTACAAAGAGTCTGGACTTTTGCAGATGTAATGTACACTTGTGTCTATAACTAAAATTACAAACACTTTTCTTGAAGTGAGTTTATTACTAGTATTTTAAAAACTAATGTTATAAAATGATTAAGAAATGATTCCAACTAATGGGTCTATAAGATACTTTAATGATGAAGAAAATTCAATAAGTAAAAACGGAATCGAAGTTGAAAAATGAAAGCTTTCTGATCTGAAACTATCAAGTTCGTGTAAGTGGAATTTTTTTTATTTTATTTTATTTTTTTTTTAAGGAAGAAAACAACTTTAGCCGCTAAGATTGCAGCAAAAATTACTACAAGGAATTATTAAAGCAGATTCTTACCACGGAGAATCATTGGTAGTCTAAAAGTTGAACAATCACAAGGGAAAATTGTTTGTTGTCTACAAGTCTCGCATATATTGGTTTCCACCTTATTGCGACAAATTCATACATCGTGTACAATCCTTAATACGACTAAATAAGGTTGCTCAAGAATGAATTCATGAATAAAAAGCCGCATATCAATATATTGATATGTAGCTTTGTATTCACGGCGTCATACTGATAAAATTACTGATCGGTTCTCAAGGCTTTGATGTTGCGTCTGAAATAAGGATATCAAGACGACTATACATTAACATATAACTGAGGGGAGTCTCTAAAACCAGAAATCAGAGGTGTGTGTTCCCTTCATACCATTTCACTTGGGAATTCACTTATCTTGAAACCATAGCAAGCTTAGACCAAGACCAATCTTAGATCTCAAGGTTATCACCGTGTCTTCTTCAGGGCATGTCGAGATTCTGCTCATAAATAGATTCTCTCAAAAGTTTTTATCTACTGAGAACTTGGAAGACGGTAACATTCTGCGAACATCAGAGAAATGCATCGATTATTGATTATTGGTACTGACATCCTTGTATGGAAAGAAATCATGTTAGATGGACTTAGCCCACCCCTTTAAATCTGCATCTAACTGAGGGGAGTCTCTAAGACCAGAAATCAGAGGTGTGTGTTCCCTTCATACTCAAGACAGCAGAAAGATATAGGGGTGAGACTATTTAAGTCTAGGGATTACTTTATCGAAAATCTGTAAAAGATTAATTCATTTTATGGACGATAACACCAGATAACACAGAGCTGAATTTGTCAATGGTAACATGGCATTCATCGCATACCGGGATTAGTAAGATCTTCAGACCTTAGTCCCGTAGAGCACTTGTGAGATTGCACAAGGTAGAGCCCTAACCTGTCGATAACCCCTCTTAGTTGAACCTTCCAGATGTTTAAATCAGTGTTTTACGAAGATCTTTGCGAAATTACTGCCACTATCGTTGATCTGCAGCCGCATTAACAGTGTATAGCTGTCTAATTTGGTGGCACTTTATAAGACGAAACAATAAAAAGCACACTAAAAACAAAGCAATAAAAATAGGTCACATGAATCATCTTACACTAATTAATGTTGCTCTCATTTGCATATTATCCTATTTAAAACTCTTATAAAAAATTTTGTTACAATTTCCTGTCTTATAACATAAGATATTAATAGTCAAATTTTCATGCATTAAAGCTATTTTTTTATCTAAATATCTTACTTTTAAGTTTGTAAGCTCAATTTTACACGCCAGTGTATTTATTATAAAATTTTAAGAAGGGTATAATAATTTGCTATGATTTAAAATCAAAATATAAATTTTTCGAAAATAATTTTAAAAATATAATGAATATATTGAAAAAAGTAATCATGCAAATGAAATTTAAAACTATTAATTCGTAAATCTAAGTAAAAATGTCCAATGAACAATATTTTAATTTTCAATTTTAGACAGCCAAATGGCTAGCAATGAAAACATTGAATGCCTGACTTTATTCTGTTTTCAAACTTTATTCATTATTAAAAAAACAAAAGTGATGATTTACGCATACGTGTCTAAGAATTTTCAAGAATGCGTTACACCTGGTTACTAGACATTTTCATGAAGCTCTGACAGAATCTTATCGTACGCAGGATAAAATAAAAGGTAATATATATATATATATATATATGTATATATATATATATAAATATATATATATATATATATATATATATATATATATATATATATATATATATATATATATATATATATATATATATATATATATAAATATATATATATATATATAAATAAATAAATAAATATATATATATATATATATATATATATATATATATATATATATATATATATATATATATATATATATATATATATATATATATATATATATATATATATATATATATATATATATATATGTATATATACAAAGAATTTAAGCATGAAAACTTGTAATTTATGTTACATACAGTCGATTAATTTTAAAAGTTTCCTTTTTAATATTAAATACTAATAGAGAGTTTGTAATCATTTGTTGGGGAATCCAAAAAAAGTTTAAAAGAGTGATAAAAAAATCATTTTTGAAAAAGAACAGACAATTCAAAAGGAATAGACATGAAAAAATAAACTGTTTATTCTTTCAAAATACATTTATATATAATCTTTGTAAGTATTTATCTGAAGGTTGAATCAATTTGCTTAAAACAGATTATTAGAAAGCCTATTGAAACACATTCGGCCAGTTCCCGGCAAGTATTCGCTTATCTCCTTCTAATGAGAATCTTGTATCAAAAAAGCGAACTTTTCGGAATGATAGGTCACCAGTTCAATCCCAGCCACTGTTGAACAATAGAAGATTGATATTGTAGTTTTCAATTCTGCATGTATATCCGTCTGGAGGGATGCTATTGAGTTTTCCTTGTGACAAGTGAATATGATTATACGTGAAAAGTCTTTACGGGAGATAAATACGCTATGGGAATTCTCAACGAAGTCTTACAGAATTTTGGTTGTCCACTATATGTGGTGTCAAATATATTCCTACACAGTGTGGTCCCCGAGATCTAAAGTTGGAACCACGTTTCTTGCCGGATTTAATTCCACCCACTGCTGAATAAATGGAGATGAGTGTTAGTATTTTGCCTTCTGCGTGCACTTCTCTCGAAGTTGGGGGATTTAGAAATTTTATTGATTTCTTTTGTAACACGTTAATACCTCCCATTTTCTATTAAAAAATTCCAAGGCACAAGACGCCGCTATTGTTCAATAGCATTATAGCAATCTTCACTTCTCCAGCTAAAGGGTTACCAGTGTGCTCCTTTGTGGTAAAATACCATTGATCAGAATGAAAAGTTTCTGGTTTGATCCCAGTCTCAGTTAAATGGAAAAAATATGGTGATAGAGACTGATTATTTTTCCAGCCATCTGTAAGAAAATAGATGTTGCATATGTATGCTGAGGTGTTGTCGTGACACATGTTGTGTAGAAGATGTTTTCTCCGTTGCGACGGGTATATGTTGTCCGCTGTCTATGAGAGGTATTCATGTAAGTCAATAATACTAAGAAGAGTTTAAAAATAAAGCCTTAAATAATCTTCAGATATTAGACTTATCATTTCGCAGTATCAAAATATTTCTCCATAGAGCTCGCTAGGTGACAGCGAAGGGACCACACTTTTAAGAAGAAAATATTTGGATTTGATCACAGTCACACGTGAACAATAGCAGATGACACAGCATAGTGGATAGCTTAACAATGGAAGAATTTTGTAAGGCATTTTTGGGTTATATTTACGTGTCCCAATGAAAGAAATCAGAAAAATTACCGAGTACACATTCCAAAAGCTGTGTATTGAAAAAATCAACACAACTCAGTCGTTGTCTCTCAATAAATCGGGTCGAGTATGAATTCACCACTCCAAAAAGCGTGATTCTGCAACTAACATGGGGAGTCAGGATAGGTATTTGTCTGTTTCTCAGAGTTTTTCTATGGCAACACTTAAACACACACAGCTCATTATATATGAGAAGTCCTCCTATAGAAATTCTAGTTGTTCTCATCGAATGTCTGAATGCTTTATAGAATGGTTAGCTAAGTGTAAAATGCTTTTAATTTAGAGAAAAAGAAATAATCACGAGGTGATAAATTTAGCACGTATTATGAAGACTGCCTATTTCCTACATCAACATTTGAGAGTTGTGAGATTTATGATACCTGGCATCATCAGGCAAGAGGATGGTAACATCACTCACCATGCTCCAGCATTTGGGAGATTCAATTGTGTGTGAGTTTTAGATACGAATATATTCCTCTCTCATAACAAAAAGAAAGCTCGCATTTCCTATCAAGGCCATTTTTTTACTGTTCTGCAATTTCAAATACTTTACACATTTGCGAGCTTACATTTTACCTACACGAACAACAGAGCTAAGACAACTTGCGGTATCTGCCTCTCTTTTCCAGAAGAAATATTTCACATGTGAGAATTATTCTTCAAATATTGCTGTTTATAACTTTCCTTAGATTCATCCTGTCAGTTAAGTTCATAGATGTTGCCATTAAAAGATGTTGATCTGATGTCTTAAATAATCTGCCTTCTAATATAAGATAATATGGAAAGAAACAATTTGTGAAGTTCAAATATGCGAAAAATTATCTTTAATTCTCTAAATACATTATATCGAATCTAACTCTCAGTTTTCTGAAGGTATGGACACTTCACTTGATTGTTTTCTTATTTTTACTGCGTGCTTCTTTTCCATAACTAAATGTGAAAGAGAGAACTTAATAGAAACAATGCATTGAGTTATTTAAAAAGGCAATATCTGTTAATGAAGGGAGGAATTAATACTAAATTCAAATCATTTGAAAATTATTTGAAATAACAAGAGACTCTCTTGTTCAAGAAAAAATATCTACTATTAAATACTTTGAAAAGCACAAATCAATTCATCGCTTAATAAAGATTATATATACAACCGTCAGTCAGATTCTAAGAGCAAAAAGACTAGAAACGGAAAAAATATTAATTATTGTGTTTTGTTATTTTTCTGATACTGCATACTCAATGTTAAAATTTAATATCTCTGCGCACCAGATGGCGCTAACACAAAAACATCGTTCTTTGTCAATCAAACAATAAAATTTGTAAACAACGGACGTGTCGTTTCTATGTACCAATATTTTGGTCCGTCAAGAGCTGGAACATGAAACTAGCTTAAAATTTTTATGGTGAATGCATAGAAGTGGCCAACGACTGTTGAATCATAAGACAACATCAAAACGAATGATTGGGAAAAGGTCACAAATTTAAAATGGATACCCTCCTTAAAACCAAAAAGATAATAAACTCGTTTAATTTCGCAAGTCAATAGCTTACAAACTCAAACAAATTCTCTTTCTATTATTGAAGTGTATGAAAATAACGTAAATTCTTTAGACGATGAAATAAACAAATTAAATAATGATATTCTTTATGCATATGTTCTGATTCAGAATTCGATACATTTGAAAGCGAAACGCATGAACTGATTTCTAAAATAAATAATCTAAAAATTATTCTTAAAGACGAATCAAGGAAACTTTCTAATAATGATTGTCATAAAGAATTAACTAATGTCAACAATGTTAAACTTCCTAGAATAGAATTACCAGTATTCACTTCTATTTACATAGATTGGATTTCTTTTCGTGATTTATTTTTATCGAGTGTTGGTAATAATGCTAATTTATATAAGTAATAGTCAAAAATTGCAATATCTTAAACTTTCCATTAAGGGAGAAGCATTTACATTATTACAGTCTATTCAAATTACAGATGAGAATTTCAAATAAGCTTGGGATATGCTTACTGAGAGCTTTGAAACAGAAATCATAAACGCAGCATTAAATAAATTAATTTCTCAGCCTATTCTTAAACATGAATCAGCAGCAGGTTTGAGGAAATTAATTGATACAACACAGCAATGTATTGATATGTTAAGAATACTGAAACAGCCTGTTGAGCATTGGGATACAATTATTATTATTCTTTAAAAGGGTAAGCTTGATAATGAAACACTGAGAGTATGGACGTTAGAACAATCAAACAAAAAGTTTATTCTTACGCTGAATTCAAAACATTCATGTTGAATAGATCGTGTGCGCTTTCATCGTTTGGCGAAGTGCCAAAAAGATAAAGTAGGTCAATTTGATGGGAAAACTATTGCAAATCAAAAACAAAATAAATATTCTTTTTCATCTCAGATCGTTTCTAATTTATGCATTTATTGTCGAAATGATTCTCATTCACGATTATATAATTGTGATAGTTTCTTAGATCTTCCAGTAAAAGAAAAATGGAATTTAATTAAAAAACATTATTTATGCGCTAATTGTTTAAAATATAGTAAAACTCATCCTATTTCTAAATATCGCGCAAGCATGTGTAAATTATGTTCGAAACCGCATAATACATTATTGTGTTTGAAAAATACACATGATACAAAAATTGACACACAAACAACAGATAAATTTTCTACTATTAGTAGCAATAAAGTAGTTGTACCAGTAACAAAAACAGTTTTATTGCCAACAGCAATTGTTAATGTTAAAGACATTAATGGTACATTACATAAATGCAGAATTCTTATCGATTCCGCCAGCCAAGGCTCATTTATTAGGGAAATTTGTGTAAATTTATTGCAACTTAAACGTAATAGAGTTAACATAAATGTTGATGGGCTTAGTTCTCGAAATGTATGTAAGGTTTCAGGTTCGGTATCATTGCAAATATCATCTCTATTTTTTAAAATCACACATATCACTGTAGATGCATTAATTATATCCAAAATCACTAGTGGTTTTCCTCAATTCAAAATTGATGCTTCAGCATTAACTTTATTCAAAGAAATACAACTGGCCGATGTTAATTGCTTACAGCCTGGTCCTATAGACATTCTCCTAGGTGCAGATGTGTTTGGAGAAATCATGATCAATAAAAACATTACTATTCCTGGACATTCGTTAACTGCATTAGAAACAATTTTCGGATGGGTTGTTTTAGGCAAAACAAACCATATCTCAAAAACAATAATTACAAATCACGCTAGTTGTACCACACTCGAGTATCAACTTGATAAAACTTGGCAACTAGAAGAAGTTTCTGAAACAAAACCTTATTCAAAGGAGGAAATCGCATGTGAAAATCACTTCGAAAAAACATTCTTTCGTGATTCTACAGGCAGATTCACTGTCAAATTTCCATTTAATGACTCAAACAATGAACTTGGTTCATCTAGAGACATTGCATTGCGCCGTCTTCAACAAACTGAACGTCACTTTTCTAAAAATCAATCTCTACTTGAACAATATCATAAATTCATGGACGACTACATAAAACTGGGACATATGGGATTAAATAGATTAGTAAAGTTGATGTTCCAGCCAAATCTAGCTTTTATCTTCCACACCATCCAGTTCCCAACAAAAGTGGTGACAAGTTCTGGGTGGTGTTTGATGGATATGCTAAATCAGCCAATGGTGTTTCTCTTAATGACTCTATGTGGATATACTCATGGTGGGACCGCAAATACAGACTGATTTAACTACATTGCTTATTAAATTTAGGATGCATAAAATAGCGGTTGCTGAAAACATCGAAAAAATGTACCGACAAGTAGCTTTACAAGATTCAGATTTCTAAAGAATCGTCTGGCGCAAATCAAAATATGACGCAGTGAAGGATTATCGATTAACTAGACTGACTTATGGCACCGCCTCAGCACCATACCTGGCTATAAAATGTCTACAAAAATTAGCAGAAGGAGAAGCAGAAGCAGAGAAGTATCCATTAGCTTCTAAAGCAGTTCTCGAGGACTTTTATGTTGATGATCTCATGTCTGGAGCGAATTCAGTTTCCCAAGCCACGGAACTGCACCAACAATTAATGCAAATGTTGTCAAGTGCCAAATTTCCCTTGAGAAAATGGGCTTCAAATTCTAAAGAATTTTTGAACTCAGTTTATCCAGATTTACAATTATCAAACACTTCTTTAAGCTTAGACAATGATGAAACCGTGAAAACATTGGGATTACTTTGGCAACCTGAGTTGGATGTATTCTTTTTCAAAACTAATCAACCATCTCTTGAAAATAACTAAGCAGACATTGCTCTCAAAAATTGCTAAACTATTTGATTCTCTTGGATGGTTATCTCCAATTACTATTCAGTATAAATTATTAATTCAAATACTTTAGAAAAATCAATTGCAATGGGACGGTACTATTCCTTCAGCCATAGCATGTGAATGGAAGCAACTTATAGAAAAGTTTACTTCCATTCTTTTCTATAAGTTAAAGTAAGTTAAATCTTTGTTCGTGAAAAACGTTAAAATCCCCAGATTCTTATTTTGTGATTCAAATAACCAATTTCAACTTAATTTATTGTCGCTCAGTCTCAAGTACTGGTGAAATTAAAGTTCATCTAGCAATAGCTAAGAAAAAGATTGCGCCACTTAAAACTGTTTCACTTCCGAGATTGGAAGTATGTGGTGCTCTGCTGTGTGTGTTAACTAAATTGATGAACCTCACTTGGAAAGCTATGAACACACCGATTTCCCAAGCTCAATTTTATACAGATTCTACTATCGTTCTATCCTGGATTGGTTCTTCTGCCAGCCGATGGAAATGCTTTGTGGCCAACAGAGTGGCAAAAATACAAACTCTTTCTTTCCCTACCCAATGGCATCATGTTAGTGGAGACATTAATCCTGCTGATCTTGCAACTCGTGGCACATCATCTTCTGAACTACTTTCTTCATTATGGTTAAATGGTCCAAATTTTCTTTATAATTCACTATTTCAGATAAAGCAGCCTAAACTATCAGTAAGTGATCCTGTTTCAGAAGAAAGGTATTGTACTTTACAATCAACCACAGAGAGAAAACAAACATTCCTTTACTGACATTGATATTTTTCATAAATATTCATCCTTTTCTAAACTTAAACGTATAACAGCTTTGTGTTTAAAGTTTATGAACAATTGCAGAAATCCTATGAAAAAATGAACTGGATTTTTACAAACTTGTGAATTAACTAATGCTGTGCATGTGTTAATAAAAATAGTTCAAACTAATGAGTTTAATAATGAGATCAATGCATTACAAAAAAGTAAAACAAAATCATGTAATAGTAAAACTGTATCTCTAAATCCATTTCTTGATAATTCAGGTATAGTTAGAGAAGGTGGTCGTTTGAGACATGCAAATCTAGTATACGATCAAAGACATCCTATTTTGCTGCCAACAAGGCATATATTAACTGATCTCATTGTTAAATATGTTCATGAAAATCTTTTGCATGCTGGTTCACAACTTGTTCAATCATGTATTGTTGAACAGTATTAGATTATAGGTGTTAGGAACGTAATTAGACATTTAATCATAAAATGTGTAAAAATGCTGTTGAATAAGAGCTTCTGTAACCAATCAGACGATGAGCGATTTACCATCTTCTCGTATTTCTCCTGCTCCTGCATTCTTACGATGTGGAGGAGATTATTCTGGTCCTTTTCAAATTAAAGCATGTAAAGGTAGAGGTTTAAAATCATACAAAGGGTATATAGCACTTTTTTTTTATTTTATTACAAGAGCTATACACCTAGAATTAGCTACTGATTTATCTGCAGATGCGTTCATTGCATCTCTTAAGAGATTTATTTCTCGTAGGGTAAAGGTAGTGATGTATACAGTGACTGCGGTACTATATTTATTGGTGCGAAGCCCAAACTCATGGAAATTGAAAAACCTAGGAACTACAAAAATTATAATCAAAATGTAAGCAATTTTATGTCTGTAAATGGTATTAATTGGCATTTAAATGTTTCAGATGCACCTCACATGGGTGGACTATGGGAAGCTAGCATAAAGTCTACCAAATTTCATTTAAAACGCGTTACAGGGGAGACAAAACTTACCTATGAAGAATTTGAAACATTGCTAACTCAAATAGAGGCTTGTCTTAATTCTAGACTTTTAACTGCATTATCTACCGATCCAAATGACTTATCAGCCTTAAAACCTGGCCATTTTATTATTGGTAGGGCATTAACAAGCATTCCTGAACCAAATTACGTTGATACAAACATTTCTTTTCTTTCAAAATGGCAGCATATTCAAAAAATGGTGCAACAGTTTTGGAAACGTTGGCATATAGAATGTCTCACACGATTGCAACAAAGGCCAAAATGGCTACTGCCGACTAAAAATTATCAAATTAATCATTTTTGCCTTTTAAAAGAGGACAATTTACCCCCAACAAAATGGAAAATGGGTAGAATAATTCAATTGCCCCCTGGACTTGACAATAATGTTAGGGTAGTAACGCTTAAAACATCAGTTGGTATATACAAAAGAAACATAACAAAATTATGAAAGCTTCCTGTGTAATGCCAATTTCATGATTTAATTTAAATAAAATTTCCTTTCTTATATATGTACAATTTTATACTTCTATTGCATATAAACATATAAAACTTTCTTTCATTTATGTGTTTGTTATATATTTTTTCATTTATGTTGTATTACTAATATTTATTTGTATATGCATGTTGCATATAACCAGTTTCATTGAAATAATATTTCAAGGTGGGTGGCATGTTCCGACCCTGTATACTCAATGTTAAAATTTAATTTCTCTGCGCACCAGATGGCGCTAACACAAAAACATCGTTCTTTGTCCATCAAACAATAAAATTTGCAAACAACGGACGTGTCGTTTCTGTGTACCAATAGTTATAGAAAAAAAATTAAACCCATTACAAAAAGTCATAAAGTGGTTTTCTTGAAAAAAACGCATACGTAGATTTATAAACATGAATTCCATTTTTTGATTGTAAGGTTTATACTGTCTTATTTGTGAATAAAAATTATAAAGTAGCTTCGATATAGATGAAATCGCAGGCTAATGAAGATAAAAAAATCAAAATATACTGTCAAAAAATATACCTAAGTGAAAATCATTAAAATCTGCGCAGGTTTTTTTCTCTTAAAAAAATGAAATTTTTATTGAATGGACAATTTTCTTTTACCTTTTATAGACTAATCGAAAAAATCCTCTTTTCTTTGGATATATCCTGAAATTATATAAGAATCGTTCTTTATTGAAATGAAAAGCTTATAAGAGCAACATAAAAAAAATTGTAGTTAGAATAACTATACTATTTGTCTTAACATACTGAAGGTAAGAATTCCTTAACACAGTTTTCTATGTAAAAAAAAATAAAAATTTTAAATTTTATTATTTCAATGGTTAACTATCAGCTTTTTCATAATTTTTAAATCTAGTTTTTTTTCCTTCACCGAACAATCATTTTAAAAAATAGCCATTTTTAAAACATTTTTGTGTTTTTATTTAATAACTCACTCACTAACATATTGCCTGTTTAGTTATATACTTATCTTGAGGATTCAACAATCATGGATTTCTTTAAAATATCATTTATCACTAAGAATAATATATATATATAAGTGCTTTTATAAATTAAATAACTTGAGTTTTAAGCAAACGGCGATATTTTCTCAGATAACTTTATAGTTTGCATTTTATAGATTTCTGTAAATATAACCTAGTTCTTTTTTGAACGAAGTAAAATGCTTAATTTAAGTACTTGATTCTTATGTAAAACAAAGATATGTTATAAATATGATGTAGTTGATGAATTAACATTTTGATATTATAGAACAGAGAGCTATCGAAATTAAACATTTGCCCTCAAAGAGTACTTGTGGACGTTCTACTAAGCTGAACAGAAAAAAATTTGGACAGCAGACACTTCTGATAATGTTGTTGTTGTTGCTGATCCCTGTTGTCTAGCAGCGCTAGACCAAGTCTATGATATTGTACACTCTCAGGAAATCAATGACCAATAATGGTCGCTCCAGAAGATCTTCTTTATCTAGTCCCAAGCACTCAAGGATATGATCCGGAGTGGCTTGGCTTTTGGAACACTTAGCGCAAATTGGAAATTTCTTTTCTTTGTTGTTAAATGCCATTGATCTTAGGTGGCCACTTCGAAAACGAGTTATTGTAGTTTGTTCCAGTCTGCTGCACCGGAGGGATAGAGATCCGCCAGGACGATTACCCTGGTACCAATGGTGCACGGGGGAATGGCAAATGCAGACCGAACAAGGCCTTTCTGTCTAGAGTATAGTTCAGAGTAGGTAAGAGACGCCGGAGTAAGCAAAGGCTCGTCAGTACCTCTTTTTGCTAGGGCATCAGCCAATTCGTTACCCGCAATGTCTACATGGGAAGGGATCCACTGTAAGTGAATCTCACGAGATAAGGAGAGTCGTCTAAGCTTGTCCAAGATAGCTACTCCTGTATTATCACGGACTCTGTGCCAGTTAGTAAGATGTCTGATAATGTGCTTGGGATATCTGAAATAAAAAATAGTGCAAAATATCATAAACAAATTTAACAAATTGTTGCATTAACATATACAAATTACACTTACGATAAAAGTAAAACGTTGCTCCTGCCACAATCAAATCAGCATTGCAGAATGCCGACGTTGGTAGAAAGAGCACTGCTAAAATAAACTGTGCGTCATAGGTATGACGGATAATTCAAACGGCTTAAACAACATCTATACCACACAGAGAAAATACACACACAACACAATGCGAAAACATTAGAACATTAAGCAAAACAACTCTAACCGACATCTTCGAACAGCAGCAGTCTCTAGGGTTAGAGCTTATCTGATTCTGTGTCAGTTCGTTTACGACACTTTAGAGGGCGTTGCTCTGTTACAGAATCCCTCTCTGGCTCTAAAATCGTCTTGATGATGAGCCAGAATTTGATTGTCTGATTTTTGGTGGTCTCCCCTGTTTTCTTAAGGGAGCGACTGGACCTCTGTCTTTTGATGAAGGTAGTTGGTATTGCCTTATCACATTCGTGTGATATGTACCTAACACTTGATCGTTTGATGCAGGATCTGCAATATCATATGTCGTTGGAGATCTGTTTGTGAGTATGAGGTATGGATCTTCACGTCTTGACATAAATTTTTTACTTTTCTTGTTCCTGGAATTACTTATTTGATGCAAAAGTAATTCCACGCTTTGTCACCTGGTTTATAATAAGCCTGCCTATGTTTTTTGTCAAAATACACCTTTCTTCTATCTTGTTTTTGTTCTACTCGCTCCCTGGTTTGAGGAGTCAAACGAGCAAACTTTCTCAAATAAGGCGTTATTTCAGCGACAAAGTTGTCATTATTAATATTTGATCTCATGTCGTGATGAACATCATCCGTCGTTCAAAGCTCTCTGCCGAATTGCAGATAAACGGCAGTGTGACCAGTGGTGTCACTTCTTGCTGTAATCATGGCAAAACGAACCATAGGAAGATGTTCTTCCCAGGTAACATGTGCATCACCTACTAAGATGGCTAATCTAGGTTTCATATCTCTGTTCTTACTTTCAGAGGGATTCTCTTGAGGATGATAAACAGGGATGAGGTCCTGTTTGATATTTAACAGATGACAAGTCTGCTGCATGACGGCACAAGCAAATTGAGATCCGTTGTCACTGATTAATCTTCGATGAAGTCCATAGCGTAGATAAACTTCCTCAAGTAGCATTTTTGCACAGTTTGACGCTGTGGCTTCATTAAGAGCAAATAACTCAACCCTTTTGGTACTCGTGTCTTCTACAATAAATATCCATTTCTTTCCTGTTGGGGTTTCTGGAAGGGGACCAAAGAGATCAATAGCAAGAGTTTCGAATCTTTGCGCATAAACCGGTGTTCTAAGCAGACCAGCGGGTTTCTGATTTGTTGGCTTACTGATTACATTCTGCATATATTTTGACATAATCTGAGATGTACTTTCTCATGCCTAGGAAATAATATCTGTAAGCTATCTTATTGTAAATACCTTACATGCCATAGTGACCAGTTGTAGGAGCATCATGGTTTCTTGCAGAATTCTTTATCGTTCTTAAATGGGAACAACTAATTGGACATCGTTTGAATTTGTTTCAGGTGAATAACGATACAAAATACCTTCATTCACCATATATCTTCGACTGATATAGTTTGCAAAGTTTTCATCCTTATCATTGTGTGTGTGTGTTTTCCAAAAAATCGATAATTATCTTCAGATCTGGATCTACCAACTGTTCCTTACGAATATCACTTGATTTCCTAGTTGGCAAATCGACAGAGATTGCATGCATTTCACAACTTGGATCATCATCATGAAAGTAGGTTGGTCTTGATAACATATCGGCCACAACATTTACTTTTCCAGGTGTATATTCTATTCCCAAGTTGAATGATTAGATCTTTAAAGCCTAACTTTCTAAGCGTCCCGAGGGAGACTTTATGCGTCGAGGCCATTTAAGAGGTTGATGATCAGAAGCAATAATAACTTCTTGATGGTCAATGTAGCCACGAAATTTTACCAATACCCAAACTACTGCTAAAGCTTCGCACTCATTAGTCTAGTAGTTGCGTTCTGCTGGAGTCAACATACGACTCGCATATTCGATTACATGTCCTTCTCGGCTACTTACTTATAGAGGGACTGCACCTAGGGCATAGTTACTTACATCGGTGTGAATTATAAAAGGCATGGATCCATCTGGTTGCTTTAACACAGGGGCTATTGTCAAGCGTTCTTTCAAAGTTTCAAAAGCATTTTGCTGTTCGAATTCCCAAGACCTATTGACTCTTTTCTTAGTTAGGTTGCAAAGAGGTCATGCTATGTCCTCAAAGTTCAGAACATATCTTCTAAGCCATGAGCAGATTTGTAAGAACAATTGCAGTTCTTTGACATTAGTAGGAATAGGAATTCTTTGAATGAATGCAATTTTCTTTCGATCAGCTTCAATTCCATTTCTGGTGATCCAAAATCCTAAGTACTTCACATGTTCACAGGAAAATTGAATTTGTCTTTATTTGCATGAAGTTTAAGTATAGAAAGTCTTTCAAATGCTTGTCAAATGTATCTAATAGGACTATTATATCAACCAAGTATGAAAGTACGTAAACATCTTTCAAACTACTTATGAATTTGTCTATTAGGCGATGAAAAGTGGCAGGGGCATTTCTTAATCCAAAAGGCATACGTAAATAATGATATGTGCCAAAAGGACAAATAAAAACAGATTTTTCCAAGTCAACCTCATTTACTTGAACCTGATGATAACCAGATAGTAAGTCAATAGTAAACATATAAGATGTCAGTATAGTCTCGTTCAAGAGATCATCCATTCGAGTTAATGGGTAAGTGTCAGGTTTTGTAGCAGCATCGAGACCTCTGTAATCTACACATAATCCGATTTTTACCATTGGGTTTGTGGTGAAACACTTCTGCTCGGAAGTTGGCAGCAGCAGCTAGAAAAACTTTCTACCTGAACATTGGCAACACCAATCTTCTCCGAACAATACCGCATGGTGAGCAACGGAGCACATTCACGTTTCCCCCGACGATGTGAACGGACTAGTTTAGAAATCGTTTCTCTCTGAGATTTTGTGTATTTACAATTTTTAGCATTTCTTTAATTAGCAATAAAATTCAGTTAATTTCAATATAAAGTGTGCGCTGCCATTATTTAAAAACCAGTTAACCTGCCCACTATAGGCTTTTCAACGAGTACATCAGGAACAGGATAAGCAGATTCACATGGTTTCATTATGTTCTTTGCTAACAGCTCATCAATTTGTTCTTTAAGTATTTCTTTCTTCGCCGGAGACATACGATATGGTGGAATAGATACAGGATGAGGGTTCAATGTCTCTATTCTGTGTTTAATTAAAGGAGTGGGCTCTCCCCCAGGATCAAAGCAATGCTTGTAATTTTGAAGCAAGCAATTTAGTTTTTCTCGCTGTGTCTCTGTTAGATGTCTCCCTTCGTCACTCCTCAAGTGAACTGCAGTTGTAATTTCTGGCACTATTGAAGTTTCAAAAGAGTTTTATGCTTCCCTTTCTTTAGTAGGTTTTACGTAGAACAAATACTGTCTCTGCAGATTTTCACAAAAATGTCAGGTCCCATTTTGAACATCAAGAGCAATACCAGCTCCGTGGAGAAAATCTCTTCCTAAGAGTGTGCTGTTATTCTTGGCTTCAGGTAGAACGAGAAGTTTTGTTGACAGACTTTTACCTGCAATATACAGATTGACAATAATTTTAAGGGCAACATGGACTGAAGTTTTCCATCAGCTAGAGTGAGCGAAATTTTCTTGGTTTTAAAGGCAACTCCATAATCTCATAAAAAGTTGTATAACTTTTCTCCTGCAACAGAATGTGAAGCACCAGTATCTGCACGAACTACAATCTTCTTACCAAGCAATTCAAAAACAATCATACTTGACAGATCTGTAGTTATATTATTAGTGAATAAGTTCCTTCAATTAACAGTTGTATATACAACTAGAGCTTGTGCATGTATGACATTTTGATCTGATTACTCCAGGCAATCCACAACCGAAACATTGACTGGATGATCTTCCATCTAATGTAAAATTGGAGAAACTATCTATTGGAACTTTTGAACATCGATTTCAAGCGTTTTCTGGAGCATTAACCTCAGGACAGAATTTTCTATCTGGGATAATTTTCCTGTTTTCATTTCTTGGATATGTTTTCTTTATAGACTGGTTCAATTGCTTCTTTGTTCCTTGCCTGACACTCTCATAAGCACTTAGTTTTTGAACTAAATCTAGTGAATTAACCCAATTTGCCTACGAGTCAAGAAAATGGTCTTTGACATCCGGTGAAGTTCTTTTCTTAATCTGATCAGCGTTTATTAAGCTTTTGAGTTGATCAAAAGTTGTAACATTCATTTCTCTTATCCATCCCTCAAAATAAGAAGCTAATTTAAAGTAAAAATCTCGCCATGTGGTATCAGAACTTTTCCTGTGTTGAGAGAATAACTGTCAAAACTTATCAGCAGTAACCCTAAATCTTTTAATAAGCATTTCTTTCACCTTTTGATAATTTTGAGCATCCCGTTCATTTTCTCTAAAAAGCAACTGTGCTACTTCAGCTGACAAAGAACCAATTAAATAAGGTTATCCAAGAAGATTCGAGAAGATTCATAAATTTCATACAATGTGAACACATATGACTTTATTTATTGAATAAGTTTCAATAATAAATCTTAATATAGTTATTTTCTATAAAATAAAATATATATTCACAGAGAAATAAAGGTGTAAGTTTGATATCCACCTCTAAGTGATTTCTCGCCAAATCTAGCTCCCTTTGCTTGATTATAGTGTTGACAATTTGAGTTTTTGTTTTTATTATAGTGTTGCCGAATTCAGTTTTTGCTACTTTTCAGATTTTTTTTTTGTTGCCAGATATCGTTTTTCTCGTGTTTTACATCATTTTTACATCATATACATGCTTCTTTTCAGTGACAACAGTATTTTTAGTTTCACTTCAAGTTTAGTTTTACTTTTCAATTCGTACCTTTTGTTCTACGTTTCAATTCGAAGAAATTTGACAGCTGTTTGCTGTTGTGTTTCGTTGTCGCCAGCGTCCAACCATCGTAAAGTGTTCTTTTTCCAATTTTATTTGGTATATTTATTATATATTTTGCTAATATATATATATATATATATATATATATATATATATATATATATATATATATATATATATATATATATATATATATATATATATATATATATATATATATATATATATATATATATATATATATATATATATTAATTTATAATTTCATTTATCTTTTATATTTTTATCATCGTAAAATTTATTAAATCCTGTTTCTCCATATTTATTTTTTATTTCACTATGGATATCGTGCCAGAAATTAAACTCTGACTTTTATATTCATTTTGTATTTTGCTGTGCGTGTAAAGCGCCTGACGGAAAAAGAAGGTATAAGAATTTTATTTTAGTTATTTTCTTCAGGGATAGAATTCCTAGAATTGTGTGTTATGTATTTAAATTTCCATAGTAAACGAAATTATAGTCGTTCTATTTTTTTTAATTATTCTAGATTTGCTTACTTTTATGTAGTAATGATTTCTATCATTCTATCTTAAATCACTGAAATTCATTATTTTATTTATTTTTAACAAGCTGTTTCTAAATGTAATTATTTTTGCTACTAAATATTCCCTTTAATTTTAATTCTGAAATATTTTTAAATCGAATCTTTAAAAATACTAAATAGTTAAAATCTTAAAAATTTTTTCAAATAGAAACCTATTCTTAATACGATTACTGTTTTCTTATATACCGTTAGGCTTAGCAATTTGAAATCGTTGGGAAAACCCCGCTTTATTTATACGCTTGTTAATATTGTTTTTTTTATTTAGTGTTAGGCCTAGTAATTCGTAATCGGGAAAACCCCGGTTTCTTACGCCGATTGGCACCCATTGAATTGAAGCGATTGAACGCTTAGAATTTTTAATATGATTGTTATTTCTGCTTTTTTATTTTAAAAATTTTAAATTGGGTTAAACTACTGCCTTTTATTTGCGGCAATTGGTACACAATCTGGGTTGCGACTTTTTTCGTCGCTGCTTGGTGACGAAAAAACTTGCAATGATCACCATTGGAGTTCTAGTTCCGAAATAAGATTCTCTTTTAAGAATTATTTAGCTACGAGAAAAAAGGATCCCTTCCTTCTTTTTGAAAAAGCACTTGAAAATTAATAAATCTGTTTCGAGAACAGAATCCCATTCCTGAAAGAAAAGAAAACAAATCACGCTCGTGGCTTCTCGGCGACAGTAGTCTGGATGACTAACTTATTTTCGAACAATATTGAGAATTTCGTTTTTAAAGTAATCTGATTTCGCCTTTGTGATTCAAAATACATGATTGAATTACATAACTACTTAAACAAATTAAAATATCAACAACTATTTCACACATTGATACAAAACAAGTGCAAAATAATCATAAAATAGAAATGAATAACAAAGAGACATGCAAGGGATTAAAGCATATTAGCTAGATTTCTGCTGCTCGAAATGATTATTTTTAAGCTTGGTAAGCCAAAGTTAATAATTATACAATTGTTTGGTTAAGCAATTAAACTCTGTGAGTTTGATTAAACTCATTAATTCTGACGATTTGACAAAAGTAATTCATATCAAAAAAATACTTATCGTTTCTTCGAATTCGGCCGCACGTTTTGGGTGTCAAAATCTCTGTGTCATAGGCATGAAAAATAATCCAAAGGACTAGCTTAATTTTTATTTTTACTGAACAACATATATACCACACAGAGAAAACTCACACACAACTCAAAACGAAAACATTAGAACACTAAAACAAAACAACTCTAACCGACATCTTCGAGCAGCAGCAGTCTCTAGGGTTAAGGCCTGTTTACACGTTCCGAGTTTCTCGTCCGAACTTCCTCGGAACCCGTTGCCATCGCGAAATCGGAGTGTGTAAACACGTTCTCGGATGTCGAGCTCCGATCTCGGAGAGAAGTAAAACATGTTCTACTTTTCCATCCGAGATTTTCGCCCACAGCCAATCAGCTTTATGGAAGAGTGACGTCATCGAAGAACACGAAAATCGAATATTTCAACCCGAAGAATTTTCTTCGTCAAACAGTTGTTTTCTTTTTGAGACATTGACAAAATGAATTGGGCAAAAGAACAAATCGAAATTCTAATTGAAGAATATAAAGGGTAGCCATATTTATGGAATGTAAATTCTGTGTTGATTATCACAAGAATTTCAGAAACAAAGGATACGTAGAGCTGTCTGCTGTATTAAATATATCATCAGACGAAATTTAAAAAAATAATTTAAGAAGCCTATTCTTATGTGAACAAAAATATTTTCTTCTATTAAAAAATTAATAAATAAGATTTAAATTATTGTAATTAATCTGCATTTTCTGATGAGATGACTTTAATTAACACTGTTCTATTCCTATACATTTTAAGGAATTCAAAATGATGTAAATAACTTGAATCTTAAAGCTTTAAACAGGTTAATAAAAATGAATAAAGGGAATCACATTATTCCAATGATTTGATAAAAAAATATTTGGTTTTAAAATAGTTTTTATCAAAGCATTAACAAGAACTCTCTAGAAAAAAGTTATGATTTGAAAACCAATGAAAATCTTTTGTTTGAAAATTATTGTCATTTCTATGATTTTTCTGTTTCTTTCTTAAACTAATAAATCATGTTTATTAGAATAATTAAATATTAAAAAGTCGACAAGTCTAATAAAAATTTTCCCTTATTCTAATCAAAATTTTTTTATAAGCAGCAATTGTTCCATGCAGATATAATTGAAAAAACTAAATACATTAAGAACAACTTATTGGCTTTATCAATTTTGTTAACAGAATATTATTATTTAATTAAGTTTAATATAGAGGCATAACTTTCTGTCCAATTTAATTTAATGGAGAAAAATATTGCTTAATTCAGTAATACATACATTATTATGATTCAAATGGCCTCACTGAAATATTTTTTATATCTTTGTAAAAATTAACTAGTATTTTTGTGACAAATTATTAATCCTTTTCATATAAGCAAATTAATTTTCTATTAGCTGAAAATAGTTTCTAAAATCTCTTATAAAACCAGTCTTATATCCAGTAATTTCCTCACTGTTATAACACAAGTAATTTCTTTTAAGATGTTAAAAGTCTAGATTTTGTGTAATCAGCTAGATATTTTAATTAACAGCAAAATCAAAATTCTTAATGTATTCTTCATATAATTTCATGAGTTACTTTCTTACATTATATCATTTTCCATAATATTGAAAACTATCAATATAAATGTTTTTATTATAAGTGGGCAAATTATAATATATTGTGTATTTTTATTTAAGCTTTTATAGTATTCTTTTGATTATATTTTGAATAAAAATACAACTGTGAAGGAATTGAAACATTTTATAAATGTACTGAAAATGTTATAAATATTAATATTTTACTGTAATTAAAGCAAGTTTTAGTTTCAAGATTTTTAATGTTCTCTGCTATTTATTAAAGTAGATACTCCATGTAGAAGAAAGGAAAAATAATGTATAGATATTTCTTTATATATATATATATATATATATATATATATATATATATATATATATATATATATATATATATATATATATATATATATATATATATATATATATATATAATCTATACATTTCATGAGACTTTTAAACCTATTTTATTAAGTTTTTAAATTAATGTCTGATTTTATTAGTGTTTCATGTGTAATTAATAACATTTATATAGATAAATTTTTTTCTTAACTTATTTTTCATATTCTGCTGAAATTGCAGACATACTGATTTCTGTATTTCAGATTTATTCAAAAATAAATGCAGTTTAGTGGAATGATGAGCTCTCATTGTAAAAGTGCTTACAGTTTTCATTGCAAAAATGATTAATATAAACACATGATGGCAAAAATGTTTAATATAGATTTTAGCCATAATTCAATAAAAACCTGTTTCTAAATGAAACCTAATCTTTTTAGAATATCTTATAATTTACATTAGAATTTTTAGTATCCATATTTGCTTAAATATGTTTAAAATGTCACTCAATAAGAAATATCTCTTTTTGAATTTTTTTGCTTTGATCTACAATACTATAAGTTAAAATATCAACAAATTCCTATCACAAAAATTGTTTTGACAGCCAAGGTTTAGTCCACACGGATCTATTATTACTTTTATTTTTTCTTTTCGATAATAATGAAGCAGCAGCCACTACCGTCATTATTGTTACGATTTTTAATTCCTCATTCATATTAAAAATAGAGATTAAATAAATTGAACAGCAACAAAGGTAGCGAAATAAAACAGCAACAAATGAAAACTAAAAGCGAAACTACAAACGTTAAAATATCGAATCAGAGAAGTCGGAACGTGTAAACACCACTCTCGGATCGATCGGACGAGAAACTCGTTTCTCGGTCTTGATGACGTCATATTGCAAAATCGGACGAGAAACTCGGAACGTGTAAACAGGCCTTTAGAGCTTATCTGATTCTGTGTCAGTTCGCTTATGACCGTTAGAGGGCGCTGCTCTGTTTCAACTGAACTATTGCAAAGATGGGTTCCTGTGATATGGGTTGCAACAATGGGCCCTTCTGAAGAAGCAACGACGTGGACCAATGTCGAACCATGCTCTTCGATTCATGATGGGGAAATCTGAGTGAACACAACAGTTTAGCCCAGCATACATGATACGATTCTGTATTTGGATCAGTAAAACATGCAGAAATCGTACCACGCATGGGATAATTTGACAGGTTGAGGAAAATTCAAGCAAATCTGATTTTTCTTCTAACTCGGAGCTAATTACAGGAAGTAAACAGCTTCCTATTGACACATGCCTCTTCTCAAAAGGTTGTAAAATATTCTTGATGACACTTGGGAAAAATTATTTACTAAAACTTCACATTTAATTTCCATTTTATTTGTTAAAATATCTATATAGCAAAAAATACAAGAATTCACAGAAGCATTCAGTGATGAGTCTTGTTTGTGGCAAGTTATAAGCATTGACTAAACGAATCAAATACGAAGAAATTGTATGAAAAATTATAAGATATTTATAAAAAAAATTTATGAAAATATGCTTCAATGAATGAAGTGAAAAAGAATTTGCTATATCTTTTATATGTTCATGCAATGAAGTATTACCAAAATATAATGAATGCTTAAAACAATTTGATTTCTATTGTGTTAAAAGATAAAGCATAATTCAATTAATTAATTGCATTAATTTTTTCCATTAATAATTCTATTTAAATTAAGTGATTATCACCTTTTTTGCTTTATAATTAAATGAAAAAATATACGAAAACTTTAAATTTAATTTATTCAATCCAATTTAGATTTTTTAATCTTGTATGATAACAATAATCTAATAAATAAATAACTACTTTTAAGAATTACTTACTTTTAAATATTCCTCGTGAATAAATTTTATAATTGACTCATTTTTACTGTATTGTTTGTATGAAGATTTGAGGAGAAATAATAATTTGTAAATTTTAAACCTTCATACGTCCCACCTGTTGCAAGAAAGAGCAATTTGATCATTTATGGGGTCTTAAGGAACACATAAATGTATCCTTTTTTATAATTTAAAATTTTAATTAAACTTTATTTAACAATACCACAAGCTCTTTATATTGTTTTTCATTCATACTAATATAATTTAAGAAATTCTTATCTTTCAAGTGTATTTCTTTAATCAAATTAAGATGTGAAAGTGATTTATGCTGCAGCAACTAATTTTTTGCAAATTTTTTTTATTTTTAACAATCCAGAGCAACAACCAGCAATATATCTGTATTTAATTTACTCATATTAGTCATCCTAATTATTTTTTCAAAAATAGATACATTTCTGATGTATCAGAGTGAAGTAAAACATATTATAAAATAAAAATTTAATGACAGAAATTACAAGAAATTAATAGACAAATGATAATTCTATATATAGATAATGTGAGAATAAAAAAATAATAAATAAACTTATAAGCACGTGTAGTCAGGAAATAGGCTGAATAATTCTTTTAATTTATGAAACTTTTGGCGATTTTTGTTCTTAATTTACATGTTATACATGTAAACACATGTTAAACTAAAAGCAATAAATGTTTAAAGAATGGCACCCTTGAAAGTACCTAACACTTCTAGCTGTGCTTCCTCTATTCTGGTTAGCAGAATTTGAAGAGACAAGATGCACCGTGTGTGAGCTTAATTACTTTCTACCCCTTAGCATATATAAACGCAAAATCGTAATCGTAAGAAATCTAAAAAAAAATCGTGTATGGCGAGCTTTAGGCGCACTACAAAGGAAGAAGAAAAAGGGTCACAGAATTGCGCCGTCATAGAAAATATTGCTACAGCTGTCGCGGTAGTCAGTATTGAATCGCTTCTAGAAAGAGAGTGTACCGACGATTACGCGTGCCTTTGATATGCTTTGTTCCACAGTCTACCATATTTTGCACAGAATTCTAAATTTTGTGCCCGTATAATATTCAAGATGTTGATCAATTAAAACAGCGGGACCCAGAGATTCGCAAAACATTTGCATTACAATTTCTCGCAAGAATGATTATTGAAGATTCCTGGATATGAAATATTCGGTGGGCGGAAAAATCTCCTTTTCACTTTAATGGACAGTAGAATACCCATAATTGTCACATCTGAGCAACTGTAAACCCCCCACACGTTGTACACCAATCCCTTGCATAATGCGAAATTAACCTTATAGTGCGGGTTCACTGTTTCATTCCTTCTTGAACCACACCTTTTTGAAAAAGTGATCTCTCAAGAATTTAGCACCTGTTCTGAAAATGCACTTCAGTATCGTGACATGTGGCAGACTTCACAGTTCCTACTCTCCAACACCGAGGCTGCCATGAAGAAACCATACGAGTATTAGTGAAAGATGAAGGGCCACCTCACTTCAAAACACAAGTTCAACACTTATTGTCAGTCGAGACTTTCCAACAGCTTGATCTCCCCTATCGCCTGATCTCACATGACTTCTGTTTATGGGGATTTTTGTAGGACAACGTTTTCCGTAACTTTTGATAACTGAGTCTGATTTGAAGACAGTAATAGCTGCCACATTCAAAACATCCCTATTAACTTTTTATCAGAAGTAGAAAGCGTGATTTTCAGAATAGAGTTCGTTGTCGAGTAAAATAGTTCACACATTGAACATTTTAAAGCTCTAATTTAATACTCAGTCTTTCAGAGGCGTTTTTTGTTTAATAAATTGAGAGTGCAATATTGCAGTTATGTCTCAGCCTGTCCTTTTTTTTCACGATTACCCATAGTGTTATCATGTAACTATAATTTAATCTGCTTTTCATTTTTTATTTCCTCGGTTTTTTATCCTCGGAAGTGCATTTGACCCATGTTACGCTTTTTTATTATATACGCAAAAACGATATTTATAAAAGAACTTAAATAATATGCTATTTTGTATGAAATATTTTTAATGTTTAATTTCAAAATAAAGAAATTAACATTAAATTTGTGACGATCACATTTATTACAAAATATTTTAATGACCAATATGATTCTTGTTTAGAACAAAAATGTTACTTTAATATGAATTATCATTAACATATAATTAAAAAACATACAGGTGAAAGAAGTATAACACACAGAACATAAAATTAGAACAATGTGCTTACATTGTTCTAATTTAATCAACATTAATTAACATCATTTTGGTAAAGAAAAATTTTACAATATAGAAAATATATGCTCATATATATATATATATATATATATATATATATATATATATATATATATATATATATATATATATATATATATATATATATATATATATATATATATATATATATATATATATATATATATATATATTAAACTATTTCTATAACCTTTTAACCTTTTGCAAACTCAGGTTTGAGGAAGAGTGGATGAACAAGCAAAAAAGGAAAAAAAAATTTAATTTTTAATAGTAGAACAGCACCTAAATCTACGGGCTGGGTCAAATTGACCCCCATTAAAAAAGCCCATGATGTTATGCTAAAAGTACGCAGTAATTATTAGACAATAACATTTATTCATTTTTAACATTAAATTGTTATAATAAGTGATAAAAAATAATAAGATATTACAATATGGAATATTGTATACAGTGTGTTTGTAAATATGTAGACAATTTGAATAGAAGTATTTAATTTCTTACCAGTCAAGATTTCCTACACAGTTCATGCACATTTTGAGCAACTTCATTTTATATATTTGTACACTTTCCCCAAATCGGTATTTTACAGGCAGAAAAAGTATATACAGTTTTGTTTCTACACTTGAGAGCTTGTGGCAATGAACCCTTTTTAGCATCTGTGTAGATTCTTCAGTAGTATCCGCTTTTGTCTGTGTATCTGACTTTTACTATATGTATGTGTAATAAATAAGCTATATGTAATTTACTATATTAATATGCTATATGTAATTTTACTATATGTAATAAATATGCACTGCGCTACTTTTCAATGGGTTGTTGAAGATACACTGCTCAAAACAAATAAAGGATATTGTAAGTTTTACTTAAAATAAAGATATAAACAAAAATTTTTTTGCTGAAAATGGAAGAAGAGAATCACAAATGAAAATTTTTCTGATTTTCAAACTGTGGAGTATGCTAATTTTGAGCTCGACGTCAAAAACTTCACTTCAGCGGCAGTGAAGGAAATTTGACTTTCAACTGAATAGAAGACAATGAATACAAGGATGATCGGTATTCAGTGACTGCTTTGTTTCGATGAGTTCGATGTCTCAGCGAAGTCATTTAACCGATTCAGAAGCTTGGAGAGTTGTCGGTAGGTTATAAGGAGGCCAAACTCAAGCCGGAGTAGCGCAAGCCATTGGAGTGTCACAAAGTGTGATTTCCAGGATCTGGAACCGTTTTTTGGAGACTGGAAAAGCAGGCCAAAGACCAGGGCAAGGTCGTAGACGGGCAACAACGTCCAATGAAGATCGTTATTTAGTGTTAACGGCTCGGAGACACCGAAATATGAACGCTACTCTTCTCCAACAACACCTTCGCTCGGCTACTGACACCACGGTTTCAACTCCGACTGTCCGAAACCGGTTTCATGGTATAGGTCTGTATGCTCGCTGACCGATGGTATGTGTTAAACTAACATCAAGGCTTCGTCGCGACCACAGGGAGTGGGCAACAGAGCATGTGAACTGGCGGAGAAATGAATGGAGCAATGTTCTTTTTTCTGACGAGTCCCGTTTTCTGTTCATCCTGATAATAGGCGTATTTTCATCTGGAGGGACCGTGGCAGTAGGAAAAATCCAGCGTTCGTGCACGAAAGTGTCAGATTTGGCGGTGGGGGAGTGTTGGTGTTTGGTGGCATCTCCATTGACGGGCGCACAGACCTCTATATCATTCGAGATGGACCTCTGACTGGTCGCCGATATAGGGATGAGATCCTCAGACCTATTGTAGTCCCTTACGCTGTAGCAATCGGAGATGACTTCATTTTAATGGACGATAACGCAGGCCACATCGTGCTAACCTGCTGGAGGATTTCCTTTTCAAGGAAGGAACCGTACGAATGGAATGGCCAGCGTTTTCCCCAGACATGAATCCAATAGAGCACGTTTGGGACGCTCTAAGAAGACGAGTTGCTGGCCACCAACCACCCCCACAAACTCTCCAAGAACTGGAAAGAGCTCTTCTGGAAGAGTGGGACAGAATACCCCAACTCGTGATTAATAGCCTCATTGACTCCATGCCTCAAAAGTGTTCAACGTTGCTGGCCGTCCGTGGAAACCATACCCCCTACTAAAAATGACTTCCTTTGAAGACAACACCTTTTCTTATTCTTTTTTTCTCATATGCACAAATTGTGTTTTTTTCCTTTTGTACGCAAATGTTCAATAAAATGTATTTTTTTCTGTCAAACATGTGTAATTTACTCTCATATAACCTACTACGTCTGTCGACCACGTATCAATCAGCTAAAAAATTTTCCAGCCACAAGATCCACCTAAGACAGCAATATCCTTTAATTGTTTTGAGCAGTGTATTATCTCTTCCTAAGATTTTTCCAGTAGCTTCTTTGTATAAAATCCGTGAATTAATCCCTGCAAGATCAAGAATATTGTAGAATACATGAACTGACCACCTTCTTGATCCTGCCTTCACAAAATATTTCTGAGTCATTTGGTCGGCAATGTCGACACAAAATTTTGTTGAGTTATAAAAGGACATTGTTTCTGGAAGATTTTTTCGGTGATTATTGTCGATATCAACTGTGAATTGAAGGAAGCTCATTAATAATAAATTTTTTATGGTTTTTATATGATAAATTGTGAAAGTTATGTCATAATGCTCCAGTAACAATATATCGTATAACGGCATCTTTACTTTTTTCACAAATTTAGGTACTTCTTTAAGATTTCGTTTCATCGTTCCAGTTAAACTATTGTTCTTCG
Source organism: Latrodectus hesperus (assembly GCA_037975125.1). NCBI lineage: Eukaryota > Metazoa > Arthropoda > Arachnida > Araneae > Theridiidae > Latrodectus > Latrodectus hesperus. Next base: position 20,639,018 of record CM075859.1, read on the forward strand.
TTTTTAACATTTGGGAAAGAATAATATAATGAAAAAATTATCTGTAAAGATATTTCTTCCTTTATTTTTGAAAGGTTCTATAAGACACAAAAAGACATTCGGAGAGAGATAGGTTTTCAGGACATTTCTTATCTTTACCCAAATAAGGAAAACCATTGAGCACGTATTTACTATCAACATCAGCGATAGGACAGAACTTGATATCAAATTTATTTGGTTTAATTGGCATACATTGGACGAACCGACATCTGGCTTTAGACAGAAACGACTGTTCATCAATAGTTATATATGGTCCTGGTTAAAAGCAAGTTATCAAATTTTCAATAAATTTCTTCAAAACTTCAGAACTGAAACAGAATTTATCTTTTATAGGTGTTCAAATAATTTTTTTGTCGAATTGCAAAAATTTCACAAGTTTTCTGAAAAAAGATGGACCAAACAACAGATTATCAAGCTCTAGATTATTCGTATCGTATATACCTGGGAGCATACAAAATTTATATAAAAACACATAGTTCATCTAAAGTTGTTGACCATTCATTTTTACATAATTGCAGATGAGCTTCTTCTTCTGTATAATTTATAATATGACGAAGCATAAGCTCATCTGTAAGTATCCTCCCTAAACTAATTGCATGGCCGTTTTGAACATTTCACTTTGCAAAACTGGTTGTGGGCCACTATTTTCTTTGAAAATATTATATTCAGCGATTCCTCCACGCATACAACTTCTAGAGGTGATGTTTTCCCAACTCGTTCCATCATTTGTAACAAAATTTCCAGAGTTCATTTCATCTGAGTTTGAATCTGATAATTTTTTACGTATATTTACACACATTATTTTTTCTTCCCAGAAGTGGTCTTTGTGATAGTACATTTTACAAGAAAATATTACTTACGATATTTTAATCCAAGGAAATATTTTCTTCCTCTGGAGACACACATTCATTATCGTTGAAAGCAATTTCTTCATTATAATCGGTTTCAGATTTCTTTCCCGATAATTGTTGCATATATTCGAGGGCTTCACTAACTTAAATTGCGCGTATATCTTCCAGCCATTTTCATATAAGATCAATTTTATCTCCGCGTGTAAACAAGGTGGCAAAAATAGAACAGATTAGTACACTCAATCTATATCTCCAAGGCAATGTGAACAACCAGTTGCGCAGTCATAAGGAGCCATATGTACACCCGTTAGACTACCGCATTGGCTATAGTAGTATTGCACCACATTCCCCGTTCAATAGGCCAAAACAAAAAAATATCGGAGAAAAAACATTCCTTCAATACGCTAACCAAAGGCATTTTTCCCATACGGAATGATAATGGGTGAGAAGCGGGATCTGCAACACTGGTTACTACTACTAGATCAAAATTCTCAACTTCTCTTCTGTTATCAAAAGTATTATTCTTCGTACATCTGGGAAACGAAAAGAGGACTGAAAAAGCTTTTCCTATTCCAGGAAATGTTTAGTTGCAAATTTAATACTTGTGATTATAATGAGGTCGAATTTACCCATTCCGTGGTTTTAGGTATAAGCATTAGAAACGAAAAAATGATAATTGTTTAACGTATAATACTTTAGCAGATAATTATTGGTATAAAAATAAGAGAATCAAGAATTTTTTTCAATTCCGTTAGTAACTTTTTGAGAAAATTGGAAACAAATCGCTTTAGTGTCAAAATGACCCCATTCGTGGTTCTAGTGTTATTTACCCTCCCCCAATCTTAGCTTTATGGGGAAAACAAGCATTCAAAAGAAAAAATTCAATCTGAATTGAATAAATAAAAATTCTTGAACACTGCGTTGCATGTGGTCAAATATTATTCTGTTATAGCTGGTGAAAAGCGCTAAATGTACGTGAGTATCACGGACTCTGGCGGATCAGAGATGTAGAGCTGACTGTTCAGTGCACTGGCAAAGCGTGAATGAATTCAAGTCTGATTATAATGCCCGTCATTCACAGTACGATTTTGCGTTTGGATTTGTTAAGGGGATAGAGAGCAATTAAGCCAGGCACATTACATCTTATCCCTTCAAATTCTACAAACCAGTATAGGGGAATCATAGATAGAAGTAGAAGCTACTTTCAAAGGTACCATTTTATACATTTATTACTTTTGGCTTAAAATGGGTGCTTCATAAACTAAGAACAAATATTACCAAAAGTTTCGTAAATTGAAAGAATTATTCAGCATATTTCATGACTTGACATACTTATAAGTTTATTTAGTGTTTATTATTTTATTCTACTTAGTATATTATCCTTTGTCTATTAATTTCTTGTAATTTTTGTCATTAAATCTTTATTTTATAATATATTTTACTTCACTCTTATACATTAGAAATATATCTTTTTTCAAAAAGAAAAATTAATTATGGTAAATAACATGAGTAAATTAACTAGAGACATTGCTAATAAATGCTCTGGATTGCTAAAAATAAAACAAACAATAACAAATGGAAATATGCAAACAATTGGTTGCTGCAGCAAAAATCGCTTTTGCATCTTAATTTGGTTAAAGAAATACACTTGGAAGATAAGAATTTCTTAAATTATATTAGGATGAATTAAAAATTGCAAAAAGTTTATAGTTAAATAAAGTTGAAGTGAAATTCTTAATAATTATAAAAAGGGACACATTTATGTGTTCTTTAAGACCTCATGAACAATCGATTGCAGCTTTGCTCTTTATGGCAACAGGTAGAACGCATGAAGATTTCATATTTACACAATAAATATTTCATCTTAAACTTTGGCATAAATATTACATAAAACATGAGTCAGCTATAAAAATTCTCCCCAAGGAATACTTGAAAGTGTGTGTGAAACTTAAAATGATTTATTGATTTATTAAACTAAGGTTATTATAAAAGTTTAAAAATCTAAATTGAATTGAATAAATTAAATTAAAAATTTTCATATTATTTTTTCATTTAATTAAAATAAAATAAGATGATTAAAACTTTAAAGTAAATGGAATTATTTATGGGACATTTTAATGCAATGTTTTAACTGTATTATAATGTTTTATCATTTTATGTTTCAATACATGTGGAATGAAATAATTTTAAGCATTCATTATAGAGTAGATGTTTGTTTTTGAAAACCTCTAATTTACGAACACTTACTTTTTTACGAACTTGGGACATAGTCCCTACCCTTACACCATAGACATAATGATAATTTTATCTCCCCATTATGAACTAAAATTTTGAAAAATCATTTTCGGAAGCTTTCGTTTCTGATGAATACTTTTCTTTTCGTCTATTTCCAGTGATCTGATATTCTTTCAATGTTTTTAACTTAATTTTTGTACACAATCGTGAGAGTTTTATTCATTTTTGAATTACGAAGAGATACATGCTGGCATTCTCGACATTGTGGAAACAATAATAGAAGACTCATAGATTTCAAATATATGAAAGGAACGAGCTGTGCTGTCGAATCCGGTTCCTGTCCTCCCCGTGTTGCGCTACGAATGGGTTGTGTGTTTTCTTTCATTAATAAGTCCTATTGCCTTTAATGTTTCATTTTAACAGTAACAACTTAACAAATAACAATTTTTATGATTACATTCCATAAAATTAAGTTCCACACCATAATACACTGCTGCCAATTCGGTCTTCGTACGACCGCATCCAAAATAGCAACTGGGCTAGATTCCCCATCGGATAGGGAAGATGCGCTTCTCATTCCCCTTTAGGGATTTACTGTGGCTGAGTTGCCACACCCCGTATGAAAGATGGAAAATTCTTTAAAAGTTTATGCTTCTGTTGGTCTGTAGTTGGTTTCGTTGTATTTGAACTAATCCATATATATATATATATATATATATATATATATATATATATATATATATATATATATATATATATATATATATATATATATATATATATATATATATAATTTGTTTGTCGTGAGGAAATTAAGCCCCGTCGCAACTGAAGAAACAAACGTGTTTATCAGTCGAAGTTTAAAAGAAAATTTAAAACTTAAACCACAAATATTGAAGACAAAAATTGCCCAAAAAAATGTAGAATTCCTAGAAACAGCCTCTCGATGATTTGTAAAACTAAGAAAAAAATCCTTAGAAAAGGAAACATTACCCGAAACTTTTGTAGAGAAGTTAAAACATCCTTAACTAGAAAAAGTTTTGTTTGCTTAGCTGAGAAAAATGAGAAGAATGAACATATCTGTTGATGGCAATGTCATTAAAGATAAATCCAACTGCTTTTCTAAGAAGCTTTATAAAAAGATCCCAAGTCGTATGACAACTGGCTCTAAAAATTTGAGAAAAATTACGGTTTGCGCTTTAGAAAATTGTGACGTGAAACTCTGAATAAAATTTCGGAAACTGAATGGAAAGAGTATTGAATTCACTACTTCTTGAGTACCACCCAAAGTATGTTTTTAACGTGGACCAGACAGGTTTGTTTTTCAAGATTTTACCAGAAATAACAAATAACTTTAAAGTCGATACATTTACGGGTAAAAAAAAAAAGGGAGCGAAGAATTACCATATTGCTAGCAGCTAATATGAATGGAACAGAAGAAGTGCCTCTGCTTTTCATAGGAAATATTTAAAGCCTAGATGTTTCAAAAATCTTTAAAAACATTCAACTGCATTTAGCGATAACATCAACGCTTGAATGACTGGAAACATTTATAAAAATTGATTGAGATTTTAGATCAATGCTTTTTATCTGAGAATCATAGTTTTTCTAATTGTAAATAACTGCATTGCTCTTGTTGAAGTCTCAGATCTTGAACTGATTCCAGTGGAATTTCTCCCCCTAATTTAAATTCTGTTTTACAGCCCATGGATATGGGCATATCAATACTTCAAGAGAAAATATCGTAGAGTCCTTTTGAAAAGAGTGATTATGGGCTTGGAGTTGAAGCGGCCTTAGGACATTGGCCTTTTACGCCTAATGAAAGACAACATCGAAAGCATTTAATATATAGACTTCATTAACCCCTTATCCATTCACAGGTCATCTGAGGTTCTGTGGAGAAATTTGCTTAAAATGTGCCTTTGGTGGTAACGTAATTTGTATTTTCACTGCAAAGCTAATTCGTCTCCCCCCCCCTAAGCACTTGTCAAGAGTACAAAAGCCTCTAAATCATGATGAGATGTATATCCGTTTTTCCCATAACCACCTCAGAGTAGTGTCATTTTGATGACTAATTTACAGTGGGGGTGTCCATCAACCTAAATCCTACGAAGAAACTAACACATGTTTGTGGATTAATTTGTTAATGTTCTTTCTGCTCAGACATTTTTACTACTATGTGTTGCAAATTTTTACCTCACTCAGAATGAAATTATTTTTCAGATACTTTCAGAATTTTGTCCTAAAAAATTAATATATCTAAGTTATTTTAACATTCACATACTTAAAAATAGAAAAAATGTATGACGGAAATGGTTATTGGTCACATTCTATTGTATTCTGAATCTCAATATACACTCACTTCCGAAAGTTAAGCACGAAAATATAAAATGCAAAAAAATCAACAAATACTGCTTTGATTGACACAAAATTCGGCATGAAAGTAGCATTTATATTTATGCATAAAATAAAATCAATAATTATATACAGAAATGAAACAATATTAAATTTTTGTAAGGTATCGGATAATGACATACTGGTGATTTAAACAGAATTATGTATATAAAGTGAAAATAAACAGTATAAAATCAAAGAAGGACATTAATAGGGTATGTGATCCCCCTCATCAGTATAAAATGTTAACACCTTGTGAACAGGCTTTCAATTAGGTGGTCAACTACCGCAGAATTAAGCAATAGCCATTTTTTTTGTAGAGCAGTTTCCAGCTCAATAAAAGTGACTGGCGGTGGGAAACGTGAAGATACAGCGTGGCCGAGATCATTCCAAAGATTTTCAATGGGATTAAGGTCAAACTAATATGCTGGCCACACCATATGCGTAATCTCGTCACTCTCCAGGTAGTCATCGACGATGTCAGATATATGGAGAATTGCACTATCATCCATTAAAACAAAAATAGGGCCAACTGCGGCAGCGTACAATCTCACAATGGGTTTTTGGACTTCATCTCGATACCGGACAACCGTCACAGAACCCCGTTTAAAAATGCGCAGGTTGGTGCGGTATCCTAATGAAATCCCCGCCCACATTTATATTCTTCCACCTCGGAAGGCGTGATGTTTGGGGCTGATTGCGTGTTCCTTGTTCACGCCATATCCTTATACGCTTGTCATCTGGCTCCAGAGCAAATCTTGATTCATCAGTAAATATGACATTGCCCCAGTCAGACACAGTTCAGTTGATATGTTCACGGCACTACTTTAATCGTGCCCCTTTTGACTGGACGGATACACAAACACAAACTCGAGGTACCCGGGCGTACAGTTCACTCATAAGTAATCTTCGGCGTACAGTAGCTGCATATATCACCTTACCAATCATAGATGTCACATGTGAGGAAATCGCTTTGCGATTCCGCTTGGCTGAAGTCACAATATATCGATCTTCCGCGGGGTTTGTAACCCTTGGGCGACCGGCTATGGGCCTTCAGACAGCTGTCTATGTGGTTTGGAATTGCTTCCATAAACGTGAAATTACAGAATGATGAGCGCAGAAGAAAATATCAACATCTGAGATCGACCGTCTTGCTTTAATGCACCTCACTGCTCGCCAACCCTCAGAATCTTCCATTCGTCTTGTGGAAGTCATAGAAATACGTATGGCTTGAAAATAAATTTTACGAAAGTCTTAAACACCGTCTCTATCAGCACTTACAATCAACTTCTGTAACCCTTCATAAAGCTGGCATCTTATAAGACTACCCTTTTTGCATATTTCTGGACATGAAAGCGCGATTGGCTGTTACCTAACATATTGCATACTTCCATCTACCTCAGCAGCGATTTGCATCCTCTTCAATTCTGATTGGCTTCCGGAAATTAGCATTTTCCTCTCCGTGCTTAACTTTTGGAAGTGAGTGTATTTGTAATATTCGCTTGAATTATACATGGCTGTTATATTATACTCTCTTTCTACTTATATTCTACTTATTAACAAACAAAAGTGATTTGTATTAATTATGAACTTGATAGAATAGAAATATGCGACTTCGTGACAAATTTAAAATATAAGAAATAAGTGATACATAAAATTTGAAATAATCAAAATATTTAATTTTAAAAATGGCTAATTTTTCTTTAAAATTATGTGTGGATATAATATGCTAAAATAGACTGAGATTGATTTAGCGTTATAAGTCGATTCATTGCTATATTTTATGCCTTCTTAATTTTGTAATGAATCTTTATAGAAAAAAACTTGCTTTTTATGACATTGAAAGCATTATTATAATAATATTAGATTATATATTTTATTGGTAGAATATTTAATCCTTGCAATCTAAAATTTTAATTAATTTTGGATAATTCTTAATTTTTAATAAAAAATTTAAAATATGGTAGTACAGTAATTATTTTAAATATTTGACTGCATTTATGAATTATCAGTAAAAAATCGATATAATCTTAATTTTAAATTTTTTTTTCATCATTTAAAGTAAATTATTTTCCTCATTAATGTCAGTTGTTGTTCTTTCTAATAATAATTTAAATTTTTTGTCACTCTTTTAATTATCTGCAAATTTTTTTACTGTAAAGGAAAAAAATCACTTGGGATAAATATTTCAATTTCAGATATAATTCTTCTTCGTAGTTCGAATCAGATATGATTCTCGAAAAGGGCAATATTTCTTCGTTTGAGGCTAGCAAGCAGAGAACTTAACTTTTAAAAATAAATATAAATAAAGTATAAAATATTTATACATATATATACAAACTAAAATGACAAATACACTTTCGAATATTTGCGTATTACCACTTGAATGAAATTTATTGAAAAACAACTTGTCTTTCATGGATTGAAAATGTAGAATATTTCATTGGCAAACGTTTTTCGAATGAAATCACATCCAATATATTATTGTATAATATACATTATTAATTTATCAATTACAATTTTCTTGGAATTTTGTGTAATGATGCACAATAAGCATTATAGTTTCGAATTTATAATCTAAATTTAATCTGCTGCGTAGTACGAGAAAATAATAACGTGTCAGTTTGAAACTTACTTCAAAGTTGAAGACCGCGAGACAGTACGTTTTTTGGGGGCAAAGCGTTTAACAAGTATAGAGATATTCATCGTGAAATATCGGCAGGGTATAGGTCACGTCCAGTTAGAGTGAAATGATGCCAGCAGTTCAAAGACGGTGGCACAGACTTAACCGATGCGAAAAGGCTAAGAAGGCCACAATAGTAAGGACATCGAAAATGGTGTTATTATTCCCAAATATCGCAGAGTGAGCTTTGAACATATTCCACAGCAGTTGGAAATATCTGCAGGTAGTACTCATTCCATCATCCGTTACCAACAGGATTATCGCAAATTACGTTCAAGATGGGTCCCTTATTCTTTGAGTTCCGAACACAAAGGAGCAATGTTTACAGCTTCCTTGGAATTCCTTCAACGTTATTCTGAGCAAGGCAAAGATTTCTCAAACCGCATCATTACGGGTGATGGCATCACACTTTGCTCAAGAAACGAAGTGTCGAGGGAATGGAGATACACATCATCGTCTGTGATAACAAAATCCAAAGTTTCCCCATCAGCAGGTAAATCTATGGCTACAGTTTTCTTTTATTGTGAAGGAATGGTCTACACTGAATTTATGCGAAAAGGCACAATCATTAATACCGAGTCCTATTGCGAAACACTAAGAGGTTTGCGCAAAACTGTCAAAAATAAGTGACGCGGAAAATTAAATAAAGGCGTTGTCCTCTTGTACGACAATGTAAGACAACACAAGGCACGCACAGCACAAGATTTACTTGGCAGTTTTGGACGGGAGGTCCAGAAGAATCCCCTGTAAAATCTTGATCTGGCGCCCTGAAACTTTCATGTGTTCGGCAAACTCAAAGAATATTTAGGTGGAAGACAAATTTCTAACGATGACTAGGTTCAGATAGTTGCTCAAAGCCGGCTCAAAAACCAAGGAGCGATTTTCTATCATCAAGGCATTGAGTGATTTGCACTACGTTTCTATAAATGTCTGCGACGATTAGAAGATCTGTAGAGAAATAGTGTATTGTATGTGTGTCATATTGTATTATAGAGCGCACTTTTCAGTAAAGTTTTTTTTAACTTACATTGTTTCAGTGTAACTTACTTTTTGAATGCTTCTAGTGTGTGTGCATATATATATAAGAAATAGTTTAAAATATAATTTCATTAAAATAAAAGTTATATTCAATGCACTCTTAAACTGTAATAATTAGAACGTTTTAAATTATGATAACCGAAATGTGAATAAAAATTAAAAAAATGTGATGCAGTTAAAACGATTTATAATTGTACCATAACTTGAAGCAGATTTCTATCCATTTTCGAGTAAACACTCTTACATTAGTTAAATGAACCGTAACCGTTCAGAAAGCGAGTTTCCAAGTTCTGATTTTACACCAATCTATCAAATCTGGAGTTTGAACTGGAAGCTTTGCAATGAAGCTAGTTGCCCCTTCCAAGGAGCTTGTGATAGGCGGTTAAAGCATAGAGATTTTTGCCTTAAGTATATAAAGCTTTTTAATAGGTTAAAGAAACCACCGTAATTAAAAAAAACCAAAATAATTTACTCATGACTCGGGCAAAGACGAGTCATTTCATGCATGTGAACTCTGACAAAGCGCTTTTTTTCAGCCTGAAATTACTTTCGAAGATTTTTTAAATACAGTAGTAGGGTAGAAATATCAGATGATGAAATGATTCTGAATATAATGAATGAGAAAGCAAAAGAACTGTCAGGTATCGGACAAAGAAGAAAACGATGCACTACCTATGCACTACTATGAAAACGACTAGACCGCCTGCAAAACAAGCCTTTGCATGGCTAATAAGACTAATGCACATTTTGAGAGAAATTAGTAAATGCTTTTGTACATTGAACAAATGAGAAAATATATTTTTAAAAATGTAGTTTTTGATCAGAAAAAAAAATGATTGCCTGATTTTTTTACCAATAAAGTATTATTTTTGAGTCTAAATCTTACTTTGCACGCATTTTTTATAGTGCATTCTAAATAATTTTTTTTTAATAATAATTTATGTGTAAAGAAAAAGAGTAAGTTAGTAAAAAAATTATACTAATAAATACCTATTGTATAAACATAATAAAATGAATCCTTTTTCACTTAGTTCATTGTTTTCACTTAGTTCATAGCAAATTTTCAACAATTATTTTATAAATACCTCAAAATTTTTTATACGCTTTCTTTTTATTTGATTAGTGTAGCCAATGCTCATAATTTGCCACAAACAAGACTAATCTTTTTGTATGCTTGCGTAAATTCTTGTATTATTTGTTTTATAGTTAACAAATAAAACGAGAACTAAATGGGAAGTTTCAGTAAATATTATTTTTCCCAAGTATCGCCAAGAATATTTTACAACCGTGTGGGAAGAGACACGCAACAGTAGGAAGCTACTATATACTTATTGCAATTAGCCCCAAGTTGGAAGAAAAATCAAAACTCACTTGAATTTTCTTCAACCCGTCAAACTATCCAATACACAGCACGATTTTCTACATATCACACAGATCCAAATCGTATATGGCGGGCTTAAGAACGGATAACTTTTAGACATTCAACTCAGCTCCAAAAGGCGTCGAATGATACGAGCGGATACCGTGTGTTGCGTAAGACTGAATCTGTTGTGCTACGATTTGTGATGAGGGCGAGTGACCATCACTGACACGCGCACACAATCTAACTTACCACGTGCAGTAGTGTAACAAGGTGTGTGCGATCGGTTGCATTCGTCCACTCTTCTCTCCTGTATCCAGCGATTACACATCTGCATCACAGTAACTTTATTTCTTTCTAAACGATCACCGATTTCTCTGAAAGATAATCTGCAATCCATAGGTTATTATTCCTCCTCGATCAAATTCAGAAACTTGCACAAGGACAAGGAAGCCCAATGTATGGAAACAAGATTTAAGAATAATTTCTTATAAAACTCAAATATTGCAATAACATCTAAATGCTTAATAAAATATTATTTTCGCAGTTATTGGTGACTAGCATACAGGTAATTATTTTTAATTTAAAACCTGTAAAGGGAAATACATAAATTGCTCAATAAGTTAACCCAAACATATAAGAAATATAAAATATTATTAAGACATAATCTGTAAATAAACAACAGATTTCATTTTAAACATAATTTAAGCATTTTTACTATGTACTATATTTGTAACTTCTTAATTGATAAAGAATAATTCATACACACATATGCGGAGATAAATTTAGTAATAGACTTACAGCGCATATATATATTAAGTACAAATGTAGTGTCATTGGTAAGCGTTATATAAAAACAGTGCATACTAGATTGCCGATTTACAGATCGGCTATTGTCATTCATTCATACATACATACACACGCACACACATACATACATATACACATTGCTGGCCACTCAAATTGCAACACCAAGAAAGACAATAGATACCACAAAAATATTTTGTAGATAATATGTTTATCAAGTATAAATGATTAAATTTATAGACTTCTGTGAAGTGTGATTCCTGCCAAAATCAGCCGCCATTGTTGGATATCATCGCTGCACACGCCTAGGCATTGATTCAATGAGAATTTGGATGTGTTCTTGGGGTACAGTAGACCAAGCAGCTTCCACATGTTGCCAAAGTTGATCTGGTGTGGCAGCTGGGGACGTAATCTGGATCAAACATGGACCACATGCTTTCTTTCGGCGAAAGATCCGGAGAGCGAGCCGACCAGGTCAATCTGGTGATTGACGAAGAACCCTTGGAAAATGCGTGCCACGAGTGGTCACGCCTTATCCTGTTGAAATATTGCTATGGGCTAGCCCTGAAGGTAAGGAAGGATAACTAGCTCCAACACATCCAAGATGTAACGCTGGCTGTTTAAAATACCGGTAATGCGTACTACAGGAGTGTGAGAGTGATATCCAATACTACCCCATATCATAATACCCGGTGCAGGACCAGTGTGACGGTGCATAACGTAGCTGTTCAGCATCCTCTCTCCACGGTGTCTCCAGACTTGAAAGCGACTCTCGTAGTGTTGCAGATAGAAGCGTGACTCATCAGTAAAGACAATTTCATTAAACGTCCACATCCTTTTTTCAACACACCATTGGCGGCGGAATTAGACTGAATGTGCAGTGCTATGATTCGTGACGTGGCTGAGTGATCCGTGACTGCCATGCGCACAAGTAGCCTGTCCTCACTTGAAGTGGTGCACTGAGGTGGATGCGATCGATCTCGACCCGTCGTACTCTCCACCATCCGACGATCACATATCCACATTAGAGTTTTTGATTTCGTCCAATACGACTACCGATTTTCCTGAAAGATAATTCACTATCTCGGTAGGTCGCTATCCTTCCTGTCAAACTCGAAACCTTGATAAAAAAATGATCGTTGTTTTCTACGAGGCATAATTGATTGGTTTAAAAAAAAAATTGCCGAATTTGAAATCGTCGAAATCTCCAAGCCTTAAAGTGGTACCATGGGCACGCGTAATGTGCGTATGCGCTGAAATTCTAATTATTTGCATATCTCATCTCCGCTAATGCATGTTGTAAGTTTCATGTTATTTGCATGCTTCCTACAGCGTGTTGCATTTACGGTGGCCAGCAGTGTGTATATATATATATACACACACACACACACTTCCTCAAGAGTTTCTTCAGCAAGTTTCTAAGTTCAGCACTGATGAACACTAGCCAATAGACACTGCGGTTTATCCTTCAAAGAATTTGGTGATCATATTGACTATTGCTTGGAGAAAACCAAGTAATTGCGATGCGGATCTATAATTGCTAGATGCAGGGGAAAAAAACGTACCATGTGGGACAAATTGCACCCACCTCGTTGCACCTGTGGCATGCAATGTTTCACAATTCTTTATCCAATGTTTAGAATTCTTTAGATTGAGTTGCTTCCTTGTCTTGTTTGTTCCCCCAATAGGAAACGTGTTGTCTATGCTTGTACAACTGTGGTCCAGGATACACCACATCAATTGCTACATTAGATGAATCTTGGCAGAATGTGGAAGCTATATGGATTCCTATACTCCAAAGGTAAATACAAAGCTTTTTTATATTCTATGCCGAAAAGTATAGCAGAAATTATAGTCAACAATAGAAAATAAGCTAACAACTGCTTTTGTCATCACCCACACTTCACAAGAGTGTAATTTTAATTATTTTAACATTGTATAACGTATCTGCCAAATTTCAGGACTTACTTAACATTGCATTTTGGGTAGCATTGTATATTTGTGTAGTAAATATTTTAATATTTGGATTTCAATTGTAGGTAAGTAGCAATTTTAATGGTAAGTATATGCATATACAATTTTTGCAAGGAATAATGGGGAGATGAAGAAATTAGGAATATAAATGTAAATATTTATTTACATAAACATGCTTTTTTTACCTATGTAAATGATAGGAAGATCAAAAAACTAAATAGCGGATCTCAGCACATAAATTGACATTTGAAACTTTCAACAAAAAGCTTTTTAACATAAATCTTGAAAAATAAAATTTAAAATCAAATTTTTACTACTGTATTTCATTCGTTTTCTAACGTAATTGAAGGGTTTGCTTCAAAAATGAGGTAGCTCCATCCCATAGCTGTTGGGAGTTATAAACACTTTCTTGTGTCAAAAAAAAAAAAACTCATTTGGCACCAAAAGGATGCAGCTCCAATCGTTATTTCCAGAGTTACTCAAGAGATGGAGCTGCTTGTCTTGTTAGTTTGTAGCAAGAGAGCGGTAGCTCCTGGAGCTACGTCTTTTTTACCCCAAACGACTGACGTGTTTTGTTTACAGGGAGGTTAGCTATTGAATACTGTTATTCAATTGTGTTCATAGTTAAAGAGCATTTATTTCTTCGTTCGTGTCTTTGATTCTAATAAACATAACAAGTTTATTTTAATAAGTTTATTGAAAAAATATTATTTTGTTTAGAGGATAATGAGTGTCTTGGAAGAGGTAAGACTATTCAGGAGTGGGTCAAGTGATTTATATTAGCCTTCTGAAGAAGATATCATATCCAGTGAAGAGGTTGAATCTAACAAGAAACAAAAAAGCGATCTCATTCGCCCAAAGCGGAAAGTTAGCCGTCAGAGTGAATGGAAGGGAAATGTAAGAACACGACTAATGACTGAAGGTAAGCCATACAAAACTGTAAGTAGGAAAGATAAATCACGCCGAGTTGTTGGCCGCGATTGCATGTGTAAGTACAAATGTTTCGATAAGGTTACCAAGCAGGAAAAATTAAGCCTTGATTCTTTTAATAAACTGGGGGAAAAGTGATCGCAAGATATTTATTTAGGAGGACGCACTGCTATTAAAGCTGTTAATCGAAGAAGAGTGAAAACTGAACAAGGTCAACCTAGGGCTTTTTCAGGAGTATATTCCATTCGCATTGGGGATAAAAAAGAACGTGTGTGTAAGAAAGCATTTGCATTGCTAATCACATTTTCCAAAATAAAGCTATAACACCAAAGCCAGATGGCCGAGGAAAACACAAAAATAGACCAAACCAGGTTGATGATGAAAGAGTAAAGAAAGTGTGCAACCATATAGAAAGCTTTCCTACAAGAGAATCTCACTATAGCCGAAAAGATAACGTTAAAAGAAAGTATTTATCCGAATAAAGAAAGTAAATATAGAAAGTAAAGACTACAGCCAGACAACGCGCCTGATGACCCAGATGTTACAGAAGGAGAATGTGACGATTGAAATGATGTTATATTCTGTTTGTAAGACCAATAATTTTGCTGTACTTTATTTTCAGTTTTCTTTGAATAAAAAATACATAATAGTACATTCTATTTATTTTTACACCTTTTTCCAAGACATAACATATTCCTCCATTCCTCATATTCCATTCTTTTGGGCAAAAAAGAGGTAGCTCCAAGGATCATCCATGTACCACCAACATTTGGATGATATTTTTTGAATGAAAATACTGTTCTAATATGTAAACTTCATAATTGAAAGTAAGCAAGAACAATATTTTTACATAACTTAAAATTTGAATTTTTTAAACGTTTTTTTTTTTTTTTTGGTTTCCCAAAAATTGGAAAAATAGGAGCTACCTCCTTTTTGCAGCAAACCCTTCGATTGCTTCTTTAAGAAAATTTCCCCATCTTCAAATCAGATTACATCAGCAGCTTTACAAAGAGGAAAAATAATATGCATGCATAGTTTTCACATAAATTATTATTTAATTTATCTACGCTGTAAAACTAAAATGTAAGGTTATATAATTTGTATAATTACACACAACTTCCCAGTTGTGAATTTGTGTAAGGCACAATCCATACAATTATTCAGAAATAATTGAAAGTATTTTGTACACAGAAGTATTTTAAAGCACTTGACTAGCACTTAATGAAATTTTCACTATTTTTTTGTAGTACACAGAGAATTGCATTGTTTTTCAATGCATTTTTTACGCATGTAAAAAATTCACGCCAAACTGTTAAGGGTAAAAGTACAGGCTTTCTTTGCTTTGTTGTTCACTAAACAATTTAAATCATCAATGAAACAAAAACTATTAGAATTATTCAATTTAACTACAGATTTGAATTTCTATGCAACTGGATAACAAAAGACTAATAATGAGTCCAATTTTGAAATTAAACTTAGTCTTGGATCTTCCTAAATATATTCAAGGTGCTACAGATGAGAAGAATTTTAATATTTTATACCAAGATTAATGCTCAATTTCTTCCTATACTACAGTTCATTTTGGCTATAACCACTTATATAACATTTAATAATAAAAAAAAAAATGAAATTTTCTGTTATATAACAGAGTTTTTATAACATTTAATTTGAAATTTGTTTTTTGCAGTTTTGCATATGATGAAAGCAAGAATATAAATTGAAATAACAAAGTTAGTCAAAGTGAAAGGTTTATATTTAAATATAATGGTAAAATTATCAGTAAAACTAAAATAATCAGATTAATAGTATACAATTACGTTAAATTTTTTCACTGAAAATATTTATAACATTTAATCATCTATACTATAAATGAAAATATACTTTTATATTTTCATTAATATTTTAATAGCACAGATGATAAAAGGGAATACAAAATAACTTAGTTTGAAACTATTACATTACAGTTAATTACTGAATTTATAGACTCTACTGACATTTGGATTTTTTCAGATAGCCGCAGCTCAATCCAACATCTACAGGACTGGAGGCGTGTAAATGACCTTGTAAGCATCCAAATATTCAATATGCTTAAAATTCTTTCAAAGAGCAAGGAGGTCCACTTCCAGTGGATCCTCTCCCAAGTCAACATTCCTGGAAATGAAGCTGCGGATACCTTAGCAAAAAGAGGCTGCTCTGCGACGGCCACTACTGATTATGACCTAACTTTTGAAGAGATTTTCTCCGTGGCGAAAAATAGAGACCAGCAAGTCTGGCTTTCTCCTCCAGCCCATCCCTGGTACAGTAGGTCAAAACCAGGAAGAGCATTACATTTTGAGGCTGGCAGACAGGACCAAACGGCTATCACAAGACTTTTCAGTGGGCACCTGAAATGCATGTCCTTTGAATCCGGCCGTAGTCTTTCCAACGTGTCCAAAGTGCCATCTGCTGCCGGCTTCCCCGCAACATATTCTCGATTGCTTGGGGCTCACTTTAGAGGATGTTCGCAACAGCCCTCTTCTGGTGCTTGACTTTGCTGGGGTGCATGGAATCATGGATTTGATCTAGCTGCCGCTAGATCCTGAAGGATTGGACACAACACAACAACTGAATTTATTAAATTATTTTTATTTTATTTTTTTGCCGACCGCCCTGTCTAGTGGTCAGAGTCCCTGACTACGGATAGGGAGGTCCTGGGTTCGAATCCCGGTTCGGGCATAGATGTGTACTTTCTCTATCTATCCTATCTTTGTCCTTTCTTTGTATGAATGAGGTGTGAATGGTTGCCTACCCTATAAACGGTTCCCTATGGCATGTGTGTACTGAAGAAGTCGGACTCCACACCAAAATATGATTCAGTTGAAAAAGTGGAGCAGCGCACCCCATATTGCCAACCTAGCTGGCACACGACATCAACAACATTTTTTGTTTTTAGATTTTTCCAAACCTTGCAAGAAATATTTATGAGTGACTTATGATTCATGAATAATTATAAAAGTTTGTCACCAGAAACAGAAGTAAATAATAAAACTAACAAAATTAAACTTACTTTTTATTTCTAATATCTACAAATGAAGACAGAAGTATATTTAAAGCCAAATTCACAGTACATATTTTATAAATACACAAGGAAATAAACATTACATTTGATTATGTTTCTTTTTTAAAATTGACAGGAAGCTTCATAGAATGATAAAATGACAGTTTTCAAAATAAACTTTAAGAAAAGATGAAATAATTCCAGTTCTTCTAATGAAATAATGAAATAAATTAAAAACAAAATTTCATCAAAAGATAAAATTAATTTCACTTCACTTTTTCCAAAAAACTATGTACAGATGAAATGACATCAGATCAGTTTTTCCAATCAAACAGTTTTTTTTTAAATTAAAAAGAAACTTTATAAAAAGATAAAATGATCCCATTTCAACATTTCCACACCAGCAATTATCTAAAGAAAAAAAA
Organism: Latrodectus hesperus; assembly: GCA_037975125.1. Lineage (NCBI taxonomy): Eukaryota > Metazoa > Arthropoda > Arachnida > Araneae > Theridiidae > Latrodectus > Latrodectus hesperus. Next base: position 20,656,791 of record CM075859.1, read on the forward strand.
TATATATCAAATAATATATTCATCAAGAAGGAATAATAAGAAATAGTAATATTAATCTTAAATAACAAAGAACATGAAATAAGTAAATAATCACAAATCTTGAAATTAAATTACATATTACTTGCAATAAATTTGTACACTTTTGAAAGAAATATGTCATAAATTTTAATAAAATATAGCTAACACACACAAGTTTTTTAATTTTTACTTAGTATAAAACACACATATTATATTTTTATTAGAGAAAAATAATGTAAAAATGTTTATTATAGGCAGTTAAAATATTTTAGTATGCTGAACATGATTATAATTAGAGGAATGTAAATGTTACAAATGTGTTTTATAAATGTTTAGCATGCAAAAAATATTTCATACAAAAAATATTTTATTTTGTAGCACGTATGGAGGAAATCTAAGACTGTTCTCTTACAATGATTTGATTAGCCTAATAAACTTAAAAAAAAATAAATAAATGCATACTAAAAATTTGCTTATTTTTGTGTAAAATAACTAATTTTTATGTTTAGTTTAAAAATTGATTTTTAAACGTGAAATAGCATATATTATATTCATAGCAATGATAAGTTATAAATAGACTGGAAGAATGGCAATGAATGAATATATAGATTTTACAAAACATTTCCTATAAAAAGATAGCTTTACAATATTACTATCTAATTTTATTATAACAGTGAAAAGTCTATTCAATATATGATTTTGATTTTAAATTTACCATGATTCAAAAGTATTGAATGTTATTTACATATTTAAAAGAAATTTAATATAACATTACAAAAACGAAAAAGAATTGTGAAATTAAGCATTCCCAAAGGAAAGCTGAAACACTAAAACTGGGTTTAAAACATTTAAAATTTAGAAAGAATAATTAAAAGTAAAAAAGGGAAGAAATAGGAGAAAATTTAGGAACTGTTATAAACAACAAATATTGAAAGAGTTGAAACATTTTAATATCTTGAAATACCCGATTCCACTGCTCCTTGATGAATAGGTTCCTTGATTGTTGGTCAGAGTAATCCTGTAAAAAAGAAAGTCAAAAAGAAACATTTTTTAAGTACTAATATGAATAATGATACACAATTTTTATATACATAAATGTACAAATTTCTTTAACTTAATATAGCATTATTTTTAAATTCTTAAATAAGTTTAAGAATTTAAGATGAATTCTTAAACTTACATAAAAATTTCCAACGATTTATTTTTAAAGCATCAGTTTTAATAATTAAGGATGAAAATTTTAAAATATAGTTTTCAATTTAAAAAACGCTCATTTTACTTCAACAGTTTAAACAATTTTTCAAAAAATTAAAATTTAATAACAAAAATGGCAATCTTACCTCACTGAATAAAATACAATTAATAATAATGCATTATTTAAACTAATATCAAGAATCATTTCAGGTGTAAAAAGTGCAAGAAGCTTAAAAAAAAATTTTAATGAAAAAAATTTGCTTTCCAACAACTTTTCAGTGATATTAATACTAATCTAATGTTAAAATTTTTGAGAAATAAAAAACATACAGATAATTTGAATAATTTAGTTTTCAAAAATAAAAACATTTAGCATAAGTTTAAAACTCAAAAATTATTCATTTTTTATGTCCTATTTTAATGTATGAGGATATTAATATAGGATAGCAAATTTAAAAAAATATGTTCAGTGGTATGAGTAAAAGTGATGCGACAAACATTTTGCCTCCAATTTCAGTTGATTCGTCAGACAAGACCTCAATAGTCGAAAGCTACGTTGGCAAAATTAATACATTAGAAAATGATGATTGCTTTGTAAACAAAAAATCATATAAACAGAAATTCTAGACAGCAAGAGCTAATTAACACTGATTGAGGAATTGTTGGAAATTACAATAATGTATAATAATCTCTTACACTTTAAGTATTTGGTTGAAGCTTCCATCATTACCATAAGATACTTTCACTTTTTGTGTTATTCATCAATAACTTCAATTGATTGTTAAGTGAAATTCAGGTTGGATGCTGAAATGGTATTCACATTCACCTCCATTAGGAGTAAATAAAAAAAAACTTAACTCGAGGCAGAGTTAATCAACATTATTTTCAAGGGTGACTCAAATTAAATTAAGCATGAGCAATTCTTATTTATGATGAATGATCATCTCTATTTCTAGTTTGCTTATTTATGAAATTGTATAAATTTTTTGTTGCAAGTGTCATTATATATATAAAGTGTAGTGTTTACTTTAATGTACATCTTTGACATTTGAACTGCTTAGATAAAGAAAAAAATGCAGAGAGAAAACAAAGCAAAAGTGTAAATCTGTCATCTAATCAAAATGTCTGTTTCAGAATTTAATCTTATCAAAGACCATAAGCAAAGAGTAATCTGAAATATTCTTTGAATTCAATAGCCTTTAGATTTTATGTGGCTGGTGAGCAACAACTTGTGCTCAATGATTGATTAAAGTAGAGGAAGAACTGCATTTTAGGATGGACCATATTTTGGCAGCCTTTAAGCATTCACAAAATCAATAAAAAGCATGAACAATGACAATAAGAAACACAGTATACAAAATTTTGCCCCATATTAAATGATAGAGGAAAAATCATCCAATGGCCCTTTAAATTATGGTAAAGCTGAGTAAATCAGCTGAAATCTTTCAAAAGTGTATTTCATCGCATTTTAGGACATTCCCAGAATTTGGTTCTTTTCTTTGTTGTGATGGAATTATGTACATTTTTCAATTAAATGTTTTACACCATTTAAATACTAATAGGTTACACTTTTAAATTTCACTGCTTTTTTTATGAATGTTTATATAATCATAAAAAAGATAGGGTATTCTAAAGCAGATTTTCCTAGAGTGATATGTAATCTGAGTTAAAAACTATTTCTTCTTTTATACTGAATTTCAATAACATGTTTGAAATTGAAGTAGAATGGTTAAATGTTTGTACTTCAGTTTTATAAACCTATTTTATCTTATAAAGCTTCATTTGATTTAATACTGAAACTAATCAATTGGAACCCATTATAAGAATTACGAGTTTTAATTTGTTGATTTCAATATTATTTCTTTTAAATTACACAATTTATATTTTATTGCCTTTACCATTCAGAAAAGTTAGGAATGAAAAAAGTTAAGAATTCTAAGCACTTTTACCATTCAAGAAATTTGGTGGTATTAATAACTAGGTACTTTAAAGTGAGTAGCAACTAACTTTTGTCATGAACTCAACAAAGTAGTTCACTTTTTACAGAAAAACACCTTATAAATTTGTATTTACAGCTATTATTAATCAATATACCAAGATTACGTCAAATTGGCAGATTCATAACCCATGATAATTAAGAAGAGCCTTTCATGAAATATTAAACTTAAGTAAACAATTTCAAGTGAGAGAATAGCAATAAATTGCTACTACGGATTAGCAATAAATTAATATGCATAATATAATTACTTTTCAGAATTAGAAAATGGCCAAATATATTTTAACAAAGGTTAATTCAATACATTACATAAAAAGATATATCATTTGTTACCAATAATTTATACAACACTTTTTTAAGTTAATAAAAACTATTTTTTACCAAATCTCAATTTTAAGTTTTAAAAAAAAGATTCTTTGACATTGTAAAGAAAATTAAGCCATCAAAAAATCGCTTTTTACGCATGTTTTGCCATAACTGTGAATAATATATTTGTTAGGAACTTTCTGTTGACTATATAGTTTCTAATTAGTAGTGATTACAAATGCAATCCAAACATAAATTAAGTTGTTTAAAAAGTGAATTATTTCTTTATAATTTACACTCAAAAAATAAAATTGCAGTTTTTTCTATATTTTAGCACCATACAATTTAATTTAAATATCAATTTTCATGTATCTTATGATGTAACATTGACTAGTCATAGTAGAAAATAGTGTTTAATTTATAGGTATAAGTTCATGACCACTTTTAAAATTTAAAAGTCATAACAAAATTGTTATTTTTCCTGAAAATCAATCCTTTTTTTTTTCATTGCTCTCAAGCATGATTGGAAGTATTGATTGTACTCCTGTACTAATCCTTTTACCAGACAAAACTGAAAACAATGGACTTATTTTTTTAAATATCCATAGCACTGCATCAGCAAACCTCATCACATAAGATGTTGTGGAAAGATGACCAGAAATACACACAATAGTATAATAGCAATGTTCCTTAGAACGTTTTGTATCAAAATGTAAAACTTTTTACTGGGGAATATTATACTGCAGTTAATTTTTGTTAATGATTATAAATCAACCAACAATGCCAAAAGGAATAATCAACAACTACCTTACTTAATATTTAAATAAAATGTCAACATGCATCTGAAACATTTCCTTAATTAAGTTTAGCTCACAATTTAACTGTCATTAAGAAACACTAATCTAAACAATCTTTTATAATGTGTTGAATAAATCATACTATTATTTCATTTTCACATTAGGATTATACAAATTTTATTTATGTACAATAGATTGGGTGAGAAATAATTAGGAAAATTATTAAAGCTTGAACATGAAAGCAAAAGTTACTCTCTCTTACTTTGTTTTACTGACATAGATAACTTGGATTAATGAGAATTATCCATAATTAAACAATTAATACTTAATTTTAGATATGTTAATCACCAATTTTTCTACCAGAAAATACTATGAATTCTAGCAATATTTACCATGAGAAATACCTCACTTAAAAATTTTTACTTCTGTAAACCTTTCACTTTTAGGTAGATTATATATCAAATATTCTAGAGATTTAAAATATGCTTTTATTAACTACCTTTGAGGACAGTTGATTTTAACATCTTTCAATTATTTATTTTCTTTATGTCAAATTGTACTGAATTTAAACATGTGTATTTTTTACTTTATTATTCAACATAAGCCAAGATGCAACATTAATGATGTGTGAACTGTAATTGTTACTTGTATTAGTAACTGAACAGGGTAAATTATTCAGATATTGTGTTATCTACCAATAACATTTTTATAGAAAAATAACTTAACATTCTTGATGGAATAGCAATAATTTATAGTTATTTTATCACATTAGTTTATGGTATGCATTATGTAAGCGACAGTATTTAATAACAGAATACATCTAGTAGAATTTTAAATAATAAAAATATTTTCAATAAAAATATCTAGGTGATATGAATGAATTTGTAAATCTTAAGGCAAGTCTTAAAATTTGCTTATATTTGAAAATACTGAAGTTCACTTACATCACACACACATGCCTCTGAAATATTATAAAAAAACTGCATAAGTTTATTTTAATTCTTTCAATGTATTTCACATGCATTATATACGTAAATTTTCAAAGATCTAAAGTAATATATAGAAGCAAAAAGTAATTTTGCTGCAATATATTACTTTAGATCATTAATTTCCAACAGCACCAGATTTATTTTTATAGTAGTCGGTATACACATACTCATCGTTGTAGTTCTTAATTTAAAGTGAATTGTTTTCTATTACATAAAGTAAATGACAAAGTGACACTATTGATAAATTTCATGTGTGTATAGAAGATACAGATTATTTCCAACATTGGAGCCATAAGGTTAATATATAGTTAATTTTATAAATCAATATATTTATAATTTGATTAAAAATGTGAAGTATCTGATATGTGAGGTGGTATTAGCAATATAAAAGTAAATAGATTTTTTCTTTTTCTTCTTAGTATTTTCTTCACTGAACACTGCAACTTATCCTTTTAAATTTCTTATATATGTTATTGAGGTTTTTAAAGTATTTGTTGAGTTTAGTAATAAGTATACATTCCATATTTGTATAATAACTTTAAAATTTTTAGAACTAAACAATGATGCTTTAAGACATATTTAAGTTTAAAAACACTGAATAACACAATTCTCCTTTTTGCTTTGCACTTTTTTACACAATTTCATTTTGTATAATCAATTCAGTATTCAATATATTTGATTTGTTTGTGTTTTATTTTCGATTAATTTTATTTTAAATTAAATGAAATTAAAAAAGCTCTATTACATTTAATTTAGGTCATTCTAATTCCTTCATTATAATTACATTATGCATGTGTAAGACAAAGTTGCATTTATGTAAATGTTTTTAGTAATAATTTGTAAGATGTCTGCGTAAAAATTATAACTTATCCTTATAAAGTTGCCCCATTAATGGTGCTTTATAGTTTTATTAATGGTTTATAGTTCTATTAATGGTTCTTTATAGTTTTTATTCTTCATTAATGGTTCTTCATTTTATAAATGTTAGTGATGTATAGCAATTAGTATGCATCAATGAATACTAATTAGTATATAGTAGGAATTCCACATTTTTACAAAGGTTACAAATAGCACAGCATTGCATAACTTATTTAATGAAAACATATTTAAGTTATTTTATATTCAGCCACTGTGTTTTTATCTAATGTGATTTCAATTTGAGTAGTGAATTTCAAAAAAAATTTGTATTTTTTGAGTGATTTTAATTAGAATTGCTGTTTATTAAATTAAATTATAAAATTATTCTGGTTTTATATTATTAGACAATTTTTGTAACAATATTTTTTATTGTTTCAGTAAATAATTACTTTTTTTGATCAAAACAGAATTGATTTTACATTTAAAATTGATATATAAAGGAATAATTAATGAGCACAAGTATTCATAGTATGACTTCGTAAGATACTTGAAGAGCATTTCGAAGTTAGCTACATGTCTGCACTTGTGTAAATTGTTTCCTAAAAAGTGAACTCAATAAAATAGGGTATTTGGTTTGTTTACAATGAAAAAAAATTAAACAAAAATTAATTTTAATTACATGAAATATTTATTTTCACGCTAAAAGATTGGGATTTTCTGCATCGTTTTTGAGAGGTACAAGAAAAAGTGTTTATAACATTTGATCTACAAGATGCAAAAATTAAAGAAAAAATGTGAAATAATCTTATTTAATGTATGAAACATAATATTTGAAAATATATTTGCATTTTTCACTGTAATGAAAATGAATTGGTAACTATTTCTCCTGATACTTAATTTTTATCAGATTACACATATAAATCGTTTCGTGCTTAAATAAGCATTATTTGCAATCATTATCATGAAAATTCAACAATTTTATATTATCTTCAGTAGAATTTAATAAGCTTAAAACAACGACTTTTTTTCACATCTGCACTGATAGAAAGAATATGGAGCAGTTACAGTGACTTATTTAATCAATGAAAGGTCTAGTTTTAACTGAAAGGGATGATGCAATGCATCAACTCTCATGAAATAACATTATTTCCCATTTGTTTAATTCTTTTCAACCAACTATTTCTACTGACATAACTGCTGTATATACAAACATCTATTCTACAATCATCTTTCTTGTAGAAGGCAAGAATTCAAGTCACATTGAGATAATATTTAAAATAAATACCAAATGTAATGATAAAAATATTCTTCTGAATAATTTTGCAATAGCCAAACACTTTTTTATAAATATGTTATAAGAATATCATGAGTCTGATGTATCTTAAAAGTGCATAAAATAACAATTGCTTGTTTTGATGCAATGATAATAAGAACATAAAAAATGATCAAAAAAGAAATATTATTAAATTATTTATTGTAAAATTCCATATTATTTTTCCCCATGCATATATACTAACCTTGCAGGCTGCGGATACAATTTTAGAAATTACAGCATATTTTTGTTTTTCTGGTAAAGTAATAAACTGAGAGCAAAAATCCCCATCGATTACATTCTGAAAATTTAAAAACAAATATTAATTCCAACAGTAAAACTATTTATTCAGTAAAGTCAATTGTAATACCACAAAGAAAAAATATATCATGAGAAGGCATCAGAATTACACAACATTTTCTGAAAATAATTAAATTACTTTAATTGTTTCAAAATATCAAGCAGTTACAGCTGTTTTTCTGAAATACATTGATCTCCAAAAGTTAAGGGACAGCTAGTTTTTTGTACCTAATTAGCAAATGAATATAGAAACCACAAATTTGGATTACATGCATGCATACAGGTACGTAATGATTGGAACACATAAGTTTACATAAGAAAACACACAAATGATTTAAAACAAAGAAAAGAAATCTCGCTGGAAAAGTTCATTTTAGGAAGAAAAGAATATCAGTTTTATGTGGTAAAATATCATAGAAACATAATAAAAAGAAGTTTTAATAAGAGAGATGAACACCTATATCTTGAATACATAAGTATCATCAACCATCCATGCTTTCAATTAAACTGATAGTTACCAAAATGGAAAACAAAGGCAAGACATAGAGTATGCTGCTTTCCAGCTCTACTACAGAACCTGAAGAAGAACTTAAAGCAGCAACCTGCCTACCAAGATAGCCCCCAGATGCTCTATGCGACTCAGGTAGATCTGGAAATTGAGCTGGCTATTCAACACACACACACACACATTCACTCTAAGCTAAGACCCTCTAGATAATCCTAAAAAACTATAGCTCAATGAAATCATGCGTAATCATCCATCAGAATGAAATCAATTTGCACAAGCATATGGATTTAGTGTTCTCATCTCGATATCTCACACCATTCACAATTTCTTTCTAGAATAAATGAAGAATGACAACCTAGTAAGATCCCTGACCAAATCATTATTCTACCATCATGGAACTACGTCTTTCTGCAATTTTGGATTAATATCAGGTGCTTTGTTCCCCCCAAATCAGCACACATTATAAATCTGGACCCATCTTTAAAAAATACACACACTATCTTTCCACAATGTTAGATTATTATCAGGTCCTATGCTCCCTCCAAATCAGAATTCTGAATCGGGACTCATCTTTAAAAAATACAGAAGCCTATCACTGTCTGGTCCAGGAAATTTGTTCTCTTGCTGAAGATAAGTGAGCTCTTCTCTGTTGTCTGTTGAGGAGGACACACACAATAGGTCACCTAGATAGAGAACTGCATGGTAAAGACACCTTTATACTATACTAGCAATTATTATTCTTCCTGATGTTACAGAGTGGTCTACAACAAGTTGCAGCCCACAAAAATTTATTATCCTTTGGGCTGAAAGAGCTACAAAATGCAGGTGCTGTAACTCAAGTTTGTGCTAGATACAGAAGCTTCATTTTGGTATTAATTTCAGAAATGGTTGAGTACACTGCAAAACAAATTAAGGAGCCTAATAGCAGTAGTCTGTGACATGCCCATTTCCATCCATGTGATCAACCACTACCATAACGAATTGGGCAAACAGCTTCTCAGACACTATTATTGTCAATGAAACTAATTATTGTTAATGAATATGCTAAAAAAGTTGAAAATCAACAAAAGTTACATGTATAAAAAAAGGAATATCAAGCATTTTTGCATAAATTTACATAAATTTGTTTAAATCACTTATATAAACTATAAATTTTATTTTCAGTGTTATATTTTAAGGTGGGCTTTGAAAAACATCTTGTTCATCAACTATTCAAGGCCAATGCAACATTAACTTATTTAATTGACTGCATTTCATTCTTACATTAAAAGCACAAATTATTGATAATTATTAGCCTTACTGGGTAGCATGTTATCCTTTATTTCTCCAGCATTTTAACTTCATCTTATTTTACTCAAATAAAATAGAAAAAGGTCAGATGTTTATCAAAGACTATGTTCAATATAAACAAAATATCTAATAATAAGAGGGAAATCTGAATAATCTGAATAGGTTGAAATGAAAGTACTATAAATAAAGGATTCAGAAATATCAATTGAGATGTATTTAAAAATATTTTGATATTTATAATTTATAATTTTACTTATCGTTAAAATTTTCATACCTTTGATAAAATTAAGAAGTGTAGTATAATCTGAGTCAGTGTTTGTGCTCTCAATTCCCCTAGCCTTAAAATCTTTATACAAGAAATTAAAAGATTATTTAGCAAAAACTAATTTATAAACTAGTTTTTGTTAAATAATCCAATAATAAAAAAACTAATTATTTTTAACAGAAAGAAAATGCATAAAAATGTTGAAGGAAAATTTAAAAAATGTGAGTTTTTTATTAATTAATTAAATTTTATGAAAAATTAAGTACTGTCTTTATGTTGATAGTATATGTAGTCTAAAAAGTTAGGAAAACAGAGCTTCAAGTGATGAAATGTGAGTAGAATTAGGCCTATTGGTGCATTCTAACTTTTGGCCGGTTATCTCTTTTCCAATAAGGATATGTGCGGGTGATGCCGGTTCATTTTGACATTTAGGACAATTCAGGTGCATCCTGAGACTTCTCTCGAATGCAAGTCCTTTCAGGTGTCAACTGAAGAATGGGGAAAGTGTTGTCTGAACATATCTATCGCAATCAAAAGCAAGGAATCTTCCAGGACAATTTGCTTGATACCAGGGATGGCTCAAGGGAACGAGCCAAATTTGCCTGTCAGCATGTCTTCTAATGGAAAATAGTTCAAGATATGTCAGTGAATTAGTAGCTGGTAATGGTTCTTCAGAACCCTCCTTCGCCAGAACATATGCAATCTCATTCTATGTCAACATGCGAAGGAATCCAATGAAGATGCACTTCAAAGTGACGAGACCTGCTTAAGTTTGCTATGAATTGAAATTCCGGCCCAATCACCAACTCTTCACCAGTTTGAAAGATATTGGATGGTACTACGATTGTCAGTCAAAAACCAAACATCCCTAAGATCTGTAAAGGACAAAACAGCGCTTAGCCCTTCTTTGATGGCTATAAGCTCTCCCTTGAAAACCCAACTGAAGTCGGGATTTCTTTTCTTATTTTGACAATATTCCATTTGTGCATTTAATGACAACACCAGTACCAGAACGAGAGTCTTTGCTTTTACTCCCATCAGTGTAAATAAGGGTAGCTTCAGCACGTATTGCGTGTATAGTTTCCAAGGTAGATTGTCGTAACAAAGCCGGAACATCATTTTTCTTGGAAACTCGAGACAAAAGTTCAGTATGAAATCCGATTCTAGGGAGTCCCTCAGACGGATCTAAACATTGTTTCAAGGAATGTTGTTCAACATTACAGTCAATTATACCAGCATACTCAATTTGACTAAGTGGGCTATTTTCCTAAAGTTTTTGGTTATTACTCTAAAACTGTAGGAATTCTGAAGTTCAATTTTGGGAGTCATGACTGAAAAGTTTATTATAATATTTCACTGTTATTCTGATAAAGCAATCCAATTCTGGTGACTTGTATTTTAAAGTACTTTCAATAAATTTGTAGGAAACATAAAAAATCATGAAAATTTTGAAAAAGTGTATAGCTTGCACTACTTATAATATTATATTAGTTAAATATTTAAAAATATAAATTCTATTATTTCTAAACAAAAACACTTTTAAATTTCTAATTATTTATTAAACATATCACATAATATGTTTAAAACACTATAGTAGTTTCTAATATTAACACTAATCATACCATAACTGGTCAAATGACCCATTTTGAACTTTTGCATTGATAATGCACGTATTATCTTATTACTTCTCCAAATTTAAGTTACTGACTTTTTCTGACTAATTAAGTCTACTCTTCTTATACTATTTTTATAATTTTTTGTTTTGTTTATTTTGAGTAATAACTGTCATATACCGTTGTCTACCACATCGGGTAATTTGACCCGGAGAACATTTTTTTTGTTTTATAAGCTTATCAATACATATTGCTTATCTTATTGTATTTAGTAAACTGCAAATGTATGCAAAGACTGTTACGTAAAGTAGTTCAATCAAAATAGCTGAGAATAATTCAAGAAAATATAAAAATTTTAGATTGAAACTAGATTTTTGTGTAAAAAAGGTAGCAAAAAAAGAAAAGTTTAGTACACAGTTTTTATTTAATTTTGATAGCTTTATTAGTGATACAGGTAACTATTTACCCATAAAATGTCGAAACGAACGAGACAGTCCAAATTCTTAGAAGATATAAATGATATTGAAGAAGAGTTTTTGGAAATCGGTGAAGATGAATTTTCTGAAAACGAAGATATATTGGTTACAAACGACCTGGCGTTTATCTGAAACTGTTTCATATTACAATAAAACCAAATTTGGTGTAGACATGACCAATCAAATGGCGAGGAAATTTACTACAAAGTCTAAGTCTTGCAGATGGCCACTCCAATTTTTTTTCAATATCCTTGATTTAGCTGGTATAAAAGCCTGGATTTTATACAAGCAAATGACAGGAGATAATATTTCGAGACAAGATTTTTTACTCAAGCTAGCAGTAGAACTTGCCGACGATTTTCGAATTGCCCGTGAACAACCAAAAGAAAAAGCAAATACTAAACGATGGTTGCCTAACCCTGTTACAGATTCTAATAAACGTAAGAGGTGTCAAATAGGATACTGCAAATATAATAAAACTAATAAAATTTGCTCCAATTGTAAAAAATTTGTTTGCGGGAAATGTGCGACGGAAACACTTATTTGTAAAAAATATTTATTGTGTAAAAAATATAAACATTTATTGTGTAAAAAATGTGATGTATAAAAACAACTCTTATTTTTGCGTTTGAAATAGAAATGGTAAAAATACTATTTCATATAATTATAATACATATTTTATTATCATTATATTTTTATTTCCTTTCCAACATCCATATTTCATACATAAAAGTAGGAAACATAAATTTCGGGTCATTTGATTCGCTATGGTAAACTAGGTATCTAATAAGTGTTGGTATGATTAGTGTTAATATAAAAATATTTTTTTAAAAAAATTAATTTATAATTTACAAAAAGAAGTATAATTAAAGGGGAATTTATTACATGAATGAATCTCATTTTTAATCAATAGAATAAGTTACATTCTTAATGAAACATATTTATAAAAACTAGTTTTGAAAGTTTTAAAATATTTTTAAAAAATTTGAAAAGTTTACTAGCATTATTAGATTTGAGCAAATTCAAAAGAATTGAAAATCACTGAATATCTATAAATAATATTCTTTACAAATAGTTATTAAAAATTATAAACAATTTTTTAAATATTATATACTTAAAATTTTAACAGCATAACCTATGGCTGAACTTGAAAAATAAGTACTTACTCCATGCACTTTATATTTTCTATGATTAGTAATCACTCAAGTATTCTACTTTAAAATTTAATAAAATAAAAAAAATAATTGACATATTAAAAATTAAAAGTAATAAACAGAAAATAAAAAAATCCTTTTTGATTTACAGGAAAGTTTATCTAAAATTTTATATTACAAAATTTTACTCTAAATACCTTGATGTAAGCAAATTTAGGATAAAAAAAGCTAGTTTCCAGAGAATAAATTTTAAAGTATGAGAATACTGTTTGTTTTCATTTTTATTTCAATTTTGTATATTGGAATACTTGTAATAAACATTCAAGCTATGTTTTATATTAATTTTCTTTCATGATTAAAAAAGCCATATAACTATTTTAACCTCAAAAATGTCATGAGTAATTATGCAGGGTAAAATATAAATAACAGTAAAAATGGATGAAAAAAGCTGAAAAAACATGAGTATTGATAATTTATTCCTTAGATAGATTTTTGTATGTTATAGCTTACAAAATCAATCAAAAACATTTTCATTAAAAATATACAACTACTGTCAGAATGTATGATTTATATTTCTTACTTTTCAAGATATTAAAAAAATACTTAATCAAATAAATTTAAGAATAAAATAATGAATAAGACATTAAGAGTTATGTGGTCCTTTTTTATGTAAATTAAAATTATACTGACAGTAAATTCATTTTATTTCTGTATTTATATGATGTTAAATTTCAAGTTAAACTGTTTAAATTATTTTTTATCCCTAATCAAGTTAGTCTAGTTCTTTGGCTAAACACAAGATTATTTCTTGAAGTATTAATTGTTTATGATATTAATACATGAACAATTGGTTGATTGGTTTTTTTTATCAACAGTCATTATTTGCCCAGGAGCGTTAAATAGTTAGAGACCCATCGCTTAAATGTATTTCAAGCCAGTGGTAAGAAACCAACCCATGAACTCTTAAAATGAGTACTAACAATTCACAGCCAGCTCAAGAAATAAACAATTGAAGCAACACAATAAAAAAACTGTTTGTACTTGGTGGTTTTTTTTTTGTTTTATTATGATGGAAGAATTCACAATGAAATCTATGATGTTATGATAAAATTATGGAATCACATTGATTCTTTCCTCACAAATCATAAAGAAATGCATCAAAACATCACAAACATGGTGGTCATGATTTTTTTAGCATTTCAGAGTTGAATGCAATAGCTAAAATCAGTGGGACAAATATCAGATGTATAAGCAAGTTGCACAAGAAATTTCCCTCCATTCACAACCAAGATAAAACTTGGAATTCAGAATTTTGTGTGGTTGTATTTCTTGTATGAAAAAGACAGTTTCTCTATTAGAAAAAAGTAAGTTATTTCATGTGACCATAATTTAAACTATTCTCCACAAAACCTGAATATCATGTTCATTAGAAATTATTCCCCACTATTTCCTAATATTTTAAGATAATACTGCAGTAAATCCAAAACAAAATCAGCATCACCTTGATAAGAGTGACACCCTTGATAGGTACTATTAATAGGTTTTTTCTACTGTAAACATGGAATCTTTAGTTTTTAATTAACTAATAAAATAGCACTTTCAAAGTTACATATACAAAGTTAGTGTTTAGTGTGACTTAGATTTCAAAGATAATTCCTTTGATATTTAAGTGATAAGTCAAAGTTCTGATTTATGCAGTCCTGTTTCTATAGCATGTTTTTGACATATCAGAGATGCTTTCAAGTGGAGTTGTTATAGGGCCATCACAGGTTATTCGTATTCTTAAAGCATTAAGTGATACCTGAGAAATATGTGGTTATTTATTTAGGATATTAACGCTAAAAGGGAATTAATAATACAAGTTTTTAATAGTACATACTATATTGAAAGTTTGAAGTGTCATTTCAAATGTAAAGTTATAATTCAAGATTGCGAAAAAAATTTTGATACATAAATTACATAGTATTTTTAAAGCTCTGAAAAAAAATTATCTAAAAATTAGAAACTAATTTGTTCGTGCAACTGATATGAAAAACCAAAAGAAATTTTGCAACCATTCTAAAATATAATCACAGATGACACAAATTTAAATAATAACATTAAAAATTACAAAAAAAACATTATTATATTTTATCTATAAAAAAACAGAAAATATCAAATATGCTAACTTTGCATATATATATATACATATATATATATATATATACATACATATATATATATATATATATATATATATATATATATATATATATATATATATATATATATATATATATATATATATTAAACACTTAGAAATAATTAAATCTGTTTGCAAAAGTGCATATTTTGTAATCTCTAAATATCAAAAAGGGGTCATATGTTTTAATGTATCCCTAGAAGTGATTAGTTTTTTGATAATAATTTTTATCATGCATTGAATTACCTTTCATTATTTTCTTGTTTTGTCATCAACTGCATGTATTTAAGATATCACACAATAAGTCACTAATCTCTTTGAACAGTAATAGAATGAATGCAATTTCATTTTGATTTTAAGAGCTGATTATTAAACATAAACTGTATAACTGCCATTTTTTTAATCTATTTTTGAATTATATTTTTACATAATTATCTTTTCAGAGAATGCAAATAATTAATTATTTGCATTTTCTGAAAAGATAATTATTTAGCTTATTGTTTACCAAACAATTTTGAATGCATGAATTATAATAATGTAAGTGTACTTTTGCTTAATAATTACCTTACTGCATAATTTTTAAATGAAGTATTTCAACTTAAGGATTACCTTAACTGGCCCATAACAAGAACGATAGGATTTCAAGTCACATCCAGAAAGTGGTATAATGATTTTCTGAAGTTCATTTTGAAGTTCATCCAAAAAACTTTTGGCCTGCAATTAAAATTTAAATAAATAAAGATATTATAAAGAAAAAAACCTATCAATTTTAGGGGCAAAATTATTCAAATCATTATTTTAATTGATTATTAAATTAACTCATTATAAACATGATATTGAAGTAATACTTTATTTTTCTAAGTATAAAATACTTCATAAATTTCTTTGAAAAAGTACTTTCAAAGAAATTGATTAAGTATTCCTTTCTCTAAGAACAAGCTCATTTTACTTACATTTTGAGGAAAACATTTAACTACACATTTAATATTATCATGCTTCATAGATAACAATATATCTGTGTATCTGATAATAATCAAATTAATTGGAAAAATAAAAATAAATCTTGTATTTTGACAAAAGATTTGCAAATATAAAACAAATTACTTGAAGGTCAAAATCATATAATGAGTATTAAGATCATGTGAAACAAATTTTGTGTATTTTTTAATTTTGCTTAAATATTAAATATTTTTAAATGTATTTTTTTTTCCTCAACAATTTAAAATATCTTCAGATTTTGTGAAAGAAATACTACCAAAACCATAAAATGATTTTATTTGAGAATAGATTGATTAAAAAATATTTTTAGATAACTTTTATATACAATAAGGAAAATTCTGCAATATCAGAAAAATAAAGATTAGAAAAAATAAATTTTATAGCTTTATTACAATTTTTTTGTACAATGAGGACAACTTTTTTCAATGTAGAGGTTTAGATGTAGAAAACAGTAACATTTTTCATGTTATATACTTAGACAAAATCTCATAAAGTCATAATCAAAATACCTTACCATTAAAGATATTAGCAGTAAAAAATGTTACGAACAAGAAATTTAAAATATACTTTCCAAATTAAAAAGAATATGTAAAGCTGTTCAAAAAAATGCTAGAAATTTATGATCTAGTAGCTAAGGATTCGAATAAGTAGAAAGCAAAAGCAGTACAGGAAGGTAAATAATAGCAATTAGGAATAACATTTGATGAAATAAGAAGTAAAACATTTAGTGTTTCTAAAATGAAAAAGAATTTATATCTTAAGATCAATTTTTGAAAAATTAAATTTATCACTACTTTCTAGAAAAGATAAAGGTAAATATTAAATAATAAAAAAGTTATATAAATAGAGAAAAAGACAAGGGAATCAAATTTAAGACAAAATAGAAATTTAAGTCTGGCTTTAAAAATAAGAAAAGGCAATATTAAAGATTAAGAAAGATATATGACAAGCAACTGTTTAAAATGAAAAAAAAAGTATATGGGAATAAAATTTTAATATTAACTATGCGAAAATATGAAAAATTTAATATAATTCTGAAACTTATTTTTAAGATTATGTAAATCAAGCAGGCATTTGAACTGCTCAAAGTAACTTACTGGAAAGCCTAAGGGGCCAAAGGAACGACTCATTTTAGGGCTTGAATACACTGCTTGTATAATTCAAAATTATTTTTTCTGTTATAAATTACCTTTACTATCCACCTGCTTTAAAGCAAACCTAATTATTCATAATTCTTCAATATTTGTTAAGATATGTTTTGTTGTTTTGAATATCTGTCAAGTATTTGTATGTCTCAAAGATACAGCATACTTGAATTATAAACATAAAATACAATTTGTGCTAGATTTCATACTTATGAGCGTGGAGAGAAAAGTGCCAGCTAGGCCATGAGCATTTAATTCAGCCATAGCCTTGCAACATGAGAAAAAATTAAAATATAATTTGACAATTATTTGCAGGTTATTGTTTAGCAAACCAAATGTAAATAGTTCCAATACAAAGTACAGGCATCTATATGCTAAAGTACTTCATGCAAGAAGACTATTTTCATGCACCTAACTCATTTACTGAGAAGTAAACTGTGATGAGAAAATACCTTTGATTTCTCTTCATAGAGGAGTTCAAGTTTATTTCAGTCTATTACACACTGCTTATTCTTGCATGACAATAAGGAATGGTATTCAAAGCAGTCCTGAAAAAGATTGCTGTAGTAGATTATGGTAAATGGATTGGGCTGGAATCTTCGGCTAAACCTTAACTGCAATAGATTTTCAAGTCATTCATAGAACTTTGGATGCTGTGAAACATGTAAAATCATACTCCAGATGGAATTGTGGATTATATCTTATAATGTTTGATCTTACCGAAATTTTCCAGCTCATATCCATACCATCATTCGATTTTGATAATCAAGATATTTGAAGGGAAAATTAATTACACTTTACATATTAACACCCAATCAAGAATTTTGAGATTATGTTAGACCACCAATTCTTCATTTACCATTAATATCATAAAAAGAAACAAGGTTGATTGTGTTTTGTGGTGCAAGGTTCAAAACAGGACAAGCTGCGCCAAGAAACAAGGACATATTCCACATGTAATTAATCCACACATAATTAATTTCAGATATCTAGTAAAATATCGACAAAAATAATTAAAAACATGGGAAGGTGGGGAGAAAATGTATTCCAATGTTGTACATGTTTTACAATAAAATTGATAGTTTATTGAAAATATAACTTAAAAATTTTTAAATGTTATCTTCTTTTTGATAAAAAAAAGTTAAAAAATACACAAAACCTCAACATTTCCAGTTCCTATATAGGACTAATTGAATTCCATTCAAAGAATAGTTTTCTCCCTCTAACTTTACGAGAAAAGAATAATTATATATCATATTTTATATGTATAGCTATTTTAATGACACATGAATTAAAGGCATAAAATAACATATCAGAAAAATTATAGATATAAAATCAAACCAAACTTAACATATAAAACAAATTCTTTGTTTATGATGAACTATCAATAATTTTTACAAATCTTTAGTTCATATTTTGACTTAACTTCATAGATTTGAAATCTGTTTAAAATAAAAAAATTAGCAAAATCGAAACATTTTTTATTGGAATAACGCACAGGAACTTATGGTGCAGTATAAAAGCTTACATAGGATAAAAAGAACAATATAAAAATTAGTAAGATAAATTAAAGCGCACAAATAAAGAGCATTTATTTCATTCTGAAACACAGAAGGTAAAACGAGATGTTAATATTAGTCAAAGGAAGCTGTCTGATTTCTGCTTTAATGCATAGGTATAGAAAAATACAACACTAATTAACAATTATCCACATTTTTCTGAGAAAATTTCAGAAAGGGATTTTCATCATAGAAAAGAAACAATATTAAAGATATTTTTCCTGTTATATTCCCCACTACATTATCTAGGAAATTTTCACAATTTCTAAATAAAAATATATCATTAATTTAAGATATATTTTTATTTAGAATAACTTGCTTGAGAATTTCCTGTATATTATAGAGTGAAGTGTAACAAGAAAAATATCTTTATTTAATATATCTCACATAGATATTTATATATCTTTATATAGATATTGTTATAATAAAGCTCAATATTTTTGATCAGTAACTTATCAAAAACATATTTTCAGTGTGATTTATAGATTAAGCAAATAAATTAGCCACATAATACTTATAATAACTCCACTGTCAATTATGTAGTGATATATCATCAATTGTTGCTCAACAAAATATCAATGAAGGCAGCAGTGCAAAGAGGTGAATAAAAGATAGAACAAGCTTATTAATAAATAACAGGCTAATACCTATTTCAGTAGCAAACATATGTAAATGTGTGCATTGATTAATTATGTCAATCTCCACCATAATATTGTATGAAAAATATGTATTTAAAAAATATATAGTTTCTAATTTCAAGCATTAACTTCTAATCACACAATTTAAAAAAAAACTGACAAAAAATCAAGTTCTTATTAAACAAAACATTTTGGAGCCTTGTTTAAACACTTACTTTAGCAAATTTACATAAATAATTAACTATATAAAGAAGAGAAGGAATGGCCTTCACATAAATAAACACTTATAAATTACAATCCTATGTAAAGGATAAAAATTAATATTTTTTGTTTAGCTTACACATTATTTTTGGATCTTAATGAAATTCGAATGTGAAAATTACACAACAGCATAAAATACCACCTCACTCAAATTATCTAGAATGTGCAGTTTTTCCTGTTTAGTGCATTTGAAATAACTCAAGATCACATGTTAATTAGTTAATAACAATATATTAGTATGTTTCTGATACCATGCAACAATACTATAAATATACTTAATCGCATATTTTCAACAAACTAATAGATACTATTTTCAACAATTACACAGATAAGCCCTTTCTTATTGCTTTTAGACACTTTCTTAATGGTATTTTAGATAGATCCCTGCAAATACTCCAGATTTGAACTCACAATATATTTATATTAAATTTCCTAACAAATTACTGATCAAGACTTTATATGTACATACTATTTCTGAACAAATCAATAAATTATTGGTTCAATAAAATGGAAGATAGCTCAAAAATAAACTTTTTTTGCATTTAAAATCCATAAAAAATGAGAAATTTTTAAAATTTTACAAATTACATATTGTTTTCAAATGTAAAATGGTAATTCTAATTGAAAAATAGATCACTTTTACAATATTTGGGATTTATTTTATTAAAATTGAATACAAAAAAATATTTTTAAATAAAACCCCTAAATTACAGCTATGCATCAATTCTAATTCTATTAATAAACTTCAGTTTGAAAACTTAAATTCTGTGAATTTTTTTATTAAAACATTTATACATTACTAAAAAGAGAATGAAATTTTCCTTTTAATTAATTGAAAAGAAAAGCAAAGGACAACGATCCACACTAAGTTTCGACGAGTGTGATAACTCAACAAAGTCACTTAGCAGAATAAGAAGCTAGAAGAGTCCTTAGTCGATTAGAAAGGAATCAAACACAAACTAAAATTATCGGTCCTTACAAGTTATTGGTGTTTCACAAAGTATGATCTTGAAAGGAGACTATGCAGAGAGAAGTTTAGGGCAAAGTGATAGAGATACAATAACATCCAATGAAAATTAATATTTAGCATTAATGGCTCAGCAACACTGAAATACAAATGCAATGACATTTTTATTCACTAGGGTCACATAAAATCAGATACAAGCAGTATCCTGGAAAACCAATATCTAGTACCACAATGCTTATGTTCAAACATAAAAACGTTGTGGCACTAGCAGTCGGTGGAAACAGAACATGTTAATTGAAAACGAAATGAATGGCACAATATTCTTTTCTTTAATGAGTCTAACTTTTTTGTTCATCCTGATAAGTGTAATTTTATATGGAGAGAAAATCGTAATAGAAATAAGTTTACGTTTATACAAGGAAATGTAAGATTTGGCTGTAAAGGAATGATAGTTTACGCAAGCATGTTTCTTAATGGGTGCACCATCATAGATATCATTTAAAATGGAACTATGATCGGTCAGTGATATAGAAATACAATTTTCAGGCCTATTGTAGTATTTCAAATTGTAACAATTGCAGATGATTTCAAGTTAAGAGGGCAAAAGCAAATGTCACTGTGCAAACATTGTAGCTGCTTTTATTTTCAAGGATGGAATCATGTGCTCTCTGAACATGAAGCTAATAAATCATGCTTAGGACGTTTTAGGGAAACATGTTTGTAGCCATTTATCATTACCACAAACTCATAAAGATATGAAAAGTTCTCTTGTGGAATAATGAGATTGAATACACCAGTTCCTCATTGATACCCTGATTAACATACTGCTTTGATATTCAACATTGCCGGCCACTCGGGAAAATTATACTCTCTACAAAATGTTTCTTTCATAGTAACACCTTTCTTAATTATTTTCTCATTTGTAAATTTTGTTCTTATTTTTTGTACCTAAATGCTGAATAAATTGCACTTTTTATGAAAAAGCTTATCGACCTTATTGATTATGTATCAATCACACACACATAAAAAAAATTCCTCATCTACAAAATCGCCCAACTTCAATATCCTTCAATTATTTTGAGCAATGTATTTTCAGAGTAATTTAACAATACTATAAATTCATGATTTCAATATATGACAATAAGATCTCACAATTCAATCGAAAACCATATATTATAAAGACAAATTACACTAGTTGGCAATGATACATCTTCTATTTCTGATCAAAATTTTCTTTATATCTTATTGGAAACTTCAAATACTAATATTTTAATAATTTTCAGTTTAATTCATTGGAAAAGTCAACAATTTACATAATTTGTAATAATTTCTAATAAAAATTATATAAAGAAATTAAAACATTCCAAGAATCATTCGGAACTTTTACAGAGTTGTGACTAAATATTTCATTAAATAAACAGTGTCCTGGAAAAATTAAATTTCAATAGATTCCAGTAGCTGTAGAAACTTTATTAAATAAAACTAAGATTTTAATAGGGAACCATTTTAGAATTGTTATAATGCTATAACAAAACACTCAAGTTTAAAACAAATTGAATATAAACAATGGTAAACTTACACAATGGTATTTAAACTTCTAAGCAATGTCTAATAATTTTTGTTTGGTTTCTAACTAAGCAGATATTTATTGTACATGAGAAATTAAAAAAAAGACCTAGAATTTATGAGAAATTTTGAATAATTACAAACAACTATGAACTATTGAATCAAAGGCCATAGTCCTAACATCTTCTGCCTATTCCGCTCAATTATGAGAAAAAAGACCTGTTGTTATATCATTACATAGAATAGAATGTACAGTGGAACTTAAATAATTTGAAGCTCAAGGGACCACTACAAAACTTTGAATTATCCAAGACTTCGAATTATCCAAGTTTTTGAAATTTCCATTTTTTTTATTTACTGCATGTGACTATATGCAATTAAATACTAGCATTAAAAGAGTAAAATTGGTATGCATTTAACTAATACAACCATCAGGTTGAAACGATGTTTATTACAATAAAATACAAATGTACTCTGAATTACAATTTTGGAAAATATTGCGATATTTTAGATTGTTAAAAAAAATCAGTTGAGCGCTTTAAAACAAAGTCTTCAAGAATATTTATGGATTCAAAGATAGCTTGACTTACGTTACATTGTCCTTCTGCATAGCGACGATATTCCGCTAAATGAAAAACTGCATCACATGAAGTTGGAATCGGCCTTTCTTCAACATCATTAGTTTCTTCGGGGTCATTATTGTCCTCTGTTGCATCGCTTTTGTTGTTTAGAACTTCGGATAGAATTTCTTTGTCGGATAGTTCTCCACATATTTCTACACTTTCATCAATGTTAACGTAATCATGAAAAGGCATTTCGTTTTCCGATGCATCTGGTTGAGGTAGATCTACAAAAATCTCGCCGCAGCTCGTGTTTTCCTTAATAAACCCTGCTTTTCTGAAACAATTCGCAATTGTTTCTTCGCTGACTTTCGACCATGCATTCAAGCACATTCTTGCTGCATTGAGGACAGAAATGTTGGGCTTTTTGGAAGAATCAGTTAGAAGATGTCGTATGACAAGGCATCGATAGAAATGTTTGAAGTTTTTGATAATGCCCTGATCCATTGGTTGCACTATTGAGGTCATGCTTGGTGGAAAAAAAATAACCTTTTCATTTTTCCATTCCAGGGATCGACTTATGTGCCGTGCAGTTATCAATGAACAGGAGAATTTTTCTTTTTTTCTTTTGGTATGTGTGGTCGAGCTCTAACAGCCAATCCTTGAAAAGGTCTGCAGTCATCCAAGCTTTTGTGTTTGCCCTGTATTCCACTGGCTTTGTTTTCACGTTCTTGAAACATCTTGGATTGGCAGATTTTCCAATCATAAGTAAAGGAAGCTTTTCAGTCCCATTCATATTGAATCCCACTAGTAATGTTACACGTTCTTTGCTGTTTTTGCCACCACTGCATTTGTCTCCCTTAAATGCTAGAGTTTTGTTCGGCGTACACTAAAGAATAGTCCAGTTTTATCGACATTGAAAATGTCACTTACTGGTGTATCTTTTATGATTTGCAAAAGTCTGTCCGCCCATTCATTGGCTGACTTCTCGTCTACACTTGCACTTTCACAACACACAGTTTTGAATGAAATTCCATTTCTTTCCTTGAATCCATCCAGCCAACCTGAGCTAGCTTTGAAGTTGTTGTTTCCCATGATGGAAGAAAATTATTCTACCTTAGCGCTTAGAAGAGTTCCACTCAGAGGGATGTTTCTGTCTCTCGATTGTTTAAACCATTTTAATACACATTCATCGAGATCTGGATTCTCCGCATCTCTTGCTCTTTTCCTTTTTCCGTTTACACTAAAACAACTGCTTAGAATTTTTTCCTTATTTTTCAAAAAAGTTGAAAGAGTATTTGCCGCTATTCCGTATTCTTTTGCAATGTCGCATTTCTTTCTTAAACCTTTTTCAACTTCACGGATGACGGAAATTTTTTGTTCCAAAGTTAAGGTCTTGTAAGGAACGCGTGGTTTTCTCAAAGACATGCTTGCTGTTCTGAAGTTTCAAGTGAAATGAAGACTAAAAGTTGCCACACACGAAAGAAAAAACATGTGACCACTACAGGTTTCTTGGAAAACAGGTGCATGCAACGTTAAACGCCTGTCGTACAAAAGAGGGGTTAACAGTGCAATCCAGTCACACTAATTTTCTCCCATTCTTTCCTCCCGCCCTCAACAATCTTCCTCCCCTTTAATCCTGTACTCTTAGCCTGTAGTGCGTCTCCCCCTCCCTCTCGGAAAATACGGAAAACCTGAAAAAGTTACTGCATTGACAGTGTATTTCTTCTGGAGTAAAACTTCGAATTAAGGAAGTTGGACTTAGAATTATCCACGATATTTTAACATTAGTTTAATAATAAGTTTCAAGGGACCGAGAGAAAACTTTGAATTATCCACGAATTCGATTTAAAGAAGTTCGAATTATCCAAGTTCCACTGTAATTGCAAAATTTAAAAGTTAAAAATAAGGAAGAATTAAACAACAGCTGGTACATTTGGAACTCAAAATTTAATTAATTACATATGCAGAATACAGGAATTAATTCAACAACTAATAAGTAATTTACAAGAGTTCATATTTTATATACATTGACTAGACCAGTTTAACTTGATATAGACACATTTACATAAATATTTTAATTAAAAATTTTAACACATATTCAATGCTTTAATCATAATGGTACATTGTATGAACGTATGATTGTATACACATATATATACAATGTGAATAGTAAAGTCATTTGTCAATAGTCTATGACTTTGTGGGCAGTTAAAAAGCCTTTCTATGGGATAGTAAAGTAATTTAAACCGTTGATCTTAGACATAATTTCTACTGCAAAAAAAGTTTTAACTTGAGAAAAAATTCATATTATGTCACTTTTGGATTTAAAAATACAGTTGTGCAAAACATTGTAAGACCTCTATCTCTCTCTAAATTTTTATATGATCCTTGGATCCCTCTATGTTTATATTAAGAAACATTTTGCCTTTTCTCTCAGAAATTTAGCAAAAAAGTTTCATTCCTCTACAGCAAAAGTTTTTTTTTAAAAAATTTATTATTATTTTTTTATCCTACACCTGTCCTCAGCAACTCTGCCATTAATCGAAGAGCAGCCCAATAAAAAGATTAACAAGTATAAAAGCAAGAATAAAGTCCTTTAGTAGCCTCAGAAGAGTTGTCAGGCATAAACTTTAAGATTTCAGGGCAGTTCTTGAGGTGAGCAGCATCCACATCATCATGATTTCACAATGGACAACGAGCAGAGTCCATTACAGTTATTCAATGAAGATGCCTTTGTAGATATTCATGTCCAGTTGTCACCTGGAAACAGATAACACCAACAGCTCGTGGTAAACAGCTAGGGATTTTATTGTTCCCATCAAGTAGAGTTTTACATTGCCTATCCATAGTCGCAATAGCAAAAAGGGAAACTGTCACACTTTATTTTACTAAGGATTACATGTTTGATGCTACGCAAAGGGGGATTTGGCTGGTTCATAAGGGAACTGGCTTTCGCAAGTCTGTCGGCCTGCTTATTTCCAAAAACATTGTAGTGGCTCAGGATCCATTGAAGAGAAACATGGTCCTTGATTTCAATGAGTTAATTTAACTTCATTCTGCAAGAATGGACTAGTGCATTATTATTGTAATTTAAATTTACTAAGTGAAAGAATAATAGTTTGTGAATCAACAAGGAAAAAAATTTTTTGATCATGGATTTGTAAATTCCATGAGCTATAGCAGCAAGCTCACCATCAAAATTATTGAAGTATTTCCCCACAGGGCAGCTTATACTAAAATCTTATGAATACACTCCAGCACCAGCATTTTTATAGCATTCTCTGAAAAACAATCTGTGAAAATATGGCGCCAATCCACAGAAGGGTATATGCTGCAAATTGTAGCCAGAGTAGCACTTTTCAACTCACTCTCTAGAGTGTACTGTTTTTTAACTCCCTATACAAGATCTAAATGTACCTCCAACCTATCTAGATCCATTACGGGATTACATTCTCCCCTGGAAAAGCCTGGTGATCTGGGGTAGGGATATCATAAGTGTCATAGAGATCATTTATAATTGAAAGAAATGATCTATGGGTTTTTAGTCTCTCAACCGATGGGTTGTAATTTTATAGAAAATTTCTCTTTCTTCTTAAGATTCTTTCAACAAGAATCATAGCATTTCCATTACATATATCACCCAAGGGTTCCAATTTAGTCTGCAGTTCCATAGCAACTATAGGAGTTGATTGAGCTCCTCCAGGGATCAGACGCAACATGCTGTTCTGGGAAACATCAAGTTTGTGTCTATTAGAATCCGAGGCAGTAATAAAGACCTCATTTCTATATTCAACAGTGGGAGGAACATAGCTTTTATATGCTGTACATAGTACATCTTGAGTATAGTCCTAAGTGATGCCAGACAAGCGCTTAATTAGCCTAGATCTCAAGTGTCCTCTGTAGTGTCAATTTGTTTTTTCCAAGTTAATTTTGTGACTAAGTGAATACCCAAGTATATAATATCAGTCGTTCTTATTAGGTTTTTCCTTTATAGCTAAGATGAATACCATGATGCTTGGTACTAAGGGAGAACAATTGGAAAGTTGTCTTATCAGTGTTTACTACCATATTAATCTCATCAGCCCAAGAGCTTTGAACATTTAGGGCTCTTTATAAAGCACATCCCAGTCTAGCTATATCAGAACCGGTAGCACTCATTACCATGTCATCTGCAAAAAGCAAGGCATTTACACATTTACATCTGGGACAGATTTAGAGATATTATCTATTAGGTCATTGATCATAATATTAAATAAAATAAGGTTCACCACTGCACCCTGAGGTAAACCCTGTTTAGTTTGCAAGTACTTTGATATGTCGTGGCTGTATTTAACACTTATGAAGCGTTAATCAAGAAAAAATCTTAATCCATTTATAGAGATGTCCAGTTATACCATTTTCAATAAGTTTTTTTCAATAATTTAGCTCTCCCAAGCCCTATCAAAGACATTTTTAAAGTCCACAAATACAGCAAGGGTACTTTGCTTTCTCTTAATGCCGTCCTTGATTTCTTGGGATAAGCGGACTATATGTTCAGTAGTGGATCTGTCAAAGAAAACCTGCCTGTTTCTCTGAAAGTGTATCTTTTTTTATACAGCACAAAGAGTAGCTTATTGGCAATCAACCTTTAGTAAGTTTACATATTATATTTGTAAGATTGGGCAGTAACTCTCCAAGTTTTCAGCAAGTTTGTTAGGTTTGAGTATAGGGATAATTATTGCCTTCCTCCAAGCACTTGAAAAGCTGACTCTCCAAGATAAATTTATAAATTCCAGTAAGGTAGATTTTGCTGAATTTCCAAGATTTAATATAAATTCAGGAAGGATTCTATCTGGGCCAGCACTTTTACCTTTTTCAGGAGTTTTTATACCCATTTTTAACTCAGTCATATTGAAATAAGAGTAAAAACGTCTTTCAAAATTTGTATTTTTGTTACTGAATTTTGGTCCCAAGTCACTCTTCCTAATTTTGATAGTAGGACTATAATTACTTAAAAAAAGAATGGGAGATTTAAATATCAGACGTTAGTTCTTTAGTACCAATTTTAATGAGCTCATTTCTTCTGATTTTTTTGATTACTCATTTGGGATAAAAACCTATGAGCTTTAATACCATTTTTTCTGAAGTCCAGTTTTTCTAAAATACTTTTGTATGTATGATGTTTTGCTTCAGTGATGGAATTTTTTCAATATAGCCAGAGCTTTACGTAGAACTGTACAGTCCTCACTAGACCTAGTCGTTTGAGCTCTCTGATGAGCAACATCTCTAATTTCTTTAAGTTTTTGCAAATTTTCATTCCAAAAAAGTTAATTTCTTTTGTTGATCCCTTGTAACACATTGAGAAGCACACTTTAGTTTACCTTGGGCAAAAAGCTTCGAAGTATAATCAATGTTCTGGAAAACTAGTGAGTTGTCAATAATTTCATCAGTAAGTTGTTTACATTTAATCCAGTTTGCCTTCATAAGGTTCCAAAACACCACCAAAAAATAAATGAGATATTTAATTTAAAAGTTTGCTATTTTTTCTGCTATAAAATTGTGAAGTAGGTTGTAAAATTAATTAGTATAAATCAAGAATAAAATTCGTAGAAGCACAACATTTTGAAGAGCTTTCCATCCACATGTGAACTATATAGCCATAATGCAACACATCTGGTTGGAAGCTATAGCAATGCCACTTAGAGTAGTCAAACATAGAAATTCTTATTTGTAATTAACAATGTAACTAAATAAAAAATTATAAATTGCAAAATTCTGAAACATTCATTTTGTTTTATTTATCTAAAAATGATACAAAGAAATCAATACTTGAAAAACTCCATAATTGATGCACTTCAGTCAGAAAAGAAAATACATAATATACAGTAAAATGAGAATTATAGTAAGATTAATATATCATAACACATATTCTTTTGACATAAAAATAAGAAAATGGAAATTGTAACCTTAGCGTAATGTGTTCAAATAGCTCACTAAAGCTATTATACATGTTTGCAATCGTGAATGCAAATCTTCACGAGTGGTACGAATCTAGTGGTAGTATTTTTTGCTGCAGTATGACATAAGGATGTGCACCTTCAGTGTGTAATGTTTACTCTATATATGGTTGCGATAAATTGCAATCTGCAAATTTCAAAGTGTAGTGCTATGTGGATAAGCTACAGCACATGCCAAAACATCTTCCGGTTTTACAGCAGAAACTGATTCCAATGCCTCTCTGTACAAGGACGACTAAGAGTTCTTCGTCTTTACTTGAGGCAACTGACTACGTTACTTTTAGCAATTTGACCACTTGAATGTGAAAAATCTGGAAAACGATTAATGTGCACTGATGTAAATTGATGCATTCCGTTTGGATTCATCATAAATGATAATCATCTTGCAGCATTCATTTGGAGTTGTTAGCCATTATTTTACCATGCAACTAATCATATCATTTAGTAGGTTACTCCCTATTCTAATTTATCTTATTGGTTAAGTACTAAATCAAAATTGTCATTTGTATACTTATCATGTTTCAATTACACAGAACATGGTAAATCAATCAAAACGCTGCATTTTGAGAAATTTCATTCTTTTAATATCTGTCGATTTTGTGATGTATTGAAATCAATGGGGGAAAATATTAAAAAATGCATCAGAATTCATGCTTAATGACATCTCTTAGTATAACACAATTAGAAATTTATTACCTAAATCTTTCAAATCAAATGCAATGGTGAAAGCCCGAACCAGCAGTTAAGAAACAGATCCAGGAAATGCAGTTAATACCTAGAATAACAAAATTTGAGAAACAGCACATTTCTGGCTGATTGAGAAGATTTGGAATGAATATCAAAAAATTAAATCTTATGATCAACGATTGCCAGAACATTTCATGCTCTCAAATTTTCAGAATGTTTACACTCAGATGATTGAAAGTATAATTTGCTTTTCAATCAATATTAATAATAAAAATTTATTCAAAAAGCTTTTTTTATTGGAAATCTTCCCGATCACATATTTGTAGTGACTAAAACAAATGTGAATTTTCTAATTTAACACCAGAAACCTTAAGAACTGTGGGTTCTTTGTACAAATAATTAGATCTAATTGAGAACTATAGTGAAACTGAATTAGCATCAACACTTAGCTTAAGCAATATTTAGTAGAAACTCAATGTAAAATTATTTTAAGTTGATACCAAATATTCCTATTGAATCTGTGGGATAGCTGTATTTGGTTAAAAATTGACTACACTTTAAGGTGTAAGATTCACCCTGGACTAAATACTCAATAAACCTGCAGGTTTTAATATATAGGTGAACTAGTATGCAAAATGCACGAAATCCCTTAAGGGGAGATGCAGTAGTTATAAGTCCAAGTGATATGCCCCATCAGGGACTGAATAATTATAATTAAAAACAAATATTCATGTTTTGACCTAAAGTATCATTGCTATAGCTTCCTATATAATGTATATCGCAATGTGGTAACTGATATACATCATATACAGATGGAAAAAATATTTTTCCTCCAAAAGGTTGATTTTCAGGGAATTAATTCTAGAATAATATTATTTTAATTTAGTAACTGACCCCTTATATAAGACTGAAAAAATCACCAGCTTTGAAACTAAATATCTCGCTAATTTTTTGTTGCAGATAAATGAAACTTTGTTATATGTAACGGAAAAAGCAAAATTTTATTAAATATAATAATTCAACTCAAAAAACACAAAAATTTGGATTTTTTCAATTTTTGTAAAATTTGAATTTTAAAATCTAAGTATGACACATGAAATTTCTCTTTCTTTGAAACATAGTTGCAACAGAAATTATGCCTTTGAACAATGGTTTGTGAGATAAAGTTCCACAAAGGATTTTACTGTGCATACTGTGTACATATGTATACATAATTAAAACAAAATAATCACATTTTGTCAGTCAAAATTTAATAGCTTATAAAAAGCTAAACATGAAAAAATGTTTATTTTTCAAACAAATCAGTTATGATTTTATGTTTACATTACTTTTAACCACAACACTTTTATTTCAAAAAAAAATATATATACATATGATACCAATGAAGTAAAAAAAAGCACATACTTCTTTGGAAATATTTAGAAGCACCCCAATAGAACCATTGTTTGTGACATACAACAAGCAAGGATTACCCTTGCGATGAAATTTAACCATTTGCATTTTAACAACTGGATCTCCAACATAAAATTTAGAGTCAATTATCTGAAAAATACGTATATATAAGCAAAATGCATTGGAATATTACTCTATAAAATCCTAAATTTTCACATATAACATTCCTTAAAATAAAATTATTAAATTTTGCTCTTACTCATAAATCATGTTTATTTTTTATATTTAATAGCAAAAAATTATCAATTTCAGTAAAAAGCAGCTATAACAAAAGCAATTTATAACATTTATTAAAGGAGATCAAATAATCCAGTTTTAAGAACCTATTATCAACGCAACAATTTCAGTGTTTCTATAAAAACAGTAAAAGTCATATTTGTTATTCAAGAAAACCTTAGCTCATATTAGCTTTTTTGATTTATTTCTAATTATTAACATTCACTTAAAAATTTCAAATATTTTTTAGACTTTGAAAGCAGAATTACAATAAATGTTAAATTTAAAATGAAAATTCATATATATATTTAAAAATTTTTGCATTATTTTTAAAATTCAAATAACAATTACAAAGTAAGGACATTTTCTATGAATAATATGAAATATTGTATAAAAACCTTATATTTCTGAAAACTTTTATGATAGTTAATAAAAGGAAAAGAGTAAAGAAGTGCATAAGTTTATCCATGATCAATAAAATGAAACAAAGAGTTTAAATAATCTTCCAAAGCAAAACCGCTGAATGTCATCAATGCATTGAAAAAATATATTCTGAAAATATGAAATAATGATATTGTCTGAGTAATGTTAGGGAGTGTGCGATGAATATGTGTATTTTAATGTAGTAGTATGTAGATATAAAAAGTAATTTAAATGATGCTTTAACTATGAACTAAAAATGAATAACATATTATTACAAATCATCTCATTTTTTCTAATAAGAGAATAATACAGTTAATTTTATAATATTGATAACTTTTAAGTTTTGATAATGGATAATGTAACTATTGTAGATAACTTACAAATAAAACTTTATTTCTCATACTTGAGCAGGTTATACGAAACTGGGTAGTTACTAAGACTTTTTAAAACAATTTCTTGTAAAAAATCATACATTCCTTTTTTATTAGAACTATTTTAACTGAAGGCTAGTGCCGACCAATGGCTGAGTGGTTAGCGTTCCTGACTCTTGAGCTGTGGGTCCCGGGTTTGAATCTCGGTTCGGGCATGGATGTTACTATTTTTCTGTGTTTCTCTGTCCTTTCTTGTGTGTTGATGTATGAATGTGGCCCGCCCTATAAATGGGTCTGTGGTGGTATGACGCGGGTAATGCTACTCGCCTCCGTAACTTGGTTCACAGGTGCCCGCTGGGTAACGACAAATGAGTAGCAGTTTCCGGCCTTGTTGTGGCGAAGGGTTAGTCACCCAAGTGCCCGTCGTTATTTTTAAAAAAAAAAAAAACTGAAGGCAAGTGTCATAAAATCACTCAGTTCATTTCATCATTTATTGAAAGAATTTCAATAATTAACCAATTTTTTCATAATTTGTTTTTCAGAATGTTTCACTAATCTGTATTACTTATACTGTTTTACAGTTTCATTTCTAATCATCAGAATACTTTAAATAATTAATTCCTTTACCAGATTAATTTTAGTAGTATTCATTATTTAATAATTCCTTTATTCCCATGAAAGTTTTATCACTTGCAGATAGGAGATGTACACCAATATGTTAAATGCATATGTCAATACATCTGATAGTCATACTTTTCTTCATCTAGGCTATCTGTAGCAGTGTAACATCAATCACATAATACATCTCTAATGTAATGATCATGTGCAGCAATGGTAAAATAAATGGTGTTAATAGGAAGAAATGAAACTTCTGTCTAAAATACTTAAGGAGCAGGATTTCAAGAATGTATTTGCAAGTATTAATAGTTATTAACAGACATTTCAAGTTTAAATCTTATTGCTTTAACTAGAAAGTGCAAAGCACACAAAAATAAAATTTTTAGAAATGATAAACCAACTTAAATTTTTGAATTTAAAAGAAGGTATTATACAAATATTTTTTTATAAAATATAATTCAAATGTTTTAATACTGTTGCCCAATTATAAAATAGCTTTAATGAAATGAAAGGCTGAATTAAATTATTTACTTTATTCCCTAAATGCAGCTATTTATTTTGTTTATTATTATAAAGCAGAAAATGAAATTTACTCAAAAATTATATGCCAAGAAAAATATTCTTTCCATAATATTAGATCCTTGAAGTTATGTATTCTATACTTATGGAATGAATACAAATTTTATTTAACACACGTAATGTTAATATAATTTTTAATGAATATTTAATATAGCAAACTCATGATTAGCATCGACTTCTAAGTTTAAAAAACTTCAATCTTTAACAAAAAGTGTTTTCCAAAAAATAAATAACTGAAGATTGATTTTAAGAAAAAGTAAATTGGGGATAAATTTGAAAACATAAATAATTTTACTAGTCCTCAAATAATAAATGTACTTATGTTAACTATTGAGTGAATAAATTGTTTAAATGTATGTGTTGATTTTTGATTTTTTTACCTTTTTCATAAATTTTATATATTATGCAGAAATAGCATCTGAAGTCACTATAATATTCGGCAGAAAGTGCTTCACTGATTTCAATTGACACTGCCCATAGATTTTTAGCAGCAGCAGCATTATCATAGCTTATCATTACAACAATGAATTGCTATTAGACATATTCTATGTATGGAACTAAACAAGAAAATGAAGTGGCTGATCACAAGATGTACATGGAGTGAATTCTGGGTAAGAATAAGCAGAATCACTGCACAAGTGGGCGTTTCTATCAGGAGTGATACGTGAAGTTTTGTTTCCAGAACTGATTTGAGCACTAATAAAGATTACAGGAATGATATAGACAATATGTCAGAGCTTCTATAGAAGATGCAATATTACAAACACTTTGACAAGAATTTTAGGACATGAATCATGCAGGTGTTTGGAAGACTTTACATGAAAACGAAATGAATCTGTATTATCTGCAAAAAATGCAAGCATTGACTCCTAATGATTGGCCTTTTTTATTTAATTTTAATTTTTTTAAAATTTAATTTTAATTTAGTATCAAATTTATCACAACATAAGCTACATGATGCAACCACCAATGTAAATGCTGACGGTATATTGCGCAACAGCAATGTTCACTCGGTAAAATCTGTATCAGGTGATAGTGTTTATCATAAGTTATTGCAAGAATTCACTGAAATTACAAGACCGCCGCATCCAGATCAGGACATAAAACATTCGGTGGTTCATTTTACTAACACGACTGGTCCGCCAGTAACGGCCAAAGCTGGTAGACTTGCACTTGACTGCTTGCGTATTGCTAGGGAAGAATTTCAAACCATGATTCAATTAGGACATATGCACCCCTCTAAAAGCAATTACGCATCACCATTGCACATGATCCCAACGAAGGATACCACTGAATGGAGACCGATTGGTGACTACCGAGAACTAAATTCTCAAACCATCAAGGATAATTATGGCATGCCAAATATTTTGGATTTCACATCAAATTTACATGGCACAAAAATATTTTCACATATAGATCTAGTAAAAGCCTATCACCAGATTCCCATAAATCCGGCTGATATTCACAAAAGTGTAATAATAACACATTTTAGATTATTCGAGAGCACACGCATGCAATTTGGCCTCTGCAATGCTGCAGCTACCTTTCAAAGGTTCATTGATGAGGTCACTCGGGATCTGTCGTTTGCCTTTGCATTTGTGGATGACATCTTAGTGGTATGAAAATCACCTGAAGGTTACAACGAACACCTTAAAACATTATTTGATGGATTACAGACTTATGGTCTCAGCTTAAAACCCTCTACATGAAATGTTTGGTAAATCGTCAGTAAACTTTCTAGGTTTCAAAGTATCTGAAGCTGGTCTTGAACCCTTAACGGAAAAAGTAAATTGCATACTAAATTTTCCCCAACCAGAAATTTTAACTCAATTAAGGCGTTTTCTTGGTCTGTTCAATTTTTACAGACATTTTATTCTGAAAGCAGCCCATATTTTATCACCCCTAACGAAATTTTTAGAAGGGATTAAAAATAACAGACAAGGCAGGAAAGGTGGGAAAAATGATACAGAGAAAATACAATGGTCTGAGGTGACAGGAGAAGCATTCCAACAGGCAAAGAGAGCTCTAGCCAATGCAACTTTGATTCGACACCCAATTCCAGGCGCTAAGCTGGGTATGTTCATCAACGCAAGTGATTTTGCGGTTGGAGGTTCCCTAATGCAGCTGAACGAACACAATCGGGAACCAATTGCATTTTTTCAGTGAAGCTAACGAAAAGCCAACAAAAGTTCTCAACTTATGATAGGGAGTTGTTGGCAATGTATACCGCTGTGAAGAAGTTCAGACACATGCTTGAGAGTCGAGTGTTCAGTATTTACACTGACCAAAAGCCACTCATTTATGCCTTCAAGCAAAACCCTGACAAGTGCAGCCCACGTCAATGGCGACATATGGATTTCATCTCTCAGTTCAGCACAGATATTCCCCATATCAGCGGATTCAGGAATACAGTGGCTGATACTCTCTCAAGAGTTGAAACCTGCAAAATTACAGCATCACCTTTCCTAGACTTCAGTGCCTTGGCAGCAGCACAGCATAGCGACACCGAACTGAAAGAATTAATGCAAAATAACACCACTTCTCTGGAATTGAAAAGAATGCCTTGTCCACTAACATCTACAGAACTAATCTGTGATGTGTCAACAGGCACACCAAGACCTTTCGTTCCAGAAAGTTTCCGCAGAATTGTGTTCGAACATTTTCATTCTCTGTCCCACTCAGGAATAACAGCCACAACACAACTGATAGCTGCAAGATATGTGTGGCCTGCTATGAGGAAGCACCTCAAATCTTGTGTCAGGAGTTGCAATTCGTGCCAAAGATCTAAAACTAACCGACATAACAAAACTCCTTTTGGAACCTTCACAGTGCCAGATGCAAGGTTTGCATACATTCATGTCGATCTAGTGGGTCCTTGGCCTCCATCAGAAGATAAAACCTACTGTCTAACAATCATCGACAGATTCACCAGATGGCCTGAAGTGATACCTCTTAAGGACATCACTGCTGAAACCGTTTGTCGAGCCTTGTTCAGCGGTTAGATTTCACGGTTTGGATGTCCTTCTATGATAACTACTGATCAGGGACGCCAATTTGAGTCTTCCTTGTTCAGGGAAATGTCCAATTTATTGGGCACCAACAGGATTCGAACCACATCATTTCACCTCAATCCAACGGTTTGGTAGAACGTTCCCACCGACTACTGAAAAGTACACTCATGGCACATGCTCATACCAGATGGACTGAAACCTTACCTCATGTCCTCTTGGGAATCAGATCAGCAGTCAAGCCTGACATCAACTCTTTCAGTGCCGAACTGGTGTATGGTACTTCATTGAGAATACCGGCTGATCTGTGTACTCCATCACAACATCCTTCTGCAAACAACTTTGTGCGAGAACTGAGGAGTAGAATGAACAGCATCAAACCATGTTCCACATCTGCACATACAAAATCCAGGATATTTGTACACCCAGAACTAAACTCCTGTACACATTTATTTCTTAGGGTGGATAAAGTGACACCACCACTTTTCCAACCATATACTGGTCCTCACGAGGTTTTTCAAAGGGATCAGAAAATCAATGGTAAGAAACGTTGTGTTTCTCTAGACAGAGTCAAACCAGCCTTCATTATGACTGTGCCAAATTCTGACTCAACTGTATTAGTGTCACACCCAAAGGGACAGTCCAGTGTAAGAAAATCTGGTCGGAGAGTTCAACTTCCTAAAAGACTCATAATTGAAATAGACTAGCACATACGTCTAAGAAAAATTTTTTTTCTAATGTTACCTATTGTTTGTACATTTATTTTCTTTTATGTTATCGTTCGTCCCTCACTGGGGGGAAACTATTGTGGTGAACAATATAAATAATACTTTTAAGCCTCACAAGATGGCAGTACAAGCTGGATTTTCTCCTGTGAGCTTGGAGGCTGCTTACGCGAAGGCAGTTTTTCTGACTGCGGAGAGAGAAGTATAAATGCACTCCTCTCAGTCACACGGTTTGCAAAAGTCGCGGCGGAAATCGTTGATGTTGAAGTTGAAAATAAAATCTTTTTTTTCTATCTTAGTCCATCGTAATTTTGGAGGCTACATAAACACACCAAAATATTACTTATAAAAAAGTACTTATAAAAAATACTTATAAAAATTTTTTTTAAGTTGAAATATTTCTCTAAGTAAATTTTTGTATTTTAGTTATCAAACATGTTTTTTAATGATACAGTTTAACAAAAATATTCATTTTATATATTTGCCTGTATACAAAAATTTTTTCTTATTACATTCCCTTTAATTAATTCTTCCTCAATAAAATATACTATTTTGAGTTTCAAAATGAACTTGGAAATTTCATATTCAGCAAAATTCTTCTTTTTTTAGTACTCATACTTCAAATGTGGTATTTAAAAAAATAAAATTACATATCTATAACAATTTTATGACTCTATATATCCACATTAGTCATCCTATGACTTTGAAATGTGTCTGTACTGATGTGGTAAAGAATTCTTCAGACGATCTCATTATCTTTTCTGTTTTTTGTTTGTTTGTTGTCTGTCAATTTGTATTTGCCTTGCCAATGGCAATAAAATGCGTTCGCTGTCATACAACTTGCATAACCTATTTTAAGGTCCATTTAATATCAGAATTAAATAGTTATGAAATATTCAAACGTTTAAGAGGTTGGAAAAAATTGGACTGAAATTACTTATAGTCAT
The DNA here is from genome assembly GCA_037975125.1 of Latrodectus hesperus. Lineage (NCBI taxonomy): Eukaryota > Metazoa > Arthropoda > Arachnida > Araneae > Theridiidae > Latrodectus > Latrodectus hesperus. Next base: position 20,694,769 of record CM075859.1, read on the forward strand.
GTTTAGTGTATGATGCAGTATGGAATATTTTTTACACCATTACAATAATTATAATCTTGCTGTTAAAGAGCATCAAATCTGATATGCAAACAAAGAGGAACAGATTTTTTGTAGAACAGTATATACGCTCCCTTTCACTTTTAATAATTGCAAACCAAGCAAAAACTGGCAATAGTTTTAATATAGTATATTTTAAACTGTAAAGAAATCATTTTCTCTTCATATACCATTTGCTTTATATTATATTTACATTACCTTATTAGGCAGTAATTTAGGTAAAACATAAACAGAAAAAATACATCAAGATATATCATAATTTTCTTTTAAACAATTTCTTATTTATGAATATATTAAACACAGTTTCAAATGAAAATTCACCCAAACTGATTAAAGTTATACTTAATTACGAAACAAATTTTTCCACAGGAATTTTCCACAAAAATTTTCCATGGGTTCCATAGGTATTCCATTTAAATTAAATACTTTATTCTATAAAATAAAATTTAATTCACAAATGATTATGAAACATCTTTTTTATTAGGGAACTACAATTTTTATAATTTAAAGTAAACATTATAATATTTGTGAAAATTTTGTAAGATTAAATAAATCGACAAAGTTATGCCATTTTCAGATCAAATTTCAGAAAAGCAAAATATCAAGAACATGGTCTTGCTAAAATATGCTTTCAAAAAGGGCTAATTAGACTAGGGTCAACAATTGTCTGTCACAAAAAGCAACCATGCTCGAGGACATAAGATACAGCAAATGGTTGTTCTTTTGATGCTTGTATTATTTTTAATTTACATAGTAATAGAACATTTTACTAATTTGATGCCACAAGCTGCATTGTCATAACTCCACAACCAGAGAGGGATTTAATCGATTAGATCAGAACCGAGAGAACTCAGTATATAAAGCATTCCGATTGAAAGTAATATTAACTAATTGTGGGACTAATATTAACTAATTGTGGGACTAACAAAATCGTGTTATTATATGCAGTGCTATTCACAACACAGAAAGAAACATAATCCCATAACACATTATTTGTATATATCAGAAAGAGGCAAAAATTACTGGCATCTTGTAAGGGTGATCTTGCATCTAGCATTATTTTATTTCTAATGCTTACCTGAGATCTGTTCTAGTAAAAGATAGGCTGGATTATAATTAAATTTATTTACCATTGGTGGCAACACTACATTATTTTTCTTTAACTGCAAAAAATAACTTATTTTATTTATCTATTCATTTTTTGTAAAAAAAAATACCAGATAAATTTTTATTAGCTTTTCCAAGAAAAAAAATCATGTTTTATCGGGTACATTTGCTACCATCAAATTAAATTAAAATAAAACAAATGATCAAATCATAACAACGAAATCAAATTTTCCTCTTCATTTTACAAGACACTTCTAAAAAATGGTGTTATCAGGAAAAACACTTACATGACAATGGTGCACAGTACTGTTCATTAACTATTACTAATTTTATGATTCTCTTTGATCATTATATCATTTTAATATAGAGACATTAATTGCACAGATTTAAACACCATTGCACAATAAATAATACTGTGTATATAGACCACATTAAAATCTAGATGAAGATATCCTTCTCAATACAAGAAATTGTAATTGTATTCATATGTGCACCTTAATACGTTTTCAATGTTTCATAAATTTTGATTAATTAAAATAATAACTTTATGATGTTACAAGTCAAGAATATAATTTTGGATTTAGTTGTTTGCATGTGTCAATCTTTTATTTTCTTTTACTTCAGAAACTATTTAAATGTAATAAATGTGATTAAATTTAGGAATAATAAGAGTTGATTGACTAAATTTTTTGTTTCCAACAATAAAACTAAGATACAATTTGAAGACAACCTTTGCACACTGAAAAGAAAGACAAAAGTAAACAATGATATGTAATATCTGCATTCATAATACAAAACAGAGTGCATGTTAGGAATTGCATGAAAACCTTTTAATATTAACTATAGATACACAGTACAGAAAGGAAATAAAAAGAAGCATCTTGTTAATGCAGAAATCCTGAGAAAATATCAAGCAGTTATATTTTTAGCAATGAAATCAAAACTAATATTTTAAGAATTAGGATTTTCAAACTTTTGTCTTAAAGGAAACATATTATATTGATGCATCTCATTCAGAGAAGAGGATACTCAATAATACACTAATGAATAATATATATCAATAAATAAAATTATGAATTAGATGGCATACTGCTCAGATTAAAGACAAATGTAAAATTAATGTGAGATTATAAAATGGATGTGAGGCACGTGTGAATTACTAACATATGTGAGATACACCACAAATATGAGATACCAAAATACATTTTATTTTATTTTATAATTATGCTATGCTTATTAAAATCACAAATAGCAATGTATTGCTACACATGAAATATTTCTGCATTAATAATGAATCTTCCTTTTAAATGACTTTCAAGAACACATGATATTTCATGTACAAAATATAAAGTATAATTAAGCCTTTTCTCGTAACTGCCTTTTTATAAACAAAATCTTAATCAACCAGTATCAAGTATTCATTAATATCATTTCATGAGATTCAGTGTTCCCAATTGCTATAAAAAGTAGACATATTTAATTTTGTCTCGCCTCTATGTGGTGCCCCCTAGAACGCCTTTTGGTAACCGAACAAGACACACTTTCGTCACTGCAGCCCAATTATTATGTCTGCTATCAAAACAAGAAAAGGTCCTTCTGAGGGCCCGAACGCGACTGCCCCCTCTGCCCTTTTCTGGAATGCTGGTGGCCTGACTAGTACTAAATACTGTGAGTTCAAGTCTATTGTGACAAGAGAAAACTGTGACATATTTGCAATTGCGGAGGCCGGTGCATCTACTGATGCCCTTTGATTTTATAAATGCCATGGCTTTACACAGTACACCTTGCCTAGACCACGCCAAATAGCCTCTGGCATTATTGTCGGAGTGAAAAACACCTACACATGTAACTTCAAAATATTTCATACAATGCAAGATAACACTTTTGAGGGAGTGGAACTTAATATTTGGAAAGACAATATGCCCACTAAGTTTATCTTCGTGTATAATCCTCCGAGAAACGAACCCTTGACTTCAATCATGGAAAATATCCTTGATAAAAATACAATTTTTGTTGGAGACTTTAATTGCCATTCTCCAAGATGGGGATACAAGCAAACAAACAAACCTGGCAGAACTCTTGAGAATTTTTTGGACTCTACTGCCACTACAGTCCACACAACAAATGGGCATAATTTTCTCTCCTTTAAAGAGGAAAAAATCAGCCCCGACCTTGTAATATCCCACTCAAAGTTATCTCATAAAGTTTCTGTCAATCTACTGGAGTCCTGTTGTGGCCATGGAAACAAGATATTGAGAGTGAACCATTCTAACAAGACCCATCATACCTGCTGCAAAGAAGATATGTACCCTAGATGGAATTTGAAGAAGGCAAATTGGGAAAAGTTTTCCTCCCTTACCAAAAAAATACTAACAACTTAATGTTGACAAAACAATTTGCCAACTTTTCCCCTTGTCCACTAAGGAACACCGGATTTCTGTAAACTTTAATCAGCAAATCTTTCATCCAGTGGATTCCTATCGTTACCTTGAATTTATTTTAAACAATAAACTATCATGGAGGAAACAAGTAGAAGAGGTGACGAGAAAAGGCACCGACAGACTAAGACTTTTGAGGAGACTTTCTGGTATTACCTAGGACTCCTCTTCTGATACACTTTCCACCACTTATAAAACGTATGTTCGATCTGTTTTGGAATATGGGGGAGATCTCATTGCCACTGCATCAGAAAGTTGCTCTAAAATAGTGGACTTAACTCAAAATAAGGCTCTTAGGCTCATAACTGGTGGAGCTGGCTCCACCCCAATCGCTGCAATGGAAATCCAGGCCAACATTGAGCCATTGAAATTAAGAGAGAAACAACTTTTAAAGCTTTATGAAAAATACAGGGGACTTGACTTAGACCATTGGAGGGATTATATCCCCTCCACATTAAGGCTAAAAACTCGTGCAAGTTTTTTGTCCAAGGCTGAGAGTCTCAAAAAGGACTACGCCTTGACATTTAAACCTTCCCGCCCTGTCAAATTTGAGCCTCAACCTGATCGTAAAATCCCAAACTTTTGCCTTACAATCGGCACGTTAGAAAAAAAGTGCAATACTAACCCAGAGATTCTCAGAATCTATTCCCTAGAGGCTATCGCTACAAAATACCCAAGTGATGAATGGCTCTACATTTACACAGATGGCTCGGCAACAGGAGACTCAACTGGAGCTGGTGTGTACTGCAGGTGATTTTTTGAGGAATCTTTCCATGTGAGATCTGGGGCCATAAACTTTGATGCTGAAATTGAGGCCATAAAATGTGCCACTGTGAATCTTCTTGGACTGAGAACTCTACTAAAGAAAATTGTCTTTTTTATTGACTCACAGTCTTCTATTGTGGCCATCACTTCATACTCAATAAAGATTCATTTCACATGGAAGAAGTAAAGTCACTCTTCAATCATGCCATTTCCATCGGGTGGGAAATTGTTCTTCAGTGGATACCTAGCCATTGTGGTGTCTATGGGAATGAAAAAGCAGATGACCTTGCAAAGAATGGATGTAAACTGCAACAGCCTGATTTTATTCCATCATACCAACAAATCTGCAACTTAATCAAAAACAAATTCCTCAAGGACCTTCATAATTCATATAGCGAAATTACTAAAGACAAGGCTTAGGATTCCCTGTTGAACTCTCCACACCCAATGTGCCTTCCACGCTCCATTTTCACAGCCAATTTCAGAATTTCGACTGGGCATGACGACTTTCTCCAGAGACACTTAAGCCGTATCAGCGTGGTCAACGCGCCCTACTGTACCCTGTGTCCTTCAGGAGCTTTTATGGACTTTATTCATTTGCAAGCTGTCCTGCGGTTTCTCTTTTGAACTGTTTACCCGACAACTTTCACAATAAGAATAATTTTTATTGGGCTGACAGAGGACTCATGGCGGATAAGGCCGCTGTCATGACGTAGAATAAAAAAAAAGTATTACCAGTTTAGATGTTCCGATGAAACACCTTTCTTTCCAATTTTCTTCAATTAGTTTATTGTAAAGAAGAAACTGGTCACCTTTACTTGCCTGAAAATAATCAGGAATTAAATTCACACTGGGAACATTTAAAAAAATATTGGAAAAGAAAATGCAAACAAATAGATTTTAAAAAATAATGAATTTCTGTATTTTTCAATAGGAAATCCATCATAGTGAAACCATTGTAAAAAATATAAAGGATTAAAATAGGATGGTAATTGAAAAAGGAATCCTTCACACAAAAAACAGCTATTAATAACTAGGTAAATAGGGGTACATTTGAAGTATATAATTTTGGAAAAATTTAGTATAAACCATAGGTTCCCAAACTTTTTTTTCTTGAGGACCACTTTCAAAGTTTTACTATTTTCGGTAGACCCCCTGCTGCTAACAAAAAGTACCTAGGTAGTAACAAAAACGACTTAAATAAAAAAGTACCTAGGTACCTAAAGCTTAATCTTCCCTGGTATTTTGTTCTTTTTTATAGAAGTTTAGAATAATTTCTAGTATTTATATAATTTTTACTACATAACTGCCTACTACACTCAACTCAAGTAGTAAAAAAAATCTAATATGATTGATAAATTACAATATACAATAAAAATATGTATAACAAATAGGCAGATACTTATTTTTTCCAGCACTGCAAACACTGACATCACTTTACTCACAGTCACACTTTTATGTTTAAAATCCCAGAAACAAATGAGTAACGTTTTGTTCTTGGCATTCGTATTTACACTAATGTAGATCGCAAGCATAGCCCAAGTGGCATTTCAGCTGTTTGCAGGTCTAAACAAGCATCCCGGACGAGCGGGTGACACTTTGCAAGTCTCGACATGTGGTGTGCACTTGTACTATTATCTATTGTTCTATTCAATTCTGTGTTTCAACTGAGTCTTGAATATTTTTGAGTACCTACCTAGTGAATGATGCTATCTGCATACATTGATAGGTAAATCCAAGCCAAAATTTTTGTTCTTTATTATGAAAACCAGAAAATTTTACGTGGACCCCCACTTACAACTTGTGAACCCCTGTTTTTTTTTCATGTCTATGTGGACCCCCGTGTGATCTCTTATGGACCCCTGGGGGTCCACCTGGACCACTTTGGGAACCTATGGCATAAACTGTATGAATAAACATAATGAATGATGTTTACAAAAGAAATATATAGAAAATAAACTATAGAATAATTAAAATTTACTTACAATTAATTACAAAATATAAAGTTGATTACCATAACAAAATCTTGATATAAATTAAATAAACAGTTATTTGATTAAAAGAGTAAATTATCTTTGGAGCATAAAGAAAGCATGTATGTGATGTGAGGAATAATCTCAGTCATTGTTGAACAAGAGACAGATGACAAGTTTTTACCAACTAGGTGGGATATTTTAAGGTTTTGGCCAAGTGACATGTGAAGCCAGCCCACCACCAATGAAAAATCCTTCCAGAAATCGATTTACAAAATGGAAGCAAAAAAATGTCTTAAACCGATCGTCACTTGTTAAGCTATCCACTACACACTGTCAACTATTACAGATTATACTCTTAAAAAAATAAAAATTACACATTATATTTTTAACATTCAATTATAGATCATACTTTTAACAAAATAAAACAAATCTACTACTGTTAACAATCTTTATCTTCTAAAAGAAGTTTTCTATAAAGCATAGCAAAAGCTGGTCTAAATTAATAACTTGTAGCCATGTTACTGATCACTATCCACAATAATTTCTCACATTTGTGGTTCAATATTATGGTGAAAAAATTCCTATACAGACTTAGTCTGATCTTATTAACAAATCCCTTACACAAAGATGACATTCCAAAAGCTACCATTATAGCAAAATTTGGAAAATTTGAATTCTTTTTCATGATATTTGATTTTAAAATGCTGCTCAAACCCTTCAACAATTCTTGAGTATAGTGTTGTCAGGACAAGATTTCATTTCTGTCATTCAAATGATTATTTACATGATATACTGATTGCTTCTCCTGATAAGTTATACATAGTTTTTCAAAGATTAAATTTCAATGCATTATGTATCAATATGGCAAAACAATATCTTTGATACTTCTAAAATTAAATATTTGAGGTATGAAATCGTTACAAGGAATTAAACTTCCTATGACGAAAGTTGATACTATGCAAATTGTACAGGAATTCATGTCAGTAAGGAACTTATTCTAGGGTTTGATTAATTTTTACTACCATTTCATTCTAAATTGTGCTAAATTGCAACAGCATCTAACCTTATTACTTAGCGAAAAAACAGCAAGAATAGCAGTATACCTCTAATTTGAACAGATGATTCTCATAAAGAATTCAAAGACATCAAAAACCTTCTTTGCAATGCTACAATTTCTTACATGAGATGCTTCTGATAATACTATAACTGTCACACATCAAATTGAACATGGTGAGATTCACCCATTAAGCTTCTTCTCTTGTTTCTTAAACATTTTGACATTAGAAAAGAGATTCTACATCATTTATACAGGTCATAAATCTAATGCATTTGCGTTTGAACAAAATTTAGACTAAGCCTACCCAAACAAGCAAGGCAGATGAGGTATATTGCTCAATTTTCAACAGATATTCAACATATTAAAGTAGAATAAATATTTTCATTTATTCATAATTTATTACATAATGGATTTGAAACACAAAGAAACTATATAACATCATATGAACTAATATCAATAAAATTTGCCAAATTATGGTTTTAGCCTTGTTTAAAATGTTAACAATCTAAAGTTCAAAAACAAACACAATTATCCCTTTAATGAGATAATTTTAAAAGAAAATAATAGAACTACTGCAAATCATTTTCAGTCAAACGAATTAATTGAGGTGGCAGCACTGAACTATAATGGCTAGGTTAAATTGGCATTTACAGCAAAACAAATCTTGAATAGACATGTCATCATTTGCTCTTTTGGGATTATGGATTATTTGAAAGAGAGAGAAGATGTAGAATACTCTTCAACTGAGAGGGCTGTAATGATCTAGTTGGTTACAGATATTCTCGTCATCAGAAGGTAGTGAGTTCAAATTCTAGCTGAACTAAAGATCCTTTTTGTGTTTACTACCAGCAACTGGGGCACTTAAACATTGTATTGAAGGTCTTCTGCTTTGTTGATAAATCTAAATTACAAAGATTCCTATCCCGCAGCTTCACTTAATTGGTAGAGCCCAACTCTAAGCTAGGTACAGGGAGGAATGCTGGTGCAAAAACAACTCTTCAACTGAAACTTTTATAGAAATCCTCTCTCCCACACAACCAATAATATCTAAGAGATATCCAAATCAAGTCCAATTCATATCCAGATATCTATTACATCTACAATACATCCATGACATATCCAAAATTCAAATGTCGATGGATATCCTAAACTTGGATGTCCGTTAGATATCGTAAAATAATATCATTTAGACATTAACATTTGGATATTGCAGAGATATCTCATGGATATCTTAAATTCTTGCAAATTGGATATCCAAATTTCGTAAAGGCTAGATATCTGACAGACATCGGAAATCTAGATATCGTAAGACATCTACACTTTATTTGTCAAGCAGTCGATGTCAACTGTACATTCATAGAAAGCTGTACTTTCATAAACAAGGTTAATGACTTCTAAAACCCCAGTATTAATACAAACTATATGATTAATTTAAAGTAAAATAAAGTGACAACAATCATTTTAGTTGATTACTCTCTATTTGGTTGCTTATTATGACATTTTACAAACGAGGTAAGTGTATTTAAGAACTTGTTTGAAAATATTTGCTGAGTTTTCCAGTATTTTTATACTTTATTCTATTTTGAATGTTATTATTACTGATTAAAAAGATTCTTTTCTTTCTTTTCAATATAGATGTACAATACTAATATCACACCTTTTGTTTACATATTTTTACTTTGTAATATTGAAGTTGGATACATGTGTGAAGTAATAAATTAAGAAATTTACAAGATTATTATTTAAATTGATGTCAAATCCTCTCTAATGATGTTGGTAAGAGTTGAAATGTTTTTTTTTTGTTTATATAACTTAATTTTCATTATTTGTTAGTGTGTTTTGTAAAACAGGTCACATTTTTAAGAAAAAGCATCAACATTTTAAAAGCACCATTGTTACCAGAAAAAAAGTTTTCAATTCTTACAATTTTAAAAACAAAAGTGTGTATACATTTGGAAACATTTGTAATTTAAATTAAAAAGTAATATATGATGTTTTAGTATTAATTTTGAATCTTAAAATTTTAAAGAAATTTTGTTTTTAATTCATTGGATGCGCATCTTATTTTTGCAATATAAATGTCTATTGCACTTAAAACAAATATAATTAACTTTTGGGCTAATAAAATGCAAATCTTGTTTATTTTGTTATCAATGTATTTGTTGACAGATTGATTGGCAATATTTAATTTCCTACAAGGATTCTGTTTTTCTTTACTTTATCAATCTAAAAATAAATTCTGTTTAATAGTTACATTATGTTTAAAATTTTTAATGTAACATTTGATAGATTTAGATAAATTTTGATGTTTACTATTTATGACTTTTTATGCAACTAATTAATGACTAATATTTTATTACATGAAAAAATTTCATGAAATTTAACCTCTGTTACAGTTAGCAATATTATCAACTTTGAAACATTTGTTTTGTGAAGACTGCAAGACTGTGTTCTGTTTATAAAAATTAGCATTTTTTTTTTCTTATTTCAATCTTCAAAAATATATTTTGAATGTTAGTTACGTTTTAATTTACAAGTGTCTTATAAATAAATGATTATTGTAGATTTTTATCAAATGACCTCATTTTATATTTTTTATTAAGTGCTCTTATTGAAAAATTGAATTGCAAAATATAATTAATCTTTACTCATATTAATGTTTCATTATTTTTTTCTTTCTCGATTTAGTTTTGAGACATCAGAGAAGTGGGATGTTTAGTTGGCATGGAAAGCACATCTTAGCAGTCACTTTATTAATGTTTTCATTATGATTAAATAAAAATAAATTTTCTCAATAAACATTGCTTACTGATATTTGTTTACCTTATTTACTCTCATGAAATATACTTGTTATTTAAAATGTAGATTTCTGTTGTTTTTATGTTCAAAGTTTAAAACAATTTACATTAAGTGCATTAAATTTTGCATATTCTAAGATTTAATATTTCTTTATTACAGTAGTTTTATTACTTTTGCAAAATGAATCAAATTAAAAGAAATAAATTTAAACTAGAATATTTTTGTAAAAAAATCATTTGGAATCACTATTAAATCTTAAAGCAAATATTGTGATGGTTTTTATTGATAAATTGACTCCATTTATGGAAACATATATGAATTAATCAATTACATGGTTAAAATACATTAATTGCATTTTTAAATTGGTTTTTCTAAATTATTTTTCATAAAAATCGGACTAAATTTTTAACTATAAATTTAAAAAATATGTGAATTCAGCTGCTCTTTTATTTAGAAATAAATCATGGAAGTGCTGTAAATGCATAATGTTCCAATAAAGAACTTATTTCACATAATACAAATTTATTCTTTTTTTAAAAAGTTCTGTAAGTTTTCTTTGGCATGTGTGTTTATTATTGAACATGAAAATTAAGTATACTGTTTGGCAATCTAAAAATTTCACAGTGAATTCTTTTAAGGTTGTCATGCATCTGTACATTATACATAATTTTCAAAATCATTTTGCTGTTTAATATTTTGTAAAATTTTTACCTTAAAAACTAATATTTTCAATATTCAATTTTATTTCTAAGGAATAGAAGTTATTGAAACTGAGATTAAAATACAGAATATTTGTTTTCCTTTTATCTACATTAAATATAAAATAAAAAGTATCTTCAAAATCAGTAGTTTTGTTAAAATTTAAGATTGCTTATAAAGAAATTAATTTTGAATTCTTGATTCCATACATTTTTTTATGTTAAAGGCTGATGAAATTGTAAAAAATATTTTTTTAAAGATATCTAGGAAACATCCAAAGGATATCCAAAAGATATCCATCAGATATCACCATATCCAAATATCCACGGGATATCCATTTGCTGCGAACCTTTGGATAACTGATGGACTTAACAATATTCAGATATCTTGTGGATATCTAAGAGACAAAGCAATGTCCAGATAAATGTCCGAGAGTTATCTCTTGGATATCGAGTGGATTTTAGTGGTTGTTTGGGCTGTTTACCTGGATCTTGTTTCCAAGAGTTCTAATGTTAGGAATTCAGAATTTCTTCAGATTTCAAAACATTATGAGTCACAATATCGGCAGTTATGACTACTCATGTTACTAAATCCTTTGTCTCACAGCTATTTTTGGATGGATTTCATATTTCTCTGTATAGTAATGGAGCCACTACATCTTGACCAATTAGGTTTCTATTTCATAAAATATATTTCCTAATCGTTTTCACTGGCAGGGGAATGTCTAGCAGTTATACTATCTATTTTTCTAACAGTTTATCATTATGGGAATTGGTCACATCATTATTTTTCATATTTCAAGCAAATATAAATACAATTGCTATTCTATCTTTTGCTGCTAAGAAGTTTTCAAAACATTATTTAGATTATAAAAAGGTAGTTTGAAGGAAATATTTTTCATTAACATTACCCTTTAATAACATGATACAGAAATCTGGCAAAATTTAAGCTTTTTGAAGAAGAGAAATTAAAAACAATATCATTTTATACTTTAGGATAAAATGGAAAAATTATTTTATCCAATTTATATATAGTTTAAAAGAAAAATGGTTGCCTTTAACAACTACTTTTCTATCAATTAATCAAATCAAACCCTCATAGCAGCAAATGAAGATTTTTTAAATAGAAGTTTTGAGGTTTAACTAAATTTTTAAAGTTTAGCAGCATTTCTAAAAAGAAAATCATGTATTTAACTAATACTTTGTTGTTATTTTACTTGACACACATTGACATAATTATCAGAGAATTAAGAAAGTAGTTGAGTTGATTAAAATGAAATTACCATTTCATTAGTTGATAGCTTAACAAGATCTCCTGTTAGATCAGACATTAAACTTTCAAAAGAGTCAACTGTATTTCCTTGGGATACCTGTAAAATATTTTAAAAAATTAAATTTTCAATTAGGTATTTTTATTTAAATCTCGTCATATGGAAAATATTAAAATATTTGCATGAAAATGAAATTAAGAATTGATTTCATTAAATATTACAGGCTTCATCTTCCTTATTTTTATTGCAAATAGCATTATTAGCAAAAAAAAAAAAACACTTTTTTTTATTAAATTTGAGACGATAAAATTACTTGTTTTAAACGTAAACATTTATTTTAGAAATTAAAATAGGATTATCAAATTTAATATAAATTACACAATTCTTCATGTTCAATGATAAGTTATATGTTTTTATTAATTGTTTGTAAATCTTATGTTAAATTCTTTCTTATTTTCTTTTACTGAATAATTTGATGGCATAGGACCAATTTATGCTGGCTAAGATTGGATTAATAATCACAGTAACACTCTCAAAAATTATAAAGTAAAAATGCAAAAGAAATGATATATATATATATATATATATTCTCCTTGTGAATAAAACTTTAAAATAATAGGCATTAATTACTTTTATATCATTTTTACACAGATATCTCATTGAAAATCAAACTCGTGAAATAGACAAAAAACATGAAAGGGAAGTTCAAAAAATATAAAAAAAATTATCTTAGCAGAAAACTCATGAATTTGATTTGAAAAATTCTCATAATGATAGTTTATTTTAATTAGAAGAATAACATAAGATGTCAAATTAAATCCTATTTCACACTCTAATTTTGGAATGCGGTCAGATATGGTCATGAAAATAGATGTCAAAGAGGTTCTGCAAGAGGCACCACAAAGCAAGATCAGTTGCATTGCAAGTAGGTAAAAGGCAGAAGTTAGGAAATTTATCATTAAATTACACTTAATCGGACATTAGTATAAATCACTATTTGATTAAACAGTCAAGCCAATCATTCATACATAATAATAATATTTAATTAGAAGAGTACCAACTCAGGTACCAGCTTTGTTACCTGATTGTAAACTCAAATGAATCAATAAGCATCTGGAGAAAGAAAATAGGTAAAAAGAATCGTCTTGCAATCAATTATCGTGTAAGAGTACAAAGTTCACTTTAAGAGAATATTTATTTAAATAAAAAGAGAAAAATAAAAATGATTTTTGTTGTGTATTAAATTTATTTAGATTTTAGTTAGTTCAATTATTGTATACAATAAATTGTACACATTCTCAATGAAGACAATATTATGAAGTGAGATTCTAAATTTAAAAGAATTATCTCACTTAAGTACTGGCTATTTCAACTATATCATATATTTCTGCTTTAAATTTTATGTTTAACTTGTGAAATTTGCTGAGGGAATCAATATAAACTAGAGCTAAAAATTTAATTCAGCATTTTAAAATGCTGATATTGTTGATGTTGAAATTTGTTAGTTAAAATATAAATCTTACAAAAGAAATCAATTTAGTTACAACATATGATTAAAATGTTGATACTATCATATCATTACAATGTTGTTATTTTAGCGGATTCTGAGAAATGAACCTAAATGAAAGATGTTCTACATTTAAACAATTTGCAGAACTCTGATGTAACAAATGAAAATTATTTGCGGAGTGAGGATGTAGTACCAAATGACACCTTGCACACAAACAAATAAAGATAAGATTGTATCCACACTTAATGGAACATGAATTTCAATAATTATATCACATAAAGCATAAGATAAGAGATACTTCCTCCCTCTACAAATACTCTTAGATACAAATATCTAGTCATAGTGCGCAATCTTCAGATATGATAAATGTTTGTAATTATAATGAATTGCTCCTTCTTATTGAATCATGAAAAAATAGTGTAGAAACTTAAATACATACCAACATGCTTTGTTCATGTTATTTTCTTAACATTTTTATTGCAAGGTATCTTTTGATATTAAACTGCTTCTGGTATATTTATAATTTGTATATTATTTAAGCCTATTATTAGAACTGCAGCAAGCTATCGCATCTTGTAGCATATAGTTACTTATGTTACAATACCTTATTTCAACAATAACTATTAGTGTTATACATTTAAGAATGCAAGACGGAATTTAATTGAGCACATTGCATAAATATACTATCTACAAATAAGTATTTAGACAACAGTGATAAAAAATAAACATAATTTATTTATATTTAAAAGTAGGCAGAGCCTCCGGATGAGGCAATTACACCCTTAATTCTCCAGAGCACGCTCTACACAAGTGTTTGGATAAAAGACCGAGGTATTTTCTTCCATTTGGCATTGAGGAGATACATAGGTTCTTTCACTGATTTTGGATATTGTTGCAATTTTTAGTTTAGCAATTCAACTCATTCAAAAATTGTTCAAGAGAACATAAATCTGGACTTTGGGTAAGCCTGCCAAATCAACTCACACAATTGTGTGAATACCAATTAATAGTGGGAAACGGTACGTCATCCTGGAAGCAACAATAATTCAACACGTAAAATTGCTACAGCATAGAAAGCAAATTCTAGACCAGAATAGCACCAGGTGTCAGCGTTGAGCTTACCATGAACCGAAATCAAGGATGCCAGTCCATAATATGAGTAAATATTATAAAATTATTCCACCTCTACTAAACTACAGTAATGTAGGTACAATTTATTTTATCAAAAAGTGTTCATTAGGCATACACCAAACCAATATTCTGCCATACAACTGGTCGAGCTTGAACCCAGATTCATCACTTCAGAGAACCTGTTTTCATTGAACCATGTTCTAATTTCATTTCACCTTGCCCTACCTCAAATAAAGATCATGGTTGGATTTCGTAATCAAAGGCTTATTGGCAGAAGCACGATCATAAAATTCAAACAATTGTGCTTCCTTGAGAATGGTATTTATTAAAACAATCCTGGGTGCTTATTGGAAGTGCTGGAGTATGCAAACCATTGGTTTAGTGAGATTTTTCCCAATTTTGTAAGACAGCACATCAGTCTTTTTCTTATTTTTTGTTTGTCGAGCTGAGACACTTACCAACAATCACAGTTCACTATTCATTTCTTAATCACAAATACTTCTGTGAATTTTGGAATGCTTAACTTATCAAATATGTCTTTTAAGGTTCAGTCATTTCTATGATATTCGAGAATTATGTCTTTCTTGAAATCAAACAGTATGAAACTCTATGGCATCTTGGTATGCTATTTCCTAGACGATAGTTAAGCGCAGAAAGTATGATGTAGCAAACTGCAGCTATTCTTATTTCCATGGGTGTATACATAATATTTATACCAAATTATACAAAGCTGAAAAATAAAGATCAAAGCAAAAGAATAAAAACTATTTTTACTGCACTGATAAACTGCAAATTATAATGTTTTGTTACTTATGCATTGTACTTTAATTATAGAGTAATAAGTAATGAAACAGTGAGCACAAGTTCCATATTTGTCTTAACTAAATAAAAATAAATTTTAACAGAGTGTTAAGTACATAACAATAACAAATGGAGTAGGTGGATGTCAATTTAAACATTATATATCAGACTGAGATTTTTGAAATAGTTCACCAAGAATGATAGTTATCAGAAGAATTCGTAAATAGCTGTGAAAATGATTTTGTTAATTATAATATAGTGAATGGTACATTTCATTAATAATTTGTTTGGAATTTTATGACAGGTTGGTTTGTAAAATTTACAGGCATTAATTAATGGTGCTAAATATTATAAGATTAAGCAAAAATAATATTTAACTAATTTATATAAATATATTTTAACAAAACTATATTTCTCCACTAACTATAGTAGTGGCAATACATACAAATGGACAAATATTCTAATTGAAATCCCATTCCAAAAGCATTAATCAGTTAGAGGTACAAAGAGCCCTATGGTGCACCTATATACTTTTCAAAACTATTTTTCTGTAAATTTATCAAGTAAAATGATATTTAGAAGCTGAGAAAAAATTAATGCCACCAGATGCTAACATATAAATCACATATTGCTAAATAATGATCATAAACATTGATGCTCAAATCATAAGGAACTGATATTGCTATAACATTACATTGCTAAACAAATAATAAATAAGGTTGAACTTTTCAATACATTAGAAATATTTCTCGTGGACATTGTCATTATTAAAAACAATAAAACTAACTGGAAAAAGATCTTGTTCTACCATACCCTCATATAGATCTCTCTATCCTGACACAATTACAAATATATGTTGTGGTGCTGATGGTTCCTGCATGGTTATCATTGTAGCTATTAGGTTAGTGGCAGCATCTTTTTTAATAAGAGATCGAGATAATACAAAAAATAATAACTGCAGTTACTAGATGAATAAATTTGCAAATAAATGTTGTGCTCACTCAATGGCAATATAGGATATTTCATGCATGTTCTAATGGGTACACATAAGTGGACTGATAGGATCAATTAGTAGGATCTAGAACAATACATCAATGGACTGAAGTAATACATCACACAAATTTCAAGTGTATTTATCAAACCCTAGGAGCATTATAAATTTCAGAATCAAGGATCTTTCAAACTTTATTACCACAGCAATTATTACCTCAGAAATTAAGTAATTATTTTTAACACCAATTTCTTTCAAAATGCATATTCTTGTGAAATATTAAAAGTTATTTTTTTAATTTTAAAATCATAAAGTGTTTTTCAAGTTAGTCAAGAAGTTTAAATTTATAAATGTCCAACTCCTCTTAGTTATGGTTAGATAAAAGATATGAAATACATCACTCATATCTTAATAGTCATTAGTTAACTGGACAATCAAATCTCAAAGAACATTTTTAATGTCAAAACCACTCATTTCATATAAAATTCCCGTAAATTTTTCCATGTAAGAGCTTATAATTAGATACTCTTCAACTTATTTTTAAACTTTTACAAACATTATATCTCTATAGAGAATATATTAAATATACTAATATCAAGTAATCACATATAACAATTGCAATCAATGAAACTGTGGACAAATATTTTAATAATTACTGTTAAATTTAATTATAAATACTATATCATTAAGATATTACTTAAATATATTTATTTTTCTTATAATGTTTGTATATGATTAAATATTATAATATTAGTTTATATGAAGCTAATGATGATATGAAGTTTTTTTTTTATAATACCTCCTTACATTTCCTATTTTCCTTTTCTTTTCTTTTTTTGCATATCTTCAAAAATATGTCATTGTTTTTAAGGAATATCAGAAATACATGCTTCAATAAATAAAATGATTAATTCTTCACAAAAGAAAACATATAGCTCAAAATTCTTAGAAAAATTTGTTCAATAACTATATATAGCATTTTTCACACTCGGCCTTTCATCTTAGAAATATCTACCCAAATAAAAAAGACCAGCAAAAGTTTCTCTATTAAATTTTAATTATATAAATCATGTTAAAAGTAGCTTATTTTTTGTAAGAAAACATATTCTGTCATTAACAAACAACTTAAGAGTTGAGAATGCTTAAAATTTATAAAAATTTATTATTAGGTTACATTATAAAACAAATTTATAATTATAATGCCGAAGATATGTTAAGAAATGATAAAAGATATTCATTACAAATATATAGCAATTTTCAATATGAATATCTGCTTTGCTTATAATTTTTAAGTGACAAATATTATACATATATATACTTACAATTAGAACATTTCCATGCTTATCGGAAATAGCATATTGGTTGTCTTTCAAAAATATGGCTGAAGTAACAGATACTGGAGAATGATCTTTGAAAATTAAAGCTAACTCCAAAGATAGTGTAAGTTGTAAAACAGATATGTTTCGGGAAGCATGACCAACAAGAATGGTATTGTTATGTTGGCATGCATCAACAGCAACAATTTCATCAAAAAGCTAATAATAAAGAAATAATACATTTGTTAAATTCGTATTTTAAAGTGGAGTAATTTCTTTTAACAAATGCAACATTTATTTAGTCATTACATATCCTGTTTTATGTAACAAAATTTTGAAATTTCATACTTAACATATTAAGTCAAGACAAAATATATGAAAATGAAATACTATTAGCCTCAAATAGATATAATACAAAATCTTTTCATTTGAAACTATTCATTACACTCAAATAAATGCAAAGTTAGAAATAAGATTTGGCATGAGAATTTCCACATAGATTTTTTTGTTATTAATAGTTCAAACACTCTTATATCATACACTGGCATACATCACTAAAGGATTCATAAAAAATATTTTTCTTTAACTTTTATTTTAAGCAAATTTGATTTTAGAAATGAAACTTCTTATCCACAATTTAAAGATTTTCCGACAATAGCATCACAAAATTGACTAAGGCCTAAGATTAAATTATAAAAATAATTAAAACATCAGATGATAAAAATAAATATAAATGAAAAATACACAAGGCAAGTTTGAAAAAAAAATTTTTTTCAAAAATAAAGTTTGTAAATAGAAATAAAAATTATCATTGTGTCTATTTGAATTTCTTGTTGACCAATTAATAGTTTGAGAAATAAGTAGTATTCATGAATTAGAGGTTCATAAAAATGATATTCGAATTGAAGAAAATTTAATACAATGTCAATGTTTGTGGTAGCAAAAACCATAAAAGGCAGGAACATAGAAATCATAATTATCGACATATCTTTTATCATTGCCTTAGTTATGAATTCCAGTTGTCAAATTTTTAAATATTTGTGTTTAATAAAAAAAAACCACTTTGGTAAAAAAAAATATATATATATATATATTTGCTTGGCATTCATCCTACTAAAACACACACCTTTTCAAATCCTATTCTGGAGCTTCAAAGTCATGAGAGGTTTTTAATAAGCAGTACAGATGATATACACCTGGAACTTAGGCTCCTAGTAGGGTCACATATGACTGACAGATGTGTTGTTTATTTCGGATAAACAGAATGATACCTACCCTATTCTAAGATGTTAAGAGAAAAATAACTCACAGCACAATAAGGTAATGAGACATGCAAAACTTTGTACAGTAAGGTTTTATGTATCATCCACCAGAAAAGAAACAATGCAGGTGATGATTGTGAAAATCTTTTTAAATTTACCAGCTCAACATATGAAATAAAAATATAAATTTTAAAAAAAAGGAGGAATTATTGTCTACCAGACTCACACTAAGGAAGGTATTTATCTCCAAGCAACTGCAGATTCTAAGCCAGACCAATGAGATTCCATTACACTCAGGCATGCATAGCCATAATTCAATATCAAGATTATTCATCTTCCAATGTTATGATACTGAAACTGAGGAGGGGAGTTCAAAGATCTTCCATGACAATAAAACTGTATTCAACAGGTTCAAGAAAGCTTGTCAATTGTTCTAGATCCTACTAAACTTTCATTACAGGTAAAAGTGGCTTTTAGAATGAAGAACAACTATATCAGGATCTAGCTAACTTGGTAAAAGAGCTAAGCAACTACAAGTCAAAGTAGCAAAAATGAATCAAAATTTTTATTAAACCAGCAAAGTGCCTGTGCCAAAGGCATACACATCTTAATATGAAAAATTGGACTCTACTAATCTAGAAGTCTTATAAATAAATGCAATGGATTGATTCAAATTTGAATGAATTTGTTTTATATATTTAGGGGTTTAAATGGGGCCTAGAGGAACCCTAATCTGCTGGCATTCATGACTTGTTATGTTTTGGCAATTCATCATCGCTGACCGAATTTATTGTGTCAAACAAAAAGGGAAGCTTATATTTTAGCTTACAGAGGGAAAATATTCCCCATGTAGATAGATATCCATTTGAAACATATTTCCAGGTATGAAAATAGCAGTAATAATATGGTTATGTAAGACTTTTAATTTACATATTTCTTGAAAAATACAAATTTGCACATATGGTGAATTTACAAATTTTTGGATACATGAAGGTAAGTTTTTGAATAAATATTTAAATATTGACACATCATTGCATTATTTATAATTTTTATATGCATTTTAATAAACAGTATTCATTAAACAGCAATTGGCTCAGCTGGGAATTATCATTACATGGACGATTATCTCAGCTGTACTTCTTAATCAGATCGTAATTAATAACTGATACCTTATTTTAGAAATATGTTAGCTAGTAATTTCTATTAATTTTAAGGTCAATTTTAAATTTAACTTGCTATGATTAATTAATTATTTTAGTTTGATAAATAATTAAGTAATATAATTAAATAGTCAGCAATTAATATAAGAATAACAAATACTTCAAAAAATAGATAAATAAAAATATTTTTGTAAGTTTAAGTAAAGAGAAATTAATTTGCTTTTCAGCTAGCCATGATATAATTCTATTAGCATAAAATCACCATAGTCAAACAGCTTCAACAATTTTTAATAAAAAATAACAAGATGTAAGATTAATATTCCATTAATTTAGGAGCCATGCTCTCACAATGATTCTAATCTGTGCCTACATCATAAGATCTTTTATGGTACATACTACTTGAGACCAAAAACTTGTATTGCTTTTAATAAGTCAAATGCCCTTATTTTCGAAAATTATGTAGAGGAAGATAATGTTACTGAAAAATTACCTTCTTAGCCACAAGGAATTTAAAATAATCATCTTTATGTCCACTTGTCTTCTTCTTTTGAAGATGAAAATATATTTAATGGGAAAATTGTTAGTTAGGAGATTAATAAAAAACTATCTCATCATAGGATTTAATGTTAATTCAATTAAAGAAATTGTATGAGAATATTTTGGAATGCATTTTGAAATATAACCTTTTAATTCTTAATAAAAGTAATGAACCAACATTCACCATTGTAGCTAGAAGAGGTTCACTTACCTTACTTGGTAAATGTACTGATCTTATTAATGTTACAAAAGGTGTCTGATAAAATAAGTGTTTTCTGACCAAAAATATATAACCATGTATAAGGGAAAAGCAGATTAATTCTAATAGATAGGGAACCAGAAAACATTAACATGTTTTTATAAAAAATAAAAAGAAAAAACATCTAGAAGAGATTCTTGAAGATTATTTTGGAGTTATTTTCAATTTGGCTAATAACTAAACAGTTCAGCTTTCAATTTCCAGGTTCCAATGAAATTACTGGAACTTCCCTTTTACAGTCTGCTATTAATTGGATAAGGGTAACTGGAATACTGCAAAGAAAATATAAGTTATGGCAAAATTAGATAGGTTTCAGTGTCCTTCAAATTACCAGAAATAAATGGTATTATACTTGAGTTTGTTAATGAAGATAACAACTTTATAACCATAATTTTGAGTAAAATTTTCTGAATATACTCAACAATGATTTTAATCAAATACCTATTACTTGGAGCAATACAGAAGCAATTTTTATTTCTAAAATAGTAAAATAATGTGTATAGGAACAAAATTTTATTCCTAAAAGCAGAGTTCTGCAGCAGAAGCTATAAATTGTATGAAGGCTCAAATGTGCAAGTCAATGGAAATATTAATCCAGATTTTAATCTTGGGGTAAACTTATACTAATGTAATTACTTATTATCTTACACATATGCTTATAATTCATTCCTATTAAAAATGCTTTTGACAAGCTGTATGACGTTAAATTTACTTTAAGAGAATTAGAACAAATCTATTCAACAGTGGAAATTGCAATTAATTATACACTGACAGCACAGAAATAGGATACATCATTGGACTGGTATTTAATGCCCATTTGATGCTACAATACCATCATTCCATTTGAACAAGCATGCAACTGCATTCAAAGCAGAAATTTATCACTTTCATAACCAGTAGAATATGCTTAGACATGGGTTGCTTGTGAATATAAATACTTATTTGTTCTGATAGTAGCAAAGAAAAAGTCTACTTTAAATTCTGTTCCTATTTGGAAATGCTATCTTGGTCTTGTGATTAAATTATCTAACAATAACTCACTTAACAAGTAATGAGTCAGTTGATGAATAAGCAAGAGCTGAAAAAAGCGATTTTAGTGATCTGAGCCAACGCCAAGAATTTTAAAGAAATTGATTACATTCTGTATACTTGATTCTTTTAGAAAACACAATTCTTGAACTAGTATAACATTAGCGATCAAAAGTAAGCAAAACTGTTAAATAGTATTTGTTTTAGTAAAATATAAGAGAATTGTTGAAACTCAGTTGAAGCTATCAATGGAGAGCAGTAAGATATCATATCTTACTGCTCTCCATTGATAACTTCAACTTGAAGAATTGATCTTTTAAAGGCATATCAATATAACAGGTGCATAATGATGCCCTTATCAGCTGGGGTTATCAATACTTTTAAGAAATCCTTATTACATATTTTTAGTGTATGTGGAACTTTTCCTGAACGTATGACTTGAACATCATAGTCAATAGATAAGTGAACCTACGATAACGCAGAATATTCCTCGTAAGTATTAGAAGAATATTGACACAGCTGTAATATTTTCATAAGGTCTTGTCTTTTTTTCAAATAATAATTCAATACAACTTTGGACACAGCGTTATTGGAGTCACCCTTACGAATAATAGATCTACCCAAATAGATCCATCCAAATAGCGTATAGCATGACTTGTCGCTTCAGTTATCCACAGTAGAGTTATAATTTCACAAATACTAAGCAAATTCATTAGCTTAGTTAAATGATCTGATATTTGGTTTGTGAGGCAACAAATCCACGATAACTTATGAATGTGCATTTTTTGTTCAATCCATTGTGAAAGATTTGAAATGAATTGCTTGATGGTCTTATGAAATTTGTTCTTAAGGTCAAGTTTTACTGGGATAAAGGCATTTTTTGAAATATCACCACATTTTACTCAATAGCAGTATATGAGGGCATCTAATCTGTCAAGTTAGTCATCTTACTTTCTGTATTCTTAAATTTCTTTCTAATTCAGCAACAAATGACCACAGCTGTGATAATTCAATCATAATTGCATGAATAGAGTTGTCACTAATATAGCTACAAATTATAACTTCTCTTTTAAAAACAGCAAGTCCCTTTCATTCCAACATATGTTCACAATTTCACAGAAAGCTAGTGATGTTCCCTATTATCATATTTAATTTTTCAACAAATATATAACTACTGAAGTTGCATGAAATTTGACGTCATATAGTTAGGTGAAAACACCTAACGGGGGGACTGGGGGGAGCAGATTTACAAAAGTAAATCTGCTCCCCCCCAGTCTATTATTGTAATCTGTGTGTGTCCCCATCCGCCATGCCTGAAAATAGATTGACTTTCTGTTCAGGGAAATATTCAAATCTGAAAACTATTTGATCTCAAAAGAATTTACTTTTTTAGACAAATAATATGAGCAAAAAATTCTCATTCACCACATAGAGAGAGAATGAAGTTTAAACCTTTTTGACAAGACATTAATCAATTTACATTTTGAATATATTACAATGAAAAATCTAGCTATTGTTTTCATACATAATAAAGAAAGAAAAGAATGTGTATGTGTTATTCATGCTAGTATTGAGAATTGAGACAAAGACAAATTATTCTAGAATTGACTTAGGATGAGTAAATCCAAAATATATAGAAAATAGAAAATTTTATTCAATTATAGGAATTTTCAGTTCCTTAAGCATAATTCAGTGAATATTTTTGAAGCAATTAAATGAAAGTATCCTGGTGGCTTCTATTAAAAGCTCAGGGGCATAGATACCTTACATCATATAAAAATATAATACAATAATCCTTCCTCAGTCGAAAATGCTATTTCAAGGCTAAGACTAATAGCTTTGTTTAGTTGAATATCTATCACTTCCATACAAAAAATAGTAAAAGAAAATGAAGCAATCAAATAATGTCAAAATAGCAAATTATAAAATTCTTAAGAATTATATCTTCAATAAACAAAGAAGACATACTTAATTTAACGTTTTGTGGTACAAATATAAAATATTTTAATTTTAAAAATTAGACAATGAGTTGTAGTGACAAAAATAATTTCTCACAGATTACTGCTCAACTCAAAAGATAGTTATCAGAAACGAAGATTCATTTCATGTTAGAAGTAGCATCGACAATAAGAAAACCAGTTTTAAAAGGACGTTATATTAATGCTCATGGAGAACCACAGTAAAAAGGATAAAATACATGCAAAATTAATTTTTTCTACAATGAAATTGAAGTTTAAAAATAAAGTTATATTTTAACTGCAATCACATTTTTGAGAAAAAAAAACAAGAAAACTCAAAATAAACATTGAGCAAATTTCCATATGATTAATAAGTTTTGAAAATAGCATAGAAAACAGATAATGTGCTTATGGCTGCTTTCCTGGTAATTATTGATCTTATAAGACATAAATAATCATGAAAACTAAAGAGAAAAAAAAGATAACTAGAATTCTACAATATCAAATAAATTAAAGTTCACATAAAAGATCTTTAATTTAAATCCAGAAAATTTCAGTATTATTGAAAGAAATGAGGAAAAGTAATAAAAAAATGTATACGAAAATTTTTATAGTGGATTTTCAGAAAAATCTACATTAATATATATGTAACAGATAACATCAAATATTTATGTGCTGGTTACATATTATCTCCATGGAAATAAACTTCATTTATATACATTTTGAACATTGGCATAGTTCCACACAGTTTTATAAGGCCTTAAAATTCACTGGGAAAAAATTAAACAAACGTATATATGAAGCAAGGAAAGAGGTATTACATACCAGGAACAAAACTGAATCGAGTAAAATGATAATAGTAAACATATTTTAAGATGAAAATATAAAATAAAGTTTGATACATTAAAAGTATTTCAAAAATGAAAATAATATTTTAAAACATAAAAAAGGCCATAATTTTAAAAGCTTTCAGACATTCATATGTAAAAAATAGAACTTTTTGTAAAAAAGTTAAATTTAAAAAGCAATGAGTGATGCTAAGAAAGTTATCTGATACACAAATTCTTTTTTTAACACTTAAAACCAAGAAAATAGCATATTTGATAGAACAAATGTCTGTTGATTTGAAAATTTGGCTGAACACTCACACTCATGATAGCCCAATATATAAAAATATAAAAAAATATTAAACTTTAGAAACAACAAAAGCAATTTAACATTTTGGAAATAATTAAAATATCAATATAAAATATTACCTCAATTTGATGTCTCTTTATCAACATCCCATCAAAGATGTACAGCTCCAAAGTATTTCCTCGGGCAATTAAGATTTTATCTTTGAAAACATGAATTACTGTGGGCACATCAGGAAAATAAAATTTATTAATGATTTGAAGCTCTTTACCTCCACCCAACATTCTAAAAGTAATAACCACTCCAGTGACAGGATGACCAGAAGTTTTCTCAGAGTCTTCCATTCCACCAACAATAATTATATCATGTGTGGCTTTCAAATTTAAAATGACCGCACTAAAAAATACTTATTCTATAATCTTGTTGAGTTACAAGAATCAATTAAAAGCAAAAATATGTGTTCATGCATTATAAGATAAATTTGAGTAATTTTAGACAAATATTAATCAAATAATCTCCGAATTATTTTTAAAATAACGAATAATATAAAATTTCATCACATAAGGAATACAGACCTTTATACAACAAACTCATACTTTTTCAAGTTCTTTAAACAAATGAAAAATAATTCTGATACTCCCCTCCCCCAAAAAAAATTAATGTAATAGAATACAATGCATAATTCAAAATTTAGTTTTCATTTTAAATATGGATTCAATTTCAAAATTATAAAAAATATGGATTATTAATGAAACATTAAAAAATTTTACATAATTTTAAATTTAGAGGAGTATTAAATTGATTAAAGTTGAATTACTAAATTTCATACAACTCAGTCATTTAATTTAATAAAAATAAAATCAAATAATAACTAAATTTAACATTTGACAGCAATTATGTATCCAATGATCCTATTTCTATGTATATCTGAATATTTTTTAAAAAATTGGATTGATTAGAATTTCTAGAGGAAAAAGTTTTTTTTTTTTTTACAAGTATTTCAACAGTACATTTTGCCACTAATTTTACTATTCACTTCCAAATATTTTTGATCAAACAAGTAAAGAAATGTACCCAATATGCTGTCATGAAGGTAAAATGAAAACAAAATTTTTCAGCTTGAATCTTACGAAATTATTTTTTATGAACATATTTCATTCCACTTTTGCATAATATAATGATAATAATTATATATATATATGTTCATATTGTTCTGCATATAGTAATTTAATTTTATTAACTAAAATTTAAAACTGACAATTTACTGTATCCTTTAAAAATCTCATTAACTTTTTAATACAGAATTAAAACTTAAAACTAGAAAAAAAAACTGAATTTTTTTCTAAATAAAATAAATTTTAAAAACTATAAATTCTGGTATTAAATTTTTAAGAAAATTAATAATATAGAAAAAATTTTAATTAAAAGTTTCTTGTGTTTAATTAAAAAAATTAATTGACAAAAAAAAAATACAAAAATTGAGTTAAAAGTATTAGTTATAAAATAACTTTAAAGCAGCCTTGAAACAAATCCTTGTTTCCTTATTTTTTCATCATAATATCTTGGACCTCAGATAATAAAATTTTCAATATTACATATGATCTAAAAATTCCAAGGAGCTGCCTTATACAATAATTCATGTTTTGAATTTTTTCATCAAAAATCCTTTCCCATCCTAAGCAAACACAACTCTATATTTAACTAACAAAAGTCTTGAAAAACAATGTGCCTTTTAAAGCCCATGACACAAAGCTTGAAAAAAATATATTTTATGTTAGAAAACTTCTGATTTATCAGATCTTTTGATTTGCACTTAACTAAAATAAGTATTGCAAACTAAGGCAATAA
Organism: Latrodectus hesperus; assembly: GCA_037975125.1. Classification (NCBI taxonomy): domain Eukaryota; kingdom Metazoa; phylum Arthropoda; class Arachnida; order Araneae; family Theridiidae; genus Latrodectus; species Latrodectus hesperus. Next base: position 20,721,873 of record CM075859.1, read on the forward strand.
TTGTTTTAATTAAAAATTAATTAAGGGAACTTCATTTGGAGAAAAGATGTTAATATTACAAATATAGTAATAAACTTTAAAATAATAAAAATTTTCAAATACATTTTGCTGGGAAATTTTTCATACTAAATGAGTGTACTATGAAATTAATATAATAGAGTATAATACAATGGCAAAATTAATTTGGCAACAGAAATAGCTCAACAGTTTGTTATTTTTTAATCATATACACAGTACTTAATTGTTTGCATGGCTCATAACACCTAACTATATTTTAGTTTACTCATTAATTTTTTTTAAATATGAAATATTGAATTGAACTTTAATGTGAAAAAATTAATTATAGTTTTGCTTACAGAATATTCATGATATATTTAAATTGCATTTCGATGAACAGAAAATTTTCTTAAGTTATAATAGTTTAAAATATATACATAAATTTATTTTTATATATTACCACATTTTACCCACAGAAATGAGGACTGTTTTTAAGAACCATTCTTAACATTTGACCAGAGTAACCAAAAATTAAGTTAAAAATATTAAATTAGTTATAAAATCATTTTAAAGTAGCCTTGAAACGAATCCCTTTTTCCTTATTTTTTCATCATAATATCTTGGCTCTCAGATAGTAAAAGTTTTAATATCACATGATATAAAAATTCCAAGGAGTTGCCTTTTTCATCAAAAATCCTTTGCCAGCCAGGGCAAACACAACTCTACATTTAATTAACAAAATCCTTGAAAAACAATGTGCCTTTTAAAAACCAAGACACAAAGCTAGAAAAAATCATTAAATTTCAACAATGCTTTCAAAGCACATACAATATATAAAGGGATACTTTTTCATATATACTTTTAAAGAGTAAGAATCAAGGTACTCATTTAAAAAACAAATATCAAGAATGTTTTAATGAGATAAATCGTTTAGTTCACATATTTATTAACAAATAATTAAATTCATTTTTATCATCTCACAGAATCTTGAACATCAGTCTCAACAGTCACATTCTCAAATGTCACCTAGTTACATGGAAACTTTAAAAAAAATTGATTACAGCAGGAGCACCTTCAGGTAGTTTAAATTAATTGTTACCATTCTGTTAATAACACATTGAATATACAAATGGTAATTGATTTACAAATGTTACCAGAGGTATTACTGATATATTTTGGTATACAAATAGGATCAAGTCATTTCTCAAATTGTAGCAAAACAGATTAGTGAACAGTTAATGATCTGGCTAACTCAACAATTCATATTTTATAGTACTATATCAAGTGTAGATGTCAGTAGTGGTCTAGAATCCATATTAAACATGTATGTTCATAGGTGAATTAGCTTATTGAGACAAAAGCAGTATTAAGGAATGAAACACACAAGAACATTATGCCACACGCTTATATTCTAGAAGCAACTGTGTTCTACTTAAACCATTTTAGAAAAATTGGCAAGAATAAAAGTACTAAACTTCTTTGCAAAAAACTGGGCTTTTATTATAAATATACTTTTTGTTTAAGAAATAAATATATTTCTTAATTAAAGAAAATAAAGCATTTTTCAAATAAGATAATCTAATATTTAAAAAGAAACAGAGAAATTAGTGATAACTTTCAGAATGAACAGAATTTAGCATAGTGAATATACTACAGTATAAATCATTTGATTGTTTATAAGCATAATTATCATTAGAATTTATGGAAAAAACCATTGGATTATTTCAGAGTTTTAATCAATATTTATTCAGCATAACATATTATGCTCTGCAGTATAAATCATTTATTGGTTTAAGGAAGGTTGATTCCCAGAATTTATAGCAAAGCCAATTATACTAATTCCTTAAACCAATTATACTAATTCCTTAAACTCAGAATAACTGGATGAAAAATAAGACTTCACTACACAAATTTAGCAAATATTTGAATGTTTAACATTATGAAATTTTTGAATTATACTTTATTTTCCTATAAAATTCAAAATAAAAACACTTTTTATTAGGAAATGTACTTTTGTATATATTAAGACTTAATACCATATTTTAATTCTTTTGATATTCAGTTAAATAATTTAAGATTATAAGAAAGAAATGACATATTTATCATTTTTATTATAACTTAATGAAATATTTTAGTTAACGTAATAATTAACTAACATTAATATTACAATATTAACTATTCATGCCTTTTTTTAAATTAATTTAATCTTATTAATACTTCTTTTTTTCTTACTAATTTTTCAAAAGATAAATTTAAAATAAACTTTTTCTTAAAATAAAGAGTTTTATTAACATATTTTAGGAGGAAAAAATAATACATACCTGAAACAGAACACATTCGTTGCAGGTAATATCGTAATTGCACTCAATAAAACATTATTAAAAAATAAAACTTACACATGCCTGATATATAAAAAACTATGAACTGGCAACCCAAAAGCTTATAGATAAAACAAATACGTTACTAATCATATTATAAAATTTATCTTAATATCTTAAGTTATTCTAATGCATTGTAATAAAGATTTACATTAACAAATAAAATGTCTGTTTCTTGTCCACACCAGAACCTTGCAAGGTATATTATTACCACCTTTATAACATAAATTATTCCACTTTTTCTGGGTTTTCTAAATCCTGATTTTACATGCATTCTTATTCCAGCATTAATTTAGAACTGTTTAAAGTTGGTTGTTTGGGTTTTGTGATGTAAAAAAAAGCAACTTCTGCACCAAATGGACAATTAAGAACACCCACACTTTACATTTCTAAATATTATTTAGTAATATAATATATAAAAATTTCATCCTTTTAACAGTATCAAAGAGATTTTTTGAAGCTTCTGTGAATTTTATACTTTATTACTATCGAAGAATAAATCTAATTATCATCTACACTGGCATAGGACAAATACCCAGTTGTTTGTTAAAATATTAATCTGATTCTTAATATAATAATTCCCTTCACTTCTTTTGCACATGTGTGATTTCACATGTGCATGTAATTACTCACCATGTAATAAATGGTTAATAGCCATTTATTACATAGTGAGTTATCACAGTGATTGGTAGTATAAAACCATATAAGTGATTATGAGCTTTTTTCAGTCTTTCTTAATGATGAAAAGTTTAAAAAACTGTTGTTGTACAATGAAACCAGATTCCATTTGTTTAATAACAATATAATATGCAGCGTTTGCATTTTTAATAAGACATCATCAATCAGGATATTCATCGTAAAAGCCTGTTATCGCTTCAGATTATCAGGAGAAGTTGCAGTTTTTATAGAGAGCATTGCACTTCAATAGCTCCTAAACAAAAGAGTCAAATATTTTTTATCACAAAAATCAGGAAGCAATAAACATCTGAAAAGGAATGTATTTTGGCATTCAAAAAACATTTATGTTAAGCTACTTTAAGATTCTAATCCATATCAGAGGGTAATTTTGTAGCTTTGAAGAAGCTAGATTAAAAAAGGAAATTATTTGAAATTTTTTAGCATCTAATTAGCACAATATATACAGAATCAAAGATGAAATAGCTGCATCATGTTTTCAGCAAGCATTTTGGAAGAGCCCATATTCTTTTCATGTTTGGATTTTTCTTCTAATATCAGTTCCATGTTCTTAAAAAATTAGTTTCTAATTTATGTATCACATAGTTATATCTTTTTAATATTAATCCTGACATAATTGGTGAACAATATATTAGGTACAACATTAAATCCCCATCATACTATAACTAATAATTTGGAATGGTATAATATAATGTGAATGACTAGGTTTTAAAAATATTTATTTCTAAATTGTGTATATAGGACCCAGTATGAAAGAAAATAACACAAAGAGAAAGAATAAACATCTAGCAAGTATACAGAATAAAATAATTGTTTAAAAATTAATTCACATTTCTGGTTTAACATTCTTTAAATAAAAAACAAATCTATTAAAACTACTACAGAAAATAAAAAATAATAGTTAAGTGAAATTTGTCTTTTCTAAATTTGTAGAATTTCTCTTAACTACTTTTACATTAAATTGTATTTCAATACAGATAATTTTAAATAATCTAATTAGTTTTGAAAATGCATGCATTTTACTTTATAATACTTTTGAATACAAACTGTGGTAGTTTATCAATTCTTAAAAATGCATTTCATCCATACTTACAAGAATTTCTTTTTATTTATAGAAAATTTAAGGAAGAGAATATTATACCAAAAATTAACTCATTTGATGCTATTTTAATGAAAATATTTTCAAAACATATTAAAAATTAAACAAGGAAACATGAAATCTTATTTAGAAAATTATTTTCTAAAAGTGATAAATATTAAAAATAAAGATTTTTAAATTGCAGTCTAAGATCCATTGTCTCATTCAATTATTCCTCAAAAAACCATATTACTCATCAGACTTTATTTTAAAATAGATTAAAATACAGTGCTTATACATGGAAAATTTTTACATCACAAATTTTTAAAGAATGCATTGATGCTGATTTCATTGTCTCAACTTTTCTTTTCAATTATGAACACTTTATAGGTAAAGGCAATATTTATATTAATGCATGCAAATTACTTTTGTGCAGAAAATTTATAAACTAAGAAATTTAATATTTAATGGCAATAATTAACTTTGATTCTTTTTACATTTTAATATGAAACAATTGAGAAAAAAATATTATATTAACTATAATTTTGAAATATGTATTGGGTGCTAAGTTCAAAATTCCATTTAGAAATATTTCTTCCAAACTAAGGAGTATATGTAAAATGCAGTGTTTTTAAATTAAATTTGGTGCTTGTATATCTACCTACACAAGAATGTTTAATGCATGTGCAAGCAAAAACAAGAATATTTATTATTAGAATCCATTATAATATTTATGTAATATTACAATGGGATGCAATATTATAATATTTATGCATTATTATAATATTTAACATTAATCAGAGTATAATGCATAATAGCATACAGAAATTAAGTCCAAAAAATAACATTGTCATTATGGTGCCAAAGCTAAAGAAAAATGTTTTTTTACGAAATTTTTTACCAGAGACTTTATGTCTCACAAAAAACTAGTTAATTTTTCCAACTTATACATGATTCATATTCATTTCATGTTTATGGAATACATTTCTTGATGAATCAGTTTAGCCATTGACTAATTAATACTGCAGAAAATCATTTCTAGAAATTTTTGGGATAATTTTGAGGGGAAATATAAGTTTAAATCTCTAACTTTTTAAAAATAACGTAAACACACCCAAAAATGAAAGTTGTATGCTGTACAGCTTGTTAACCCTTTACATAGGACAGAAAACATTTTTTTATTTCAAATAACTTACAGCAATAAAATATCAAAGTTTAAATTTTAGTCTTTAAATTACTATTACTACCAATTTTATTAAAAATATTAAAACTTATTATACAAGTTATGTATAAAATAGCTTTATCAAAAAATCTTTATTACTTAGTTTTTTGTGCATGAGGTGTAAAGTTATCTCTTTAAAATGTTTTCAAAGTTTGAAAGCTACAAATGTTGTAATTTTCTTTTTTATAGGCTTGTAGCTCTTAGAACAAGATTTTTATTTCACTAATTTCATAAAAGATCTTTAACTGTAACTCATTTCATATTTTAAATATTGGAATTTATATGATTTCCTTATTTTCGAAAATAATACATGATTAAAAAATACTTAAACAATATCAAAATATTTCTTCTTTTTCATATCTCAAATAACTTACCATTTATGTCAAAAATGAGTGTGAGTCAAGTTTTATTGACAAAGAGAAATTATTTAAACATATTATACTCTCCTATGAGGTTTCAAGGATGATATTTTCACAACTTCAATATTCATTTATAAAAAGGGGTGACATTAATTACATTTATAAAAAAATGTGTTTCAATAAAAATATACAAAATGTAAACAGGGAAGAAACCTGAGTTATAGCATATAAAAAAAAACTTATGTTAAGTTAAAAAAAGCAAACAAAGAATATTTCATACCAGGAAACCATCATTTCTTCAGGCAACTTGATTTTGTCTAATGATACCCAGGAAACAACATCAATAACTTCAATACAAGAAATCCACTTTTCACAGACTTTCTGCAAAAATGGGTTGAAAAATGTCTTTAGAGCATTTATGTATATCTATGATTACAATGTATTACGTAAATTAATAACAACTAACTTTACATTTTATTTTTATTAAAATCTACAGTTGATTGTAGAACAGATTTTGTATTCCAATTTAACAACTAAATATTTGTTGAGAATAAGATGCATAGACAAATTTTGACAAAAATAAGATGCATAGAATGTATTTTTGGCACAATAATAGCAATATGTTCTTACTATAGAAAAACCAGAGAAGCACTACACCTGTTATTGATTTTTAGGTTTTCACATTAACAATATAGACTAACAATTTAAACTAATAAATAAAAAATTTGATATTTCATAATACAATTACACTTAGATTAAATTACAATTAGTTTTGTTTAGTTTTTTTTTTATTAAAATCAATTCAAACATTTTATAAGTTTACATTAAAATGAACTAAAATGAATGAAAAAAAAGGTTTAAAACACATTATAATTTAGATTTCATCATGAGTATAGGTATATAAAAAGTAAATTGGATTTTTTAAAAATTTTATTTCAAACCAGGTTTGTAAAAATATTTAATAAGTTCCAAAAGTTTCAATGATCTTTTCACGAGTCTCACAAACTTCTTCCAAGATATACTGATACTCACAAACTTAATACTCTAAATACCATTTTTGGTCAAATATATCTGGAATTATTAAACCAAAAATAGTAGGTAGAGTACTGTTCAGTATGCAGTGAATAATTTTCTAACTTCGTAATATAATTTTTCAGTAATGACAGTGATTATTTCTAAAAGCTTAGTTCTTTAACATATTTAATTTTTGATACAAATTAGATTTCAGATAAATAATTTAAAAACTATTAAATGAGTCCACAGTTACAACAAAAATAGCTTCATTACTGCATTTAACTAAAAGTTGACTGACAGAGTAGTAATTGCAAATTAACTTTACAAATGAAAATAATTTTTTCCTCATGGTAGAAAATTAAAACTATCTGTTTTATAATAAAAAGATCAAAATAATCATTGATACAATTTTAATGATTCAAAGAATTTCTTATATAAAACTATGAAATAACTTTTAAAAATAACAAAATAATTTCAGATGCATTTGACAATGACAATACAATTTTTTTTTCTACATTATTTAGATATTCCTAAAAACTACTAAACTGTTTCTCTTGTTTAATTCTGTAAATGATTAATAGTGGTGGGTTTAATTAATATGGCCAAAATACCTAATTCAATATTTTTAATAGACAGATGGGATGGTGTAATGAATAAGAATTTTATTTCTAAATGTTAGTTCATTACACCATTTTGTCTCAATTCTTTAGTTAACAAAACATTTTCTAAATTTGCATTCTACAGAAATTTTCAAAACTATGCTACATATTTAAGCTTACATTATGTAAACATCGAATTTTAAAATCAATTACTGATCAGAATTTAAACATTACATTCTCATTTGTTTCTGAATTAATCCTCCTTTTTTGTGCCTCAATAAAATTGGGTAGTTAGATAATTACAAACTTTTCTTTTCTATAACTAAAATTAACGAAAAATTAGAGTTTCACTAAGACAAGATAGGTCAATATAGATATTTTATGAAGCATATTAAACAATAGATTTGTTTCTTCTTTACCTTAAGACATTGTAAGCAGCACATATTTAATGATCACAGAAAAATAACATCAAGAAACTAGAAAGGAGATTAATTTTACAATAATGTAAATTAGTATGAATTTACTGCCCAGTTATAAAATCTTACTGTAATTGTTTTAAGAAACTATTAATATCTAAATAAAATGCTAAACTGTTTAGAAGTCATTCACTCCATTTTCAAGGAGTTAACTCAAAATTCTAAGAAGTTCCTTTGAAGTTCTGGAAAAATAATCAATTTCCAGAAGCAAATATAAAACTTAAACAGAAAAGCCTAATTTTAAGTCAGCAAAACTGGAAATGCTTATAGCATGAAAGGTATAATTAAATAGACAGAATATAGATAAAAAGAAAGATGTTTTAAGTGCTGTCACTTTAATATTTACCTTACATTTTTACAATTGGACCAAAAAATTCATTATAAAATTATTTTACTAATTTCGATTTAAAAAAATAATAATAGAATTAAGAACGACAAAGAAAAACACTACAATTTTATCAATGTGAGATGATAAGATACATTTAAGGCATGCATGATATGAATATGTATCACAAAGAATTATTTCATATTTGATTTAAATATAAATCTGACATTTTATAATACATCTAAATATTGACGTTTCCAAAATGATTAAACTTTGCCTGTTATCTTGTTAATAAGCGTATTGATGAAGCTATTTAACAAACTTACATCTACAGTTTGATTAGCAGATAACTAAAATAAGAATGAAATTCATAAAATATGATTTTGAATTCATTTATCTATAGATAGATCACAATAAAATGATTGCTTGTGGTCCCAATGAGCATTTTAACTCAGTACAGATGGTTGGTTGGTTGGTTGGGTTTTATGGCGCAAGGTCAAAAAATGGACATGCTGCGCCAATAACTCAGCACAGAATTACTTCAACCATGATTATTTTTAGAATAATGTTAGGCTAAAATATAATACTCACATAAATTTTCATTATTTAGAAAATTAATGTTAACTTTAACATCATTACATAATTAAAATTATTCACTTTCAAACAAGCAATTTCTAAATTCAAGAAGAAAAAAAAGTTTTTATTTCATTAAAAGAAATTTAAACTTAAAATGAGAAATATCACTGATATCAGAAGAATTAAATTCCTAAAAAATAGAAAATTCAATAAATTTATGTTTGTTTTTTTTATGTGATTATGAGAATCATTAATGAAAACCTATAAAACTTGGATACAAAATTTATGACTTTAACGTTAATTGAACTTCATTTCTACTTAAGTTCATTCTACTGAAAATTAAAATTAAATTATTTTATAAAAACAAGGAACATTTATTATTGAAAAGAATTCCATATATCAAACATTTAGTTACTATAGAACTACTTCAGATCAAGTATAATATTATAAAATACTAAAAGGGGAAAATATATACAATTCATAATTGAAGCCATGATAGAAACAGAAAGCAGTCCTTCTAAATTTTATAAAATCTATAATGGTACTTAGTACTTTTAACAAAAAGAAAATTGTTAATTTAATTGACATTCGAAGAAAAATTTTAAAAAGAAAATAAATGACTTTTTACACATATTTCATAAAACAATCAAGCTTACATCTTTGAAAATTCTCTTTCAAAAGTTCAATCTATAATCTTCCTCCAGCAGTATAAACACAGTTAAATTTTGATATTTATTATACACAAGTTTTTGTTCAATTAAAATCAGTCAAGGTATTTTTCATATATTACTCTAAAATATAATGAAAATTGAGACAAAAATTAGCATTTTATATTCCAAAGTAAAATTTCATTATATTTTATCTAACTTCTTTAGTCATCAATATAATTAAATTTAAGAGGAAAATTGATTAAAATAAATTCAAAACTTAAATTTAAATAATGGATCGAAAATAAATTTTAGAGAGGGATTTTGCCATAGATTGTAATTTTGAATGAATGAAAGTATTTTGCAAATTAAAATATTAACTCCATTATAAAATTTTAGAACATAAGGATTTTAGTGCTCATAGAACCTCCTTGCTTGTGACATTGAATTTAAAATAGCAGTATTATCTGAAAGAAATTATTATTCTTTGATTTCAATAAAGTAACTCATATTAAATTTAATTATTAATACAAGCAAAATATTGTCACAAAAAATATCGATTTAAATATTTACAATTGTGTAAAAATAGTTATAGAATAAATATCAATAAAATAGAAACACATTGTTTAACCAATTGAACTAAAAGTTATGTTTAAACAATTTACACATAATCTAAAACTTCCAGTTAATCTGTATATTCGAGAAAATAAATATTTAGAAAACATTATTCATGTACTTTTATAAATTTCAATACACCATGGAAAGATTATAGTAAACGTAAACTTATAAAAACTGCAAAAAATGCAATTGCTTTGGAAAATTTGACATATAAACAAAATTTGTGACATTAACAAAAGTAAAATATATCTTTGCAATACATATTATGGTTGGTTGATTGGTTGGTGTCATGTCCATTTGAAGTCAAGTCAAATTACTCCAAGTAACAAAATCACAGCCTTGGCAATGTGTGCAATTTTATCATTACAGGGATTTCCCTGATAGGGAAATTCATCAATAGTCTGTAAACTTCTTATGATAGCTGGGCAGTTAAATATATGTTACAGAGTGAGCTCTAGATCAGGGAGGTTCCTACATGATTCATGAGATCTGGTATCAAGAATATTTATAGTCATTCCACAGAAGCGTTAGGTTCTAAGTTTGAATAATCCTGTCTGCACTGATAACACATAAGTGATGTCATATTTTTAAGTGTTTTTCTCTTAAATTGTATCAAGTGATTGCATTAGCATCTCTTAAAGTTGTTGTCAATATATATCATGCAGTTTATTTATAACCATAAAGTTCCAAATAATATAAAGTTTACAAAATATAAGGCCACATTGGTTAGTGAGCAATTAAATTCTTAGATCAATATTAATAATGCTGATTCTTTAATTAGAAATGGTTGATCATTCATTTTACAATTTAGAATATCTGCATAAAATATTAAATATGTTTATGAAGTCAGTAAAATATATTACACATATATAATGTGCCCAGGAAAATGTGCCTGGCCACCTTCTTAACCACAGGATGGTAACTACTAGATTTATAAAAACATGTCTAGTTACAGTAGAATAGCTAAACACTGCTGAATAAAACCAACTGGGTGAAAAATTGAGAAGTTAGCATTCCTATCACGAAAACATAATAAGATAGGAAAAAAGTGACATACAAAATTGTAGTGACAGAGCATAATAAATTTAGTACAAAAATGCAGCATATGGATATTAATGGAAAGAACAAAGGTTAAAATTAGTCTTTGTTCTTTCAAGATTTCCTACATTGAGACAAGAGAAAAATATCTGAGGAAAAAACCAGCTATAGTAACATACTTTTACTTGAGATGTTCAGATTTCACACCATTGGTTTCACTGCATGTTTGGATCCTCATCTGAATGTTACATTGAAGGACAGAAAGTGATAGCTTGGCACAAGCACCAGTCTTCCTTCAAGGTCCAAATACATAGAGGAGGCATCACATACAAATGTTCTTTTAGGTATCTTACCAGGAAAAAGTCCAGTGGAATGTCACCAAGAAAATCATCAACACCAACATACCCAAAATATTTTTGGTCTCTGAGTTCCTTGACCAGCAGTGGAAATGGAAAAAATCTTACTTTAACTAACAAAGCATCAACAATTTGACTTTTAAATTAGTGTGACACTAAGCTATAAGCTAGAAGTAACACTTCTTAAAATTGCCCTAGATTACAACAATGAAGCATTAAAAATAGTCAACATGTGAATTGTTCCCTGAATTTTTTAATAAGCTCTTTTGCAGTTGAAAGTTTACTTATGCAGCATTAGTGGTAGAACAGCAATACTGCTTCAAATTTTGCTTTGGTAAGTAGCTGCTTCTAATGAGTTATTGGTGTGAAGAACCGTGACACATAATCAAAATTCTTTTTAGTGCATAAATTTTAATTTAAAGTAACAACTTTTCTATTCCTATTAATAATTGCATATCCTTAATGTAAACATGATTGACTTAGTGTCATTGAAATTATAGGATATATTTTCATAAAGTCAAAAGTATTATATAAAAAATAGAAAATGAAACTTCATTAACTTTAAGTACCACACAAATACACAACAAATTCTACTTCATCCCATAAATAAAACAAAGTCACATCAACTTCAAAATCAGTAAATAAAATGTTCAAGTCAAAATCAACTTCAGCATTTGCAATTAATCAAGTAATCACCCATAAACTCTTTAGAAAAACTTTTTAGAGATAATGGATATAACTTAAAAATTTTATGTTCTATGTTGTTATGTTGTGTTTATTTTCTTAGAATTTTATGTTATTTTATTTATTATTAATAATTTTATGTTATTTTACAATAATTACATATCTTTAAGCAAATAAATTCAAACAAAATTTTTTTTATCAAGTTTAGTTTTAGTCTACTTTTTTATTCTTTTACCAATAAGAGCATTTTTATGGAAATTATTAATTTCTTCAACTAATAATAATGTAAATATGTACTCATTATCATAGAAATAACCAACACGCATCAAATAATCAATGCAAAGTAAATTCAAATACTATAGAAAATATTATATACATACATAATGACATAATATCATTTATTTTCTATGTATAATCACACAACAGTAAATATAATAAGAAAACATAACTATACCTTATTAAGGAAAATATTTGCTGAATAAACTTATTAATTATATTGTCTGTAGCAATGTATTGCAGCAATATTTGTAGCAATGTATTTATTTCAATTCAAAAGTTGAGAGAATGATAAAATTAAACATTAATATTAAAATGAAATAATAAAAGATTTTAAAAGTTTCTATTATAATATATGGAGCAAACTTAAATGGATGACATTTTACTATATTTGCTTCAGAAGTTAGAAATTAAGATAACTGTTCAGTTCTCTACTAAACATGCACATATTTCTTTCATCAAACAACAACACAAAATTTTTTAAAGACCATTTAAAAGTTTAATAGCATTGATAAGCTTAACTTTAGGAACTCAGAATGTTTGCATTACTGAAAATAACATGTTACTCACCCAAACAGTAATGTGAAACTAACAAATATTTACACAAGTTTAAGGTTTTAAATTAAATTTACCGTGGCATCAGTTTTAGTAATTCGGTCTCTTCCCATAACAAATAATTTGTTTTTCTCTCTGTCTACAAGAAGCTTTTGAGGAACATTATCTAGCCATATTTCTTCTACAGAAATATTGTGTTCCAGCTTGGGTGCAAATAGAATCCTAAAAACAAAACAATAATCATGACAGGACTATTTGTCTATACAAGAAATATATTTTATGTATTGAATAAGCATTTTCAGAATGATTTTTCATATAATACTTCATTGTCATTTCAAACATATCTACTTCAAAATGAAGTTTTGTATAATATACTATACTTAAAATCTAACTAAAAAACAAAAATGTTTATCAACTAAAGAAATTAAGTATTATATAAAAAAATCCAGTATTTAAAATGCATTTAAATGGCAATTATACACACTTGTAAAACTTCTTAACATTAATTACAATAATAAAGGTAGTAAAATTTAAACATATTCTGGTAAAATGTTATCTTTGTATAATTTTCACCCCTTTGTAAATAGAATATGTAATTAAACTGAACAATTCTGCACATTAATTTTAAGAACAAAAGGTTAAAAATCCAAATACACTTCACTTCATATGGTTCCTTACCTTTTCTGGATTAGTAGTTTAACAAATTAATAATCACAATATGTTCGAGATAGGATATGGATTTCAGATCATAAATATTGCAAAACTATATTATAAATATGAAGAATGCAAAAAGTCTTCAAATCTGAAATGCTCAAGAACACTGGAAATATAGCTCAAAGATACTAAAACAAAACTTTGCATACTGATACCCACGTGCAGAGAATTATCTGGAGTGACCAAGATGAAGAGACAAAATCAATAAACATTTGGGCTGCAAGTGCTTGTACATACCACAGTGATTTGTTGTATGATATAATTAAAAATAAGGTTGCCAGTTATATATCCCAAATTATATTGTCTTTTTATGGAAGCAAAGCTCTAATCCACAAGTAGCTTTTCTGTACTCTTTTTATTACTGGAACATTGGCGTGAATCTACAGTGGCGACAAGCTAGAACAGTGATTTCCAAACTTTTTTGGTAGTGGAATCCCAAAATTTGTAGCCAATGATTGCAGAGCCCAGAATATTTTTTAATCAATAACTTTTCAAACTTTAATATCCAATATTAAATGAAATAAGCATTTCTTGGTATTTCAAATTTTATTAAATTAAGACAAAAAAAAATTGGAAACATTGAATCTTTCTTTTCTAAATGTACTTTGTCATTTCTTAGTCTTAATGCAAGAGAAAATCTAACTTCAAATTCTTTTAATAAAGTTTCAATTGTTAATTTCTCTTTCTGAAGGAAATACTTTCTACATAGAAAGCAAAGACTAAACTTACAAAAGTAAATTAGTCATATTAAAATGAATAAGTTATTTGAGTTTAAAAAAATACTTCAATAACAGTAAATTAAAAAGTTACACAATATAATGGTTTAAAAAGAAAAGTTTTATTCAATTTCATATTTGATAATTTTTTGGAAATTAATACCTCATCTACTGATCATTCAACTTGAATAACTGAAACTACAAAGAGAAATTTAACATAATCTTAAAAATTATAAAAAAATTACAAGACTAATCAAAGAGGTTACTTTGATTTTGTTTCTAAATATAGGATTAACAGAGGGGGCTTAGCAGAGATTTTAAATTTTGATGTATTCTAAATAAATGAGTAAAATAATGAGTTTTTCTACTTTAATTGTGAATAGTTAATTCCTTATTAGCCATTTTAAAATTAGTAATTGTATCTGATACAAGTATCTTAACACAAAAGATATTTTTCACAGAGCAAGAAACAAACTAAAGTCATCATTAATAAATATTAATCAATAAGGAGCATTAATTTAAATATTTGTAAACATGAAACAAGTGACAATTATGAAAACACAATTTAAAATTTAAAAACATTATTAAAAACAATAGCATTATTAATTTATTTCAGAGATCAATGAAAATTAAAATGTAGCTGTGATACTAAACTTGTTTATATATATATATATATATATATATATATATATATATATATATATATATATATATTGTTCAGTAGCTGTACCAAATATATTAATAAAATTTATATATCTTCAACCAAACAGGTAAAAATGGTAATTTGAATTGTTAATAAATGTATTTTAAAAAATTTCTATTGGATTGAAATAAGTTACTGATAGTTTATTGCAAAAAATGAGCTGAAGCAATTTTTTTCTTTTTAGTAAAAATCAAGATGAGAGGTTACAGCTTGAAATAATACACATATATAATTCATAGAGTCCGTGATAAGACAGCAGTAGCTATCTTGGACAAGCTCGTGAGATTCACTTACAGTGGATCCCTTCCCATGTAGACCTTGCAGGTAACAAATTGACTGATGCCCTAGCAAAAAGAGGTACTGACGAGCCTTTGCTTACTCCGGCGTCTCTTACCTATACTGAACTATACTCTAGACAGAATGGCCTTGTTCGGTCTGCATTTGCCATTCCCCCCGTGCACCACTGGTACCAGGGTAATCGTCCCGGCGGATCTCTATCCCTCTAGTGCAGCAGACTGAAACAAACTACAATAACTCGTTTTCGAAGTGGCCACCTAAGATCATTGACATTTAACAACAAAGAAAAGGAATTTCCAATTTGCGCTAAGTGTTCCAAAAGCAAAGCCACTCCGGATCATATCCTTCAGTGCTTGGGACTCGATAAAGAAGATCTTCTGGAGCGACCATTATTGGTCATTGATTTCCTGAGAGTGTGCAATGTCATAGACTTGGTCTAGCGCTGCTAGACAACAGGGATCAGCAACACATAAAATTTCTTTTCTATACTTATCTGCATAATAACCATTTTTAAATTCACACACATAGTACTGGAAATATAAAGTGGTTTAGTATATTTATTTTAGAACAATAATAGCAATACACAAAAATAAGGTTTTTAAATAGAAACTCAGATAAGAAATTGGAAGGGAAAAATTAAAACCTGCATTACAATATTTTTAAAGATTAGATAACTGTCTTACTTAATAATTTTTGAGTGAAGTGTTACGATACAATTCTGCCACATTTCTGGACAATCTGACATAACATATTCAAATGGAGTGATCATGTCAAGTGGAGCACCACGCAATTTTCCTTGATAAAAATAATACAGCCAATTTTTAGAAGAAGCAGCAATAACCTATAAAGATTGGCCAAAATTAAGACATTAAATGTAAAAAAAGATATTTAAACTAGATAGTTTAATACATTAAATTAACATTCCCCTAAGGAATCATAATTTATGTAAGACATCAATATTTAAAGTATCACAATTTAACAAGAGAAGAATACTTACACATCCACTATTCCATAATTTAATATTAAACAATTCAACTGGCTTTTTTCCAAGATTATATATTGTTTCCTTGAATGGTTTCAAATATTTAGCCAATTCAAAGGATAATAAGTTACCATTCTAAAAAAGGAAGAATTTTAAATCACTAAAAATATACAAGTATTCAAACAAGTACCAAGTATTTATAAATGGATAAATTGTTAGTTAAAGTTATATATTCCTGGATAAATTGAAATCAGAATTGTTTATTTACTAAGAAAAATTGGGATGTTACTTATTTAACAAATTTTCACATCATATAGAAATTTTTGCAAGTAATCAATAAATTATTTATAGAAAAAATAAAACATTTTCATTTTGTAATGTACACATATGTAAAGTGAGAGAGGAAATTTGCAGCTGAAATTACATATTAGTTTATAAATAAATTTATAAACAAATATGTAATTTCATATTAGAAAGCAATTTTGGAAAATTTGCAACATGGAGATAATTTACTTAGAAATAAACATCAACATGTTTAAATATCATTGAATAAATTCAAAATTTATAAGGAGCCAGAGTTGGAACAATAATTAGTGACACAAACTTGAAGGTCACTTTTGGGCAGCTAAAAATTTTGAATAAAATGAAATTTAAGTACTCTTGATTTTAGAATGATTCAAGTGTGAGGATATATATTTATGTTATTTTCAATTGAAATGTCATATTTATTTCATTGATTTCAATTTTAAAGATTTGCAAAAAACACTTTTATTTCAGAAAAAATCTCATAATTACAGAAGATGAATTATTTTTATTCTATGCTTTTGGGAAAATATTTGAAGAGTTATCATATTTTCCAGCATATAATTCGAGGATTATGTGTTAAAGAAGTTTCAAATTTCATTATGCGTACTATATGCTGCCCTTATCTGATAAAAAACATTCTCCATCAGAAATTAAACATTACGGTTATGAAAATAAATGTCGTTTATGTTTCATAAAACAAATAACAGATAGCACCACGACTCGGCTGACTTATTTCATCTATAATCAGCTTTGTTCAATAAAGCTCAAAAACGAATTTGGTTCTTCGTAAAGGTACCACAGCTGCAAAAATAGAAGCAATTATCATTTCGCATTTCCGTTAAAAGTATTCAAGTTTCACTCAGAAAATATTCAAATTCGTCAATCGTCACGCGGAAGTAAAGATTTTTAACTACACAGTAGATTTTAAAATAAAAGCTATAAAGAGAGCTAATAAAAAATGGCAACAAACTTTTTAAAGTAAGATTAAAAAACAAAGTATATGCGATACAAAAGAAAAAATTGTATCAAATGTGCAGTTCAAAAGCAGTCCATTTCATTCATTTATTATTAATGAAACAAATTTTATTTTTAAAAAAAATGAGTCGAACCTCGTTTTAAGAGTTACTAAAAAATAAAAATCAGCAACGTCTACAAACTTGGAATTATCGACCTTGTGCCATTATCTCAGTTTAACACACTTTGGGATCAGGTTGATTCAAACATGTATATTTCATAATACGTTTTTCAATACAATTTATGATATTTTTAATAATATTGTGTATTTTTATATGAAACCCACATTATTAACAGTATTTATTTTCGACTATTAGCAGGAAAAATTGCCATGGATAATTTTTATGGAATAAATTGCCATGCGGATTATGTGATGCTTTTTTCTTTTACTTGGAAAAAAGGTCATGCAGATATTACAACGCTGCAGATTACATGCATGAAAATTCTATAATTTAATCCCTGAAAAGCCAAATATTAAAATACAGAACACAATTTTTTTGTGTATTCTTGTAAATGTAGATATGCTCATTTAGGAAAGATAGTAGAATTCAAAATGTGTCATGACCGCATTTGAAAAAAGTCCCAATGCAACTCATGCATGTCATAAGAGGCGATTAAAATGGTTAGCCAGCATCTGGGAATATTACCATGCACCCAGACCCAAAACACTATATCAGGTGACTGAGAACCAGTCACCTGATAGTCTTTGGGTTCTGGGGTTGACTCTAAGTTGTTCTCTAGGTTAGGGTTGGGTGTGGGGTTGACAACTTCAACCCATAAAAAATTTTTTTACAAAATCTTGAGTAATTGAATTTGGACTGAACTTTGGGAGACGACCCAGCAAACATTTTAAGGACTTAAGAATTGGAACACACAGCAAAGAATTGGAACACACAGCAATCACACTTTGTATCAAAGTAAAAGGTTCCAATTCTTGACTGATCAGTAGGATAGTTATAGAGTTGATGTAGTAGTTCTGCAGGAAATAAGGTAGATTCATGAAGGAATTGCTGAAAAGAGAAACCACACAGTATTTTATAGCTGTGGTTGACTTCATGGTAAAGTCCTCAAAATAATGTAAAATTGGGCTGAGAAGAAAACTCATTAATTACAGTCTTATCAAAAATTCATGAGCTCACAGAAGATAAGAATGAAGATGAGGAAAAACTTTTTATGGAGTTACATCTGCTCTACATTTCTTACTCAAAAAATGATGTCAATGTTATTCTATAGGTGACTTTAATGTTGAAAGTGGAGAGACTCTGAATATAGGTCAACAACCATAGGAAAATGTTGTCTTCATTACATAACAAATGACAATGGACCAAAATTTATTCATTTTGCTGCTGAGCACAACATGGTCCTATCTAGTACAATTTTTCAATACAAGAGAATATACAGACTGGGAGATCTTCAGATGGAGAAACCTTTTGCAAAATTGATCATCTTTCTAAATCAATCTTTACAAAACAAAGATGGTATTATTTGTAATGATGAGATTGAAATTAACAATAGATGGAAAGAATTCTTCAATAATTTACTTGCTGCAGAGTACTTAAAAACTGAAGAGCTCAGTTCACTTAATACTAATGACAATAGTATTAACCTCCTCTCATTTTTTGAGGTAATAAAGGGAATCTAAAAAAACCTAACAATAATAAGGTACCTGATTCAGATTTAATATTGTCAGAGCTAGTAAAAAATTCACAATCAGATGGGGTGGGTGGAATTTTAATTATATTCCTTCAGGAATACACTACTGTACAATTTAATTGGGACAAACACAAAAAGTTTCACTAATGTTGCTCATTTGGTATAGGTTAATTTACATGAATGATACAGCAATCTAATACAAAATATACCCTCCTTTAGCTTGAATGATACACTATACACAATTTAGTATGAATTTCATTAAACTAGAATATAAATTTTTTATCTTGTCATCACAAAAGCAAATTTTTATAACATTCTCAATTGTTGTTTGCTTTCTTTTGTGTAGTCCATTTTACTAACAAGTTTCTTTACAACACTCCGAAAATTTCTTTTACAGCAACAGAATTACCCGGTCAATCTGAAATATTTAATTTCTGTTCTTGAAAGAATTTCTTTGCTAGCTTAGATATATGGCATACAGCCAGATCTTGTAAATAAATACAAACACCACCACTGAACGTTTGTATCATAGGCTTAATGTTTCTTTCCATTATAGAAATGTATTTTGTAAAATTCATGATCCCTTTAACTGATACTAAGCTGCCAGGTTCTACAGAATTAAAATAACCCCAAATATCAGTTTCTGAGGGTGCTTAACCAAATATTTAACATCGAACAGGTTTTGGAAAAAACTAGAGGTTTTGGAATTGAAACTCACAATGTTTTTATTGATTTTAAAACTGTCTATGAATAGAAAACGATTCATTAAAGCTTTGCCAGCATTTAAAATTCCTGAAAAGCTTGTAAGACTCATAGATTTAACACTGGATAAGCCCATGGTACAAGTTAAAATTCAGGGCGATTTTTCAATGGTGGTTTCTGAGATGGTTGGCATATGAATTAAAAGTGAAAAAGTTTCAATGATTGAATCATCAAATACACAAGATTGCTTGCAAAGCACAAAATTGAATCCAGAGGATAACTGATGATAAAAAATAGATTATCTATGAAAACATAAGGAAAAGATAATGTTGTCAACCTGTAAAACTTGCTTGAATTAATTGCTAGTTGAGCTTGAATAAAATGGAAATCAAACTGTTTCATTATTAATATTAAGCCACTTACTTCTTTGGTATTCATGAGAAAATTAGTGAGGAAAATTTATCACATACGTCATACTCTCTAAACATAGCAACTTCGCATTATTAATTGAGTTTGTCCTTATAAAATTTTTCCAGGGTAAAAATTTAAAAGTATAGATATCAAACTGGCACTGTTTAAATGTTTTGATTTCAAGGTAAAGACTTTTAAAAAATGGGATATACCAATTGCCATCCTGTGGCAAATCTTTCTAAATTCATTTTTAATAAATTCATAATTAGTTTTTGCTTCACCAAAGCTCCATGATATTATGATTAACTAAAACTAATCTACCAGTTCTTTCAGATTCTTTGACAAACTTTCCTAAATGCTGCAGGGTTACTAATGCTTTTCATAAATGCTTCAGGGTTTAACATATTCTTTTTATTTTAAACTAATCAATTTCTTAAAGGAAAGTGGAAAATATTTTTACATTTACAAGCTCTTTTACTCATAACAATATAACTGATATTTTTGTCAGTACCAACAGTATTAAGCCTTTAATTGTTATTATACTGTTAACACATTCTGCATTTCAGATGTGTCAAATGATATTAAAAATTTTCTATATTTTTACTGTAAAAAATTATACTTAAATAGACTTGACAAAGAAAAAACTATAAACACAAAATTGCAATATTTCTATGAGTAACAATTATGTTTGATTGTATGTTATGTAAATATTTTTAGGAGTTTTCACCTGTTATACAAGCCCTGTATTAAAGGAGGAAAGAAAAAATCACTATGGATTAGGCATGACTTTGATTTTGCTTAATTTTTCCAAACTGCATTTAAATTTTAATAGATTCATTAAAAAATTACAAATGAATAAAACAGAAAATAAAATTACCATATTGAAGCATTTTCGTGAGATCTCAGAAGAGACGTAAGAAAATTAGATAATTGGTGTATAATTTATTATTAACAGTAACAGATAAATAAAAGCTATGAATAAATAAAAATATATTACTTTCAATCCTATTAAAAGATAATCTAATGATCCATCAAAAACATATTCGAATGCTCTTCTGTATTTAACTGGTTCTGTGTTCTGACTTTCTTCTGTAAGTATTACTAAAGAATTCACAGGAGCTAAGACTTTAAAGTTATGAAATACAATAAACTTTTGCTGCAACAAAAAAAAAAAAGAGAAAATTTTGAAAAACAGCAGTTTTTTTAAAAATGAGATCAAATAAAATACATTTTATTATATTGCAAATTTTATGAACATAACTGGCATTCTGTAAGAAAAGCATATACATATAAGATAATACAATGTAATATTATTAATTATGATTTCAATATGATAAACATAAATCCAGGTTTAATGAGAATCAAAACATAAGTGTTCAATTACAGTTAATGAAATAAATGTTTTTGAAAAGGTGAGAAAACCAACCTTATAAGGCTTGTAGATTTCAAAGTATTTATCGCTAAATTAACAAGGTATCTGAGTACAACTAGTGTGTACATTCGAACACTTATAATATTTTAACATTTGTCTACATAACCATAAATTATAATTGCAATTACATTAAAGAATGCAAACTCATAAAATATTGTTTGAAAATAATTTTATAATTTAAAACTGATTTTATACATGATGACAAATAACAAACAAAAATATAACACAAAAAAGTAGTAGTTAAAATTATCTAAAAGTAAATTACTACCACTTTAATGCATGTGCTGTAACACTCCTTAAGATATATATAAACTGAGAAAAGAAACTTATTCTAAAAAGTCAGAATTCCTGACTTATCAACAATGACAAGTCAGGAATAGAGCATTCACTGGCACACAACATTGATTTAACTAACTGTTGACGTACTATGAGTTGACATTCCTCCAACAGCACAATCAAAGCCTCAGCAGAAGCAGTTACTACCAGTCAAGGAAGGGACATTCTTACTTATTCTATAATCGTTTTCAACAATTCAATACTTTCTTTTATACTTTTAGTTCAGAAATATAAATATTTTGCATGAATACTTTTTATAGTGCTGTATTAATTTTTATGGCATGTAATTTATAGGAAAGTAGTATACCTTAGATATTTGAGTTATCATAATCGTCTGAAATTCTTTCATGCAAGTATAAATTTGCAACAATTTCAAGCATATTTTGATCCCTTCTTGTACTGGGTTGCAATGAACAGTTTAGCTTTAAACATTTTCTTAAAATAATAATTTTTTAATTGAGTTTCTTTACGAATACGTATATACAAAAAGTTATAAGAAATTATATTTTGATGTTATGTTGAAGTATATTAGCTAAATAAGTATATATTTTTTTTTTCATTTAAGGCTCCTCGAGAACACGGTGATACTTCTGAAGTCTTGTCGACCCATCTGGCGATAGTTCTCAAAGATAGTGAAGGTGGGTGGGTATACAAAAAATATTAATGGCTAAAATTACTTATCAGTCAATCCAACAAAATTGGCGAGTTTGGGCAAAAGATATCACGAAAATAAATGTACTAACACCATAAAAAAGCCAGAATAGATGTTTTCTGTTTTCAGAGCCACAGAATCAATTACCCTCTGGGTTCTTAGAGCAGCAAAGAAAGGCTTGTTAAAATGTTCCCCGAACAGATACAGATATTACTTGTAGATACAGTAAGTAAATAAGCTGCCCACTATTTCTAAAGAATAATTTTGGAACTTTTAGAAGAACTTTTTACAAATTGGCTTTTTTATTCATAGTAAAAAATTTAAAAAGAAAAATATGATTGTCAGTTTTCAAATCAAATTAGAAATGCATAAATGATTAAAAATATATTTATCCATTATTTTAACAGATTTCATTCAATTAGTAAATTTTATTTCAATAATAAGATAAAGTTCGTCATAATCTTATGAGACTTGATACATTTGGGGGGGGGCCTATGAAATTTTTGAATAAAATTGCAACAAATAAAAATACATACTTTTCAAAAATAATTAAGTATAAAAAATATTTATATTTTTTCACATTTTTAAAATTTATATCATTGTAATTTACATAAAAATATTGTTACTAATTATATGTATAACATCCATTTCTACATAATTAGATAAGGATTTATTTAGAGAATGCTTAAAAACATCCATTTCTACATAATTACATTAGGATTTATTTAAAGAGTTCTTAAAAAAATTCATCTTATCTGCTATGCTTCTTCTATGCTTATTTATTTCTCATTATCACAACAAAATTTACAATGTTATAATTTGAAGAACAGGTTAAAAAAAAAGACAGATTCAAATTTAAAACATATGGTGACATATGTTTTAAATTTGAATACCTTTTTAAGTTGCATTCAATTGTGGCAGCCTAAATTGGGAAAGAAGCTAGATAAATTATATCTTGTTCAAGACCACAAAACTTAACATATTATTTATTAAATAATATTTATGGCTATGATTTATAATTATACTTATAATTTTTTGTTGACTTTTAACTTTTTCTGATTCTAAAATTAATGCTTTTTATAATATTTGAAGCTATTCTTTTAGCTGCATGTTTGTGATAGCATAGGAAGCAGCCTTCAAAATGAATATGCAAAGGAAGAAAGAAATTAAACATCACATATTTTATATTCAATACACAAAAACAGATTTATAAAGTTATTAAGAATGTTTCAATACAGCATTGAAAATAAAAACAAAACTTAATTTCTATATTTGTAGTCATTTATTGTTTCAATTTAATTTTGAAGAAATTTTTACATTTAAAATTTTAGGATTCACTTCTTAGTTTAATGGAAACTATATAAATTTAATAGGTTTTAATTTCATCATGAAGTAACATTACCCCTCCATCCAAATTCTAATTAGATAAGAATGAAATTATTATTTTCCAAATTAGATAAAGGTATACATTTAAAAAATTATTTCTGTGAAATAGAAAAATATTAGAGTGGTATAATAGGTATATACAGAAATCTTTTATAAATTTTCCAAGTAACATCATATGATGCAAATATTAGAGTTGGATATTTAAAAATATGTATTACTCCTGATTTTTTTTCTTTTTATAAACTTTCAACTACAGATTTAAAGATTCCTTAGATTATTTTAAAAAAAATATTTGTTGACAACCTCTCTCAAAACATTTAAAGATAATTCCAAAATTGGTATATTAGATTTAAAAAAAATTTATATCCTTCAGGAGACATTTTGAAGCAGCAACTTCCCAGAGCAAATAATAATTATGTTGCCTTCTTCAGCTGGTACAGTTTTGGACATCCAATCTCCAAATAAATCATAGTAATAATCTATTCTGATGAGATAAGGGGAAAAAGGACATACAAACCATTATGAATTAGAAGCTTTTGTACCTATGGCAGATGCAAATGTGGAAACTTGCTTTGCAATGAAAACTTAAACCAATGTTATCAACAAAAAAGTAAAATTAAACCAAATTTTTATCTCCATCTCAGAGGGGTTCATTTAGTTAATTAAAATAAACAGTTAAGCTATACAAAACACAAATCTCATACATTTTGATTAATAATTTAATGTCTTTTGAATAATTTGTCATATATTAATTTGCTTTTACTGTCAAAATTGAGTTTTTGTGATTAGTAAATAATTCTCATTAAATATGCAATTAACATAAATAAATGCTTATTTATTAGAATTATGTAGCCTAAAATGTTATATAGAATATATATGTTTTATGTAATATAAAACATTGCATATTTGCTTTCTATAGATAATTAAAATATTTTTACTGAGTCCTATCAGTAAATGCCAGCATTTAGTAAAAGAACTGCCTAGACTGGCACCAAAAACTTTCTAATTTTATAGGTAGAGTCATAGTGTTTACAATTTGATTTTCAGAAATAGGAGAGTTTCAATTATAATTAAAAATCATATTGAAATATTAATGCAATCAAAAACATTTTTAACTTAAAATAAACAAATGTGTTTACTTTGTAATTGTATGAAGAAAATAGGAAACATCAAAATAGAAAATATATAGGCTACAATACTGATTTAAAAAAATATGATAGGATTTAGATAAGAGTTTTTTGATAGAGTACCAAAAGGTAAAAATTTCCTTTTTTAAATAGAATCTATATGATGTAAGATTAAAATAGAATATTGTCTAATTTACTAAATAAAAAAAAGAGATTTAATACAAATAAGATAAATTATTACAAATATTTTAAAAATTAAAGAAAAAACTAAGCAGCATTTAAGAGCAGTTCACCAGGAATATTTTTCAGATTGAATTTAATTTTTACTTGGTATATTTATAGTTTTACTTTATTTCTTATGAAATAAAATTTTTAAAAATAATCACAAAGAAATAAGTTTTTGAAACTTTGCATGAAATTTTTATACAATTAACCAAATGGCCATGAAAACTGATAGAATAAAAAATCAGGCATGTAATTGTATACTGAGTATAAATTTGATTGTGATCACAATTTATCAAAGAAACAACAATTTAAAAACATTTGTTAACACACTATATCATGAAAAGATCAAAATGATTTCTAGGAGCAGAATATGCTTTATTTTGGACTTGTATCATACTTGCATTTATTAATGAGAATCACACAAATGTCCATAACATCAAGGATCTCTTTTTTTTAATAATTCAGAAAATATTCACATGGTTTAAATGGATACTTAAATTTTTCTATTAATTATATATTTTCAAAAGGACGGTCGGGTTTGGTTTGTTTGTTGCTCAACAGTCAGTTTTTGCACACGGGGGCTAATTAGACTGGGACCTACAGTTTAAAGTGGATTCTGAACCACTACAAACATCCATGCCCAAGATGGGATTCCAACCCACGAACTGTTGAACCGAAGGCAAGAGCGCTAACCATTCGGCAGCCAGCTCGGCTTTAAAAGGACGATTATAATAAATATTTTGATTAAAATAGCAAATACTAATGATATTAACATTTAAAAATTAAACAAAATTTAGTTTTAGATTAAGCCTTTAACAAAACTAAATAGATTTCACAAATAGTGAGATTCTGATTAAAAAATTACTATTTTCAAAATAAAAATTTTCATGAAAAACAAAAGGCCCTAGGAATAAAAGTAACTTTCTACCCTAAATGGAAATAATTAAATTTCTAAAAAAATCTTTAGTGACATCAAACATAGAACATTTTTTTTAAAAAAAGTTATTTAATGTAAAAAGTGATTCCCAGTTTTATTTTCACAATTAAATTGTGGACAAAAAAATGGAAACATGAATGTTTGCAGATGGCTTTGGTGTTTCAAAACCATATATATAATTAAAAGGGTTATTTACAATTTTTGAATGAATATAAAATTGAAACCAAAGAGAAATAAGTTATAAAACTAAAGAAGTTGGATTAATAGCATTCAATATCACATACAGCATTTTAAAATGAAACATTTTATAATAGACACTTGTTCCAAAGTTCGAAAAATAAAAATTGAAATATTCAATATTAAAACGAACTTTCTTTTTTTTTTTTTTTACCAAACTGCTCTCTATACATAAATTACTATTAGAAAATATGCTTAGTAATCAATATATATGAAACACAAGAACAATAAAATACATATTTAAAAACAATCCTTGCACATATTTTACTGTTGAAAACTTAGTAAAGTAAGCAAATTTTCTGTTTCAAAAATATATTAAAAATGTTTTTCAATTTTTGATGTCAGAAAACATTTTACTGTTGTTTTCCTTACATTGCTTTCATCCAAGAATAAAATTACAATGTTATAAAAAATTAAGCTAAGCTTTATGTCAAATTTGTGTTTTATGTCACGTTTCACATTCACATTTCAAACTTATAAATCACATTCATTTGTTTTATCATTGTTAAAGATTTGTACTCATTTTAACATTATGTTCACTACTTTAAAATACACAATATTATCATTATTTTATTAAATGTTATTTTAATCAATGCCATTGTTTCCATTTATCAAATATTTAATATAACCTCAGAAAATCAAAAGAAAATTTTAAAAAATCTAACACTAAAAAAAAAATTGTTTACTTTAAAATATTTTGAGCTTACTTAGTACAAGAAAACTAGATCATATGAATTACCAGTTACTAGTACAGGTAAGTTTGACAAATCATAGATGAAGTTTTAATACTGATCCCATTTACAGAATTTAATGGTATAGAAAATGTTAAAACTAGGAAACGTTTTATAAAAATATTCATAAATTAGTTTCTCTCTAATATAAACTGTTTATGATATAGTCATTTAAAAGCTAAATAATATAATAAAAATTAATCTATTTTCTGAATTGGGTATGCAGTCCAATATCATCTTGAAAAAATGAAATTTAAAACACAGAATTCAATTTCACAATTATTAATTAATCTTTTTCCCAAACAAAATTCATAATTTGTTTTACTACATTCATATAAAAATGTATACAATTAATGCACGGATATAATTTTCTTACTGGAAAAAATAATTTTACATAATTAAACTATATTAACATAAACAGGATGTTTGTGTAATAACTGAATATTATATTTTAACCAGCATGACACTCTACGCATAACAATTTACATTTTAAAAACAAGAATTAAAATCTGAAAATTTTCAGATTGATGATCGGTTTATTTCAGAAACTCTACTTTTAGAGTTAAAATCTATCGTTATCAACATTGTAATGAGAAATGTTTATAGCTATTCTATATATAGTTAGAAAATCATTTTTAAGACATAGATTTATCAATAAGAAAGAAAAATCATAAATTAATATAAAAAATTAGAAATAATAAACTTTTTATAAAAGTGACTAAATGAAAACAGACAAAATAGCAAAAACTTTTCATATGTTACACATTTTCCTTTTATGCAACAAATATTGAACAGTATTTATTCAAAATGCATTTATCTTATATTTTCAATAAAAAATAGATTTTTAAAAATTAATTCCTTAAAAATAATTTTTTAATAATGAACATGAAAACAAGAGAAAGTGAGTTTCTTCTAATCTCACAGGTTTATAAAAAAAACATAAAAATAGGAGAAAGTAAAAAATTGTAAACCTTTTATAAATTTTCCTATACTATAAATATTTCCTTGCAGAACAAGCTAGAAGTTTAATTTTACATCATTTTCAACATAAGTTTATCATGGAAAAGTAAACAAACAAATAAATAAAGTAGATATCAACAGATTACAAACTATTATAGGTTTGTGTGCAATTCCATATAGAGTGTGCAATTCTATATACTGTTTTTTCCAGGATTTATTGGAAAGGAATATGTAAATTTCATGCTTTTATATTATTTGCCAAGCTTACTTAAAATTATAATTCTTTAGCTCACAATGCTAGCAAGAAATACAGGTTCTAAACTGACTGATTTTTCCTCTGATGTATTTTCCAATTTACATCAGTCAGATTTTAATTTTTATTACCTTAATTTGAAATTTTAATACTACAACATAAAAACCAATTTTATATGGATTATAAAAAAGTTATTAATTTCAAAAATATGCATTTTACATAATTAAATAAATTCAAAAAATTGAATTCATGAATAGAACAAAAAGATTATGTAACTGCATCACACATGTCCAGAAAGATTTCTATTAATGACATATAAATCAAATTATTTAAGTACCAGATAAATTAATAAAAGAACTTAGTAATCAATAACTTATGGAAGAGAAAAATATAAACTGATTCTGAAATGCAAAATGAAGAGTCAAAATAAAGTAGAATCCATTTAATTTAAGTCAATAGAATAAGATGAATGACTTTCACTAGAACACTAAAGTTATGTACCAATATCACAAAAAGTTTTCATATAAATTAGAAGTAAAAATATACAATAAAAATAATTTTTCAAAGATTTAAAATGTGAAGTTTCTTACATGTTGCACATCACAAAAAGCAAGGTAGACAACATTATTTTTAGCAAAAGCTATTACAGGAGATTTATCAACATCCCTCACTTTACCAACAGCAAAGTGGTGCATTTCAGAAGTTTGCCCAAAAAAACTTTGAAAATCATAAGACATCTGAAAAACACAAACAAAACTTGCTATATATATATATATATATATATATATATATATATATATATATATATATATATATAATTTAATATAATTTAACACATGCCTACATTAAGCGAATATAAAAGGATTAATGCAAATAATTGAAATTTTAAACTTTATACTTAAAATTTTAAACTTTAAGAGTAAACCATACTATTAAAAGTTATAATACAATTGAAGTTGCTGTTAAGAAATATGATAGTTAAGATAATTATGTGTTATGAATTAAACAAAAGTTCAGTTCTTTACATTAATTTAATTATTAGCTAAAATACTCCTTTATATTTGGCAACGTTTTACTTCATCATATATAGAATATTTCTATATGCATAAGATTCGCAACACAATGTTAAAATACATTAATCTATTTATTAAAGGCAGGAAAACAATATTCACATTTCTGAAAGAATGAAGTAGTACAATGAGGGTTTTCCACATAATTTCTAACACAGATCTTAAATTTTACACTCCATTAATATCATCAATATACTGAATATTCTATATACAATAAACAGCAAAATCGTTTACTTTCATCTTTCTAAACAGAAAAATATTGTAAAATTTTAATCATTAAAATAAATAAAAATATTCATAAGTGACAATGTTAAATAACTTATGTTTTTGTGGCTTGTGTTTTAACATTTTGAAAAATTTATAACCATTTGTATATTTCATTATAAATATTTTTAAAGGATTCATTATTGTTTTGTTAATCAAATATATTCTGACTGCCATTACCTTTCTTAAAAACATTTAATATTCATATAGAAAGTAAGAAATACTGTAATATTTAAATATTATATATAGGGTGCAGCAGGACTGACTAAGCAGGTTTAAGGAGCAATAAAAATTAAACCTGAATGTAGAGAGAAAAATGCTTTTATTTTCTAAATTAGAATGATAGACCATTTAACATTTATTTAGTTTTGAAAATAATGTCCTCAAGATGACCTTTGTTAGCAAAAATACATTGTTGTGAACAATCCCTGAAGTTTTGAGCAGCTCTTGCACACATACCATGGCATCCATTTTGTCAATAATCCATTCTTTTCACTCTGGTAAGGTGTGAGAGTGGTTTTTGAAAACCTTTTTTTTCATACAGATATCCCCCAAAAAAGTAGAAACACATGCTAAAATCTGGTGACCACGCAGGCCATCCGACATTACCCCTCAAAGAGATGAGGCGACCAGGAAACATTTCTTTCAAAACATCAGGTGAAATTCGAGCTGTTTGAGCAGTGGCTAAATCTTGTTGGATCCAAAATTCCCTCAGTCCATGTTCTTCAACAATCTTGTCCATTCTGGGTTGCAGAAAATTTTGCAACTTAGCATGTGGAATTTACTGTCCTGGTCACTCCTTCTTCCTCAAAAAAGTAAGGGACAACCACGCCAAATTGTAATATGGCATACCACACTGTAACTTTAGGAGAATTTTGCGGTCTTTTATGAATAATTCAGGGGTTATTTTCAGCCCAGTAGCGAAAGTTTAACTTATTCATGCACCCACTAAGATGAAAAGCTGCATTCGGAGGGATCTGAGTAAGCATTTGCTCACACAGATTTTGATGGTTGGCATAGTCTGCTGAGCGTAATTCTTGAGCAATAATTATTTTAAAAAATGGAACTTCAAATCGCATTGCAGAATCCATCTCAAACTGCGGTGTGAAATCTCCAATACAACAGCATGTCGTCAAACAGAATGTTGCAGCGATTGTTTAACTGCATTTTCTGGCATTCTGATGGTTCTGCATCGGCCATGTATATCTATTCTTAGTGCGTTATCAATTTCTTCCATCTGCCGAACAAAGGACCCAATCATGTTTGCATTAGGAACGGCAGTTGCGTGGAATGTTGAGCAGTCACAGAAAAGCTTGTTGTGTAGCGATCACAGATGTGTTGTTTCCATAATAAACGTAAACAGTAAAACCACTATTTGCACCGGTTTAGACCATGTTGGCTACTGAAATGGGGTCACTGACTTAACAAAAGCAGACTATATCCATAACCCCCACCATGGCCCCAGCGGTAATCGATAGAAACTTCTTAGTCGGTTCTGCTGCACAATGTATTTCTTCATTATTTCAATACTTATCATGTGTATCATACAGAACATTCTCTTAATGTTTAGAGAACCAATTAAGCTTTCATAAAACAAAAACTATGAAAGACATAATTTTGATAATATTATTTTTTAAATAATTTTTATGAAAAATCATGAGTGATACTTACACTGGTATATAACTTATAAATTTATTGCACCTAATACTTAAATAAATTTTAATAACATTAGAATGATTTAAATGAAATTTTACATATATTTACAATTACAACATTTAAGAGCAAAATCAAAGATAATTAAAAAATTAATGACTTCTGATATTAATTTATAAATATTAAAAATATAATCTCAAAATATTACAAGAAAATGATGTTCTAACTAAGAATATGAATCAGTTTTTAAAAAAAATTGTTTCAATAGTTGAAATCATGTTTTAGTGAACGGCAGTAAAACATCAAATATATTTTGTAATGGAGAAGGAAAAATTTTAAAGCAATTCATAAAAAAGAGGAATTTTAAAATTATAGTAACATTAACTAATGTTCTATTTATAATATAAAAATTTATATTAAAAAATATGTTATCTGCAATATAGAAACATGTATTTTCATAAATTATTATTTCTTTACATCTGATTGCTCTGAAATATTAAAAAACACAAGTGAATTAAAACATCAAATATTTAAGGAGCTATCAGTTTCTTACCTTATAAAGAAATTCCAACAATGGAAAAGGTAAATGCATTTACAAATGTGATAATACATTGAAATGAAAAAACAATTTGTCAAATAAAATTTCACAGCTTAAATTTTCATTACGTTCAAGGCAGTTTAACAGAATGTAAATTCACTCATTAATGATTATAATATTTCATTTAGAAATCTACAATGAAAAACATAGCTTTATTAAAATTATATGTTTTTGTCTACATCTCTTTCAGAAACATTATGTTTTGCACACCTAACTGAAATGAAGCTTAAGTATATTAATTCCAAAACAGTCAAATTATTTCAAGTGAAATATATTCCCATATTAAAATCTTAATAAATACCTATGGGAATCCTTTAACTATCAACACTTTCTCTAGAATTTTTTAAAGCTGTGAACTACTTTTACCTCCTTTTAATTCCATCGGCAAATAAAAATAATGAAATATTTCTCAGTTTCAAAATTTCAGCTTTTCCTAGTGTTAGTGCACTTATAAAAATCAATATTTTGCTTTTACAAAATGCTAATTGCATTTTTTTTCCTTTTTTGAATCATCAAAGATCCTGCAAAAATTCAGCTTTTTCTTTACTGCACCCACTTTCTATCGTTTTTAAACACGTCCAAGAAGAAATATTTATATATTAAACAATTTATATTGTTTTTAAAAGGTACAATATACAATGTTTAATAGATAAATATATTTATTAATCTAATGTGTAGAGAAATTGCATTATAACAAACTGGTAAAAAAAATAATGTAATAAAAATAATTCATGCTGAAACAGATTTTAAAAGAACTAAATACTTGTTGACAAAATATTAAGACAAATATAGTAGCTTTTAGCAAAAATATTTTACCATTATTAAATTTTTGCAGTAAAACAATTGGTAGAAATTCTTTTACCCATTTGGTTTCAGAACTCCTGCAATTAATCCCAGAAATCTGTTGTTTAAGCAATTCATGTGTGACATAGAATTAGAATAACATTTAATATTTTAAATTTTCATGAAACTTGAATATATTTTACAAACTACACATAATAAACTAATTTTAAAAATATTTATAAAGTAAGAAAGGTTTCAATTTACAGTTATTTCCAGAAATTTTTCTTGCATGAATATATTTCCTAGATGTTCCAATACATAATTGAAATTGTTCTGATTTTTATTTTTGAATAAGAAAGTGGTATTTTAAATTTAGTTAAAATTAACATAGCTATTACGCGCAAAAAAATTAGCAAACATGAGGTGCATTCCTCCCTTTGAAGAACCTTGTAAAGTGACATAAAAAGTTTTTTAATTTCATTCTCAGAAATCTTTATTGATGTTCACGCATCATTCAGAAAGCAACGTTTTATGTTACAGTAGAAAATCACTTGTTGTATTTTTATTATGATTTACATACATATAGTATTATTAAAAATTAAGTTAATTCTTCATTATCTTACTCTCTTACATACCCACTTTCAAAGCTATATTTTATTTAAAATTAGTACCAAAATCAACGTAAAAAAAGGTGTACAACATTATAAAAACATATTTTAGACATATTACAATATCTAATATGATTTATAATAAATAACTTTATATTATGAAAAATTCTATTATTTTTATACTTTCAACGAATTAAAAGCAACTCTGAGAATTCTTAAAAAATAGTTTCTGTTAGTAACAACCTAATATTCATTTTTAAATCTGTATGCACTGGAAATTATTTACAAAACCAATTCCGATTTTTTGCTTTAGTATCTTATTAACAATATTCATTAAACAATATTCATTCTTTAGTAACAATATTCATTAAAAAATAATCAGGCATACAAAATATGTACAAATTCTTTTAAGTTTCCTTCCACTCCCATTGCCTTTGATGGTAAAATACAACAGTCACAATACTATTTTTATTTTCCTTTTCTACATTTTCAATTAAACTTTTCTAAGGATTATTTTCATTTCACTAATTTATTTTCAAATTTTACATCTTATAAAAGAAATCAGTTCAGAAAATTTTTAATTTGAAAAACAATATACAATTCAAGATTTTATTTTTAGATAAGATAATTTGATTGCATTCTCAATACAACCCACACACGGGATTTTTGGAAGTTCACAGTGGCAAACGATAAGACCACACCCTTCAAAGGTTTTAAATTATAATCCAGACAATATTTAACATCATATTGCATTTCTGTTTATTTAATTTATTTCAGATTTTATGCTAGAGAATTTTCCAGATTTACTCCTTTGTAACATGCGGATATGAATTTCATAGAAAAGGTGAAGGCAATATCTAAATGATGAGCACGAGAAAAACTTTCAGTTATTACACGTTGAATATTACAATTCAATAAAATATTATTTCATTATGTAATGAATTGTAAATAT
Organism: Latrodectus hesperus; assembly: GCA_037975125.1. Lineage (NCBI taxonomy): Eukaryota > Metazoa > Arthropoda > Arachnida > Araneae > Theridiidae > Latrodectus > Latrodectus hesperus. Next base: position 20,756,469 of record CM075859.1, read on the forward strand.
CTGCTTAATATTTTTTTAAATTTTGTCCTCACTTCAATATTTGAACTCTTTCTAAGACTTGGTCAAAACTTCATTTTATCTAGGATTGGATACTTGAAGAAAATTAGCATTACTCATGCAGTAACTTTTGGATAGTATGATATATATTTGGATAATGATATATCTGCAATAATAATAATATGATTTAAAGTAAGATACTTTTCTAATAAGTCTTCATAAACATTAATTTTCTATTAAATTCTCAAAATTCCTTTTAAAATACAACATATTACATAAAATATTTTATTTGGCTATTACTCTCTCTCACACACACATGTTCATGGCCAACAGCATAACGAGAGAAACTCCTACTCTCGCTCCTGATGTTGTGTGTCAGTTTAAGGAAATAATTTGCTTAAAAATGAGTTTTTATTCATAAATATGGTGATAAATAGAAACCAATGGCTTTATATATTTCATATAACTCCAGTTATTTTATCTTTACTTCATAACATATTTTCAGCAATTATTTATACATTAAATAAATAAATGTCTCAATTTGGTCATTGATAAAACTGATAAGAAAATATCAGAAATTATTCAATTTAATAATGCAAAAATAGAAGTTTTGTAGATACAGCTAATGAAATATCTAAATCCTATTGTAAAACTGAAAAAACCAACAGATAGTCAATGGTTGTTTTTACTGACCACTGAATGTCAAAGAAATAAATACCAGAACTGTTCTAATTTCAAGAAAGAAATTCTATAAAGCAATATGCAAATAAAAAGAAACTCCTTATATATTATGCATTATCACTTACAAAGTCACATATGAAGTCACATACAAGAACTAGGCACACACTTTCTAAAAATCTCTGCTGAAAATTTAATCAAATTTATTAAAGTGAACCAAAAAAGATTCACTGTCCAACAAAAAGTTAAAAACCTGACAAAAGCAGATATGTTATATGTTAAAGATCCAAGGATAATAAAACTTAGTTTCTGGCAAAAAATGCAATAATTTTATTTTAAAAAATCATTCATATATTTGACAGAAGTGCATGTTGATTCAGAATTGGTAACACAACCACTTAATTCTACTTTTATAATTTGTAAATGTTTTATGTTTTTAAACACACACACAATAAAAATGTTTTCATCAGAATATAATTATAGTTTCACAGTTAAAGAGTGAGTAATCATTAGTCATAATGAAATAATATATATATATATATATATATATATATATATATATATATATATATATATATATATATATATATATATAATTTTTTTAATAAAAATGATTGGATTGAACCAGCCCCCCCCCCATGTGACCTCCAATGCAGGAATTGGAAGAGTACTTTCTGCCAGATTAACATAGAAAGGAAAGCTTTTATACTTATTAAACATAGAAACAAAATTATTAATTCAGTGTTGTCCTTCTGTATCATGCTCAAATGGTACAATTGAAACCTGAATTGGCATCAACCTTTTTAAGTTCACTAAATATAAAAGAATACTAGACCATGATTAGATAACATGTATAGTCTATAGGAACATTTGATTCAGATTGGTTCCAAGAACTTCAAAAGTCTCTTTATTTCTGTAATAATGCTTAATAATATCCCAAGACTAAGAGGGCAGCTTAAAAATAGACGTTTCAAAAAGAAAAAGCAACCAATAACAAAAGACTTCAGTGCTCTACAGTACGATTTCAAACTACTACAATCGTCAAAGATTAAGATGAGATTTAAACTCACAAACTGTTGATCAAAAGGCTAGAGTGCTACCCATTCGGCTGCAAACTCAGCATCGATTTTATAAGAAAGCAGCATTTAAAAGAATGCTTTTATGACCCTAAGAAGTCAATAAAATGTCAGTGAATGAAAATAGCAGAACAATGAAAAAAAGTATCAATATCAAAGTAATTTTCCTACATTTCACAGTATGAAGGAAACTTTTATCTTTTAATAATGGAAGCAGATATATGAAAAAAATATGACTAATAAAAGACTGTGACTGATGAAGAAATTTTTTAAAAATAATATTTAATCAGCAATTTAACAATTTTTACTAAAAATACTTAATATTTTCATTTTATTTAAAGAGCTTTATTCCAATTACAAACCATGTTTAAAATTTACTGATTTAAAGCTAAAGCTTCAGATACAGTTAAATGAAAAATATAATAGAAAGATTTCAAATTTGAAAAAAATTCAATAACCATATGCATAGACCTCCTTTTCTTACTTACCGAAACTTTACGAAATGGCTGCTCACCATCCACGAAACGATAATACTGTATAAAATCAAGTCCCTGGTAAATCACAATATTGTATTGATTTATAGCATATTCTTTGATACGTTTTGTCCTGTTAGTTTTCTTAATGCAGGAAGCTACTCCATTATTGTAATAGTGGATGGTAGATGGAGCAATCTAAATAAGTATAATATATTTAAAAATACTTAACTACTGAAATATATGTGTGTATTATAGAATATAATATTATTATAGAAAAAAAAACTGTTAATAAACATATAATAGCGAAAATATCATAGAAAAAAATTGTACAAGTCTTACATATTTTATACCAACAACATAAAAATTTTTTTTAAATAAATTTCTATTTTTTTTCAAAAATATCTTTTAAACTTGCAAATTAAAGTGAGACAATTTTTTCAACTATTTTAATAAGTTAAAAAAAAAGCTATACATGTTAAAAAATTTTAAAAAAAAGTTTTGAAAAATTTATAACTTATTAATAATTTACAGAAATAACAAATTAGAAATAGTAAATATGTAACAAGGCAAAAACGCATGCATCATAATTTTCTGACATTCCCAATTAAAGAAAAATCAAAACAGTTATGTTCACAATCCTTTAAAGTCAATTTTTATTATATTTTAATAAATAAGTTTATATTATTTTCATATATTCAGTTATTTTGTTAGAAAAGTAATTTGATAAGCAGTACTCAAATGCTTGGTTTTCTTGGCAATTTTGAAAGTGCTTTGAAGATTCAGAGATCAAATTCACCAACAAAATCTTTCCTCATAAAAGATATTCTAAAACTCACAGCTATTTTTTCCTTAATAGGAAAAAGATTTACAAAGTTAGTAGCTTTTCTATTGAAAACAAAGTGATACGAATTTAAAGAGAAAATTTTATGTAATTTCAAATAAATCTTATTCTTCAATTTTTAATTTTAAATTCATCCCATTTTCCAATGAAGACAATGTTGTATCCATTGTACTGTAATTGCAAAAATACCTTATTAAATATAGTTACAATAAAGTTATTGTACATTATTTATTTTTATTTTGTTTTTCATCTAAAGTGTAGGTCTATTGTTAATACAGTTCTTAACTCGTGTTTCATTTTTGTCTTGTGAGGTTTTGCATATTACTTGTGTACTTAACATAAAATAAAAATATATATTTTTTCTCATATTTTATCAAATACACTAGAGAGTATATATAAAATATTATGAAACAAATAAATAAATAGTATAGTTTAAGCATATATATTCTTAACACACAAAATTAAATTCAATGAAAAAGTTCATTTAACTCCTCATATTCCTATGATTAATAATAGTAAGAATTCTAATATTGACAACAAATTGTATTTGTCTTATATAAAATTTTAAGCTCCCTTTTCATCAGAAAAAAAAATAACTCATGACACTTCAAAACTTCAACTGGTTACACATGGGAATACATTAACTTACAATAATATAATAAACATAAATGGATTTGCATTGCACTTGACAACTTGTAAGTTTTTAGATAAGTGCAGTACTTGAATGTGATCAGTAAAAGTGAAATACATGCAAAACGAACATGTTGTTAGTTTTAGGTGAAACTAACAATATATTGAATCAAAAGGATAGAAACAGATATTAGAGTTGATTGCAGTATTAAGTGAAAGTATATTTGTGCAACTGAGTTAGAATTAACACAGCTACTATCATCTATTATTTATATCATGAAAAAGTTGAGGGTTGTTAACTGCAGTATAAACTGCACACTTTAATGATCCTGCTAAGATTTGGTTTTTACTTTTTTCATGAGTGCTAATTAAGCCATGTCAACATAATAGTGACAAAACAGCATTGGTTAGCCTAGTGCTTATAATAACCACAAAAAACTATTTCAAATTATCCATTAAGAATTTCAAAGGGAAACAGGAATTGCTTAATCTCCAATACTTTGGGGGAAGAACTGCACATGCTCAATGTCCATGGATATGATGATGAAAATGCATCAAAATATCCATCATTCACAAACCAAAAATGTCCTTTGGTGTTAACAGTGTCATAACTTTGTTTTATAGGACAAGTCATGCAACACTTTTCCATTTAGATGTATAAACTCTTGTATGATGACTGTCAAACAAATATCATTCACACAAGAGTATCATCCAAATGATTTTGGCATTAGTAGTTTACTTGTTGAGAGGTATTTTTTAAGGTTATTGGACTTAGGATTGTTCCTTCAAGAAATTGAATGCTGATGCATATATGAGCAATTTATGCAACTGAATTCTTAAGATTTGATGGTTCTGTAGAACTCAAAAATATTACCTAGAACACAATGTGTTACATCATATTGCAACCCTAGCCAAATCCCAATGTATATTTCCAAGAATCAAATACCAGAAGTTTTGAGGAGTTTTCTAGCAGTTAAATAAAAAATTTCCTGGAGGAAACAACATTTGTGTTAAATAATTTTTTATTTCATTTTAAAAATTGTTCTTAACCAAATATGCATATAATTATGTAAATACAACATTTTTCAATTATATTTGTAGATAATAGAAATATATCATTGAAAAAATATATGAGAAAAGTTTTTTATTTTAGTTAGAGTTATATTTAATGATTACTTTAAATACCTTCAATGAATTTACTGAACATTATAATAGAAAAAATGTTATTTAAATAATCAATATCCATTACATTACTGAATTAAACACTGAATAAAATAATGGGTAAATTACACCCCCATGATTGCACCACATGACAATCTTATTGGTGATTACTCTTCACTTCATTTTACTCACATAAATCTAAATACTACATTCAGACCTGAATAAACTGGATCATGGTGAGACTATTGTGGTTGAATAAGATCTTTATTTAAGTTAACAGTTTAGAATACAATCTAATATGGATCGTGCCGGCATCTAGTATCAGCATTAAAAGCTAATACTCAATTTGGTTTTTGAACAATATTATTGAAAATTTTTAAAACATTAAAAAAAAACTCAAAAGGTTATAACATTTTCTAGCCAAAAAGAAATGCAAGTATAAATTCCAAGTTTAATTCATGCTTTTCAAGGAGTCAAGTCAAACTGTGAGGAGTTTAAATTAATTTTTCAAATTCCAGGAGTTTCGGAAGTTGGTAAGAATCCTGAAATTCAAATCAAAATGTCTTCACTGGTTTGCTCTAAGTGTCTCCTGAGCTAAAAAGAATTGTGAGAAGAGTTATGCAAATGAGCTGATGCTCACATGGAAAATACATCTGAAATCTAGTTGAGATGTCAATATTTTACAGCGGGTACCAACACAAATATCTGCAGTTGCACATCAAACCTCATTTTTCATGACCCGAAAGGTTGCTAGTGTAATTGTAACATTATAAATCCATTTCCATATTAAAGCTCAAATATTTTTCCAGCATTATCACATATTGATTCTTGGCCAATTAATGTCAGATAATGTGTATACATGCAAAACATTTAGCTTGATTTTAAAGCCCAAAAATTCGATTTTATGCAAGATAAAAAAATTACCTGTATCATTCCTTTTTTACCAAAGCTAGCACAGACAAGAGAAACATATTTTTCTAACACATGAAATCCTGGTTTGTTTATTAATGGCAAAATTTTAAAGTTTCTTTTTGCAGGTTTTATAATGTAAAAGTAAGTTCTAACTCCGGTTGAAATGCATAATATTGATGATTTCATAGGAATACCTGCAAAATATTTCATTATAATCAATAATAGGAAAGTTTTATATATATATTAGGAATATTAGAAGATTATATTAAATCTAGTGAAATGTATTCCTTCAAAAATTGTAGAGTGGTAAAGAAATTGATACACCTGAACAGAGTTCAAGAATAATTGGAACTGTTTAAAATTGCATCATGTTCATAAAAATTTATATATTTTTTATATTGTCAAATGGAAACTGACTGTAATTCATAAGTTTATAAAATTACTTATAAAGAGGCTTGAACAATATCAATATAATTTTATTAAGATATATTAAAGTTAAATATATTATAGATAGATTACATATCAAACAAAACAAACTGTAAAAAAAAAATCAATCTCATATAACAACTCCATACATTATTATACATGCATTCATATCTATAAGCTTTCATCAAATATTATATTTCCTGCAGAAATATTTTTCTTATAAAAAAAGCAAAATATCTATATATAAATCTGAATTGAAATTTTCTATACCTTAGTAAAATATAAATATTGTTTTACAACAAATATTTATAAATAATACTATAATATGGGATAATTTTAGCCAAAATACAAAAGCTTTTGCTAGAATAATTTTCAAGGTATATATTTATAATAGGGTTATTTTTAGAATTTTCTCCCTTAAAAAAATGCACTTTGATCCAAGAATTCATATTTCTTATAATACTGCATTTAGTTATGTATTTAAGCCATTTTAAAGTTAAAGGAAGATATTTATGCTGAATTCATTCATTTTGAATATCAAATGCAAGTTACTTTAAATTGTAATTTAAAGAAGAAAAGATTCCTAAACTACATGACTAGAAAATAAGATATGTTAACATACCTTAAAATGTTCCAATACAAGCTGACCTACAAATTCTGAAATTTTAGGGAAAGTTACATTTAAAGATCTTTATTATAAATTCTTCTATTTATATAAATTTTAATTAATTTCCTTCAGTTAGATTACAGAATTGTATAATATATTTTATGAATAATTTAAAAGGAAAACATAAATTAGAAGCATTGTGTATCTTAACTTCCAATTTCAATTGTTTCACTTTATAGGTTAAATGAATTTTTTACCTTAGATTAATCAACAAAATATGTTAACAAAGAGAATTAGAAAAAAATCCTATTTTAAAATGCTATTATGTAACTTAAATGTGATGGATATAAAACAGCCTTGTAAACCACTGATTGAAAATTTAAATTATAATTTTCTGATGAGTACCTTGAGTTCTTAAAAAGCACAGTATTTTAAATTATTTAAAAGGCAAATAAAATAAAAAAGAAAAGCTTAGCATATTTTATAAAGAACATTTTATTAGATTCAGTTTCTTCAAAATACCACATAATGGAAAAAATAAAAAAATTAATTTCATTCTACAAGGATATAAATATATATTTTATATTACACAATGCACAAAAGCAAAACAGATGAGATAGGGATACAATCGCAGTAACAAAAATCTCTGAACATTCACAGACATTTTGACAATGCATTAACAAATCTTTGTCCTTTAAATAATGTATCATTAACTTATGTGTGTACACTTATAGATATGTGAAACAAAATTTTGCTGAAATGATTTCAAATCATTATAGGAAAAACATAAGTAATAAGTTTGTTACAGAAAAAATAAGGTATTTTTTGAAAACAAAACATGTCATAAATTTGATACAGTAAATAAATTTCAAATAAAATCAATGATGTAAAAAAATAAGAAAAAAATATCAGCAAATCCAATACAATAAAAAATTAAAAAAGAATTATCTAAAACAGCTTAAGAGATCAAATTATGTAAAAAGAAACAAAGGGTATCTGTAACATTAAATCATAATCATAGAAATGTTTTTAATTTCATTTGACAATTAAGTTAACGATTTTAAAGGAAAAATCGTTAATTTAATCACTTCTTTATTTTACATTTATTTCCTGATTCATTTTATTTCATTTTTTTTCAGATCAACACTGTTTTACTGATCTGGCGAATAAAAAAATCAATTTAAATCAATGCTTTTGTATAATCTATTGCAGAAATTTAAAAAAACTTTACCAAAATACCTAATTTCAATTTCTAATATTTATATATTTTCTCAATTACTATTAAGTAAATTAAGCAAAGTTACAGGCAAATATTAAAAAAAATATCATAAATAATTTTAATATAAGATTTAAACATCTTTTGGCACAAAATATCCAAACAAAAAAAGTTATAAATATATACTTTAATATTTTGAATTAACAGCTAAAGAATTAATTGACTCAATTACTTTCACTAAAGAAGGAAAATCTTATACAAAAATAATAGATAATGAAATCAGTGCTCTTTATAAAAGATTAAAAAATGATCCCTCCAACAATAATCTTCAAACAATCTCTTAAGTATCTTAAATTAATTTCATAAAAATTCTACATACAAATCTATTTCCAGTGGATCGATTTCAATGAAAAAACAAATATCACATTTGAAAATGTGCTAAAAAATGTTAATGTATATTTAAATAAATATAAATTAGCAAGAATTTTGAATAGATAAAAAGAGTTATTAAATGTTAAACGTAATTAAAAACCATAGCATTACAAATTTTTATACCTTGACTTCAAATATTTGTGTTCCATTCTTTGGTAATTAACAGTATTAATGAAATAACCAATATATAACATTTTCACATGTAACTGAATAAACAAATGGACATCTTTATAACTAAATGTAATCTATCCAAAAATAATAATGAATTTAAAAATTAAAAGACAAATTAATAGTATGTGGAAAGGCACCCATTTTAATTAAATATATGTAATATTTATAATGACACCACATATTGGCCAGACAAACAATCTAAGACTGTTTACTAACATTTTAATGTATATCAGGAAAATTCCCTTTTGAGAAATTTTCACAGAAAATTATCCTAAGATTCAGTTCTAAGGAAAGAAACCAAGAAAATTCAAAATATCCACACTAAAAGACATATATGCAGAAAGTAGAAATACATTGTCTCCTATTATTTAACAGTACCTGGGACTCATTTACTCTCACATAAATATCTTATAACTGTCATCATTAATTTCAGTAAAAAGTGGAATATGTCCAAACTCATTAAAAGTTAGCAAACCTAACTCAGATATAATTACAATGTATATTACTTGGATGTCAATATAAGCATTATAAATAACTACATTAACTTTACATATGGTAAAAGGAAAGAATAATTTTAAAGCCATTAAATTTGTGAAATGGATCTTATTCACCTAAATTAACTTTGGCCAATACTATTATCAGACATTTTCAATGCAATTCCAATTTTATGATTTTATTTAAAACCACTCATTTCTTTCAATTACATTTAATCAATCATTTGAAAATATTATTAACCTAATACATTTTCAATTAAAAACACTTATAAAAATTACTCATTAAAAATATTTTTATTGCTAAATTTAGTCACATTTTCTAATTCAGAAATTTTTACTCTATTTTCTTTAGACAAGGTAATTTAATGAAAATTTTAGCTAAAGGCCATTTCACATAATTGCTTCATTTTGCATGTTAGTGCTTTTACTGACACTAACAATTACAAAACTTTTTACTATTAACGTTTCTTAAAAACTGCATAGTTCTTGATTGACTATTTATGAAATTTAGAGATTCCTCTATCTTCTTTCTTTCTTTCCAATATTGTAGACACTCCTAAATAATTTTTATTATAAAGATGAAGTATTCATATTGTCATTTTCATGTATTTTTTTACATATTTGTATAAATATAATTTGTTGTTTTTTTTTCATATTAATTTTTCACATTTTAATTTACCTTTACACTTTAATACTATAATAATAACAGCCTATTCACTTTAAGCAGTAACTTTATCTACCAAAAATGTTCACTTCAGTCCTTGGGCAACACATACCTAATTTGAGATGTAATAAAACTCACTAAATAATATGAATAACACACAGCTTCAACATCTTATAGTGAGTCTCTTTCCACTATATATTTGTTTTGTTCAAAGAATCTTTAATTCTGGCAAATATATTAAAAAAAATTACTAGAACTTAATATATATTCATTTGTTTTCAATAACATATTAAATTTGCATAAATTATTACATTTCAATAACTTATTACATACTTCTAAAGAATTTGAGAACTTACTAAATACACTGGAAACACAGCACATCCAAGCTCCAGTACATGATTGAAATGCCATTCTTTTTTGGAAAAAGGATGATGCCTAAGCAAACCATAGTAACATAATCTTTCAAAAAGTACACAAGAAACAGTTTTAAGCATTTTATGAATATCTAAGAAAAATTATAAATTTTACATAATCATGAGGATTTTAATAAATTATACTTCTCAAAATATTGTTTGCATAAGTTGCATCATGAATAAGGGAAGCTTAAAAATTAAATTGAATTTCAAAAAGAAAATTTACAAGAGTTATAAAACAAAGTGCTTAATATATGTTTATCCTTAATTTTATTACGATATTAAAATTTTCCAGTTTTAAAAGTGAGGCTTTATTTCCTTAAAATAAATTTCAACTTCCTTATCTCATATATGATTTATGATAAAAATATTACAATAGAATCATTGATTTATCTAAAGACAATAATTGATACTATTATTAGTTAAAACTGAAATTAAGGGGTTCAATTATAATAAATATCCCTTTTCTAGTAAAAAAATGAAGCCCAATAGCATTGTGAAAGTGCTTTGTGGTCCCAAGGTACAAGGTTGGACCTTAAGCCTGATCAAAGTCGACTCAGTCCTTCATCTCTACAATGGGTTGATAAAATAAAGTATCAAGCATGCTTAGGAACTAAGCATTGGAGATTTTATGTTATTCTAGCCACCTAACCAGGACATATGCTTCCCATGGCAGGGCCCTTGGTCATGAAAACAGATATGGACACTGTAGGCCTTGGCCCCTGTATGTGCTCTCATGCAAGTTAATTTTTTAATTTAGCAAAAGCTATTAAATTTTCATTTAATTATAAAAATAACAGATAAATTTTGTTTCCTAAATTAAAATCAAATGCAAAAGTATTCTTATTGACAATTACAATAAATCACAGTACTAAATAAATCTATTTAACGATTATAATCTTAATATTTATCACCGAACAAGAAAATTTTTACAATGCAGCAAGTTGTCAAATAATTTACCTAAGAAAATTTAAATGGTTGTGAATAATACACTAGCATCAAATGAAGCCATTTCCAACCTCTAAATACATTCAAATTCTTTTACTTCAGGAAATTTATATTTAAAAAGAATGCATATAAAATGTTTTCTTAACATAGAAAACAAATCAGTCTAAGTGTGCATGCATGTGCGATTCTCTACACAATTTTTATTGTTGCTTATACATTTTTAAGATGTTTAACTTTTAAGATATTTGCTTATAATTATACTGTGTATATACAAGATGATAATTATTGAACTATATGAACTAAGACATGAATTATTTAAAAAACATTGATTGCATAAATTTTATTCAACATGTAAATGTCATTACAGATATTTAGATTTAGGTTATGGCATGTTCAATATGCCTGCCATCATTAGCTATAATGTGGTACAGAAGAAAAACAAAATGCATGATCCGATGAAGTGTAGGAACATCGATACTAATGATTACTTGAATGGCAGCTTTCAACTTAGCAATGGTTCTGTGGTTATTCCCATGCACATTGTCTTTAAATAGCACTGGACAAATAAGTTATATATGTTAAGATCTGCAAATATGGCGGCCAAGTGAGTCACCATCTAGTAACCTTTGGGTTCCCCAGAGTTACAATCCAGTTACTTAAACACTTGTTCTAGGCATTACACTCTTTTGCATGAACCAAATCTTGTAGAAATCAAAGACACTATGGATACAGAGGATGAAAACATTTTCTGAAACCTTCACATATCATTCAGTAGTAACCATGCTGTAAAAGAATATTGCACTGCTTACTTTGCAACTGGATATTGCACACCACAGTCACCTATTGATGGTGAAGAGACTTCTTGATTGTATTTAGTTGCTACAGATGGAAGATATGTCACACAATGTTTAGTGTTTGAACAGTTACAAAAGAAAAACCAACCCACAATGTTTCAGTTTTGTTATATTTAGGGATACAACACTTTTTCCCCTTCAAAAGTTTGTTAAATATACATAATACCAAAATCTGGGTTTTAAGCAACCCATATAGAACCAAAACACAAGAGCTGCACAATGTAGTTTCATTTTAAATAATGGGCAAATCACAGAAGACAGTTTAGTTAGGCCCTAAATCTAACCACCTCAACAGGATGCTTTTCCTCTCAGTCATAATGAAATGCATTATGTATGACACATTCATAAATTTTGAAATGGAGCAATGGTTTGAATCTTTATTGCTGCTGCAGCGATCAACAAAACTTCAAGTACCTTTGAAAATACTAACAATTCCACAAAGCATAAATGCCATGAAAGCGCTAATATCAATGACAGCTGTTTCAAACACTTCATGTGAGTTTGCAAATCATTCTTTCTACTTTTTCATGCTGCAAATAAGTGTTTCAGTCTATATTTTGAGAGGGGGGCTCATTGTGTATTTATCATTTGAAGATGACACACACACACATTTCTCTATACAAATAATTGTATGTTACTGTAATATAAATAATGTACTATAAAAAATACTTGAAATAATGTCAAAGAAATAATGCCTGATAATTTACAATAGTTGATTTCTTCAATGAGTCAGTAAAGATATGCATCAGTAATGAGTACTCCAAAAATTTTTGAAGCAAGATTTCTTCGTAGTGGTAACAGTTATTCTGACTACTATGAGAAAAACTTGGTTCAAAACTAGAAAACAGCAATTGCTTGTCAGTGTGGTATACAAATGAACAGATAATTAGCCCTGTTTTGTTTTGAATTTAAAAATATTTTACCAGGTGATATTTACTTGATTGATGTTTGTCTCATTGATAAACATTCATTACAACAAGCAGAAATTTTCTGAAAGCAGTAGAAAATTTTAAGAATATGGAAAAAGTTGTGATTGCTGATGATGCAAATTAGATGCAGCATATTTAAAACCTCATATAGTGATAATTATAAGCAGCAGTGATATTGGTCACTCTCTTAAAAAAACAATTACATGAATAACTCTTAAGAAAATGAGTAACACTGACAAGGCACCATATCTAGGTTCAGCGACAATGACAGAAAAAATAATACAAGACACTTTTTGTAGTATTCTGAATGTATTCAATTTTTTTCCTATTAATTATAATTGTTGTTGTCTTAAGCCAGCTAGGCTGGCATGGGGTGCGTTTCTCCACTTTTCTAACAGAACATTAATTTGGTGCGAAGGCAGACTTCCTCAGTACACACATGCCATAGGAACCCATTTATAGGGTAAGCAACCATTCACAATCCATTCAAACAAGGAAAGGACAAAGACAGGATAGAGAGAGAGAGAGAGAGAAAGTACATCCATGCCCAAACTGGGATTTCCAGTTCCTCCCTATCTGCAGTCAGGCACTCTGATCACTAGACAGGGTGGGTGGCATTATAACAATTATTTATTATGATTTATCTATAACATATTCAAAATATACTTGACAAATTTTTAGAACTGATTAATATCTTGTATTTGTTAACTTAACTGCATCTAATAATTAAAAAATAAGACAAATTATGGATTCTCTAAGACAAGGAAATCTGTACTATTTACAAAATGAAGAAACTTGATATAAAGCCAATAAAATCAATCAAACATCCCAGAAACTTGTTTATCATAACATGGTACTCAGAAATCACTATCTATATATAAGCTAAGATTTAACTATTATCAACACTATACCACACTTCTGCTTAATGCTTTTTTAATTTCCCACTTGGCATTTTTTTATTTCAAACTGTTGAAATCTTCAATTTTATGAAAGAAAACATTAAAAAACTATTATAAATACTACAAAAGTAAACAAAAAATATATTTTCTAAATAATACCTTACAAGGTAAAATGCATTACTTTAAAGAATTATAGTTAGGTTCCCTTTCAATTGCAAAACACATTACCAAATTTTTTAATGAATCAGGTAAAGATAATTGTTTAAACTTCTAACTTTAATATTTCTACATCTGCTGTGTAATTATTTAGAATTTAATAATTCACTTTTTTAAATGTCTATATAAAACACTCCTGAGTATCTCACCTAATGTGACAGAATGACAAGGTGCATAACAAAAAAGCCAGATAGGTAGAACTTCTATGAATTTATTGCTTTGCCCAAAAATAACAGAAGAAAAAGGGCTTATACCAAAACTCATTGTTATAATATACATCTTACTTCTTATTGAGAACTAGCCCTCCATTTAACTCAAGTATTGTAAAAACTGAATGTGGCCTAGTAAATCATAGAAACAGTTACTGATAACATGTCAAGTTAAAAAAGAAGGCTCTGTAATTGTAGTTAATGTGTTTTATATACTTCACTAAATGTTTCAAAAATTAAAAGAATGGATTTGAACAATTCACAGTTTAATATAAATTTTGTCATGCCTAACTTAAATGCAAGATAAATAATTATGTAAATGGTAGGGCTAATTTTTAAGAAAGTCGACTCAAACCTACTTTAGTTTTCTTGATAAAAGATTATTTAGATATGAAAAGATAACCCTAAGATAACAGTCAAAACTTAGTTTGCCATCCATTCAGTAATGTCCTTCACAGTAATATTCTATTAATCGGTAATAATCTTTTCCCAGCAATAAAAGTTTAGTGTTCAATATTAGACTGCCCATCTTCAGACCTAAAAGAATTTTTTATGACTTTACAAATGATATGTTTGAAATCTTTTCCTGTTTCTAACAACCACCTCATTAAAACTAAACCAGTCTTTTTTCAGAGTAGTTATAAAATCTTCATTATTATTAAATGCTGATACAAACAAACAAGTTGATGCAAGTCATAATTTTTTTTATCTATCCAAGGACTCTCTGGTCCAGAGGCTAACAAAAAGCTGTTACATTATTTGCTTAAAACAAAGCTTTAATATTCCCACCTGCAGGCTCATTAGTGACCTAATGTGAAAATCCATTGCCTGGAATTAACAGAGATTTTCATGGCAATTTGTTTAAGGATATTTTTCTAAGGTAAAAATTTTGTTTGGACTCAGGTTTTAAAAATGCCTGAATTCATTTATGTTTTTGTCTGTGTAATATATGGGTAGTTATTCCAAATTATTATTTTTTAAATTCTAGCTGTCTTAAATTTTGTCCACCTTAGTTTGTGACTGCTGATTCGACTGCTGGAATGGTAACTCATTCCTAGCATATCTTATAAACATTATTCGCCTTATTAAAAGAAATAAGAGAAGTTTTCGCTGGAATAAATATATGGGAAGCCATATGGCGTATTAAAAACTGCAACAGCAGGGAAAACAAAATGTTCCTCATTTTGGAAATACTTCAGGGAAACCAGAAATAAAATATAATGAGTGCCACATAGCAGCGGGAGCAACGATCTATTGCCAGGATACTATCAAAAGCCAAACATGCATGAGCATAAACTACTAATGTCAACTGAACAAATTGTATACAGTACTAAATTTATTTTACTAACCCAAATTTACTAACCAGAAATAAAATTATATATATATATATATATGTATATAAAATTGAGAAAAAATAAAAAAGAGAAGGAAAAGTAATTTTTTATATATATCTGTCTTTATTTTAATTAACTGTTTTTGCAGTTAAATGTGTAAATTATTGCTAATTGTACTAACACTACTAACATGTAAAATCCTATTGTAAAGAACCCACTAACACTTGTATAATATAACTGTATTTGTAAATATTTCGTACCTGCTCATGCATGTACTAGAATCTTTTTTATCTTTAATTTTATGTCTCGTTAATTGCCCAATGATTTATAATTTAAATTTTAATTTCAAATAATAAATAATTTTAATTAATAATGTCTTAGATTTAAATTTAACTCTGAATATTTAATTGAAAGTTTTTACAACTAATAAGACCCTCCACTTAAATGCACTGCATTACTTTAAGCCAATCAGAATCAAGCTATAGTTCCAGCATATTCCAGATAGAAACGTGGATAGAAGATCAACAATCCAGGTACATCAGAAACCAACCAGCCGATAAACACTCCATATCTTATACACAAAGAATTTCTTTCTAAATGAAATTGCTTACGTAAGAAATCTTTTACAGTTTAAATCTGTATCACTGTCCAGTTGTATAACTGCTCTACAGAAATTCTTGAGTTAAAGCTCGAAATGGTGGTCTTTCAACATAAGTACAACCTTGTTTACAGAAAAAAATGCTTCCACACTTAAGAGTATACACTATCGTTTTATCCAGTGATCTTACTATCTATCAATGACAGTAGACTCTGAGTATTGTTCTTCTATTTGCCACTTCATGCAATATCAATTCAGTTACATGTACAGCTTTTCCTTTTTAACGAAGTGTTCATGCCACAAAAATAAAATTTCCCTATCTTCTTATTTTTATCCTTAAGCATGGTTCTATTCCCTTTAATTCTGCTTGCACTAATTTATGCAACATAACTTTAAAATTTCAGGACAATTTTTTTTCCAGTCCTTCACTACATTTTTAATTATTTACAAAGAAGCTACTTGTTGTACTACTAATACTGTATAGTGGATAACTTAACATTCATGACAACTTTTATTTATCTCCCATTTTAAAATCTTCACCCTGGTATATTTTAAAAAAACATTAAGTATACCCCTAAGAACATAAAAATACAATAACTTCTGAGCAACTACACTCAGGAACAGCAACAACTGAAGTCAGTTAGATACAAGTGACACAATGAACAAATAAAATGCCGCTTTTCTTACTATCATTACTTGTATTTTTCACATAACATAAAGGGTCAGAGCAGAATCATAGCTTATTGGAAAGTGTTGGTTCTATGCCCTATACTTAGGCCAATGATTGAAGGCAATTATAATAGAAAACAAATTTCTCTTTGTGTGAGGAGACAGATGTCTTGTGACAAACATTTTATCTGGGAATATTGCTAATATAATAATAAATATTTTTTAAAGTTTTTCATCTGTAAATATTCATTGTTATCTATTTTAGTGAAGCGATGATGTCATGTGTAAGTATTCAATAAAGTTTAATAGATCTACAAGTTTGTCAAATCAAACAAGTTTGTGATAAGAACGATTTTAGATTTCCTTTTGCAGCATTTTATGCTTTTCTGTTAAAGTTCAAATGTATAAACATGAAACAACCAATATTTTTCTAGCAGCAAAGTTAGTTAGTAAAAGAAATACAATTATGAAAACTATAAATTTTCTCATTAGCAAAAGGATTTATTTAGAGGTCGTGACAGTAGCAGATTTATAAAAAAATATTTAGAAACAAAAAATGTGAAGCATTAGATATGTCGGCTCTTTTGAGTGGTTTACTATCTGGATTGAGAAAAAGATTCAATAATTCAAAGAATTGTTTCAAATATATACATATATATATTTTATTATTCAACATAGCTAATTTATTATATTTCTTGTAGTTAAAACTGCACTTTTTGTGCAAACTTGAAAAACACACAGAAGAGCCTTCCAAGCATGTAACAACTGAAGATCACACTCA
Source organism: Latrodectus hesperus (assembly GCA_037975125.1). NCBI lineage: Eukaryota > Metazoa > Arthropoda > Arachnida > Araneae > Theridiidae > Latrodectus > Latrodectus hesperus. The sequence continues at coordinate 20,774,100 of CM075859.1, forward strand.
AGTCTTCAGTGGATCATAAACTATTGCTAAGCCACAAATCTTGAGTGTTTTGCCAAAAGCAAACGTATATCCATGTGACATACTGCATCACATAATAATCCTAAAAAGTCATACAAATCAATGTGCGCTAAATGAGTTTTTAGCATCAAATTTTACTTTACCCAAGACGTAATTTTATAAATTACCAAGACGATGCCAAACAGTTTTTTAAGTTATTTCTTAATTTGCTAGAAAAATAAAGTAATTTTACCAGTAAGAATACTGCACATAATATCATCTTATGCATAGCTATGTCATCTTTTTAAGATCATAACTACTAGCATTCTAAAGTTATGCAGATAAGATGGAGTTTTATTGGTCAAGTCTCATACAATTTTTATTGACATTCGTAATTGGAAACTTTTCCCAGCTTCACTGCTTAAATTAGCCTCATACAAATATTTTAATATAAATTTAAAAATTATTAAGAAAAAATACTATTGAATTTGAGAATTGTGTTTGTTTCTATCAGTCAATGATCAACTTTTTCATGTGAGAGCTAATTGGACGAGAACCTGTTATTCAAAAAGAATTTCTAACTATTCTAAACATCAAACTCTGAGGTGAGAATCAAAACAAATATTGTTAAAATGAAGGCCAAAGCGCTAACCATTAGATTACGAGTTCAGCATAGAATTTGAGAAATTGCCAAGAATGATGACTTCGAAAACAGCGGCAACACCGTCTGTAATCGTCCAAACCAATTTTGAATTTGTAAACTTTCATTTCAACGGACAGTTGACAAAGTGCTCTGGAGGAATCAATTTGTATCACTTTTGCTATGGATATAATTTGTAATCTGGAATTTTTGCTAAGTTAACCAGAATTTGTTTCATAGTATGAAACATGTATTGTTATTGTTTAAATAACACAAAACTTATATTTTCTAAATTTATTTATTTATTTCCAGTTCTATTAAAAATATGATGAAAGAGAATGGAATAAAAAAAGGAAATACAAGCAAGGAAATAGAAGTTTGATATATTGAGTGAGAAAGCCTTTTTATTGACAATAACGGAAAAGCATTGTGTTATTTGTAATTCCACGATGACCCTTATCAATCAAGCTAATAATGTGGTTGAAGCCAGTTTTGTTAATGCCTGGGATATTGCTTTTGCAAAAAGCCCCTATGGAGTGGGAGAGTTTATTCATTCATTCATCTTACCCTTTGTTGAATCAACAGATGTCAAAGATCTTGCACAATTGGCAATTATAATATGTTTTGTTTCACTTGATTCTGTTGTTAAAGAAGAAGTATTAGATTTAGTAGCACTTCAAGAGTCAACCTGCAGTTCCGATATTAAAAATGCATTGGATTCCATAATGAAAACTTTAATGTGCCTCTTAATAAACTTGTAAGCAATGCAGTTGATATAGCTCGGGCAATGCTGGGTAAAAAACATCGGTCTTTTAAAAGATGATTCTCAAATCAATTCATATCCATTCACTGCATGATTTACCAAGAACATCTAGTTCCAAAATATTTAAAGTATTCTGATGTTATGAAAACAGTGTTAAACATTGTAAATTACATTCCCATCAAAGCAAAAAAAAACATGGACAATTCAAAAATTTCCTTGAAGAATCAAAGGATGAAGAACTTCCAAATGACATTAATTTCTTTTGCTTTGTTAGATGGTTATCTAACTACAATGTAGTAAATTGATTTGTAGATGTGTTAATATGATAACTGTATTTCTCAAAGAAAGGGAAATAACCTATTCAGAATTAGACAATGACAAGACTGCCCATCTTCAGACTTGAAGACAAGTGGTTACAAGACTTAATGTTTTTGATTGATGTCATGGAACATTTGCAGGGAAAAGATAAAATAATATCTGACTTCTCATAGATAATAGTTAGTTTCTAAACTAAATTACAACTTTTTCAAAAGGACATTAAAAATAAAAACATTTTGTCATTTTCCTCAAATTAAAAATTTTTTTTCCAATTTTAAACAAGAAAAACTCAAAAAGTAAATAAAAAAGCTAGAAGTAATATTTATGAAATTCCAAAACAGATTTCAAGACTTGAAATATTTGAAATCGCCTCTTGATATTTGAATTCATTTGAAATTAATATAATTCAAGGTAAGTTTTCCATATCCAATATAGTTATGACCCAAAAAGCATCTGGAGTATTAGAATTAATAGAGATGCAAGAAGAACAAGCTCCTCAATTAAAATACAAGTCAACGCCAATTACTGAAATTTGGAAATTCGTACCAGAATCAAAGTTTCTGAATTAAAAGGCAACTTTTTGAATTATTTCAATATTGAGAACAAAGTATTTATAAGTATCATTTTATTCCTCTTTAAAATTCATGAAATCCAAACACCCATCAGCAGTAACTAACCAGCATCTCCAAGAATTTCTAAGAAGTACTGTCCCCAATTAGTCACAAATTTTAAAGAACAATCAAGAGAAGTAATAAATGTGTTTAGTTTCTAATATTTAAATTCAATACATATTTTGTACTTTCATTCATAAGATTTTAATAAAAAAAAATTTCTGTAAAAATTTTTTTATAGCTTTTTTGCATACCTTTCAAATAAGTATTTAATAGCGGCTCTTGAAAAATTTCAAATTTCAAAAAATGGCTCTAACTATCACGGAGCTTGGCCACCCCTGCTATGATTTAGTAACTAACATTTATTTCTACTTTACAGTTAAAAGGCAACAACCAGATATTGTTGTACTAAGTGATTTTTATTAAATTAAAAGACTGCAACTTAAGTTAGAATATATATATATATATATATATATATATATATATATATATATATATATATATATATTATATATATATATATATATATATATATATATATATAAACATTTTTCAGGGATAGAATGAACAAAACAAACACAATACATCATCTAGGCTCAATACTAAAAGATTTAATGGTGTTTAAATTCTCTAAACACAATTCTACATAATAACATATTAACAAAGCATTTTGCCACTGCATTCATTTTAAATAAAAAATTTTAATAAGAATTAATAAAAGGGTATTATTAATTATTACAAGAAAATTTTGCTGCTTATTATCTGCTAAATAAAATTTTCATTAATTAACCATATTATAAACAGGAAATATGGAACAATTTAGAAGAATATTGTCTCATTCTTCATAGAAATATTGTGAAAATTCTAGTAGAGATACCAGTAGAGGATATAAGTTATGAATTGGTAGCTATAAATGAATTGGATCATTAAAATCTAGTGCAGATTTTAATGATTTAATAACATTTAAGTCAGGTGAGTGTAGGCCAAAGTAGGTGTGCAACATTGTCATTGTGTTGATCAAACCCTGACCAGACAAGCACCCATGATGAATAAGTGTATTATCATCTTGGAAAATTCCTTCTACTGTAAGAAATAAAGTTTCCATCAAGGATGGACATGGTCAGCTAAAATTTCTTGATATTTCTCCTAAAAGATCTATACTATCAGAGTTACAAGTGTGTGTGCTCCACCAGAAAACTACAACATAGATGATAGATTCACTTCCATATGACTATCAAGACAGATCCACCTCCATGATTGGAAATTGAGAAAAGACAATCATGAACATACATTTGTTCAGGTGTCCTCCAAACATGTATTGGTATTATTGTATGTAAAAGTGCAAGGCGATTTGTCAGACCATAATAAATTTCTTCCACTTCTCAATAAACCAGGTTTAGTGAATGACACCACAGTAAACAACATTTGGCATTAATATATGTAACAAATGGCTTGAGAATTGAATACCTACAGTACAAGTTTTGCTTGTGAACATGCCTTCTAACTGTAATTATTAACACTAGAGAATACAGACGCTGACTGACCTCTGTAGCTCATTTTGTTGCATTTGTTCACTTTTCAGGCATTACCATCCATTTCAATATCTATCAATCTTAGCTAGTCAAGTCAACGATTCAATCTGCTGGATGAAGAACCTTGAACATTGTATACAAATGTGTTTGCATATTACCCTGATGGAATATGGCTCAGGGCAAGCATTGGACGCATGGAATTATCACAAGTTCCAATTCTTCAGAGATGTAGCCTGGGCTGTTTAGTGTACTACCAGTAGACACTAGAGAGTTGTTGCAAAGAAATTCAGTAATATCCAAAGCAGTGATAAATAGTGCAAGACCAGCATAGCATGCACAATGTGAAAGCAATGATATCTCCACTTGAATGTCATCCTCATGATGTTGCAGGCAGCAGCAGGGTTTGTTAATAAAGACAACACCTTTTGATTTTGCTGTTTACGCCCATCATTCACCATACCATTGGCAGTGCAAATACCAGTGGATTCGGGTCAAGGGCATATGAAACATTGGACATCTAGAGGGCATTCCACTCAGCTGCAAGCGACATTGAATGGTACAAGCAGACACCAAATAATAAATAAATGTAAAGAACTGAATCTACTGTGTTATGGCTCAAGATGTAGTTGAAAGATCCATCACTGCCATGAGCACAATATGCCTGTCATCACAAGCAGTAATGCTATAATGTAAAAATGATGCATTGCAATACTAATGATCTGCATACCTCAATGGCACAAGCCCATGATGTAACTTTCACATATTTAGCATGCTTTTTTAGGTTGTTGCAGTTTCGGTGGCCTGAAGTGCATATGCATGCACTCCATCAATGCATCTTTAATACAACATATGCATAAAAAATAACTGTATTTAATTTGTTACAAACAATCTATTATGAAAACCAGATAAAATATTTTAAAATATTTTAAAAAACATACATATTAGTAAAATTTTAAGAGCATTTTCATTAAAAAATAATTTAAAATTATAAAGTGCTAAATTGATAAAAAATTTAATTAATAGAAAGCTTTAAAAAATTACTTGAAATCCTTGAATAAAACGTTTCAGGGAAGCCTGTTTATTCTTGCCACATATTAAATATATTTGAGAAAAATTTTTTTTAACCAAATCAGCAACTTCAAAATCAATACTAGGAAAAGCATTTGGAAGGATGTCTACTGCCTTGAAGTTTTTTAGCTCATTGAGATTAAATGGTTCTCCTTCTTGCAATGAATCTCTAAAATAATATTTTCTATTGATTTTGAATAAGAAGCTGAAATAAAAATGATAATGTAAGATAACTATGAATTTCAAACTTGTAAATTAATAAGTTAAATGCAGACATTCTTTCCATATTTGTTAAGTAAAAATCTGGATCTTATTCAATAACATTTTCTTTTAATAAATTATTAAAATATCTTTAAAGTAATACCAAGACATGAAAAGTTATAACCATAATAGTAAAAGCTGAATAATTAAAAGCACACTGCTTTTACAATTTAAGTAACTCAGTAATCGCTCAGAATGCTATATAAATACAATTCTAAATACTGTCAATATATGATGTAGACATCAAAATAATCAAGAATAAAACAGTTTAGCAAAATAAGAAACATTTGAGCCCAGAAATATTTTTCTTCAAATAATAATAATAGGAAAGCGGGTTATAACCCAAAAGTTTTGTTGAAATATTGTATTTTATATATATCTCAATCAAACCAACACAAGTTTTTTATTTTAGTACATTATTAAGATGTAGAAACATTCCCAGCAAATAAAAAATGCATGATCATTAATAACAAACATAAATTTATGAAATTATACCCTTACTTACAACTGTGGGTGCAATTATATACTCAAATTAATTTTCTCAGAGGAACAAAATATTTTAACAATGTAGTTATATTAAACTTCTCTTTACATCAAATGCAATATATTTTTTTAATTGTTAATCTTTTGCTTAAACTTTTTCATCTTCCACTTCATTAATCAATATTTTACAGTAATTTAATTTTTTCTTCTTAATTAGATCCATTAAAGAAGTACACACACTTTAAGACTGATTAGAAAAAATCAATTATTAGAGTACAAAAGATTATATTTCTATGAGACTTTCTTAGTAAAAGTGTAAAATTCTCAAAAGCAAATCAGGGAATATCAATCATTGATTTTATTATAAGAATATGAATAACACATTAACTGAAGTATTCTATGAAATGGTTAAGGATAATTCTACAAAATATCATGAAGAATAATGATAAGAGAGCAGATACTAAAATTTTACAATTTATATAATGATTTAGTAAAGATGGTGCAAATAAAATAAGTCATATATTCTAAATCTGGACGGTAATTCCATAGAGTTATAACATAGTGATGTAAAAAAAAATATATAAATAATACATAAAAATCCAATATTTAAAACCATTATAATCCCCAAGTGATTGTCATTAAGTGATATATTTTCCTCAGAACTAATACTCAGTAAAACAATGATATAAGATGTATCTATTATTAGAAGTTTTATTAACTTAATTCTTACATAGAATATTATTTAAAATTAACTTCTATAAAATAATAGCTTCTCGAAAAAAATGATACATAGCATTCATTGCAGCTGATATTTTAAGTTATATAGGCAAGTTTTTCATGTAATTCTAGGTAACAAACTGAGATAAATATTAAAAGGTAAAATTTAAAAAATCTTTGTACAAAAAAACAATAAAATAAAGTTACTAAATAAAAAATTTCATTGTTAGTTATTGGTCAAAAATTACTATCTTTATGTGACAAAAGTTTTTTTTTTCTTTTTTTTTTTTTAAATCCTACGCCCGACCTTGGTTTTTCAACCATCAGTCTCTGTCGGGCAGCCCAATACAATCTTGAGGTGAATGAATAGTCATCTTCCGCAGAATTTCTAACTGCGACGTCCGAAAGTCCAGGGCAAGTGAAAAGGTGGTCACCAGTCATGTCCTCTAGTCCACAAAAAGGGCAGATTGGAGAGTCCTTTCTGCCCTTCCAAACGGTGAAGGTGTTTTTGCAGATAATCATGCCCAGTTTTAAGGCGAAAATTTGCCACTCCCACAGCTCTGTGGAGGTTACACGGAATAGGCTTTGTTAGTAAGGAAGCCCATGCTTCCCCCTTTATGCACATCTTGTAAACATTTCTACGATGGGAGGCTATGTTTGACTTAATAAGCCTTTTAACAGTATGGTACTCCAAGGCTGGAGAAGACTGTTGTAGATCTGAGCCAGCCTTTGCCAATTTATCAGCTGTGTCATTTCCGGCGATACCACAGTGGCTGGGTATCCATTGCAGCACAATTTGTCGTCCTTCTTCCAGTAGAGAACTAATTGCCATTTGACAGAGATAAACAGACCCAATACTGCTAGGAGCAATTGAAGAGAGAGACCTGATGGTGGCCTGAGAGTCTATAAAAAATACTATGTTGTTCTCATTACCCTTTCTGATCTCTTCAAGTGCTAATTGCACAGCAGCCACTTTATCATTGTAGCTGTTATAGTATTTCCCAACAGCCTGGAAAAGCCTGAAACTCTTAGAGTATACTCCTGCGCCAGCATTTCTAATGGCATCCACAGCTGAACCATCTGTATAGACATGGAACCAAACAGATGATGGATAATGCTCATTGATAGTAGCTAGGGTAGCCATCCTTAGTTCAGAATCAGTGGAGATTTTCTTACTAACAGGTAGTATCAGGTCTAGACAGCAATCAGCTCTATAAATATGGTTTTGAAAGATAGGGGGTCTAAATAAAGGAACTCTATCTGCATCCGGGATCTTATACCTATCTGACAATTCCCTGGTCAAAGTCAAAAAAGTTCTCTGTGTAATGTTCATTGGCATTATTATACAAGAAAAACATTTATAATAGTTATTAAAAAATAATTTATAAGAGTATAATTTTAATTATATATACCCCCATAGTAGCCATAATTTCAGCAAATATATTTATAAAGATTAAAACCAATTAACTTACTGGTTGGAGAATTTAGAAGCCAAAAACAAATGTGATTGTAAAACACATAAAGAATTCGCTTCAGGCAATGTGTCTAGGTATTCAAATCTTAGATCTTTCACCTGCAAAGCAAAATATATAAATAAGTCATACAAATTTCTAAAGATAATTTCTAAAATAAAAACAAATGCTCTCAAAATCAAATTTGTTAAAAAAAAATTCATTTTATTATTTACCTTTATAATATAATATCTGTATTTTAACTTTCATCTCATGAAGTTAACAGATTAAATCTTGTATCTATAACTACACATGTAAGACAATAAAAAATTATTTCTGATCACTTTAAAATTTGTGCTTTTAATAGTGAAAAAATGATGAATGTAAACAAGTTAAGATAATTGCAATCTTATATTTTAGAAAATCTGTATAAGGAGGCGAAAACTCTTACAACTTTGTTGGGTTTATTGAGGCCAACTAACAGAAATATGCTCTTTTAAATGAAAAATCTCAGATTTCATCCCAGCCATTATTGTACTGGAGATGGATATTCCACTTCTGTATTCACCTGTTAGAGTGATTGCTAAGAGCATTTCTAGTTTTACACCTTTGTGATACATGATTACAACCTACTATTTATGGAATATCCACTAGAAAACTATATTCGGCAGACATTCACATACTTTTTTCTGTTAAACTTTTCTTAGATGTTTAAATATCAGACTTATATGAACAAATGATAAAAAATGTGCATTTATGAACTGTAAAAAGTCTATTAATATTATTTGACAATATATAACATTCATTATTAAAAGAACTTATATTATAGATGTACAATCATATTCAAATTTAAAAAGCCTAATTTTTTGTCAGTAAAACCATGTGAGTGATAATTTAACAGGCATAAAATAATGCACCAATTCCATAATTATTAGTTAAGTCAAAATACTTCATTTCAACCTGTTAGCAACAAATAGATATTTAATAAAATCATATAGATAAAAAGAGACTTTAATGACAATTTCATAGCTGTTTCATTATACTTTTGCACCTAAACAGGGAAATAGGAAATAAATTTTCACCTTCAGGAATTCATATTTTTGGCATAAGTTTATTACTAAATTAAACAAACCTGCTCCATTTAAAAAAAATGGAAATTGTATTCTGATTAAAAAAACATGAAAAACATGTAGAATAATAAAATTTAGAAAACTTATATAAGGATATCTGATATGAAAGAAAAAGTAATAATACTCCCTAACATCACTTAACATCTATATAAAAGTTCCCATTTATTTTTCTGCATAGATTTCTTTTTAAAAGAAAGATTTTTCATAGAACCCTTCACATTTTTCTCTATCATATTAACAGCATAAATGATAAAACACATAATTAATAATAAAAATACAATAGTTATGCATAAAAAAACTCTTAAAAAATTATAAAAATATGTTTTATTATTTTTGTATCATTTTCAATTTTGATTTCACAGCAATAAAAAACAGATTTGTGAAGTAACAAAAGCAAAAAAAATAATTTGGTTTCAAAAAACGTTGAATGAATCGAATCAAGAAATAAAGGTATTTAAAATAAAGGTATTATAGTAGATGTTCATCAAATAGATCTCTTTGTAAACCTAAACTGAATTACAACAATAAATTGTTTAATTTCTACATCATGAAATTTGAATTAATGTTTTAAGCTGTCAAACAATCGTCTTTTTTATATGTTATAAATTACTATTTTATCATTCTAAATTAACTTATATTTCTCTCTCGTATTAAAAACATCTTTTCAAAACTTTATATTTTTATATTAACAGCAGAGTTTATTTCTTAAAATTTTATTTTGAAAACTTATCAGATAAAAAAATTATAATTCTTATTTATAATATAGGTTTCATAAAAGTGTAACCATAAACTGTAACAATCATACTAGGTATTGAGGAATATGAGAACAAAAATCAATATGAGACAGTTAAAGGAGATGTTTAACTAAATTTTTAAAGTAAATAAAAAATTTAAGGCACATATTTTTAAGGTGAAATTACTAATAAATATAGTATCAAAAGACAGTAAAAGGTTGGATTAATCTTACTGATTACACCCAGATAACAAAAGAAAGGATTTAGGTTACAAACTCAGAACTAATTGATATTGTGATTCAGTACAGTTCTCTGGGAAAATAGTGAATGCTAAATTCATAACGCATACAATAGTAATACAACAGATGTGATTCCATTCTAAAAACGTTTGCTAGTGAAATATTCTAAATTTTCAATCCATGAAAATGACAAAAGTGATTTTCAATAAATCTCATTCAAGTGGTTAGATACTAATATTCAAAAGCATATGTGTCATTTTTGTTTGTATAAATGTGTTATTTCATTTACATTTATTTTCAGAAGTTAAGTTCTGCTTGCTAATCTCAAACGAAGAAATATTGCCAGTTTTCAAGAAATATATCTGATTCAAAATTTGATAAGGAGTTATATTCATAATCCAAATATGTTTCCTACATCATTTATATTTTAGATTTCATTTACAGTAAAAAAAAATTACAAATCATTAATTGAGTGACAAAAAAAATACTATTTAGAAGAAAAGCAAAGGATATTAATGAGAGAAATATATCTTTATTTAACTTAAATATTAAAAGTTATTTTTTTAAAGTAATGTTTTCTATTTGTAACTGATAATTCATCACAAATGCAGTCAAATATTTAAAATGATTATGACCATATCTTAAATTTCTTATGAAAAATTAAGAATTTTATGAAATTAATTAAAATTTGAAAGATTTCAATGATTAAATATTCAACCAAAAGAATATGATCTTTTATATTAACAATACATTAATGTAATAAATTGCAAAAAATTACTATAAAGATTCACTACAGAAAATATGATCTATTATATTAATAAAGCATTTAATGTAATAAAAGGGCAAAAAATTATTATAAAGATTCATTACAAAATGAATAAATATTATAACACAATATTATAACAATTTTTAGGGCAAAAAATACTGAAAGTATTTGAAAAATAATTTCATATTTAGTGTGGTAAAAAATTCCTACAAATAATAGTAAAATTTCTGAGCAGAAAGAACATTCACAAAGTAAATTACAATCATGTGCTAGTTTCTTAGAGTGAAATATGTTGATGGACCTTTCCTTTGTAAAATCAATCAAGATGACTCTTCTCTGACTCTACTCTAAGATGGTCAAGGAAAAAGCAGATATACGTCTAATCGTAAATTAGAGAGTCTTGTACTCTTGACAAATGCTTACGGTTGACGAACTAACTTTGCATTGAAAGCCCAAACTGCATTGCCACCGCAAGCACATTTTAAACAAGATTCTTCACAAGACCTCAAACGTGTAAGGGGTTAAGTCCTAATTTCCCATTGACTGTCATCTTTATCACATTTATCAGATTCATGGAAATGTCAAAATCATGCAAAACTCTAAATAATTTGTCCAGGTTAATGATATCATACACTGCTTTCCAGTCAATAAACAAGACTCAAAAATCAATTTTGAACTATGGGATTTCTCAATAATCTGACTAAAATGATCCTCATTGGATTTACTCATAAAAACTTCTTTGTTAATATCCAGCAAAATCGTTTAGATCATGTTCAACTCTTGTATAGCAATTTAGAGAAAACTTAGCAGCAAAACTTTAATAGACTAAGACCTCTATAATAATTGTTGAATCTGTATTCATCTTTCTTGTTAATCTTTCTTTTGTTTCTGATAAGGGCGGCCTTTGAGGTAATAAAAGATATCAAAAATAGTAACTCAAATTAATAAGAGAAAAAAGTATGGAAAAATTGATGCTATGGCAGCAGAAGAGTTTTGAATATTGTTACAGGATACAAAACATTTTTGTTTTATTTTAAATTTATACAAAAATATCTTATGTCAAGATTCCAAATATAGGAAAATTTATTAATTGAGATTGAATTCACATTTTAATAAGTGTAACTTTTAAGTTTTCTTTTTGTAGTATTAAAGTTTTATTTGCGAATAATATCACAACAAAAGTATGCATTTTATTTATAAATGCAGGCAATAATTTGCCAAACTGTATAACATTTAGTTCAAAATTTTATAAAAATTGAGAGACACATGGAAGAAACTTACCAAATTTTGGCAATTTTTCCATAAGTTAAATGAAAAAATCTTCCCTTGTGTGGTCTGAGCAAAGAATATTAATTCCTAAAAATAATATAGAACAATTCAAAAATATAATTTAACATATACAATGTTTTCTTAAATAACAAATAAGAAGGATACATACTGGAAATCTGTAGAAATTACTTGCACAAACAAATCTAATATCTTCTTCCCCCTATGAATAAAATCCAATGGAAATTTAAAAAATGCATATTACTTAATTATACTAAACAAAACAAAATTAAAATAACTAATTATTTCATCTAAAGAAATAAATCTGCCATATCAAAATTGCATCATCTCTTGTCAAAAAGTAAATAAAAAACAATCATACCAGCATGTAAAACTAATTGATAATTGATTCATTTCTGTTAAAAATGTTGAATTCTTAAAAATCAGCTTTTTATAGTTTATAATTATTAATCAAAGGCAACAATTATTTGTTTGGCTTGGAAAAAACTCACATTTTGCATAAGACTACTCAAATAATGTCTGAGGACAGAATCGAACTGATAAATTATTGAATAAAGGGTAATGTTATAAGCAAATTAATTACACATTATATTTAAACAAACATTTTCTTTTTGTAAATCACGAGCCTAATTTCATAATAAATTATGTTTTATGCAATGTTAAATTATTGACGTGCTGCATGTGCAATACATTTAATATCAAAAAATACCTTTACAAGATATAAGACTTATGAATCTGGAGGCAGAAGAATAACATTTTTGTTTTAATTTACATAGATTAAGTTATAAATTTTATGTTTGATACAAAGATATAAGTTTATAATTCTGATATTAAGTTATCTTTGATATATTAAGACTGAAGTTTTACATTCAAAACTTATGTTGTTTTTATTAGACTTGCAAGTAAATATTTACTTTTCCTATAGACAAATAAGTTTTACTTAAGTCTAATACAGAACAGCTAAAGTACAACAAATACAACTACAAACAGCAAAAGGAAGTGACTGAGTACAAATATAGTACATACAGCAATTCATCCATTCATAAATAAGTCAATGAAAACAGCTTGAAGTAAATATAAAAAATCTATTCATTACAGTGCTGCATTACAAAAGAAGTATTTTTAAGAGCTATATTTAAAACATAATAAATAATTTTATAGCACAAAATAGTCTGCAACAACAAAATTTATCAAAATCACAGAATGAAGACACTGAAAATGATCTGACATTTCTGAATTTGGAATGAGAGCTTATAAACTTAACACTTATAAATTAATTAATAGTATCCATTTATTAGATGAAATGTAGTCACAAATGTAAAGGAATAAATCATATCTTTATATACACTATTATTACTTTATGGAAGTTTATATATATATATGTGTGTGTGCGCGCGCGCGAGCGCTCCACAGAAGTATTCCCCACCTTATATCCAAAATGAAAGTAATATAAACATACTTGTCATTTCAAAAGTAATAGCTTTATATAGTATAACAGAAGACTCATCATTATAATTTTACTAACTTGCACAGGCAAACTACTCAACAAACTTGGAGAAGTACTATTTCACCAATGAAGAAATAATAAATTTATTTATGATTATGAAATAATATAATTCAATAGCTTAACTAATGATTTACCTCTACACAATCCCTCAATGTTATCACAGTAAACCCAAATAAAAGGAATTTTTAATTTGGATCATTCATAAGAAGGGAAGTCTCATGGAACCATTTTAGAAATCTATAATTGATAAAATTAATTAGTATAACTAAAAAGTAAAACCTTTGTAGCAATAATTAGCATATTATTTCTCTTATCTGAAACTTATGGTACTTTAGTATGGCAAAAATCATCAACTTCAAAGCTGATTTGAATCAAACATACCTTTAAGTACAAAACTGAGCAGTCCATAAGCAAACATACCTAATATTAAGTCTTACACTTGTACTAAAGCTTTACTTCCAAAAGTTATTTATGGTCTTAAGAATAATTATAAGATTTAACTGAAAAATTCCTGCTATATTAAGTACCTTTGAATTCTCATTTATTGTTATTTTTACTAATTTATTATAGATTTACACTCACCAATGTTTTGGTTAAAAATACTTTTCCCCAAAAGGTAAGAAAACAACATCTTCAGCTCATTTATAATCTTAACCGATATGTGTTTCATATGTTACTTTAATATAGTATTAATCATAATACAATAGATTTATGAACATTACTTGATAAAATATTTATGAAAATATATTTGTATTATTATAACTAATATCAAAAGGTTAAAATAATACAAAAATGTCAACACCAAAAGATAAAAAAGGTTTGGGTACTTCATGCAAATTTTCTTTTAGAAATTCTACCACAACATCACTTTTACAGAAATTAAAATGAATCCTAAGAAATAGTATTAGAAATTTAAAAATTAAAATTTAAAAGAAAAATTACATTTTAAACTATAATTAATTTTTTAACTAGACTCAGAATTAGCGAATTTCATTATTAAACAGAAAAAATAAACTTGATCAATATTTCAAATGCTTAAATTTAAATCTTGTTGTCATGCAATTTATTACAGTATCAAACTGAAGAAGGTGAAAATGACTTGAATATGAGTATAGTAAGAAAAAGAACATAAAGAGTAGTATTCAAGCAAATATATATTTTTTAATTTTAAAAAAGAAAGAGATTAATAAAAACATGTTTAGTACAAAAAGCTACAGTAAACTACTTAAACAATATAATTGTGTTGTAATTTTAACAGATTCTTAGAATTAATGTACTTTTCATTAAAAATCATTTTCGATTAAATATTCTAGAAACAATATCATGAAGTCAATTAGAATTATCAAAATTATAATGCAGAAAAGAATAAACGAATTCATTTTAAATAATTTTCTAAAATCAGAATGCAAATGCTAACATCGTAGTAGAAAATTTACTATTGCTACTCTAATAAAATGTTTTACGAGATATAATTAATGAATGCTTAATGTGATTCACATGAATAATACAATTAATCAACATCAAAATATATAATGCATTTATAACTATATATTTGACAGGAACTAAGACAGAACTTTGGGATATCATTTTTCTATTAAAAACATTTATTTTATTTCCAAACTAACATCTCAAAGACATTTGCATTCTTTATTTACATTTTTTATCATTACTTAATTGATTTATAATTTCATCTTTAAAAGCCAGTGTAGTTAAGTGCTTGAGATATATATAATCACACTTGCCCTCTTGCTATTCCAAAGGCACATTTGTCTTCCTCAGAGACATTTCGGTCCCCTATTTGTACATTTTGATCATTTTCCTGATTACTTAATTTAATATTTCTCTTTTTGGAAACCCTTGTAATTAATCACCTAAGATATATTTCCTCAGTTGTCCTCTTTTTTTAAAGGATGTACTCTATTCCCCGAATTTTCTAGATCTTATTTAAAAAAATTATAAATAATTACAATTAAAATCAATACATACATTGTGGGCAGTCTTTTGCTGTTTAGGAGAAACAGATTTTTTCACACTGATATTGTTGGCGTCCAAACTTCGATAATAGATTTCATTTCTAGAAAAAATTACGACACCCCCAGGACTATCGGAATTATAAGGAACTATAAAGAAATATAAAAATTTAGTTCTGATATAATAAAAATAAGCATTAAGCAAGTAAATGAAACAAAATAAAAATATTTTCAAGGGCAATAAGACACTGAGACTATTATTCCACATTTTTCATAAATCATACATGCATTATAATTGGGAGTTAATTCTATAATAAAAAGGTAAATACTTACACAGTCTACAAAACAAAATGTAGCAGCATGGCCCAAATCTAAAGACCATTTTAACTTACATATATATTTAACTATAGTTATATTTACAAACATTGAATGGTTAAAAGGTTTCAATCTCATTAAAACAATTGTTAAGGTACTTGTGTTTCAAGTGGACACACAAGACTACATAATTCATCAAAATTACCTCAGATTAGCAACACAACAGACACCATAAAGATATAGAGATGATTATATCAAACTTCTAAACATATATAACTGATACAATAAACGTGCAGCTTTTGGTGTATTTTAGCACATTTCCTGAAGCAAATCGAATCCAAATTCTTTTGGAACAGAAAGTATGTTTTTAATTAAACTCATTACATATGAGCAGTAAATTTGTGACACCTTAATTTCCTAAAACTTCAACCCCTAATAAAGAAACATTTGAATAGGAAAAAAATTTTTTTAGATTTTTTAAATATGTAAATTTATAAATTAACAATTCATATTCAGTTATTTGTAAATGTTAAGTATCAATTTTTATAAGTATTGTACTATTAATTACAGATTCAGAAATCTGAAACTGAATTTTTATTATTTCGCAAGTAAACAGTACATCAATCCAATCTAATCAGCTTATAAACTGTTCAATTGCATATTTGTGTTGTTCTTTTTTATAATTTTATATATTATCCATGACAGCTGTCCAACTCAATTCAGCAGATAATTAGAAATTGATTGTAATATTCATATGTTAGATAGTATTTTACAAGCACTAGAAAATTTTGAAAAAAATCTAACAATAAAAATAACTTATTTGATTTGTGTAAATGTATTATTAATGAATTGAAAATTATGTGTGAGGGTAATGAAAATTTATTTGACTGCTAAGAGGAACAGATTTCCCTGCTGTAAATCTTATTCTTCAAATCGTAGCAAATATTCTATTAAATTTTTAATTTTATGCTCCATGCTTTTTTTTCTATATCAGCTCGTAATAATAAATTTTTAAAATAAGTTTGTATTTACTTCTTCCACATCCAGCAACATTGAAAAGCTTGCCACTCATACTGCAAATTCTTTAGAAGAGCAGAATAGGGAATCAGAATTTAGCTTGTATTATAGCAGAAAGTTTAAAGAGTGAAAAAGACTATATGGATAAATTTTGCTATAAAGATTAAAATGAGCTCAAGAATTGTTTAAGTAAGTTTAAAGTTCTTTCATCATAAGCAGTTGTTATCAATATGGAAATAATTATGTTTTATTGATAAATCCTTCAAAAGTTCCTGTTCTTGAATCATCGATGACAGTTGATGAAAATTTGAGTTTGGTAAGTTCAATTAAAGGTGTTCAAATTAAAAAAATAATAATTTTACACTACCTATGAATCATATTCATACATTAGATATTATATTACAAGCACTAGAAAATTTTGAAAAATCTAAAGATAAGAATATCTTATTTGATTTGTGTATCTGTATTACTAATGAATTGAAAATTATTTTTGTGAGAGCAATGAAAATTTATTTGATTGCTTAGAACAGTGATGCGCAAACTAGGGGTCGCGACCCCTGCTCGGGGTTGCCAGATTTTTATGAAATGCATTATGCCTGCATGCTGCATACCATACAGTGTACATATAAAGAGTGAAGCGCTGTCACTCACTGTTTAATTGCAATTTCATGCTGTCTGCTCTTTCTTTCACTGTAATGCATATTGTATGTAAAATGTGAAGGCGCAAGTTTTTCACTCCGGTAGATAGCACCCTCTTCGTGGTAATTCGCCAGTTTTACTGAAAAGCATTTATTTGACTAGACGTTAACTGCAGGAAAAGGGCAAAATTTCACTTCTGTGATCAGCCAATCAGGTGGTGAGGTACGCGGTGTATTTAATAGCCAGAGTGAAGATGTGAAGTGTTTGCATGAAGTTGTAGCATGTAGTAGTTGGCCTACAATTGTTTTAGTTTATCCTCGAGTTTCATCATGTGATGTTGTGTAATTATGATTTTTTATATTTTCATCGGGCTTTGATACTCTTTGTTATCAGGTATGTACTATCATTAGAGAAAGATCTCCGTTAATTTTACTGAATTTCTCCGAAAAAAATTATAATATTGTATATATTATTTGTTTTAGTTTAAATAATTTAACTCCTATCTTCATAATAAATAAATGGGTAATAGGTACACCATGTATATCTTCAGCTAACAAACGAACAAATACTAATGAGGAGTCGTAAAATACTGAACTAAATGCCGGATCTAAAAAAATAAGAAAATACAATGAAGAATTTGTTAAATATGGTTTTACGTTTTGTGTTGATGATGAAGAACGCCTGATATGTGTCATTTGCAACGAAAAACTAGCAAATGAGAGCATGAAACCAGCTAAATTAAAAAGGCAACTGGAAGCTAAACATAAAGAACTTCAAAATAAACATGCCGATTTTTTTCAAAAACGAGCTGAAATCTGAAAATTCAGAGTGCACGTTTAAAGAAATTTATAACAATACCTAAGAAAGCATTACGTGCTTCTTTAGATGTTTCTAATCTAATAGTGAAAACAATGAAACCACATACAATTGGAGAATCCCTTATCCTTCCTGCAGCAACTAAGATGACATCAGTTATGCATGGCAATAAATATGAAAATGAACTAAAAACAATACCATTATCAAGAGATACTGTGTCTCGGCGGATTTCCGAAATGTCACAAAGTATCGAATCAAAAGTCATAAAACGCATACAAAATTCATCTGTATTTGCTTTACAATTAGACGAGACTACCGATATTACAAAAATGTTTATCGTTTTATTACTAAAATGTTTAATGTTTTATTACTAAAATGTTAACAACTAATTATTTACGATAGGTTTATTTTTAATGAAGATATAACAGAAACGTTTTTATATTGCAAAAGTTTGGAAGGAAAAACAACTGGAGAAAAAATATTTGAAGTAATAAATGAATATTTTGAAACAAAGTCCCTTACTTGGGCAAACTGTGTTGCAGTTTGCACTGATGGTGCTGCAGCATTAACAGGTTTGAATAAAAGGGCTCAGAGGCTTAATTCAGAAGGTGGCACCTCATATGGTATTTAATCACTGTATGATTCATAAGCAAGCTCTTTTTGCAAAAGATATGGATGAAGAGTTAAACAACATATTACAAGACGCTATTAGTTCAATTAACTACGTTAAATGTAACAGCCACAACAGCGGTCTCTTTTCAATACTTTGCAATAAGAAGGGCTCAATGTATGAGAGATTACTGTTATGCACCGAAGTCAGATGGCTTTCACGTGGGAAAATACTACAACTGATATTTGATTTGAGAAATGAAGTGTACATGTTTTTAATCGAAAAGAAACATAGATTGGCAAGTTATTATATCAATGAAGTTTGGCTAGGGAAGCTGAGCTTTAATTGATATTTTCGAAAAACTTAATGACTTAAATTTGAGCTTGCGGGGTGAGAATTCAACTATCATAACTTCAGCCAGTAAAATTCAAGCTTTTAAGAATAAGCTTAGTCTCTGGCAAATTGAACTGAATAAAAATAACACCGACATGTTCCCTTGCTTTAACGATTTTATCAAAAAAATAATATCGATATATTTACATTTAAAAACATCATTTCCAATCATATTGAAAAGTTAAAGGAAAATTTTTTCGAGAAGATTCGAGGATTTTCCTGAAAACGCGATCTTGGTTGGATTCGTGATAAATTTTCCTTTGACATATGCAGTTCAATTCTTCAAATTAGTGAGAAAGAGCAATTGATAGATCTAATTAGTGATTATACTCTTCCAAATCAATTAAAGACTCAGCCTTGCCAAAAATTTTGGCTATCCGTGGAAAAACAATATCCCGTTTTATGCAAGAAAGCCATCAGAATGTTAATACAATTTGCATCAATGTACTTATGTGAAACTGGATTTAGCAAACTAGTTTCAATAAAAACTAAATACCGCTTGCGTATAAACCCTGAAGATGATATGCGAATTGCAATTAGCAACATACATCCAAACATTGATGAGATAATTAAAAATTTACAGCCACATACATCTCATTAAAGGGCAATTTACTGATTTTTGTGTTATACAAAAAGTATTTTCTTAAAATTATAAATAAAATTAATATGAGTCAAATATGATGATGCTTTTATTCAATGAAATGAAAGAAATTCGTGAAATATACATCGTATTTGTGAACATTTATCTCTAGGGCTCACCAAAAATTTTCTTTCTACAAAAGGGGTCGCAGTCGAAAAAGTTTTGGCACCACCGGCTTAGAGGAACAGATTTCAATATTTTTTTAAATACAATATTTTTGAATTACAATACTGTTACAGTATTTTTAAATCATAAAAATAATCTGTTAACATTTATTTTTATGCTCAATCTAAAATTTTATCAGCCATCTCAGAATACTTTTCTAAGGACTCAGAACTAACAGCAAGAATAGCCTGTGCTGGGTTATGTAAACGTTGCATCTAAAGTGGTTTCAAAACATCATAATTTATTTTACCACTTGTTATATTTCCTATTTCATGTAATAAACAACTAGGTCTTTTATCACCAAGTTCCAAACCAGAAAAAAGTTTTTAGATTTGCATAGATCCAGATTCACTTAATCTAGCGGTTACTGCATCTTTTAATTTTTGATATGGTTTACATTGTGGTGGAGATAAAATTAGATCACAAATAATATTAAAATTTTTTATCCAAAGCAGCAATAACGATATTATATTTTGTTAGTTTTGATTTCACATTAAAATTTTTAAACTGAGCTGCGAACCATAATTTGGGCGTGTCATACCAGAAAGGTGGTGGTTTAACATTAATATTATCGATATGTTTGGTTTTTTTTTTAAAATTAGTACCTACATTTAAATCACCAACAAGTTTCTCTTTAGATTCACTATCACACTTATCAACTGCTTTTGATTTGCAATCTTTTCTTTTTTATCACACACACATCCTAGGTCACCAGTGTAGGTGTCTTCTTAACTACCTACTGCTATGCAAAAATATTAAGTTTGAAGCAAATCATATTTTGTAAAGATTAACATAAAAACATTATATAATTGCATTTATTCACAATAAAAATAATGATGGGGAAATCCACTGCAAAAGAAAAAAATAGAATCCAATGAATGTAAATATTGAGTACAGTAGTTCTCTTTGATAAACTAAAATTTTGATTTATGTAATAATAATAGTATTATTATTACTATAAGCATATTATTATAAGCTAACTCTAGCAATTATTTACACTATGATAGTTCTATAAAATAGTCAGTTATAAATTGACATTCCTTTTCAGCAACAGAATTAAAGCATCTTATAGAAACTTTCTTATGATACTTGACTTGAAATCCTTTGTTTTGTTGCCAAAGTAATCTGCTTTTGTACCCGAGTAGCATTATCAGCTCTGAAACAAGCAATTCACATGATATATCCAACATAATTTCTTGTATCACATGGATAACTTTGTTTGGATCAAGGACAGACATAATCTTTTTTTGCAATCAATTCCATAGCTTTAAAATAACAGCTAGTCATCCCAACAGCAACACTTACACTTGTTTTGCGATTTTATTTTAGTACAGATTCAAGTCCTGTGATAGCTGCAAAGCCACAGATTTTGATGGATTGTTATTTTTAAGTCAACATTCCTTAAAACAAAAGCTCAAGAATTTTATAATTTAGGCAGAAAAAGCTTTTGCAAATCACCAATTCTTTACTTTTCTGGGTTTTGATGTCATAAGCGTTAATATTTTCACATTTGAAATTTTCCTCTACTTCCCAACATAAATTAAATTATAGATGTTGTATCTGACATCAATCATCAGTTCAAGTACTCAAGTAATTTTGTTAAAATTATATATTTCCCTAACTTCTTACAATATGTTAATGCAAAATAATTTTTAAATAAACCACTTTAAGTGGTTCACAGGTAACAGACCAATAGAATTACTACACCATACTTTAAATTGGATAAAATATTGCTGTAACTTACTGTCATAAAGAATAAAAAATTTATATGAGAAATCAGAAATAATACTAACCTGGAACAATTAAATCTATATGTCTTGAAAACAATTCAAATGTACTGGTCAATTCTTTTTCCTTTTCAATTTTATATGTAAAAAATTCAAATGGAATTCTTTCTGCTTTTATTATCTATAGAAAAAATATTCAAATTTTAGAAAAAAAAATCTTATCAATTGATAAATAAAACTTGAAAATTTGCAGAAATAAATCCCTTTACCTGAGTTCGCTGGCGAGATACAGCAAATTCAATAGTATCTGTTTTGGAGTGTAAGCTCACAATATTAAAAATTTCATACCCAGTAGTATCTAAAACAACATCAGTAAACTTGTTTTCCTGAAGCTTGTGAAGCAATATTAATTTTCCAGCAGCTGGACCTAAAGACATAAAATGTACAGTTTTTAATACAGAAATTGAGTATTCATTATTCTATAAATGCAGCCAAAAATGCAATATATTGCAAATAATGGCTCAACTCTAGTGCCAGTGCACACAATAGTTAGTACATAAAATAAGATACTTGTCAAGTATAGCTAATTAATTTTGGCCAACCTAATAATTCTGTATTTCTATTTTAGTTTAGTTTGCTTTGAGTGGCATTAGTCATGTTATCATTGTAAAATGAAATGAAGTAAGATTTGTTTATCTTATTAAATGTAACTATATAAATCACGGTGAAAAGAATATACGAGAAGTAGTTCAAACAGCGAAAAAATCATGCGCGCCGGTGAAGAAGCTAGCAGACGAGACCGTGCTCACTCTGTCTTCTAAAACAAGCAGTACTTTCATATTAGGGACACTATATCAATAAGCATTGTTTTCATTTGAATTGCACACACCGAAATAAAAATAATTTAAATTCCTTACTATTTCTTAAAGATTATTTGTTAAATGATATTTAAGTGCTTTTTTCATATTTTTGTTTAGTATTAATAATATATATTTCAATAAAGAAATTTTAGGTGCGTTATTTACCTTATTGACTTTGAGCTAAGCATTTGAATATATTATGAACTAAATTAAATGCTTTCATATTACTATATTTAAAATCATGAAAAATATTAATTTTTCTTTTCTTAATTGATATTTATAGACAAAGTTCACAACTTATGTCATTTAATCGGAGCATGTAATATCTTGCTATTTATTTCTATATAATTTTTCCCTTTGTAAAAAAGTATGCTTTTCTATATAAATTGGATTATATCAATAAAAATATTATTTCTTTGGTGCAACTTCAGTTCAATATAAGAGAAAAAAGTTTCTATTAACAATAGTTTAAAAGTGAATTTTGCTGATTAATGCAAAGTAAAAAAAATATAATATAAACTATAAGAAACCTAGAAATTAAATAAAATATTTACTTTTATATAAAATTGAATTTCAATAAATTTTGATTTAAAAGATTATTATATTTAGGAAGAATTATAAAAGATAAAAATGTTTACTTAAGAAGTATGAGACTTTAATTTTCTTAATATTAAACTCATTACTCCTGTTTAAAAATTGCAATTTATTAATTAGAAAAGTAATTAAAAATATTCCAAGCTTATAAAATTTATTTCATTTAAAATTATATTTCTCAGTTAAGTTTCCGAATGCAATATAAAATTTTTCTTTTTTGATGATAATTAAAATTTGATGATAAAATATAAAAATGTTCACCCCCATGCTGTTTTTTAAAATAAAAAAGAGTACGGCCAGGCGCAACAGCAACTACTGCCATACTGAGAAATTCTTCTCTTATTCATATGAGATACATTAAGAAATGTCTGATTCCTAATTGACACTGGTTCTCCAGTGAATATAATTCCAGCATTCAGATTACATAGACAAAATACAACACAAAAGGATCTTTCTCTGGCAAATAAATTTTGTATTAATGTATTTACCATTCAAATTCTTTCTTTACATTTTGGTTTAAGGAGAATTTTCAAATGGTAGTTCTTGGTGAGAAATATTTCCATACCAATTACAGGAGTTGATTTTTATATAACTTTAAAATAGTATCCTGATTTATGTAAGCAATCATAACTTGATTAAAGAACTAACCCTAATATCACAGCATTTTACTTCACTGCAATACTCATTAAATTAAAACAGTGACAGGTGACACGATTTATCATGATCTATTTAAAAAAAAATCTAGAGATAAATGGACCTCAACTAGATCGACAGATTAAGAATTTTGTCATTTATTATATTCACACAACAGAGCCCCATGTAACAGCTATGGTTCACTACTTACACTTAATCGCCTCCATATTGTAAAAGCTGAAATTCAAATTGATTGATATAGGTCATATTTGGCCTTCAAAAAAACAATTATAATTAATTCTCTATCCTATAAGGTACCTAAAAAGGATAGCAGAGAATGATCAAAATGTTAGAGATCATTATGCTTTCAATACACAAACTATTAATCAAAAGTACAGTATTCCTAATATTTTAGATTTCACTGACAATCTGATAGGTACCAAAAATTTTCGATTGTAGATCGTATTAAAATTTTATCCATAAATTCTTATTAGTCCAGAAGATCAGCACAAAAGTGCAATTAACGCATACATATATCAGAATACAAATTGGACTTCGCAGTGCATCTGTTATTTTTCAAAGAGTCATAGGTCAAATTACATGAAACCTCATTTTTGCCTATGCTTTTATGACAATATCCTTGTTGCACCTTACTCACCAGAAGAGTACCTTGAAGTTCTATTTTATAACTAACAAAAATACGGGTTAGGTTTACAAGTATCAAAATGTAGTTTTGATGTATTTTCAATAGAATTTTTAGAGTCTAAATCTTCTGAATTAAGTATTCAATCTTTATCAGATACTCTCAGCTATATTTTGAAATTTCCTCAAATTCTTAACCTGACACAAAGTATTTTCTTGGATTATTTTATTTTTTATAAACCATATATACCAAAAGCAGCAAACATATTACTTCTATTAAATAAATTTTAGAATGAATAGAAAATTCGAAAAATCTAAAATTCAATATCAAATAAAGCTGATTACAGATGCCGAAAATGTTTTAGCTGATGCCAAACAAGCCTTAGTAAATACAACTCTTTTGCACCATCCAATTCCTAGAGCACAGTTGAGTCTAGATAGATGTCAGTGTTAAAACCATAGGTGATTCTTTTATGTAGATAAACTGACATAAGTGGAAGCCCATCACTTTTCTTTTTGTGAAGCTGTAAAAAGCCAACTAAATTGATCTACCTATGATAGTAAACATTTTGCAATGTATATGATAATACTGAGAGTGGCAAGCCAAGTCTTAAGGGTCTGCTTGATCTTCATTTTTAAATTACGAATAACAACTTTCAGGCCAAAATAATACTCCCACTGGATGATACTCCACTATATTAAATTCTCCTTCCCAGAGTTGGAAATTTTCTCAGACATTTAAACTTGGATCAGTGTAATTTAGACTTAGTTTTGACAATGCATAAGAAGTCTTACACTGAGATAGAATTGAGGACTGCTGCCTGGCCACTTTTGGTGAGAGATACCCAACATCAAACTGGTTGCATGTCTATAAAGATGGTTCTGCTATCGGTGCTGATCGTAATGCTAACACGGGTGCTTACTCTTGTTACTTTAGCCTTAGTTGTACTGTTGATAAAAATTGCACCAACTATGAGGCTGAAGACGCTGCTATGCAAATGGCATTGACTGAAATTGGAAGGGGTAATAATCTAAATATTGTGATATTTGTTTATTCACAGTCCACTATAAAAACTATCACTTCCATCATGGCACCTAACAAGGAACAAGTTCTTACCTGCCAACTTGCAATTGATGCTTTGATGAATAAGGGATGAAATGTTGTCCTGGATGGATTCTGAGTCACTGTGGAATTATAAAAAATGAAATTGCAGACTCTCTAGCCAAGAATGGCTCCAACCTCCCACAGCCTGATCCACCTGTTCACTATTAGTGTTAAAAGAATCATTGATGCTAGATTTAAGGTGCACCTTAGAGGGATTTTAAAAGATTTGGTGGAAGGAAAGAGTTGGAGTGAGACTTCATGGAAAATCCCATCCCTTGTGATCTGCCCAGAGCTGTTGGTGTAGTCAACTTTAAAATTAAAACAGGACATGACTACCTTTTAAAATATTTACACAGATTTGGTTAGGCAGACACTCCAACTAACCCACTATGCAGTGTCTTTGACATAGCTGGAGATCATTTGATCACATGTTCTGGACTTAATGTGCGACGTAATAGCAGTCAATTCTAAAAAATGTCTCACATTGTGCGTCTGTCAGAGCTCTATTGGGTTGCCTGTCTCAGACTAATGGCAATCATGCCAAAGTCTGGCAGAGGTTAAAAAAATATTAAGTACCATTACTTTCACACCTAATGGTGCTGCTGAAAGATGAAAATCCTAGCAGGCCAGCATTATACAATTCTGCTTTGTATACTTCAATAAAACATCCTTGCCACTAGCTTGAGGAAAGAAATTTTACAATTTATAGGGATAAAAAACCCTCTTATACATGCTTTTAAGCAGAAACCATACAAATGCAGTTCTAGTCAGTGGAATCATCTTGATTACATTTCATAATTTAGTACAGAAACTTAACACATAAGTAGTGTTAACAACAATGTGGCTGATGCTGTCTTGGATTAAAGTTGAACAAATCTCTAGTTGATATTTGGATTGTGAAGCTTTTGCAAAACCACATCAAAAGGATATGAGGTATGTAATTCCCAGAGAACTAAAGCAAATCTATTATTCTGAAAAGTATACCATCCCTAGTATTAGCAACATTTTCTTACTAACTATAAGAATAACAGAAATTCTTACTAGCTATAAGCTCTTTCAGACAATTTGTACTTGTTGAGTTCTGTAGAACTGTGTTTAATCATTTCCATTATTTAGCCCATCTTGGTGTTGCAGCAGCATCAAAACTCATATCATTCAGATACGTAGGACGTAACATTAAAGATCTGAAAGGATGAGTCTAAAGCTAAAATACCTGTTTGCAATCAAAATACAAAGACATAATAAAATGCCTTTAGGTAGGTTACCAACCTGATGATGATTAGGTACTTTACCAATCAGATTTTCACACATTCACATCGATTTCATATGCCCATTACTTCCATCAAATGGAAAAGTGTACTATCTGACCATTGTGGATAGGTATACAAGGTGAATTTAAATCAGCCCTTTACAAACAACAATCAAATTTGAATATTTTACCATCCTCAATTAAGTGGTTTAGTGGAATGCTTTCACAGAGTTTTGAAAGCTTCATTAAAAGCTAGCAAAAATATTAAGAGGACTGAGACCCTACTTGCAGTTTTATTTTGATTACGAACTGCAGTAAAACCTGATATCAAAGCATCAGTTGTAGAGTTCATGTATGGTATTTCTTTTAGATTGACAACTGATATGCGTTTTGGAATTACATCTACAATTCAAAGTTATTTCACTTTGTTGTTACAATTAAAGGAAGATGAACAGCTTAAAACCAAAATCTACATCTTCTCAGGGCTATTCAAATCATGTACCCTCAGTTGAAAGATTGCATTCAAATGTTTCTTTGTGTCAACAAATTTGTTCCATTATTATCAAATGGATTTGTTGAAAAATGAAAAGCATGGCTAAAAGTGGATTCATTACAAGTTTAAATAATCAAATTACATTTCATTAATTTGCATACCGCCACATACTCGTTTATAGGATGGGCAACATTCATTCATCATCTCAGAAGAAAGGACAAAAAGCCACAGAGAGAAAGAAACACACATGCCTGAACCGGAATTTGAACCTGAGACTAACAACTCAGAAGTCAGAAACACTAACACTCAGCCATTGGGCCAGCTTCTTAAATAATTGAGGAAATTTAACAGAATAAATAATGATTATCTGAACTTTTTTAATGCATACCAATAACCAATTATCTGCTTTCCGAACACAGAATTTTTTTAAAGGGTACATACTATATAATCAGTCAGTACAGTTTTATACCACATCCATATATTTATTAATATATGAAATCTTCATTAAATTAGAATTTTTTGAGCTAATATATAAAACATACATTTACAGTAAACTTTTGTTCAAAATGAAAAAACACCGATGCATATTTTTAGTAATAAATATAAGCTGCAATAAATCCAAAAAAGGAAACTTATACAAAAGCAAAAAAGAAACCTTATATAATCTGTTTTATTTTGTATAAGCTTTCTTTTTTGCATTTCCGGCTAACTAAATAGAATGTGAAGATTTTTCCTTCAGGAGTAAACTAACCAGAACCACAAAACCCTGTGCAGAACTAGTTTGGCAATTATTAAAGTAACAGTTCAGCAATCTCTTACACTGATGTTTCCTGATTTGAATCTGACCACTATGGTGTTGCAGGCAGAAACAGATTTTATCAGTTAAAACAATTTTGTTCTATTTTGTTGTCCATGTCCATAATTCATCACATTATTGGTGGTGCAAACGCTTGTAGTTCAGAATCAAGGGTACACAAAACAAAAAGTACAGTACAAACATTCTACTCTTCTACAAATATAAGTCAGATAGTGCAAGAAGATAACAAATGATGCATAACTAACTACATTTGTTGTCCTTTAGTTCATGATGTGCCTGAGCAATCCATCACTGATGTGCACACAATATGTCTGTCATCAAGTGCAGTGATGCAATGAGTTCCCTCTATCCAACATTCCCTACTGCACCCACTGATTACAGACCTGCATTACAGTTTCTTGATTTATACCACATCCAACACAACCTCCAATTTTTCTGAAAAATAATCCACAATCCCTATATGCTACTATAATTCCTCAATCAAACTCAGAATCTATCTCATAACATGCTCATTGCTTTATATAAGGTATAATCAATTAGCTTTATGCATAAAAAATGCCCTTCTTTAAATCAGTAATTTTTTTCCTTTTATATAGTGCTTGCATATAGAACTATAGTCACCCATGATGTGCACATGTTGCAGTGCTAATGATTTGCATACCTAATTGACACAAATGCATGAGGTAAATTTGACATGGATCCCAGGCTTCCTTCAAGGCATTGCATTTCAGGTGGACAACAGTGTGTGTGAGTGTATATATATATATATATATATAATATATATATATATATATATATATATATATATATATATATACATATATATTGTTACAAATTTATAAATAATGATTATATTTGTCTTAAAATATCTCAGACAGATCGGAAATTCTCACATTTTGGGCAAAAATTGCGGTATTTAGACGTGTTGTAGTTTAAAAGCGGATTTCCTAATGATTTGGCGACAGTTGGCGAGATTCTTGGCGACTTGGCGAGAAATCGATACTAGAAATAGAGATAGTGACTGATAAACAACACAAAACAAAAACAAAACAATACAGGATTAAAAGAAGTGAAATCTGTAGTAACTGTAATAAGTTATTTAAAGCATTAAGTAATTATATGCAAGAAAAAATTTTTATATTTTATAAGCATGATATGTTTGATTAATGATTTAGCACAGAGATACTTCTCTAAAAATAAAATATTAAAATATTCTGAAAATGCATAAGTTATTTTCTTTCAAAAAGCACTTTCTTTTGCTTAAGAATAAATTTCTCTTCTTTAACACTATTATTCTATATAAGTTAGTTTAAAATAATCAAAAACATAAAGAACATATTAAAAATAAATGTTGTCATTTTAGATTAAAGAAATTACAAGGAAAATAATTTTCCTCAAGCAATTCATAGTTTTTATAGGGTTGTTCAGAAAGTAATTTCGTTTTTCATGAAAATGAAAAATGTATAAGGAATAAATATCGTATTGCATTGCATATTGTCCATTCTAGTCCAATAGCTTTAACCATCTTTCTAGTAGTAGCATGATTTCATACTCATAAAGTGATTGGTTTTCACTAGCAAAAAGCTGATGGAGGTGGGAAAAACGAAATGACTTTCCGAACAATCCAATATTATAACTGATATTATTTAATATAAATACTAAAGGAATAATTGAAAGCATCTGAAGAATCTTTCATTAATATCTACAGCAACAAAAAGAAAAAATAATTATAATAGTTTTGAGAGTAGTTTATCATCATATAAAAAAACTTACCTCATTATAGATCAATGTTTAAATCATTAATCTAAGTGAATTGAATTTAAAAAAAAATTCATTAACTCAAATATGCATAAAAATCATTATAATATACAAGATTTATTTAGTTAAAATTTAAAAATTTTCAATATGATGAATGGCTAGAAATTTTTAAATTCTAAAAAACAAATAAATTTCATGACAAAAAACTTCAGTAATAATTCAAAAATATCCTTTATATTTCCTTTTAAACTATAAACCAACAAAAATAAAAGAAATTTCATGGAATGTATCAAAGTTAAAAAGTAAAATTTTAAATTTTCCAAGAAGCATATGAACTTGAAACATAAAAGTGATGTCAATTTTCACAACCTAAAACATCATTTAATATTATTAAAAGCGGTTTATACCTCATTCTAAAATAATACTTGAAATGAGGGAGAGAATTTCAGCAGGCAATTCAATCAATTTACCAAAAGGTAAATATTATTTACATGAATTCATGAAATGGTAGTTCCATTTAATTGATTTCATTACTTCATATTTCTTGGTTGCCACCCAAGTTGTCTAGTGGTCAGAGTGCTTGACTGCGGATAGGGAGGTCCTGGGTTTGAATCCCAGTTTGGCCATGGATGTACTTTCTTTTTCTGTCTATATCCTGTCTTTGTATAAATGAGTTATGAATGATTGCCTATCCTATAAATGGGTTCCTGTGACATGTATGGTCTGAGAAAGTCAGACTCCGCATCAAAATATGGTTCAGTTGGAAATGTAGAGCAGCGCACCCCATAATGCCTACATAGCTGGTACAAGACAACAACAACAATAACCTATTTCTAGATCAAAATAATTAGTTCAACTATACAGATACAAAATACAATTTATGATTAAAAATACTGAATATAACTGAAAATAATACTGAATATTAAAGATGACTGATCCTTTTGTGAACCACTGCTTAAGAACCAGATCCTTTTACAGAGCAAGTGAATAAAGACTTGGGTAAAAAAGAAAGAAAATTCACTGAAAATCGCCAGGTCACTCTTCTGCTCTCAAGAAATCGTTCACTTTTCTGTTCTTGTGAAACTGGTCACTCTTCTGTTCTTGCAATCAAACAGTAATTCTGGTCATGACCTTCAAGAACTCACATTTTGGCGTGATCACCCTATCTTACATTCACTTTGAATTATGAAAACTTATCTCTTTAATTCTAAACAATTTTAGCTCAGCCATAAACTTGCCTTACTCCACAGTTCTTTATTCTTTTTCATTTGAGTTTCTGATTTCAGCTTTATCAAAAGTGTTAATAGCAGATGAAGTCATGATATTTTTCTAATCAGAATTTCTGGATTTTTCAGGAACAATTATCTGTATAAGTATGCAAGTAATGATAATGTCAGTCCCAGTTTTGATGGAAAACATACTGGGCAAAATTGCAAAATTTTGATAGAACTGAAAAATTCCATATAGTCAATAAAATTATAATAATTATAATATGCAATGTGCAGCAAATATGAAATTATCCATACCTATTTTAAAATTATAATATTTACCTTATTTTGCTCATACTTTAAAATTGATTGTTCAAAATGCCATAAATTTTTAATTCAAAAAACAGTTGATAAAGTAAAACAAACTTGAAGAAACTTTTTTTTTTATATTTTCATTTGGGAAATTAAGCCATTTATCAAAATTTATGATAATATATAACTATAAAGTAATAAAAATCAATGTTTATTATTCTTTATATACTTTATATTAAATAACTTTGTGTACATTTTATATAAATTTTTAAAATTAAATTTTTTTACAATAATTTTTAATCATCCTCATAAATTAATTATAATTTTTATTATTTTTATATTAATAAATTTTGGATACATTTCATGTAAATCTTTGAAATTTAATGTATTTTATACAGCAATTTTTAACCATAATTGCAACTGCATCATAATTAATCTAATATTAATAATATAGCATCATGTCATGTTAGTAGTACAATATGTTATATTACTAACATTAAACTGTATTAATAATATTTTTTCAGATAATTAATAAGGACTTATTTATCTTAGACTTTCTTTATTTGTATTTACCTATTTGTATTTTAATTCTTAGTTACTTAAATGAGTGAGTAGTTTCAATTCATTCAGTGAGTGAGCAGATTTAAGCTGAATCCCAAAATCAACAGTTTCCGCCATTTATACTGAGGACCCATTGGAAAACTTAAATACAATACGCAACTTGCTTGTTAACTGATATCACTGGGAAAACATAAATATGAGTAACTGTTCTCAATTAATTAATTCCATATTTGAATGAAGTTTATAAATTCAAGATCCACATTGCTACAAGACCGAACTATTCCAATTATTAAAAAATCTTGATTTTAAGATAACTAATATGTGTTTTTTTTTGTTTGTTTGTGAATTTAAATTCTAAAAAACTTCAATTGTTGTAATTAATTTAAAATAACAATATATATTTATTTCTTTAAATTAATAAGAGCATTGTCACACCTAATATTTAAATAGGCTTTTATGAAATTGACTTAATATTGATAAAACCAATATTATAACTTAATATATTGATAAAACCTAATATAGACCAGGAGAAAAGTAATTCCAGCAACATATCCATGAAGCTATTCACTTGAATTCTTATTACACACAACACTGCAAAACAATCACCATCAAACTGGGATTTTTCCCTTTTTTTTCTTAATGAAACTTTATTTTCAGAAAATACATTTTTTTCAAATAATTTTAAGAAATGAAAGTAAAAATGTTTATTTTTTATCTATAGAAGTCAAATAAAATTTTATTAGCAAATGAATAAAAACTAAAAGTTCGAAATAAATTTTATGAGAGAACAGAAAATCTGATATAATGAAGTGGCATGAACTCCATATTAATTTAAAAAATTATCATATCATTTGAGAGTGTTCTTATTTATGGATTAAATTAACCATAAAATGTATCAATAATAAGTTAAGAAAGGGAAAATCAACCTAAATTGTTAACAAAATCTAGAATTTTCATTAAACTGTCTTTATAATTTAAGAATTAAAGATGAATAAGTATGTAATCCTGATAATTTATATTTTATTTATCTTCAAATAATCAAAGATTCACATAATTAAAAATAATTACATATTTAAATAAAAATAAGACAGGTAACATTGTATTGAAACAGTTTACACTACTTGGCAATATATTACCTAAATGTAATGAATAATATGCATTTTTTACAAATTAAGCAAATGGAAAAATCAAATATTCAGGTAGAAAAGGCTTTAACATCTTTTATAAGAAAATGTTTAATTATAATTACATAAAATGTATATTACAATCAAAGATATTTCTATACATAACCGTTTCAAAATCAATCAGCAGAAGGGAAAAAAATTAATTTAAATCTATGATATTGTTTTTAATTCTATTTATCAATTTAATATTATTACAAGTGGACTTAAAAATTAACAAAGTAAATGATTTTATATCTTATTCATAATATATGTTTTTCAGTATTTAATTGATTATTGATTCTAAATTATGCTTACAATATTACTGAATAAAATAATCACTGTCACACTCAGTTTCAAAAATTTATAAAATATGTCTTTGACAAAAATTTCTTGAAAACAGAGGAATAGGAAAATGTCCTTGCTAGCTATAATATTCAAGAATGATAAATGAAGCATGGAATTTCTCAATTAAAACTATTAGTGTACTTACTAAGTAGAATTGCTCGACCACCTGTATCAACTCCCAAACGGGGTATAGGAATATTTAATCCACAGCATGGATAACCATAAGCATATTCAAGCTAATAAGAAAAATCAATGTTTATTAAGGTGAACTAGAAAATACATATATTAATATGTTTAGACACATTTACAAATTATACAAATAAATGATAAAATATTTATATTAATTTTATATGTACATTAAAATCCTGAGATATTAAAGATACAAAAATAGCCAATAAATTGTTAAATATGTATTGTATAATAAATATATAAATTCTTTTGAATCTATATCAGAACTGAAATTGTAATATATGCTCAAATGTAACCTGAAACTAAATTTTGAAGCAAGGAAAGTGTGAAAACTTTTTTGTAATGTTTATGCCGCAAAAGTTTCTTTTGCCTTATTAAAAAAAACTATTATAATTATTATTGTTGTTGTATTGTCTGGCTGTTAGGATCAACACAATGCTTCATTTTTCAGCACTACAAGGGATTGAATAATGGCCTTTTGTCTAGTGGAGCTTCCCAATGAACAAAATGTCATCACTTCAGTGGGTATGTCATCTTGAACACTGAAAGTGGATGGGTCTTTGTAATTTAGAAGCAGAAACAAAATAGAAGTCTTTCACATTTGGCCTGGCATCCCTAGAAGTATCATTTTACGTGGAGGACATTACAACCATAACATATTTTTCATGCCTCAGACGCCATAGTAAAAATGATGGATCTCAGTTGGGTTGGAATTCAAGCATCACAGCATCTTTGAAAAAGAATAATTTTATGGCAAATTATCTTTTTTTCAAATTAACCCACAAAAGGAGAAAAGCAAGTAAAAAAGATTTTATGGCATCTTTTTTTCTTACTTTTCTCCTGTTGTGGATTTCTTTAACAGGAAAAAATCTACATATTGAAAATTTTAGACATAATTTTAACAATTTAATCTTAAAATTAAAAGCCAAAATAAAAATGCACTAATTAATTTTGATTTTTGAAAGTAACTTGAATTTTGATATGAAAAGAAATGCAAAGAGAAAATGCTTCATTATAACTCTATAAAGGGAAGTGAAAGAATCATAACAGTAGAAAATTTCATCATGGCATATGTTAAATGGATTGCATCTAACAATTGAAATTCAGATTTCGTATATATATATATATATATATATATATATATATATATATATATATATATATATATATATATATATATATATATATATAGTAAAAGTAAATATAGAATTAAAATAAAAAATATATATTTACAATAAAAAAATATGTAGAAATATAATTCAGATTAAAATATTAATTTACAAAAAAATTTCATAAAATTCAAAAAATTTAATTTTTCAATTCTGTTATCTCCCCAAATATTCGTCATAGTTCAGCAGAAGAACATTTGAAAATACCTAAAGTTCAGTGTAAGTAAACATCTTTTAAAAATTTAAAAGGTTTTCAGATTCAAAATACTTAAATTACTACTGCACATGTAACCAGGTTGCAATATCCAGATGTAAGATAGTATGAGAGTAATGTAATAGTAAATAAAGCTTTATGAAATCATTTCAAATATTAATATAAATTCTATTTAAATCCAAGTTACATCATTTTAAGAAGCTAGATATAAAAGTAATATAGAGAAACTTTTGAAGAAGTTGTTCACATACACAATTCTCCATGCCTACCATATAATATTTGTCATCATACAATATTTATAATATCTTATCACAAAAAAACGTTCATTTAATTAATATTTTTGAAATAGTATTCTTACACAAAATCAAATGCATCTCAATATTTGTGGAAGACACATGGGGAGTGGAGAGTTCAACAGGGAACCCCAAGACTTGTCTTCAGTAATTTCGCTATATGAATTATGAAGGTCTTTGAGGAGTTTGTTTTTTATTAAGTTGCAGATTTGTTGGTATGATGGAATAAAATCAGGCTGTTGCTCTTAATTAAAACTAATGTGCAATGCAGTGATTCTTATTGAAAATGTCCAAATAATAATAAATGTAAAGTAAACTTTCACTTTTGAAAAAGTCATTTATAACAAATAAAGATGTTAATTAATGTTACTATACAAAACCAATTGTTTAAGAAGATAGTAAAACTATCCCCTCAATAATAAAATTTCTAATGAATCATTAGATAGTAAAAACAAGATAAACCTTTTTGGCCAGATTTTTTCTTTATATTATCCACTAGTTTTACTAAAATTAACTTACATTTGTTAACAGAAATCAACAAAACAATAAGAATTACTGGTTTCCTAAAAGAATTGATAGTTATGTATTTATACCTAATATGCTTACAAATTAAATTTATCATGACAGAAAATTTTGAAAACTGAGAAATAAACTTGCAAATTTCCTATGCAAAGAAATAATAAAAAATAAAGAATATGTAAGCAATTAAATATATCATTTCGATATTTGTTGCAAAACTAATAGAGTTTTGAATAGTTAGCAAATGCATTCAAGCAATAATGTATATTTTATGCAATTAGAAAAATAAAGTACATATTTTTTTAATATTTTTGATTCCCTTATTTTGAAAATACTTCCAAATCTACTTTATATCATGAACTGTTATGTTAATATAAAAATTAACTAAAAATTAGTCTTCATTTAATAAATAGTACAAGGAACTCATAAAAATCATAAAACCCTTTTTAAAATTAACATTTAGTGCTGCAAAACTTTGCAACAAAAATAGGTTTTAAAATACCTGTTGCAGTATATGAAAAATAAGAAATTTTTAGAACTTCTGAAAAGTAAGAAAGATGTGATTCTGTTTCCACTGAAAACTTTTACTGAGCTACTTTTATATTTAATGCCTAGTTTTTACAAGTTAATACTAAAAACTTTGCTAAATAAATTGCTATATCTCAAATCCAAATGTAAAAAATATATAAAATATATTTTTGTAAAAATAAAGATTTTACAATAGCATCTGTGAAATTAGAACTGGTTTTAAGAAGCATTTATAGGGTAATGTATTTGGTAAAAATCTGCAAGCTGAGAGATTAACATTAATGGAAATTGAAACTATTCAATAAAAGTCATCTAATTTATTTCAAAATTCTGTTCTCAACTCAGTCCTATGAAATGATAACATAATAAAAAATAATGTTTTTTAAACTTAATTTAATAGAAACTTAGGACATGTATCAAGGCAAAAATTTCAAATTTTAAAAATGCAAAACTGAACAGTTACAGCTAATTTTTTTATATTGTCCTTAAATGATTGTAATGTATCCAAAACAAAAATATAAATATTAAAAAAAAGTATAAATTATTTACTCTAAGATAATCCTTAATTAAAAGTATGTAAATATATGTGCATTCAAAAGCAAACAACTCCATTTTATTACCTTATTGAATACCTTATCCTTAGGGATATATTCCATAATTATCAACTTCCCTGCATCTGAGGTGAACACTATTGCATCTAAAATAGACAAAATTTAATTATCTATGTACAATAAATATGCAATATATTATGATCAAATGCAGCAAGGATACACATATCATAAACTTATATATTAAGTAAACTTAAATAATCTTAATAATAAAAAATAATCTTAAGACATTATTTTACTATTTGATAAAAAATAAACATATTGATAAAACTTCTGAATAATTTAAATACTGTTAAAAGTGGCTGAATATGGGGGGAAAAAACAGACCATGGAAAAATAGAAATTGTTCCAACCAGGGAACAATTAAATCAGTTAGGCCAAGTAAATGACTTAACTAATATAAAAATGAGAAATCATGAAACAAAACTTCTTAATTAATTATGAATTGAAATAAAATTCAACTGGGACCAATAAAATACATTAAATTATCTTGTTATGATATCAAGTATATTGCATAATGTAAATATACCAATATTCTTTAATTATTTAAAAAGATCAAAATGATAGCATCAAAGAAAAATATAAAAACCAAAATAAGCTAAAATTAATAGTACCTATATCTTAATGAATTGTGACTCCATCTATAACAAACATCTTTGAAAGTTCTAACAAAATAATTTTAATGATATGAAACTACCATAATCGGTCACATGGCCAATTTTAAATTTTGATCGTCTCAATCATAATTGAAAGTTTCTTTATCACTCTTCTACTTCTTTTTGCAGACATTATTATTATTATATATATATAATTCACATCTCACAAATATATGTGCATGATCTACAATGATATACAAGGTGATTTCAAAAACTGAATAGTATTTCTTTATATTGGTAAGCCACAATAACGAAAATTGTAAATACAACAATCTTATTGAACATTAGGTCATGATACGGGAATGTAAATTTTTTTTAACAAAGAGCCACCAGTTACATAATATGTTATAGGAATAGCATTTATAAGTTTAGCTAAGCTTAATGCTAGAATACATTAGACTTTATATAACTTCTGCAAGCAAATCTCTCTGCGACTAAGTTTTTGACTGAAAAAAAGGAAAATGAAATTCTGCTAAATAAAGGAAAATACATAACAAAATATATAGAAATAACATAGCTTAAAAACATGCAATTCTAATATCTCCCCTTGAGCTTAATTTCTTTCAACAGAAATTTGCATGAAATGAAAACTTTATGACTTATTTTATGCTGTTCACAGATTTAAATGTCACTGCTTGGTAATGTGATGTTACTTCCAACTTTCATTGTATTTATTTTAGAGAAAAAGTTCACGAAAAATTAAGTACCATTCTGAAAATGCACAAAAGTATTTCTTAGAAACATAATCGCAGGAAACACTAAGTGCTGGTAAAATTACAGGTCGCTGCTGACCAAGGCAGTTTTCTGTTGGCCACTGCAAGCCACTCTTGGTTATTTTATGGATCACATCTGGCCATTATGTACATGAGTGAGTGCTGGCCAAAATAAACCAGGCCAGAGCTGAGTGATAAGCAGAGGGCTAACAGCATCTGGCCATTGATGGCCAAAAAAATTAAGGCAATTAGTTTTCATTGCTATTAATTTTAAAGGCAAAAACTATTTTTTCATAATAAACACCTTTTTACGGGGATTTTAACAATTTTATTTTTGTAACGATAAAAACTATTCTTCAGATTTTCATTATTTATCCACAAAACAGTATGATGTCAAAAAGTGCAAAGCGATTATGTCAGCCATTAGTATGAAATGGCAGGTGAATTCAATGTTGCTTTAGTGTGTGAAAGATAAGTATACATTAATTACTATTATTTTTATGAGGATAGAAGTTACTTTGTAGTATTACACATATTTTAAAATTTCTGTAAAAACATCACACATTTATTGGCACAAAGTTAAAATCTTTTAAAATACTGTGGAGTAAGAAATAATATGTAAATAAATGAATTTTCATATGGAAAAATACAATAGTATTATTTTAAATTCTACATTGTAATAAAAGTATTTATGTAATATGTTGGTTATTTCCATGAAAAGAATATATCTTCAAATGTTGCAGCTAAGCGGCTGCTTTTGCCTTACATATTTTATTATATAAGAAGTTATATTTTATGTTATTTTCAATTTTAACTGCAGTGCTTTTTCAATCACATTTTTTTAAAAAAATTGAAATTCCAAATATTTGGTGACAAATTTTTTATAGCAATATTATTGATTTTATAGCTATAGTAAATGATTGACAGGGTAATGAGTATATAATATATTTAATCCTGAATATATACATATACTGAATACTAATTCTGAATATATACATATATTTAAAACAAATTGTTTTCTACTTTATAGATTTGTATAAAGATTTACAGTGTAAGGATTACATTGACAATGTGCTAGATAATTATGTCTAAGCTTTCTTTTTATTTACTTTTGATTTCCCTCAAGGATTTGAAGTTAAGTATAAACAATTTAAATTTGTTTTACCAACTTATATTTTAATAATTAAATTATATAAAGGGAAACATGATTTTAAATGAAGTAAATTGGTAAAATCTAGAATTAAAAATATTAGAAGAATACTCAAGTAAGTTATCTGCTTTGATTCTAGAGTTAATTCTAATTCACTATGGAATTTCAAAATAATGATAAATTCTGATTAAAGAATTGTATTTTTAAACTGCATGAATATTTTACTGTTTTACTACATTAAGTGTAATTAACTTTCCATTTTCTGGATAATTGCCAAACTTGGGAACTATTTTAATTGTGTGATATCCCTTTTGCAGTTAAGTATTTAATAGAAAACATAGTAATTGATGTCAGTTTTAATAGTAGACACTTTTCTTGTTGACATTATTTTGTGTTTATTATTTTTATTATCAAAATTTATTGCATAGTTAAACTTGAAGCCCAGATATTGGATAAAATTATTCAAAATACCACTTGTCATCTAAAGCAATATTTTGTGATGTCAACCAGGAGAAAGTTTTAATAATTTTTATGGAAAAAAGAATATGATTTAATTTTATTATCCTATTTATCAATAATGCATTTACTATTTTATAAATTGATATTTTGTATTTCATGCATTAATATGCAGGATAAGTTGTTTCACAATATTGATCATCAGATCAAAACTTAGTATTTCTATTTGATATTTTAAGTAATTCAAGGAATTGTACTTTACTTTTATTAATTGTACTCTAATTGTAATTGCATAGCAAATATCAAGGAATTGAAATTTACTATGCAATTAATCAATTTCAAGTTTTAAAACATTTTTCTTTTACCCAATACCCAGAATGGACCACATAATTATAAACAAAATAAACATTCTGTATTATGACTGTTTTCTTTTCTAACATTCGTAATCATAAAACTTTAATCATCAACAGCATTCATGCAAATTTTCAAGAATCAAATTCCAGGAGTCTGATGAAAAACTACCAGGAGATATTAATATTAATGTTAAATAATTTTTTATTTTATTTTAAAAATTGTTCTTAATAAATTTACATATAATTATGTAAATGCAGCATTTTTCAATTAAATTTGTAAATAATAGAAATAAATTATTACAAAAATTAATGAGAAAAGTATTTAAGCTAGAATTATATTTAATGAATGCTTCAAAAGCCTTCAATGAATTTACAGTTGTAACAGAAAAAATTTATTTAAATAATCAATGTTCTTTACATTATTGAATTATATGTTGTATTAAAAAATGGGTAATTTTAAAGTTTTTAAACTTTATTAGATTTTTATCCATTAATTTATTGAGTATTTCATGATGTGTGTACTAATTTCTATTCAAATAAATAAACTTATTCAAAAGAAAATAAATACAACTATCAAAAATGTTTCCAGGATGTGACTTTTTTCCCCATTATAATTTAATAAAAGCTATTCTAAATTTTTCTTGTTTATTTTCAAAATCTATTAAAACTAAAAAACTAAACTTCCATATTCTAGACTTTTCTATTTCTTTAATCATTCAACATCTTTTCACATTTCTTGGTTATTTATACATAGCACTGCTTTTAAAAAATACTAGTTTTTCGTCTCTAAAGCTTTTGCTCTTAATTCATGATTAATAGTGAGAAATAAATGTTATTTCTCTGAAGTATTACAGCGAAAAGTGTTTGATTTTGCAGTTAATGTTAGTTTATCAGTTCTGCACCCTAGAATGTGGTGCCCCCTAGAACGCCTTTTGGTAACGG
This sequence comes from Latrodectus hesperus, assembly GCA_037975125.1. NCBI lineage: Eukaryota > Metazoa > Arthropoda > Arachnida > Araneae > Theridiidae > Latrodectus > Latrodectus hesperus. The sequence continues at coordinate 20,815,426 of CM075859.1, forward strand.
AACGAGACACACTTTCGTCACTGCAGTTGTGATCATGCCTGCTATCAAAATAAGAAAAGGTCCTTTTAAGGGCCCGAACGCGACTGCCACTTCTGACCTTTTCTGGAATGCTGGTGGCCTGTCAGTACTAAATACTGTGAATTCAAGTCTATTGTGACAAGAGAAAACTGTGACATATTTGCAATTGTGGAGGCCGGTGCATCTACTGATGCCCTTAGATTTTATAAATGTCATGGCTTTACACTGTACACCTTGACTAGAGCACGCCAAATAGCCTCTGGCATTATTGTCGGAGTGAAAAACACCTATACATGTAACTTCAAAATACTTCATACAATGCAAGATAACACTTTTGAGGGAGTGGAACTTAATATTTGGAAAGACAATATGCCCACTAAGTTTATCTTCGTGTATAATCCTCCGAGAAACGAACCCTTGACTTCAATCATGGAAAATATCCTTGATAAAAATACAATTTTTGTTGGAGACTTTAATTGCCATTCTCCAAGATGGGGATACAAGCAAACAAATAAACCTGGCAGAACTCTTGAGAATTTTTTGAACTCTACCGCCACTACAGTCCACACAACAAATGGGCACACTTTTCTCTCCTTTAAAGAGGAAAAAACCAGCCTTGACCTTGTAATAACCCACTCAAAGTTATCTAATAAAGTTTCTGTCAATCTACTGGAGTCCTGTAGTGGCCATGGCCACAAGATATTGAGAGTGAACTATTGTAACAAGACCCAGCATATCCGCTGCAAAGAAGATATGTACCCTAGATGGAATTTGAAGAAGGCAAATTGGGAAAAGTTTTCCTCCCTTACCAATAAAATACTAAAAACTGACAAATTTAACTTCTCTAACCCTAACATTTGCAACGTTTTCATTGTGGAGGCTATTAGAGCATGTGCTCAGGAATCCATTCCTAGAGGAAAGATAAAAAGATTTAGACCTTTCTGGACAGACCAGCTTACAGTCTTAAAGGAAAAACGTGATGAAGCACTCTTGAAAGCTGAGCTTTCAGGAAACACCACAGATAATGTTGCCCTTCGTCATGCACAATCTGTCCTTAAAAGAGCCATTAAAGAGGCCAAAAGGAAATCTTTTAAGAACTTCACATCAAATCTGGATTTTAGAAAAGATGGTGCTCGGGCCCACCGCTTTTTGTCATCATTAAACAATGAAAATAATTTAAGCAAAAATGAGCCATTTATGAGCAATGAAAAAATTTCCTATAATAACAAAGCAAAGGCCCTGGCCTTTGCTAAGCATTATGCGTCAGTGTGCAGGCTGCCCCACAAGAGGCACACTCCACTGCTTAGACTGCCACTAGTTGGTTGTCTGAACTGTAGTGACGAACACCTTTTTAATGATGATTTTACCCTTGTTAAACTTTGCAGAGCGATGCACGAGACCAGTGGTGGAAAAAGCCCTGGACCTGACGATCTTCCAAGTGAATTCTTTTTAAACTTAGGTGAAAATGCAAAACAAACACTCCTTTGTTTCTATAACATTATTTGGAAAACTCATGTTCCTGACGAGTGGAAAAAAGCTACAATTGTTCCACTTTTAAAACCACAAAAACCACCAGAAAGCCCCTCTAGTTATAGGCCAATTTCTTTGACCAACACAATATCAAAATTAATGGAGAGAATAGTGGTCAATAGACTTAACTTTTATCTTGAAGAGAAAAAACTTTTATCTGACTATCAGGCTGGTTTTAGAAGGAAAAGAAGTACCATCGAACAACCAGCTTTCCTGTCGCAATCCATCAAGGATGGTTTTCATAGAAATCAATCTACCTTGGCAGTTTTTGTGGATTTCAAAAATGCCTACGATAGAGTATGGCATAAAAAGCTAATTGAGAAATTGATTATCTTTGATATCAACGACAATTTATTAAACTGGCTAAAATCCACACTTTCTCAAAGAATGGTCAGGGTGAAGTATCAAACAGCCTTTTCCAAGTATGTGTGGTTTACCACAAGGAGCAGTCAAAAGCTGTACACTGTTTAATGTCATGATTAACGATCTTATCTACAGCCTAGCTCACATACCTGGAATCAAATGCTTGGCATTTGCTGACGACATAGTAGTCTTCACAACTGTTACCAATACTGATATTTTAAACACCAAAATTAATGCCGCGTTAAGGGTCTTAGAGGAATGGTGCTCCGAAAATCAAATAACAGTTAATGTTGACAAAACAGTTTGCCAACTTTTCACCTTGTCCACTAAGGAACACCGGATTTCTGTAAATTTTAATCAGCAAATCTTACATCGAGTGGATTCCTATCGTTACCTTGAATTTATTTTAAGCAATAAACTTACATGGAGGAAACAAGTAGAAGAGATGACGAGAAAAGGCACCGACAGACAAAGACTTTTGATGAGACTTTCTGGTATTACCTAGGACTCCTCTTTTGATACACTTTCCACCACTTATAAAACGTATGTCCGACCTGTTTTGGAATATGGGGGAGAGCTCATTGCCACTGCGTCAGAAAGTTGCTCTAAAATAGTGGACTTAACTCAAAATAAGGCTTTTAGGCTCATAACCGGTGGAGCTGGCTCCACCCCAATCACTGCAATGGAAATCCAGGCCAACATTGAGCCATTGAAATTAAGAGAGAAACAACTTTTAAAGCTTTATGAGAAATGCAGGGGACTTGACTTAGACCATTGGAGAGATTATATCCCCTCCACATTAAGACTAAAAACTCATGCAAGTTTTTTATCCAAGGCTGAGAGTCTCAAAAGGGATTACGCCCTGACATTCAAACCTTCCCGCCCTGTAAAATTTGAGCCTCCCCCTGATCATTAAATCCCAACCTTTTGCCTCACAATCGGCACGTTAGAAAAGAAGTGCAATGCAACTCAGAGATTCTCAGAATCCATTCCCTAGAGACTATCGCTACAAAATACCCAAGTGATGACTGGCTCTACATTTACACAGATGGCTCGGCAACAGGAGACTCAACTGGAGCTGGTATGTACTGCAGGGGATATTTTGAGGAATCTTTACCTGTGGGATCTGGGGCCACAAACTTTGATGCTGAAATTGAAGCCAAAAAGTGTGCCACTGTGAATCTTCTTGGACTGAGAACTCTACTAAAGAAAATTGTCTTTTTTATTGACTCACAGTCTGCTATTGTGGCCATCACTTCATACTCAATAAAGATTCATTTCACATGGAAGAAGTAAAGTCACTCTTCAATCATGCCATTTCCATCGGGTGGGAAATTGTTCTTCAGTGGATACCTAGCCATTGTGGTGTCTATGGGAACGAAAAAGCAGATGACCTTGCAAAGAATGGATGTAAACTGCAACAGCCTGATTTTATTCCATCATACCAACAAATCTGCAACTTAATCAAAAACAAATTCCTCAAGGACCTTCATAATTCATATAGCGAAATTACTAAAGACAAGGCTTAGGGTTCCCTGTTGAACTCTCCACTCCCCATGTGCCTTCCACACTCCCTTTTCAAAGCCAATTTCAGAATTTTGACTGGACATGACTTTCTCCAGGGACACTTAAGCCATATTAAGTGAAGAAACACTTTCCAGCAGGCTTATTAAATATTTTATTTCAGTCTTTATTTCATTGATAAACAAATTTGTCCCTTTTAACGGAAATCATATGCAATTTTCACCAAGGGAGATATGAAAAGTATATTTTAACTCAAAAGTTTTAGATCTAAATTTTAATATTTAGTAAATTTTATATAATATAAAAGACAAAGACAGTTAGAAAATCAATTAAAATCGCCTCCCTGAAAGAACCACATGGCAATCTTGTTGGAAATTACTTCATACACATAAATTTAAATACATCTGGTCTTGACTAAACTGGATTATCATGAAACTATTGCGCTTGAACTAGAACTTTATTTTAGTCAACAGTTATGCATACAAAAACTATCAAATATCGATGTTATGCCATCTAGTGGTAATATAAAACTCTAATACACAATTTGGTTTTTGAACATTTTCATTGAAAATTTTGAATTATTAAAATAAAAAATTTAAAAATTTATAATATTTTCAAACAAAAAATAAATGTTTCATGGTAAGAAAAAAATTTAATACTATTGCATGATTTCTGAAATAAAATTTAACACTATTTCTAAAATATTACAAGACTCTGTATATCCAAGGAAAAAAGATTCGCAACAATTATTAACTACCTTGCATTCCTTATCTGACCAATATGATATATAAATATCCTATTGTTTTTTTATTTGCCTGGTAGTTGATTCATGAAAATATAAAATGAAGTGATATCCGGATGAAATTATATCATTATAAATCCTATTTCAAAAGTAAGAAGTAATTTTGTACAATATGTGACAAATTTTGTCACATATTGTACTTTGGCTTCACAAGTTTGGCAATTTCAAAATCATCAAATTCAATGGAAAAAATATTTCAAAGTTCATTTATTGAAGAAAATGAGTAGTTACATTTTATAGCTGTAAGCGAAATTATTGCTTCAGATTTTAAAACTTTATTTTGTGTATTTAACTATATCCAAAGCTTGCAAGAAGACGATATAAACTGCAATTTTGTCAATAATATTTTTGCCTTCATGTTAGAAACAAACTGATTTAACTTTTTTTTTTTTTCATTTTTTTATGTTTAAGTGAATTGGCATGAATCAAAACTTGAGAAAATACCATACCACTTAATTCATGCAACACTTAATTCCTTACAACACACACAGCAGAAAGTAGAAGATTTATCATTTTCAACTGCTAGACAGTCTTTATTAAAATCAGCAATTTTGTCCTTATGATCAGAAAAAAGCCAACTGTCGGAAAATTTCATAATTCCAGACATTTTTGTCCTGGATACATATAAATCCTTGAAAATCTGCAGACAAATAGCAAAAAATTAATGGCAACCATTCTCAAATTCTTGAGATAAACAATTTCTGTTTTCTGGACATAGGGGAAAACATGGCAAGCTGTCAAATTCTTGATAGATGTATAAGAGGCAAACACCTCCTATGATGTTGCTAACAGTTCTTTTCATTCCTCACTAAATTCATTCTCCCATGACATCATTAGAAAATCTGTCCTTTAAAAATTCGTTTGAAAGAACACTCCTATTTTTCAAATCGGAAATAAGAGTGTTCTTTTGCTTTCAAGGTGAAACAGAAAATAATTCAGGAATTTTAGGATTAGAATTAAAATTAAGGACTTTTCAGGACAAAAATTTTCTCAGGAAATTCAGGAAAAATATGAAGCTAGGTTTCTATAAAACTGTGGCCTGAATTTTGAAGACAGAAAATCTCACTAGGTTCTCAAAAGAACCTATAACTAAAGTTTTCAAAAGTTTGAATCAGAACTCACAATCCCCATCTAGATGTACTGTGGTTCAAGCATTTTTCCGTGAGCAGTTGTGTCTTTGGCAAATTTTACAACAGAACAGAGACTACTTTGCTTTAAATGGCAAAAATTATCAATTAAGTTCTTCCCAAGAGATCTCAACTTGAATCACATACAGCAAATTACAGAGATAGGAATACGGTCAGGTGTCTCAATGAGAAACCCCCATTTCTGCACAAAATGGAAATACTCTTCTGCAGTGATGTTGGGAAAGACATTAGACATCTCAAAATTAAAAAAGTAGGTAATGTGATAAGATAAATCACACAGTATATTATTTTGCACAGATGGAAAATGTCAAGTTTGGTGAGAATCCTAAGAAACCATGAATTCATCTGGCCTTACACTATGTAAGTGAATGGTGGGAGTATCATTTTAGGAGCATGTTCTGCTGTCATGGAAGTGATGTACTAGAGTATCTTGAGGGTAAAAAAACAGACATGATATACCTATATATCCATATCAAATGCATTCTGCAATGTTGTCTTTTTACTGTAATATTATCTGATACTTCGTAGATGATAATACAACTATACATTGAGGCAGAAATGTTCAAAATTGGTTGGCTGAACATTAGACTAACTTCAAACACCTTCTTAGGCCACCACAAAACCTGGATCTTAAATGCATACAAAATGTGTGTAATATAATGGAAAACTTACCTGATAGCACTCAAATCCTCTATCTAATTTAGGAAACAAAAAGTTGCATAGTCAATCCATGATGATTTTTGCATATGCACTCTACATGAATGTAAATTCAATGACCAAACAATTAAGAGCTGTTATCCATGCAAAAGATAGTCCAATAAAATAATGATCTTAGTTTTTTAATTCATTGGATCCAGTATGTACTAATTAACATGAAAAGTTTACAAAACATTATGTACAACATGTAAAATTAAAGTTATCATAATTTAAAAGTAATTGTTTAAATTTTAAGAATACCAGAATGATTCCTAATCCCACATAAGACAATTTTACAACTGAAAATGCTTTAAAATAGTAAAATAAAAGATCAATAAAAGAATTTTCTGATACAAAAACAATTATTTTAATCATTACAAATCTTAAGAAAATAAGTCTTCAACTTTTGAAAAATTTGTTATCATTCATATAACTCATCATCCTTCATATAAAACCAACATTATTTATTTTAAGTAAGTCAATTCATTTAACAACAAAATCATGCATGTAAAGAGAAATACATTTATACATATTCAAATAAGTAAAAATTAATTTTTAAACCAGTAAAATAAATAACAAAATTGAGAAAAAAGATTTTAAAAAATAATAATTTACTAAAAATTTAATACCTTTGCTTTCATTGTTGACAGTAAATGCTTTCAGATTAGTAATTATACCAAAAACATCCATAGATAGTGAAGTGCTAACGCTTTCTGCAGAAAAGTTTACTTCCATTATACCTAATGAATTACCCCTGGCAACTGCAATATGGGTTTGACCAGAAGATAAAAAATTACCCAAAACTGCATGCGTAATAATATTTGAAGGATGGATTGTAAAATTATACTGAGCGTAACTTTCTTCAGAATACTCCTAAAAAATAAACAATGGAAAATTTATCATAAAAGAATTAACATTATTTGTATAACTATATATGTGTATATATATATATATACACTATAGTAATTTAAAACAAGTTTTACGCTTCTTTAATAAGTTTTAGTAACTTTAATTTGTTATCAATATCAATTTTAATAAAAAACTAGTTACTAATGTTTTGATTATCAATGTATATTTTAAACTTTTATCCTACACATAATGTGAAGCATTTAAAATTTAATATATATATATATATATATATATATATATATATATATATATATATATATATATATATATATATATATATATATATATATATATATATATATATATATATATGTATATATAATTTATTATGTAATAAATATGAATTTAAATTCTTTCAAATATTCTGTATTTCTTGATACATATTTTGTTTAAGGCAAATATTTTTGTTAGAAATTTTATCTAAAAATTAGCATTTAAACAATGTACTAACATGTGATACAATCACAACATAATTCTTGTTCACTCAGTTATTGTTAATTTTAAAATGTTTAAAAATATGTTAAAATAAGGATGCTTAAAAACTGGTGAAAAAAATGAAAACTAAACAAACAAATAATTTATTTAAATGATTTCCATACAATTTAATATAAAAAAGATAAAGCAATTTTTCTATTTTCAAACTTTTTTTTAAACTACTTAACCCTTACACAATGATATTGCAAACTCCTTTGTTTATTTAATTATTCAACAGACAATTGTGTTATTAATACTGAAGGACACAGCAACATGTTTAACTTTGCAATATTGATTTGTAAGTTCTTTTAATTTCTTCAAAATTACTCAGGAACCTACAAACTAATATATTCTCATCTATTTCACAGGAAAATTTTAAAAATATTATGAAATCGATAGTATTTACTAACAAAAAATAAATGTTTAAAGAAATTAAAGATTTCCTTGATTTATTCATTACTTTTCAGAATTGAACTCAAAATATCCAGTCCTAGAAAGGAATTTCCCAGAATTTAAAGGAGTTTAACAAACTCTGTGTATGTAAACTTTAATTTTATAGAATGACAGACAGAACATACAAAGATATTTCTGGAGGAATTTGGTAACATGTAAATTGATAAACATGTTGTTAGTAAATGATGCTAGTTTAGCCACTTGCTTTCGGCAGTATTGCTGTATTATAAAATTATACCTCTCAAAATGCAATTATGTTTAAAAAACATTATAGATTTTATTCCTCGCAGCCCTTGACTTTAATAATATTTTTCTTCATCTAAAGAGAAAAAATTTGATTGGCATAATTTTGCATCACAAAGTCATATAAAAAATAAAAGTTCTGTCACTAAGGAAAATTTTTACAAATAGGAGTATTGGCCTTTTTGTTGAAAAGATAAAAAAATTTTTATTCCTTCACAAATTTTAATAAATTTGCCACTTACAATCAGTTTGTTCTTAAAAAGAAAAACTTTTTTTTATTTTAAGTTATTAGTAACTTATTTTCAATGGTATAATGTTTTAAATAATAGATTAATAAAATAAAGTATTTGGGAAGATTTAGAAGATTTTGCAAGTAATGAAGAGTGATCATAAAAATTGCTGTTATACCTATAAGAACTAAAATATAACATTTCCCTGCATATATAATTTCATTCCTTCTACTAGTTATAACTTTGATAGGTGAAATATTAATATAAAATTTCGTTGAATGGAAAGTTATAAAAAAGTAATCAGACAAGCATATTTTCCATAAAAAGTAAATATAAAAAGATCAACATTAATTGATAATACTTGTAATAAACATTAAGCATAGATCAGAACCATTTCAAAGATTATGACTAGCAAAAAATTAATTCTTGCTTGAAGTTGTACATTTTTTAACTAAGTGGAGCACAGTATTTTTTTTATTAATTAACCATGGATATTTCTGTTGGTTTGAATCACTGTTTGTCTCATCAATAACAGTTCATTTCAGAACTGATTACATCATTATACCTCTTGAATTTGTTCATAAATATAATGCACATAAATGATTCACATGCATATATTGTACACCACAGTAAAAATACTATATATCAATGCATGACACATCACAAAATTATATAATTTTATATTAGGTAAATACACACAAATTCTATATTAGGTTACACAATTCTATAAAAGTTAAATATATTCATACATTTAAATTTTATACACTTTTTATGCATGATTTTTTAAAACTAAACAAAGCTTCTTTTTTACAATTTTCATAATTTTTTTAAATAGCAAAAATAACATACTTTTTAATCTTTTTAAATAACTTTTCACTTGAATTGTTTTCACATAGTTTTTTTAATATGATATTTATTATTGTGTAAGTAAATCTAATATATTTAATATCTCCTTTTCATGTAATTCTGCTACACATGAAAATTACAGAAATTCTTCAGTTATTTTGCCCTTCAACAAACTAAAAATAACAAAAAAATTTTAGATTTTCAATATATCAATTAATTTTACATGGCATTTATATAGTTTGTGTTATCAGGGGCGCTCCTCTACACTATTCCAGAGGTTGAGACTGAAAATATCCAGTTAAAATATTTATTGATGATTTTAAGCAATTTTATAATATGTTTGCTTTGCATTATAAATTTAAATTCCTAAAAAAATGGTTTCACTTTCTTTTAAGCCCAGTAAAATTCTGATCAGTTTTCTCTTTTTAGAGAAGTAGCTTTTGTATTAACTATGATATTTGTGTTTTAGAAGCTTTGACTCTGCAGATACTACTTGATCATACTAACACTCTCTCATAATTTTCCACACATTTAATACTGTCCTCTAATCAGTAACAACATCTATATTAAAAGAGCATTCATTCACTTCTGAAAATCTTTCATCAGTTCTGAAAATAAGTCAGAAGTTTAAAGGTCTAAAAATAAAGTCAGAACAGTTTTTCAAATAGTAAAATATTTATTTTTGGAAGGCTATTTTGAGTTATTTTAAAGCATAAAATTCACAATTTAAACCAATTCTGATTATTTTACCTCGTTGCAGGGTTTGTACAGATTTTCAAAAATCTAATTCCAGGAGTTTCCCTGGTGAAAAATCAAAAATTTTCACAGTTCATGTTAAATATTTTTTTAATTTTATTTTAAAGATTGTTCTTAACCAAATATATATATATATATATATATATATATATATATATATATATATATATATATATATATATATATATATATATATATATGCAACATTTTTCATTATATTTGTAAATGACAGAAACAAATAATTGCAAAAATTAAAGAGAATATTTTTTTATTTAAGTTACAATTATATTTAATGATTTACTTCAAAAGTCATCAATAAATTAACAAATATAACAGAAAATTTTTATTTAAATAACCATCATTCTTTACATTACTGAATTATATATTGTATAAAATAATGAGTAATTTTAGAATTTTTAAGCATTTTCACTAGATTCCTATCTATTAACTTATTGAGTATTTCAAGATGTGAATAACAACCTCTTTTCAAATACATATTCAAAATAAATACAACTAAGATAAAGTTTCCAGGATGACTTTTTTCCAATTATTATTTAAAAAAAAGCAATTCAAAATTTTTCTTTTTTTTTACTTTAAAACTTTTTTAAAATATACAATTTCACATCTATATTCTAGACTTTTCTATTTCTTTTTTCATTCAATAAATTCTCACATTTCTTTTAATTTTATTTAATATATATATATATTGCTGTGTAAAAATATGCTAATTTTCCAACTCTAAAGCTTTTGCTTTCAATTCATTATTAATATTGAGTAATAACTGTTCTCTGAAACACCATGGTGAAGCATGTTTGGTTTTGCCATTAGTGTTAATTTATGAGTTCTATTAGCTTCCTTAGCATACTTTACTTTAGATTTTTCATGTTCATTTATGTTATCTTCCAAATGTGTTTTTTTTTTCAGTTTTTCAATTTCTTCAAGAGCTTTTCACTTTCCTTCAGTTATCAGCTGCTTTTTGCTGTATAGTTCATTTAAATATAATTTATACTTTTACCTAGCACCATCAGCAAAACTAAGTAGGTCTGCTAATTATCATATTTTTCACATCACTTATTTTTCATGTGATCATCAATGATGCACTTAACCACAGTTGATTACTTAAATTTTCTACCATTAAATTTTTGTTCACAGAAAACCCACATTCAACAGGTGCTTGACTATGAGAGAGTAGTAGAAGCAAATTAACTACTTTCCATAAGTGGCAGTAATTTTGTTAGTTTGAGATATGTTAAAATAAAAAGTATCTATTCTGTCTTTAATAGGATCAAACTCCTCATCAATACAATCTTGAAATCTAACAGTCCGTTTTAATGATTTAAACTCTTCCCCAAAATTAAGAAATTTTTTTTTTCTGAAACATGCAAAAGCCAATATTTGTATGACTTTTCCAGAATCTGTTGGTGATTGAAAAGACACTTTCCCTCTGGCATATAAAATAATTCATTTCGCAGCCTTTATTTCATTGATAAATAAATTCATCCCGATTAACTGAAATTAAATGCATTTTTCACCAAGGAAGACATGGAAAGTATATTTTAACTTAAAAATTTTATATTTAAATATTAATATTCAGTGAATTTAATATAATAAAAGGAAAACAGAGACAAGTATAAAAAGAATAAATTTAAATCGCCATTCTGATTGCACCACGTGACAATCTCACAAGTGTGATTAATCTCTTCACTTCAAACAAATGAATATAAATACTACTAGTCCTAACTCAACTGGATCCTCATGAATTAATCATAGCTGAACAGGATCTTTATTTTAATTAACAGTTATGAATACAACAATCTAACATTGATCCTGATGCCATCTAAGAACTAATACTCAAATTTTCAGACAATTTCACAGAGAAAATTTTAAGATATTAAAACAAAAAATTATAACATTTCGTAACAAAAAATAAATGTATTAAGTTAAGTAAAATTCCAGGAATATTTCACAATTTTTCAAGCAGGCAGGTCAAAATTCCAGGAGTTGTATGAACCCTGCCATTGTATATCTTTTTAATTTTATTATTAATTTGATTTATCTTTTTATATTCTACATACAACTTTAGTCTTCTTCAAGTAAATATCATTCTTCTTCAAAGATCACAAAAGATAACAGTTGAACTATATTCATTAAATCTGAAAATCTTGTATATTCATTTCTACATTTAGGATCTAATGCAAAAAATAAATCAACATTTATCATCCAGAGACAAGTTTTTTAAGATTGTAGTTGTTTCTTTATAAGCTTTAAGGAGAGATTTGTGTAGTAAATTTACCCATCAATTGTTCTTTTTCCTGAACTCTACATTTTATAAGTAGCTGTACCAACATGCATAGATTTGTTCCAGCACTGTTGGTAATATAATGAGACTGATAAACTTCAGACTGTAGATCAGTTAAATCCAGATAAAAATAGACTGAGGTGGCTTAAATGAATTTTTACATTATTGGTTGACAGGAAATTTACGATTTAATTAAATATTTTTCTTAAAACATAATTTTTAGACTAAAATTTTAACTTTGAAAATTTTCAAGACAGAATCCAATGAAAATTTTGAACTATACAGAGAAACAAAATTTAGAATGATTATTTAATGAAAGATATATCTTTTACTACACATTTTAACCTTTATTTCAAATTATTTTTAATATTCACCAGAAGTAGACATTAAATTTGTTAATTTTGAATCATACAAAGAAACAGTTTAGAATGATTATTTAAAATTTGCTTTTCTTTATCAACTGCTTAATCCCATGAAAATTCACAGAACTAGATATCTAGTAATATACCCATTCAAATTATAGGAAAAGTTTAAAAAAATTAAAAAATAGAAATATATATTTAAAAAATTTTACCTTAGAATATGTAGCACCCTCATGACTCGAAATGTGTTGGGAATGCAGATATTCACTATAATCCATTATTTTTCCTAACAACAGAATAATGAATGTATAATGTGTGAATACAAATACATCTATACATATCTGATAACTCTCAAAGAAATAAAATAGCACTGCAGTTAAAATATTTCAGAGAAAAATGTAATTTCTAATGCAAGAGGAAAAAGGGGTAGTATCCTCACACTCTTTGTTCCTTTCAGGTTTAAATCTTAAGACTTAAGATTGCTCACAGCAGAATAAGCATTTTGATTTGGTTTGAATTTTGCTCAAAAGTAAATTAATAAACATTTGGAGCACTTGTATAATAAAAAAAAAATACAATATGTAATATATTAGATCACAGTTAAAAGCAATCAAAGTAATTATGTAAGCTTAGTTGGGAGCTACATAAGATCCATTATTTAACAAAAATTAAAATACATTAAAACAATCAAAATATTTTAGGCAGAAACGCAATTTCATTTATACATACCAGACAATAAACCAGTTTTCTGAAAAGCATTTGGTTGAAATTTAAGAGCTTTAATTTGTTATTTTAGAAATGATAATTTGTTAATGAACAGCTATCTTCAAGCTGAGAATTTTAAGAAACCATAACACTTAAAACTAAAAATCAGTAAAATATCAATAATAATAATATGAATTCCAAAAAGTTTATTACCATAGTATGAAAAAATTATGGAAATATATAATTTGAAATATATAATTTTATATTCCTCTAAATAAATATTATCAAAGATAAATTGCTCTTCTAACTTAAGATATCAGCAAAAAACTAAGACACAACTAAAATTTCAATTTATGAATTTCCTTCACAAACTTAAATACTAATATTTGTTATTTTAATCACTCAGAATATACATTCAAAATTAAAGCAGTACTTTGATTGTTATATTTTTGTATTAATAGATCTTATTCAGTAACAGAAATTTAATTCAAAACTTAATTTAATTAGAGTTCTCTATTATTAAAGCAAACATTTCTTAAGACAAACCAGATAAATGTCATTCAGTCTGGAGAATCTCATACACTGCTGACAGTTGCTTTTATGTGATACAATGTTGTTCATCCATCAACAATGATTAATTAGATGTAAATGTGTTTTTTGTCTTTTTTTTCATTTTTGTTTTGGTTTGTAAGTAACACAATGTGTTTGCATTGTAGGGGAAGAAATAACTGAAAATACATTATCACCCTTGACACAAGTAAATTCAAAGAAAGTTCAATTTCTCAATTTATAAAACAGAATACCTTATTCATCTAATTTCAACAAGAATTATGAATGTTAAGGTTTTATTCTTACTTTAACGCAGTCATAATCACAACTTAAATCACCTAAACATAGCTACATTAAAAACAGCCATAACCACAACTTTCACATGTATTACTTAGACTCAAAGCTCAGACCATTTTATTCATTTCTTGTGATAATATTGAGATCTGGATATTTACTTACCCCATGACTTTTGGTAGTTCAATACAGTTTAAATTTTTAGCACAGTTACTCCAACAGTTTACAAAACTTTTAAAGCCTTTTCATGTTCATAATAAAGGGGGTAAGCTGGACACACCCCTGCAATTTGATACACAAAATGAATGAGCTAAACCTATACATGACTAAGCCAGAATGGATTCTTTTGTATGATGAGTTCTGATGCACAAAGAATGAGACTTGAATTTATGCAACACATGAATCTTATAAGATGTAAGTTATTTCTACAATTTGGAAATGTGTTTTGAAGTTGCTCATAAAATTAAATTTGCTTTAACCTGAAGTTTGAGTTTAATTTAAAATTGCAGTTTCAATTCGGTTTAAGCTTAGTTAAAGTTAATTTCTTAAGGGAATCAGAATTATTTTGGTTTAAAAATTTATCTTCAAATTCTGTTAAAAAATTCACAGTCTCAAAATTTTTAGTATTGTAAGTGAAAGGTGTGGATAGTTATATAAGTGTATTCTTTCTGTCATTTACTCTACTTGATAATAACAAGAATATCATCAGAATATTTGAAAGTTGAAACAAAATTGTCATTTAAAAATTTAATTAATAGTACAAAAAAAGTTTTTCCTTTTGGTTGGCATCAAGCAACATTAATTACTTTCATTTATACCATTCATGAAAATAATTTTGATTCTACAATAAGTAACATATTACTTTCTTTTAAAATAAGTCTTCCAAATATTTTTGAAAATTTCTTATCTTTTTAATGACAAAAATTGTGATACAAGAATTTGTAACAGTATAATTTCTTGCAATAAATATTAATTATCCCTTTTAATAAATGTTTTACATTTTTAGGAAGAAATTCATTATACTACAACTTAAGTATCAATTTATAAATAGTAAGTATTATAAGAACTATTTTTACATAAAATTGATTTATCACATATGATATTGTCACATACCAATATTATATGTAATTGCAAAATTAAAGTTACATTAGAATGTAACTTAAATTTTTAAAAATTAATTGCATTTATAATATCTCTCTGTTGCCTTGAATTTCTAATTATTATTCTTTATTTATTGTTGTGAAGCAAAGAGTGGACCCAAAGAAGTTTTTGTCCCAGGCCCCAATTAGGCTAAGTTAGGTCCTCAAATTAAGGCAATAAGACCAAAATTCTATAATGCTCATGTTCTTTTTTACATGTTGTTGATACTCAAGACACTTGGACAAACAAAGCTCGCTATGCCTTGGCTTTGCGAATTTAAATCAATAGGGCATCTTTCGTTTTAATAAGAGCAACACGAAGGTGAAAGAACGTCTTTGCTCTTTAAATCCTCCGATAGATAGCACCACCAGAGGATCCACTCCCTCAACTTTGACATTGATCTGAAAGGGGAGGAAATTTTCTCCAGACCATTGTACCCATGATAACTGCTCAATGACCGACCACAGGAATTTTGATTCCCCAGATTTAACAAGCACATATATCGCATGTACTTGGTGGGTCTTTGGCAGCATTGGGAATTGAACCCTGCCCTTCCAGATGGAAGGCAGATGCCCTAACTACTAGGCTACAACGGCCCTCTTTTTTACATTAAGTTGGTTTTTAACCAGAGAAAAAGATACACAAGGTGTGCTGAACTCAAAAAATTCATTTTAAAAAGGAAATTAAAGATTTCAAAATGTATGTAAAAAATTTTATGAACAATAAAGCAAATATATGTTTAAAATCTATGTGGTGATTGGGCGTTAAAGAATATTCCCAATGTAGCTCATGTATGTTATAGAGGCAACTACTAAAATGGGTAGCCAGAGATCCGGGGGTATGACCAGGTGCCCTGTTACTGAGGGCTATTATCAGAAGCTGGTACTCCAAGTTCAGGGTTAAGCATAGGGATAACTATACAACCCAGTAAAACTTTCCAGTTCAGAAAACTCAAGGTTTGATCACAGATAAATGACATGTAATAAAAAAAGATATGTATACTGGTACATGGCATATGCGTACACTCTATAACAAAGTTGGCCAACCTGTGGCTTTAATGGTGGCTTTTCAAAATGTCTTTTAATTTACTGAGAATAAATATGAAAGATTAAATGCAACATTGTAACAAATTTCATTTCCATCCAAGTTAAGAGTATGACTCATCAAAAACTGCATGAGCGAATATAAACATTAGCGTAATCAACTGTCAGACTGAATTTGAATTTGTAAACGTTCATTGGAACAGAAAATTGACATTGTACTCTGGAGGAAATAATTTGTATCACTCTTGCAAAGCATATAATTTATAATCTGAAATTTTGGGTAAGTTAGCTATAATTTATTTTGTAGTATGTAACATATGTTATTGTTTTAACAAAAAAATTATTAAGCTAGCAATTTATGTCAACATTATGAAACCAATCATCCTCAGTTTTCTAATCAGTATCCACCAAATTCTAAATTAAAATCAGATAAACTTGCTTCTTTAAAATTAATTTTAAATAAACATCAATTAATTTTGATGACCCTTAGCAATCAAGTTAATAATGTGGCTGAAGCCAGTTTTGTTATTGCTTGGAGTATTGCTAGTGCAAAATGCTGGTATGGAGAGGAAGAGTTAATTAAAAAAAATTTTGAAGATATATATAAAGTTTTATATTCACATAATGCAGCATTGTGCAAAATTGTTTCACAAATTCCCATTTTGTGACACACAACCAAATGACCCATAACTACAATTAATACATCTTTTATATATAATTTAAAAAATAATTTGAAGAACTGTATTGCATTCAACTCAGTCTTTAACAAATTGACGACAAATATCACAGATCTTCAGCAATTGACAGTTTTCATACGTTTTGTTTCAGCTGACTTCGTTGTTAAAGAATTATTAGATTTAGTAGTATTTCAAGAATCAACTCGCGGTATTGATATTAAAAGTACATTAAATTCCATAATGAAAACTTTAGATGTGCCTCTTAATGAACTTGTAAGCATTGCAACTGATGGAGCTCCGGCAATGCTGGGTAAAAAATCGGCCTTATTGGGCTTTTAAGAGATGATTCTCAAATTCCACAATTCATACAAATCCACTGTAAATTCAACGAAAACATCTCGTGAAACAAAGTATCCTGAATTATAAAAGGCTGTTTGTCGAATTATTTCAATATTCGGAACAACATACTTACGTAAATAATTTTATTCCACTTTAAAATTCGTGAAATCCAAACACTGCTCAGTATTAACTATCAAGCATCTCAAAGAATGACTAAGAAGTGCTGTCACCAATTATTCACCAATTTTTAAAGAATTATCAAGAGAAGTATATAAATGTGTTTAATTTTTAATATTTGAATTCAATACACATATTTCGTACTTTTATTTATAAGTTTCTAATAAATATAATTTCTGTAAAAAAAACTGTGATAAATTTTTTTGTATATTATTTAACTACATATTTAATTGCGGCTCGTGAAAAATTTCAAATTTCGAAAAATTGCTCAGATCATCAATGAGTTTGGCCACCTCTGCTCTATAAGGATGAAGCACTTAAAAATTTAGGTCATATGTTTAAAAATTATTAATTGGATTAATTATATTAATTGCAAAATTATTAATGGAATTAAAAGTGCCTTGAAATTGTGTTTAGAAATGTATCATCTAATGAAGAATCAATAAATGAGGGGGGATGAAGAAATAACTGATGAAAAGATTTCTAGCGAAAATAAATCTTCAGTGAAAGATCTTGATTCTCGCAATGATTCAGATTCAAGAAAAAATGAAGACATTTTGCTTCAAACTTTGATTACAACAAAGATGAGAAAAATATAAATTGACAGAATGTCAGAATTTGTTCTCATGATATTACTTTAAAACTATCTGGAAACAACAATGATATAAAAATATATGCTTGAAAATTGATTTGTGGCAATTGTGAATTGACAATATTTTAATGAATATTATAATTCCCACAAAAAATAAACTATTGCACAAAATTTTAAGAAAGATCATGCCAAAGAAATTTCAATAACAGAAATTAAAGTCCTGACAGATTATTTGCACTTTGGAGGACTTTTTCAATCATTACATGAATAAATGAAAAATTTCTCAGAGCGTAAAGAACATGTCTTACATTTTCATTGGAATTGTCTCAGAAGTTTTTACTCTTACTTGATTACAATTTGATGATGTTGCCAATCATGTAACAAGAAGACAGCTTCTGCAATAAAAGATGTCTGAAGTGATTAACTCCTACTTCCTGTTACAGGTGTCAAATGAGCCAAACTGTTAGATAACTGTACCAGAATGGATGTAACTCATGCAATGTTTATTTTTGATTATTTCATATTTCTAAAACCCAACATAAGAAGAGAAACACAAAGTGCTGCAGAGTGAAGTCTTAAAATATTATACAAATCTAAAATCATGACATCAGTTGTTTAAAATTACTATGATGAAAAATGACAAGACTTTTGATGATGAAGTTGAAGATTCATTAAATACTACTAAAAATGATACAGGACACTATTTCCTTAATTAAACAGATGACAAGAAGTATTTATTGATGAAAACATAAAAATTAAATATTTAATACTATACTAATAATGTAACTAGCAAACATGCAAACTACATGTCAGCAGTTTTGTAATAGAAAGAAGTGAAATTCTAATATGCTCACCTGATATAAAACTTAAATAAATGACAAACATCACTGCCACCTGATAATTAGTAAACTAGTGCATGCAAATCATGGAAAGTAAACATTCCTGAAAATTTGTCACTTGGTATCGAAAATTCCAGACTCGATGGATACTGCAAAATGTAAGTTTAGCCAAGTCTGAATATAAACATACGAATTTCTCGGCAGTGACTAGAAATGGGCATCATTTGTTTTATTACTCAGCAATCATTTTTTATACAAAGACTAATTAGATCAGGATCTATGACTTAAAGTGGATTCCGAACCACTCCAAAACCAAGGAAGGATACGGACCTACGAACTGTTGAAGCAAATGCAAGAGGGCTAACCACTGATTTACCAGCTTGGCTGACTAGAAATAGGATTAACGTAAACATAAGTTATCTTTTAAATTGATATAGCAATCTGATTGATTTCCATATCAAGTTGAAATTTATTTCTAGTCATAGAGATTACTAAGAACACAAATGTAGGTCATATAGAAGCACTAGCTAAGAAAATATGAATAATAACACTTAAAATGATATTTTAAACTAAAAAGATATCTGACATAGCCAGTAATTTTGATAATCTGAATTAAAATTGTGGCTAAAATTAAAATTTATGTTTACGTTAAAAATTTTGTTCTATTTGAATATTAAAGCTGAAGATTTATTTAAAGTTATTATTTCATTTCAAGTTTAAAAATATTTTTGGCTATAATTATTTATTTGAAAACTTAAGTACAAACTGTTTGAAAAGACTTCAGATTTTCTGAACAGTGTCAATGATAATACAATCATTAACTGAAGATTACATGAGTATTTTAATTTATATTTTAGAAAATTCAAATTTGCTATTTTATATACTAAATTATAAAACTATTAAGTATTATGCAAAAATATTTAAACTGTATTAAGTTTATCTGTGAATTGTAATAACTACGACTGTAATTGTATTATAACGTTATTATACTGCATATGCAATTGCTTAATTAAAAATCATATATTTTAGAAACTGATATTGCTTACATTATATTTGTTGTTCAAACTTGTTGTTGTACTAGACTGAATATATTTTTTAAGGCATATAGCACTGAATTACTAAAATGTATTGTAAAAATTGGTGTTATTCATATTTCTAATACAGCTTTTAGCTCAGGTATTCAACCTTCTCCAGTATAGAAGGTTTTAAGCTGTACAACACTACTCTGCTAATTAAAAACCAATATTGTTCATGCTATTGATTTAGCTTTATTGCTAAGTTGTCAAGTAGCACTATATAAGATAAAGTGTGTGTAATTGAAAATTAAGGAAAAGATGTTGGTTAGTTCCCATTTTTACAAACCAACACAAACAGAAGCACAAAATGCTGTAGAATGAAGTTAAATAGTATAGATATCTAAATTTGTGACATTGGAAACTTGATGGTTAGGATGAATATAATAAAATTTAACTAGACTTCAGGTGACAAAGTTGGAAATTTGCGAAACTGTACTAAACAGTAATACACAACACCATCTCTCCAGTTATGCAGATGATGAGTATTTACAGATGAAAACATAAAACTTAAATATCTAATGTGTACAGCAGAGTGTAAAATGTGTGCATCACTATAATAATGTGTAACAATGTGCACAGCAAAGCTGTTTGGCAAACATCAACTGTCTCATATTAGCAAGAACAGACATTCGAATATGACCAAGTAGTCACTAGCTATACTATTTTACACTGAATGATTTTAAGATCTTACAAGTCAATCCAAATCAAACAAATTGATAGCTATGCATGCCTAATCTTGTGAAATTGAAATTCCTTCTATTCAGGCAAGTCTTCTGAATAACGCTAATTTATAGATCAAATAATTATCCAATGGATGCATTCTAGTAAGCAACACCAATGATTTGTATATCACCCTTATTTATTAGCTACTATGAATCTGAAAAGGGAAATTGTAGTGAATGTTTGATGAAAATGAGAAGCAATATGTTATCTTTTTTAGAAACAAAGTTTCACCTGACAATTTTATTTTAAAAAAAATATTTACTTTTAGTGAGAATTTTAAGGAAATCTAATGAACACTGTACAAATTAAAGCACTCTCTCTCCTTAGATATAACACACAATCATTATAATGAAGCTACAATGAAGGTCAAAAACTTTTATGTTTTAAAATTAGATTTCTATACACCTATGATATCTTCCGAATATTCTTTGGAAGAGTCAGTCTTTTCCTATTGGAAAAAATGACCAATAAAGAAAGATATATCAATCAAAAATTTAACAAATTAATAGTTAATACACAATCTGTAAAGTCAAACTAATTTCAAATTAAAGTATAATTCATCAAACATACAAAAGCTAATCCTCCACTATCAGGGTGAGCTGGCACCAATTTGTTTAGGTTGGCAACATGTTCATGTCGCCAAATGAGAATAATAGCAGAATTTAATATGGTGAAACGATAAACAATCATGAAACAAAAGAATAATGTATACCAATGATCTCTTGACTTGCATTCGAAAATGCAAAAATAACTTCCATTTAAAAAAATTTTTTTTTCATTTTTGAAAAAAAAAAACAGCATTTAAAATTTTATTTAGGAATTCTGCATTTGGATTCTATAATCATTTGAAACAGCTCATCCAACATGCTATATTACGAAATAAGAAATAATAACTTGATTTTTAAAATATTAAATGGTTAATTAATGAGATTATAAAATTAAAAATATTCTTTTCTTCATAAAATAAATTAAAATTATCTTGAGATGGATGTCAAATAACTGCATGTTATATAACATTAGGTGTGTTTTGAATTATTTTATCTCATATCTTGTTTCAAATTGAATCTACTAGAATGAATTTCAATAAATAACAATAAACATAATGGTAAAATATATGTCTACTACCAAAATGATTAATTTCAATCTCTATTTCAGCTGTAAAGAAATACTCATCCAGAAACCACAGTGAAAGGGAAATCCCACCAAATAAAAATGGTCACCAAATTTGACAATTAACTGGATTGTGAAAGATTTACCAATACAAAAGTAAAATATGTGTGTGCACTATTACTAAGCAATGCGAATCCTAGAATCCATCACTTAAAAAGGTACAGCAAACAAAATGAACAAATTTTATGACAAAATATAAATAAAAATGATACTAATATACTTAATGAATCTACTGAAATATATTTAATGAAATTTAATAATGGAAGTCTTACAAATGAAAGCAGGTTTATGAAAAAGAAGGTTATACGCATATATTATTTAAATTGACTGCCTGATTCCTGTTTCTTCCAAAATAATAAAGGCATTAATCAAATTCATTTAAAAGAGTTTAATTATTAGGATCATAATGACTGAGATTGTTAGCACAAAATAATAGCTACTGTCTGCTCGTATTTTTAGTTCAGTTCAAACTCAACTCTGAATATATTCATAGAAAGAATAAGAACGCATTTAAAGACTCAACCGAAATCTGCAGGGCTATATTATTACTGCTATGTAATATGTCTGGAACCGGTTTCTTGTAGTTGTCAATTCAAAATCGCTAAACACGACCAATTGAAACAAATTTTAAACCAATGTCTAGTAATACATTTAATGAAATTAAATAATAAAAGTCTTACTAAAAAAGCAGTTTGATGAAAAAAATTATACGCATATACTATTTAAACAGACTGACAGATCCATGTTTATTCCAAAATATGAAAGGCATTAATCAGATTCCTTTAAAAGCATTTAATTCATGTGATCATAATGATTGTTAGAGCAAAATAATAGCAACTCTTTGCCCGAATCTTTAGTATAGCTCAATCTTTACTCAGAATATATCTACAAAAAGTAAGGAATTGCAATTAATGTGTAAGCCGCAATCCGCAATGCTGTATTGTTATTGTTATGCAACTAGGGATGGGAAGAAATACCTGTAACAAGTATTTTGTAGTCAGTATTTTAATGTAACAACCTGTAGCTAGTACTTTTTTCCCCAAATACTCGGTACTTCCAGTAACAAAGTTAGCCCGGGTCCGACTAGCTTCAAACAGTTGCAGGTACAATGTACTCGACAAAAAGTTGTGGTGAATCCCAACGTTTGGCGCCATCGCTCCAAGTAAATTTTTATAACCCTAGTAAGAGAGATCAGGAGTGAAGAGTGTGCTATTGCGAGTAGTAAACGATTGGAAATATGTCTGCAATTTTAAAGGAATAGGATGTTGAATAAAATTGTTTGAAGGAGATAATATTGTGTTGGTGATGTTTATTTTAACATAACATACAAATCTCCTTAATAGTGACCTGTTCGTCCTCATTTGGTGACTATAATATATGGATATCAACCTGCTTTAAAATTATCGGCTAATTTTCGCCTGTTGAAAAAGAGGAATCGAAACTACTGATGCTCTTTCAGTGCTGCGGTATGTTTTTCAAATGGTGGTGATTTATTACCGGGGTGCGTCATGTGGCGTGTTCCGAAAACAGCGAGAGGGGAATCGCAGATAAGTTTTTTTTTATTTCTGTTTCTTTATTCTGTGCTTTTGCTTTGAAACTAAAATGCGTAATTTTTCTGATCCTAATATCATATTTGATTTCATTATTGCTTTCATTTTTCTTATTTAATGTAATTGCTTAGAGGTTCATTAATCATTATAAATCCTTAAAATATGTATAATTCTTATTATGTAATTTAAAATATCTTCATTATTATTGCTAATAGTTAAATATAACGCAATTTTGTTCTTAAACCTTGTATCATGGTTGAAGTTAATGCTGTTCAAATTCCTGTGTATAACAGATCTGATCCCGCATTATGTGTTGCCACTGTCATTGTATTGTCAACTTCTTGTTAGTGTTTTATATGCTCTTATTTCTATTAATTATAATTTTGGGTTTGGCAACTTCTTCATTCTGTTCACTATAACAGTTTCGATCACGGATTTAAAAATATCTTACGCTTTCGGGCTATGTCTGCCGTTCTAAATATTTCTTGTAAATAGTTATTTGTGCTTGTGCAGTGAAATTCAATGTTGTGCTTTAAATAAAGGATTAAAACTTTAAAAAGTATTACGATTTGTGACATCTGGCGTCCGTGACAGGACTGCTTCTAAAGATTTAAGCGGAAATCTATAAACAAGGTACGAAATTATTTTATAGATTTGATTGCTTTCTTTAAATATTTTAACTATGGAAGCATTGAAACTGAAACGAAAAGCTTTACGCACAACATTTACGATCACTGCAAAGACTATTGATGAGGAAATTATGAAATCGAAAGTAGATGTTATTAAACTTCGTGAATTAAGTACGCAACTGACTGATAAATTTCAACGCTTAGATACGACACAGGAATCTATTTCTGAGCTGTTGCTTACTGAAAACAAAGAAGATATGTATTCTAAAGATTTTAGTGAGGCCGAAATTTATAAGAATCGGTATTTATCTTTGAGATCGAAGATTGAAAACTTCGAAAACGATACTGATCCACAATTGGTTAAATCATCTTGTGATCGAAAATACCGCTTTCCTAAGTTAGAATTAAAGAAGTTTGATGGCGATATAAAATCTTTCTTGGGATTCTGGAGTCAGTTTTTTAGAATTCACGAAGATGAAGACATGCCACCTGAAGACAAATTTCAATATTTGATTTCGGCAATTGTACCTGGAACTAGAGCTGACACTTTAATAGGGAGTTTCCCACCTACGGCTGAAAATTATCCTGAAGCAATTGAGTTACTCAAGGAACGCTTCAGCAGAAAAGATCTACTAGTTCAAGTTTACGTAAGAGAATTACTTAAGATGGTAATGAAAAATGCCGTTAATGGACGGAAGTGTGTTGATTTAACAACATTATATGATCAATTAGAGTCGCATCTACGAGCGTTAGACACGTTGGGTAGATCTAAAGATAAGTTTGCAAATTTTTTATCACCTCTAGTAGAATTTTGCCTTCCTGAGGTTGTGTTGAGAGCTTGGGAGAGGCATAGAACATCCAGCATTTTGAATAAAGACGCAGGGCTTCCAGAAAACAGTCAAAGATCTTTGGAAAATCTTATGGCTTTCTTAAGGCAGGAAGTTAATGGTGAAGAAATGATTAATTTGGCAAGATCTGGATTTGGGAGCCAAAGTAAGGTTAAAAAAGAAGTAGTTAATTCAGAAAAGCCTGAAATTCCTTCTGCTTCTGCTCTCATATCTGCTACAGAAGGAAAAATTCTGTGCGTTTTTTGCAAAAATTTTCACTTAAGTCAAGATTGTGGTAAAGCTGGTACGATGACTATAGAGGAAAAGAAGTCAAGTGTCTTACGGAAGGGACTTTGTTTAGTTTGCCTAAAACAAGGGCACATGGCTAAAAAATGTCATAGTAATGTACGATGTGTCATTTGTTCAAAGAGACACTATGCAATCTTATGTCCTGATTTGCCTAACTCTAAAAGTAATGTTCCTCCTAAAAAAGATAAGAAGGAAGAAACTATAACTACACTTTTTACGATTCCTTCCTCTACAAAACCGATCTATTTGAAAACTCTTGTTTTACGATTGAAAAATGGAGGAAGAAGTCAGTATGTATGAGCTTTATTGGACGACGGCTCTCATCTTTCTTACATAGAAAAGGACTTAGCAAAAGAACTTAGACGTTCATCTACAGAGAAGGAAGTTTTATCCCAAGGAGGACGAACTCCTGAAGCTAATCATTATCGCTATTTAATCAACCTTGAGAGAATCGATAAAGAGTTTTCTTGCCAAGTGTCAGTGCTTGATCAGCCAAAAATTTGCAAGAGTACGCGATAAGCATTTGCTAGCTGAACTTGAAAATCATGGCATTGTCTTAACTGATATTGGAGAAGAAGATCCTCCTATAAGATTGCAGCTTGGGGCTGATGTACTTGGAAGAATACTAACTGGAAGAATCGAAGTGCTAAAATCAGGTATATCTGCTATTGAAACTAGCCTTGGATGGAGTATTCTGGGAAGTGAGAAGAAGACAACTACAGTAAACATGGTAACCCTTTGTTTACAAAATTTTGAAATACCTAAGATTTGGGAATTAGAAAATTTAGGTATTGTCGAGCCCACAGAACATAAAGCTGTGAAGTTGTTGGAAGAAGAGACTTTAGTCCATTTTCAAGAAACAGTTAAGAGAAAGGATCACTGATAAGAAGTCGCCTTACCTTGGTTGACTGGCCATCCACCTGTGTATAATATGTATGATGTTGCTGAATCGAGATTGCGCTCAGTAACAAAACGTTTACTAAAAGAAAATATTTTCGAAGCTTACCATGATGTTTTGAGACAATGGCAAAGGGATGGCATTATAGAATCTATACCAGAAAAGGAAATTTCGAAACCCGGCCATTACCTTCCCCATAGGCCAGTCATTAAACCATCAAGTACTACAACTAAAGTTCGTCCCGTATTTGATGCTTCCTTCAAACGATCAGGTTACGCATCTTTGAATGAATGTTTAAGTGTTGGACCAAGTCTTTCAGAGCAGATTTACCCCCTCCTTTTAAGGTTTCGTACTGGAGCAATAGGAGTTATAGCTGATATAAAACAAGCTTTCTTACAGTTGAGTGTCCGACCTGAGGATCGTGATTATTTGAGATTCTTGTGGTGAAATATTGAGGATAGATCAAAATTACAGTTCTTCAGACATTGTCGAGTTGTCTTCGGACTAACTTCGAGTCCATTTCTCTTGAATGCTAGCATTCGTTACCATCTTAGTTCACCTGAGTACCAAATTGAATCTCTTCAGACGACAGTGGAAATAATGAATCCAGCAGATTTACCTTCACGCTCGTGTAATTGGTCTGAACTTTTACAGAGTCGATGGTGGAAGGGTCCAAAATGGCTCTATGAAGGCCCAGACGCTTGGCCATACAAAGAGATAATCTTACCTGAAGAGGCAATGGTAGAACGTCGAAAGACTGTTGTCGTGAACCTGAACGTAGAACCCAAAGAAAATTTTGGAGAAAGATTTTTATACTTTTCCAGTTATCCCAGGATCCTTCGCATGACTGCTTGGATATTGAGATTTTGCCAGAATATCAGAGTAAATTTTCACAAGTTGACAAAGGAACTGTCGTACGAAGAAATTGAAAGAACCGAAGAAGCTCTGATACGAATAATCCAATCAGAATGACCATCAGATAAACGGGAAAAGTATACCCAAACAATTCAGTTTTACGAAGAAAATAACGTATTGAAGGTTCGATCACGACTAATTCTTGGACAAGATCCAGAGGACTTTGTTAGACCCATTGTTCTACCAGATCATCCAATTGTGAGGAGACTCATTGATTATACTCATAAAGAACTTCATCATGCTGGAGTACAAATTACCTTGTCTCATCTACGTGAATGATTTTGGATTCCTCGGGACCGAAGGATTGTTAAAGAAGTATTGCAAAGGTGTGTAATATGTAAGAAGCATACATCAAAGCCTGTAGTGCCAATTGTTCCTGCTCCACTTCCTGTTGATCAAATCAATCGCGTTGCTGCGTTTGAAGTGACCGGAGTTGATCTAGCAGGCTCTATTTTCTTGAAAAGAGGTGAGAAAGCTTGGATCGTGATTTTCACATGTGCAGTTTACCGTGCTATACACTTAGAATTAGTGACCTCTTTATCCACCGAAGCATTTATGCAAGCTATGCGGTGATTTTTTGCTAGAAGGGGACGTAGTTCTGTTATGTACTCAGATAACGGAACTAATTTTTTGGGAACGTCCAGATCTCTCAACACCCGAAAATGGGAAGAAATTATTGCTGAATGTGCTATTCAAAAGATCAAATGGCATTTTAATCCACCATCTGCGCCATGGTATGGAGGTTGGTGGGAGAGAATGATAGGTATTGTTAAACAGCTTTTGAGGAAAGTATTACGACGGGCTTGTGTAACGTACGAAGAAATGGTTACCTTGCTTTGCGAATGTGAAAGTATAGTCAATGGACGTCCACTTATATACCTTTATGATGATCCAAATGAGTTGAGGGCTATCAAACCTTCAGACTTCATACAAGATATAAAGGGAAATGAAACTGTCGACTTGGACATTGTAGACGCAAAACATCTGCGTAAACGCGTTCGTTACTTACAAATCTTACGCTGTCAATTACGCCAACGGTTCCAAAAGGAATATTTGGCAGAACTTATGAGAAATATAAGGTTACCATCGAAAAGACATAACCTGTCCCCTGGAGATGTGGTTCTCATTGGTTCAGACAATGCGAAACGTTTAAGCTGGCCTTTGGGACGTGTTATAGAGCTGTTTAAAGGTAAAGATAACATCGAGCGAGTCGCTAAATTACGTACAGCCAATGGAGAAATCATTCGACCGATACAAAGAATCTATCCCTTAGAAATGAGTCCGACTGAAATATCAGAAGTCCTACCTGAAAAATATAGAAAATGACACTTATATTACTGGTGATAACAACCGCGGGTCCACTAATTCGAATAAGACGTCTTCACAAGCTGATGAGCATCGGGAAGAACAATCACAGACTATTAAGAAAACCAGCTTTGGTCGAAGAGTTGTTTCTGTGAAACGATTGGACTTGTGAACTATTCTAATGACTAATTTTCTGTGTGTTACGAATAACATTTTCTTTTCGTTATTATTATTATTTTTTTTTGTAAGTGGCGTTTTGTATTGCAATGTGAATGTTTATACGCAATACAAAAGGTGGGAGAATGTTGCCACTGTCATTGTATTGTCAACTTCTTGTTAGTGTTTTATATGCTCCTATTTCTATTAATTATAATTTTGGGTTTGGCAACTTCTTCATTCTGTTTACTATAACAGTTTCGATTACGGATTTAAAAATATGTTACGTTTTCTGGCTATGTCTGCCGTTCTAAATATTCCTTGTAAATAGTTATTTGTACTTGTGCAGTGAAATTCAATGTTGATCTTTAAATAAAGGATTAAAACTTTAAAAAGTATTACGATTTGTGGCATTATGGTTTGTTATGTGTGAAAGCACGTTTGCTCTTGCCACACTAAAACCCATTACAGAACCGATAACTAAATATAATTATATTGTTTCCCATCTTCTTCCCGAAACTGCATCATTAGTTCGTGATGTACTTATGAAACCGGATGCAACCGATCCCATACAAATAGATTAAACAGGAATTAATAAACCGCTCGGGAGAATCATCGCAACAAGAAATTCGAAACCTATTATTAGGGGAAGAATTAGGATCGCGCAAACCAACAGAACTTTTACGAAATATGAAGCGTCGCGCAGAATCACATAATGTTCCCGATAAACTAATGTTGGAACTATTTTTACAGTGATTTCCATCCAATGTTCAAACTATTTTAGCTGCAGTTTCTGATCTAACAGTAATCAAACCTGCTGAAATTTCCGATCGCATCATTGATGTTACACTATCTCCTGTTGAAACGTTTTCAGTTTCCAAAACAGATGAATCTTTCGAAACTAAAATATTTCGCGAAATTGGAAAATTAAATGAACGAATTGATCAACTTTCTTTTTCTCGTAATCGTTCACCATATCGTCGTAACCAAAGCAGTCGTGAAAGAAGTAATTCCCACAAACAAAATTTTTCCATTCGCTGGTATCACAGACGTTTCGGAAAGAAATGTAGAGATGATAAATGCGTTAAGCCTTGTGCATGGCAGGAAAACGAAAGCAGCAAAGAAAAGAGGCGACATATTCTTTGCCTCGCGAATCGCGTCGCCTGTTAATTCGCGACCGGACATCAAATGTTTCATTTCTGGTCGATACTGTTTCTGACGTGTCCTTAATCCCTGCTAACAATTACCAAAAGCAAAATTCTTCACAACAAACGCTTTTAGCTGCAAATTCTTCAGCAATTAATGTTTATGGACAAAAGACACTCTCTTTAAATTTTAATTTGAGAAGAAATTTTACTTGGACATTTCTAGTAGCCAATGTTAGTACACCAATTTTAGGAGCAGATTTTCTCCATTATTTTGAATTGGTTCCAGATCTCAGGCAGAAATGTCTTAGAGACACAAAAACGAAATTACAATCCACTGGCCACTTAAAATATACAGATCTTCATTCAGTTCAAGTTTCTATTCTTAAAGATATTCCTTATCATAAACTTTTGAAAGAATTTCCTTCTATTACTAAATTACCTAATCCAAATCAACCAGTTAAACATAATACTGTACATTACATAATTACGAAAGGTCCTCCTGTAGTTGCAAAACCTCGAAGGCTTGCTCCTGATCGTCTTAGAATTGCAAAAACTGAATTTCAAAATATGATGCAGTTAGGCCATATAAGACCTTCGAGAAGAAACTATGCTTCACCTCTACACATGGTATCTGAAAAAGAAACTTTAGATTGGAGACCAGTGGGTGATTATAGAGCTTTAAATGCTCAAACAATTAAAGACAAATACCCGATACCTTGTATTGCGGATTTTACTGCAGAATTACATGGATCAAAAGTATTTAGTCGCATACACCTAATAAAAGCTTATCATCAAATCCCAATAAACCCTGACGATATACATAAAACTGCTACATGTACCCCATTTGGCTTATTCGAAAGTACAAGGATGCAATTTGGCCTTCGCAACGCATCTGCTACTTTTCAACGCTTTATAGATGAGGTTACACGTGATTTATCAGGTGTTTATGCGTTTGTCGATGACATATTAATTGCTTCTAAAAATCCCCAAGAGCATTATCAACATTTAAAGGCATTATTTTCAAAATTGGCAGAATATCGGTTAGTATTAACGTTTCTAAATGTACTTTTGGTGTTTCTTCAATAGATTTTCTAGGTTTTAATCTTTCCGAAGAAGGAATTCAACCTTTACAAGATAAAGTTAAATGCATATTAGATTTTCCTAAACCAGAAACATTAACACAGTTGCGAAGATTTTTAGGAATGTTTAACTTTTATCGATGCTTTATTCTTAAAGCCTCTCATATACTTGCACTCATTGTTCAATTTTTAGAAGGACAAAGAAATAAAAAGAAACCTCATTCCAATGCTCGTAAATTATGCGAACAACTTACATGGAATTAAAATGCAGAGCAAGCCTTTATTGCCACCAAAAATGCGATTGCCGAAGCCACTCTTTTAAGACATCCTATTCCTGGAGCTCAGTTGAGCTTATCGGTCGATGCCTCAGATTTTGCTGTAGCAGGCACTATAAGTCAGTTATCGGAAAGAACATGGAAACCAATAGCTTTCTTCTTAATGAAACTTAATAAAAGTCAACAAAAATGGTCCGCTTATGATAGAAAATTGTTTGCAGTTTATTCTGCTATAAAAAAATTCAAACACTTATTAGAAGGCAGAAATTTTATAATAAACACAGACCAACAACCGTTGACTCACGCTTTTAAGCAAAACCCTAATAAATGTTCTCCACGGCAATTACGCTATTTAGACTTCATTTTTCAGTATTCAACTGGCATTAGGCATGTGCAAGGTTGTTAAAACGTGGTTACTGATGCATTCAGTAGAATTGAAATTGATTCTATTACAAAATCTCCAAATTTAAGTTTTCATGAATTTGCAAAAGCACAGAAAACTGATCCAGAGATACAAAGTTTTCTGCAATCTAATACCACCTCTCTAAAACTGGAATTAAAACCTTGTCGTTTTTCTCATTGTGAATTGATGTGTGATATTTCACCTGGAACACCGCGTCTTTTTGTACCCTTCTGTTTCCGAAAATTGATTTTCGATCATTTGCACAATATTTCTCACCTTGGAATAGCAGCAACAACAAAATTAATTTGTTCCACGTATGCTTGGCCTAAGATGAAACGACAAACTAAATCATGGGTTCAATGCTATGAACCATGCCAACGATCAAAAGTACAACGACACACTTAAACACCTTTGGGTACTTTTTCTCTTCCAGATGCTCGTTTTTCACACATCCATGTAGATATTGTAGGCCCACTACCTCACTCTGGTGGTTGCTATTACCTTTTGACAATAATTGACCGTTTCACCAGATGGCCAGAAGCGTTACCCATTTAAGATATTTCCGCAAAGACTGTTTGCCGTGAAATATTCAACAACTGGATTTCACGATTTGGATGTCCATCCGTAATTACCTTCTGACCGAGGACCCCAACTGCGTTCAGCTATGTATGCTGAATTTACTCGCATGTTACGTTCAGAAAGGATAAAAACAACTCCCTACCATCCAATTTCAAACGGAATTGTAGAGAGATTTCATCACCATCTAAAATCAGCAATTAAAGCTTATGAAAATGATAATTGGACGGATATAATTCCTGTCATTCTTTTGGGCATCCGAACAGCAGTTAAACAAGACTAGCAAATTTCTTGTGCAGATCTTGTTTATGGTACTACTTTGCGTCTTCCTAGTGACATGGTGGACATGGCAGTTATTCCATCCTGTGATAGTTATTTCATCACTAATCTTCGAAACGTGATGCAACAACTAAATCCTATTGCAGCATCTGCCCACTGTACCGATCGATATTATGTGCATTCATCGCTGAAATCATGCACACACGTTTCCTTGAGAATCGATCGTATGCGTCCTCCATTGTGCCAACCCTGCTCCGGTCCTCATGAAGTCTTACGACGAACTGACAAGACTATTGCCATTGACATTAATGGAAAGAAATTTACTGTTTCTCTTGACCGTGTAAAACCGGCACATCTTCTCACAGAAACATCCACTGAACCAGTGTCTAACGCCAGCAAACCAACATCTGATGATAAAGATTCATCAGTTGGTAAAATGGACAAAATTGTTACCAGATCAGGGAGACATGTACATTTTCCAAGGAAACTTTCCACTTATATTACTTATTAATTATTTTATATTAATATTTCTATAAAATCTGTCATTTGTATTTTTTAAAATTTTTATATATGATTGTTTCTATGTTTATACAAATTTTTCAATTGTGTTTGTTCTTTTGAAATTTTGTTGCTATTTTTTAAAGTAATATGTATGCCATATATATATATATATATATATATATATATATATATATATATATATATATATATATATATATATATATATATATATATATATATATATATATATATATATATCGTTCCATTGGGCTAAATGCCCTCTGTCACTGGGGGGATACTCTGTGGTGAATCCCTCTATGGAGTAGTACACGTGATACTCTGTGGATACTCTATGGAGTAGTACACGATTGGAAATATGTCTGCAATAGTAAAGGAAAAGGAAGTTGAATAAAAATTGTTTGAAGGAGATAATATTGTGTTGGTGATGTTTATTCTAACATAACATACGAATCTCCTTAAAATACCTGTTTCAAATAATCAGTGTAACTGCTATGCACTTAACGGGAAGTAACAGTTTCAAGTACAGAAGAGCCAATGACAGAGTGAGTACGTGCTTGTTTCAAAGTAATTAATGTGGTTAGTGTACTTGACTAAATGTAACAAGTACAGAAGAGCCAGTGGTTGTGGTAGGATTAATTTGGCAATCACTTCTTATGGTAGGGAAGCTGGGTGGGAGAAGGGAAATGACTGTTGGTTTAACTAGAAAATAGAAGAGTAATTCCTGGGAATTGGAAGATTTCTTTGGGTTGGAGAGGGAGGCATAATGAATTTCTATTGCGAAATGGATAAAATAAGCATGGTCATTTGTTTGGTTTTGGTTAATAAAATAAACGAGTTGGGAAAATTAATGATCGCGGTGCATTTATTCAGTGATTATCATTCTTTTTTAAATATATCCCATTTTTATAAATATAAGAAAAGCCTGATATTCTTGTTATGTATTTAGCAATTTTTATTGACTTTTATTTTTGTTATTATTTTTTTTTAACATTTAACCTTATTTTATGAACATATTTATTTGAATCTTAAATTAGGTTAGGTTCCTTAAATTAAAAAAAAAAAATGTTTACATTAAATCCCTTTATATACTTCAATTGTTATTTTTTTACTATGTGTATTTTTTTATTATGATTCTCATATAAATATATTTATTTTTTATTCAATCATGCTTCACAGATTTTCATTAAATTTTACTATCAATATATAAAATTTAAACTTTTGGAAAAAAATGTTCTTTTGTATTTTTTACCATTAAATTAATTTTTATTCATTTAATGACAATGTTGATTTAAATTTAATAAAAGTAGTTTATTCGTTTTAATTTAGAACTTTGAAATGGAAAAAATGCTTAAATTAAGTCAATTTTTACTTTTTATCGTTATTAATGGCATCATCTGTTACCGTCCTGTCTATTTCTAAAAGTATGTCTTTATGTAAATAAAATATATGTATTTTTGTTCCTCAATTTTGTATTAAACATTACATTACTGAATATTTTACATTATAACATTTAGATTGTGGGTAAAACTGTTTTGTATTTTTTTATATTTAATGAATTTTTATGCAACTATAAGGCAGGCCGCTCACTGAGGGAGCATGTCTTCAACGCGCACCTATTGCTTCCCAATAGTGCTGCTACACGCGAGCGGCATGTCGAAAAGTACCACACACTGAAGCGATGGAAGCAAGATCTCACGCATGCGCAGTACATCGGAGCTTACTTTGTTTACATTTCTACTCTTCCGTTCTGGCGTTTACTTGTCTGTTTCGTTGTCTCTGCGTTTGCTTGAGAATTTACGTGGCCTCTAAATCGTAGGCATTGTTATTAAATATATTAGAAATTTTAAAAAGAAAAGAAAATACTTTATTTAAAAAATGATATTAATATGACTTATATTGTAAACACAAAATATAATATTTTGTCTCGCATTTGAAAAATAAAATTATCGCTATAGGCAAGGTATAAAACTTAAGAAAATGTTAGATTGTTATTTCAAATCACAACTGATTTCTATTGAATATTATTTACTGTACTTTCAGAACAAAGGCGCATTCTTCCAATTTATTAATTTACACAACACTAAATTTACACTGACTCATACTTCAGGTTTAAGTCCGACAAAAATGGCATTAAAATATACAAATCGGAATTTTTTTTACAAAAAATAGGTAAATTTGCAAAGGTTGTAAATTTATTGTTTGATTTAAAAATATAAATTGAAACTAAGTTTCATTTTTCTTTATGTAACATTAACATAAAAAAATTAGATACGATGTACGTTCCAATACTTCTGTTATGAATAAGATCGTAATAATCTCTTGCTGGGATATGTTAATTGTAAATGCTAATAATTTTAAATGCTTTTAAAACTAAAAACCATAAGTATTAAATACTAACTAGAGAACAATACGTTTTTTAAAGGAGCAAAAAATGTTCTTTTTACCTAGTAACTTTCTGATATTTCTGCCCAGTTCACAATAGGTATTATTTTAATGTTTTTTCAATTCATGGACTCAAAAATGACATTAGAAATATTTTGTTAAAGTTATTTTAAATATATTAGAATTTTTTTATATATTTTAGTTACTTTTTAATAATATTTAAAATTTGTTATGATACCAAAGTATAAATTAATACATATTTATGCATTATAACAAATTAGTTCAATATGAATAAATTCAAAACTAAAAGTAATTAAAAATAATATATGTCAATGGAAATTATTAAAAAATTATATGAAAAGTATTTTAAATGTAAAATAACTGAGCAATCCAAATAGTAACTTTTATAATGGTTTATGTTAGTGAAAAATTAATTTGATCAATATTATAATAATGTACAAGAATATATGTGAATACTAAAACCCATAGTAACTCATATGGATAGAGGTTCTTAATAGTACTATAGTATTTAAACTAGTTTTTTAATAAGATTATTTTAATTTGATAATTTTTTTAAAATTTAGAAACTAATAGTTCAGAAACATCTATGCGTTTAAACAAGAAATTAAAAAAAAAACTTGTATAAAATTTACTTCATAAGATGATTTATTTCAACTGCAAATACTTATCGATTAAAAATGTTTTGCACGGGAAATTTATTAATTTTATTTAAATTTCGTAAAATTTTTAAATTACATATTTTAAATTTACATATAAGTAAACTACAAATCATTAAAAATTAGAATAAAAATAACCAGGAAATTTCATTTCAATTGATATTTCCATCAAAGGTTTTTTTGACTTAAATACTAACTACTATTTTGATTAGAATAATCTTCGCTAAAAACGTATAATGCAGGAAATATTTTTTCACAAAATTAATGAAACTCGTTAAATTCAGCATATTCTCTCATTTGTGAACAATGGAAATTCACTTCTGAAGAAATGAAATCAAACAAAAAGATATATACATGTAAGCGACAAGCGATAAAAATGGCGCAAGTCACAAATGGTAGACACCTGTCACTTAAGTGAAGCTGACGCGCTCACGATAAATACTGCTTCAGTGTGCGTGCGCAGCATAGGGAAAACCAGTTTTAACGGCGTGATGTTGTGCTGCTCGTCTTCTGTCGCCTCAGTGTGCGGCCTGCCTAAAAGTAGCTCTAATGTACAATGATCATATTTACTTAAGCAATATTAATACAACTTTAACTTCCAAGCTACTTTATTTATCCATAAATTGCTTACGATTCAGAAAATTGAAACAAGATATAAGAGATAATGCAATTTTTATTTCAGAAAAATCTGGTTTACCTACTATATAAAAACTTAAACAAATGAACTTCTTATATAAGAAAAATTACTATCTATTATGTATCAAAAAATTTTACTATGATTGTTCTGTTAATGTTTAATAATAGATAAATATAAGAAATTTAAGTTGATTTTTTAAAATTAATTACTGTATTTTCTAAGCAAACTTTAAAAAAATCTCTTTGTAATTGACTAATCATCCCCCTTTACGATTCTTCGCAATTTCTTTACCAGTTAATTACAAAAATTCTTTCATATAATTGCAAAATCGTACTAAATTCAAATAAAAAATTAAGCTCATTAGGTTGAAAAATAGAAATTACATTATCTCATCTAAATTTATATTTTAATTAACATTGGAAATCTTTGAAAACAACAATCGAGTAATTTGAAAGTTTACTTAGAACAGATATAAATTCTGAAAGCAAATATAAATAACAAAAGGTTATAATTTCTTATATTGAATAAAATATGTTTATGAAAATTTATAAGTACAAAATTTTTCACAGAAAAATTGTTTGTAGAGGAAATAACTTATATTTATTTGCCTAATACTAGAAATTAAAGCATGGCAGGAAAGAACAAAAAATTGCAGTTAATGAAATGTAGTGTAAATATAAAAATAATTATTTTCATAGATTATTACATAAACTCTTTTTATTAA
Source organism: Latrodectus hesperus (assembly GCA_037975125.1). NCBI lineage: Eukaryota > Metazoa > Arthropoda > Arachnida > Araneae > Theridiidae > Latrodectus > Latrodectus hesperus. The sequence continues at coordinate 20,852,694 of CM075859.1, forward strand.
CATTTAAGTGAATGCATATTTATAAATGATAAGATTTAAATTAATATTAATCATATTAATTAATTTTATAAAATTATATAAAATATTATAAATTTAATTATTTAATTTTAATTAATTATTAATTTATTTAATATTAACTTAGTTTTTATTCAATTTATTTATAAAACTAAAAAAAAACTTTACCATTATTTTTAAATTCAATAAATGGCAGCACTAAGGAAAATGTAACAAGTACAATGTGTAATCGGTAAAATACTTGTTACTTTAAAAGTAACTGTAATCAGTTCGAACCAAGTACAAGAAAAGTAAACAGAGAGCCGAATTCTTGGAGTTGTCAATCAAAATCGCTTAACACAGCCAACCGTACATATTTTAAACCAATGTACAGTAACCTAACTACCACCTGAGCTGGGATTAATTTCCAAAATTGCATGCCAATTTACATGCTTTGTTTAGTATGTAACTTTAACGGTAAACTTTTCAGTCACAGAATTATATTTAACTGATTACTTATATTTCTTACAGCCATTTTTTGCAAATTTCTAATTAGTTTCTTACATTATACTTAAGCTAGCATGCTGGAGATCACGTAATCAATTCCATAGTGAATACTTTTATCAGCGAAATTTCGATACCACAAAAGTCAATATGCAATTTTTCTGCTTCATTAAAATCTACTATTAGCCTTACTGCTAATCGGCCTGGCTCTATATCAGAGTTGAAATAAAATGTATTCATATGAAGAAAAAGAAAATATATATTTTAAAGCCTAATAAAACAGAATAAATATTAAACGTGAAACTTCATTATTAATATCAAACGTAACTTAAACCTTAAGATCAGATACTTAAACCTGAAAACTGTTATATCAAAAGTAAAACTTATATCATAATCTCCGTTAAATTTTATTAATCCCTGTACATTAAAAAAATTAAATACACTTCCGCTTACAGATTCAAAAGTTTTATAGAAGATATATCTAGTGATATTAAATATATTGCACATACAAGAGTCATCTGCATGTGTTTGCATGCGCAACTTATCTTTGCATAAAATACAGCTTGTTACGAAATTAGGCACTTGATTTAAAAAATGTTAGTTTAAATAATACAAAAAATAATACAAATTTAAATAATACAAATAATGTTAGTTTAAATAAATAATACAAAGCATGAGAGTATGTTGTAAATAATTTGTTTACAACATACTCTCATGCTTTGGCTTTAAAGACAAAGCTCAAAATTACCTTAATGCTTTTATATTTAATTAAAAATACATTTTATGAAAATATTTAAAACATTAATTACCTAAATCTATCTACATGGTAAGAATAAAAGAAAAAAGTCAAATTATAAGTTTTTTGGTTTAGATATCTTTCTTTTTTTCTGCTACGATTATTTCCTCTTTTTCATTTAAAGGTTCCTTAATTATAATTTGCGGAACTGCACGGACTACTGTATCCTTGATTTCATCGGTAAAATCATCAACTTTATACTTAGGAGAAAAGATGTTCTTTTCCGATTTAATTTCCAATGGATTTATTCTTTGAATTGGACATATGAGTTCTTTGTTGGCTAATTTATTCTTTGCTTCACCCTTTTTTCCATCTTTACTTGGGTACAGCCTTAAAACTTGCGTTAATGGCCAGAAAATTCTTTTGACATTTTCTGATTCCACTAAAACTGCATCACCAATACTTATGTCTTTTCCGGTCCATTGTTTTTAAGATTCGTGACCAATTCTGAAAATACTCCTTATGAAATCGTCTTATTAAATCCTTTCGTACCTTCTACATATAACAAATTCTTTTTCGAAAGTGATTTCCATCGATAATATCGAGATCAATAGTATTTCTACTAGAGAAAATATGATCTTCAAAAAGAAAGTGATCAAGCGTTAAAGGCAAATATTCATTTGGAATGTCTGACAAATATGTAAGCGGCTGCATATTTATGCGCACGCGTAAGCGTATTATGTAACTATATGTAAGCATATTATGTATTATTTAAATTGCATATTATGTAAATATGTAATAAAATAATATTGTCGACATCTCTTCATAGCTTTAGCAAGCTCTTCTAAGATTTTTTCGTAATAGAACAGTAATAAAGAGAAAAATTTGCTCCCACCATCCGCTGTAGTATGGTGCACTTGAAAGACTGAAATTCTATTTAATTGAACTTATTCGGATTCAATGATGTCCTAATCTGAACACTGCATAGCGTTCAAAATTCCAATTAACTTAGTCCCGTTATCACTTTAGATAACAAAAATTCTTCCTCTTCTTCAGAAAATCCCTGCATGAATGCTTCTGTGGACAAGGATGTGATTAATTGTAAATGCTCTGCTCTTACTACAGCACATATGAAGACGACTATCGAACCCATATATGTACCACAACGAAAATAGAGTGGCGTTGCTAAATCAGTTTCTGTAACTTGAAATTTAGGAATATCTCTTATTCAGTCTATAGGAAGTGCAGTTAGTTCAGAAACGATAGCTTTAGCCAAGTGTCTTGCGTACAATACAGCTAGAGATAACTTCAATGACAACTTTCCGTTCCCGTAGAATCCAACATTTCTCTTGAATATTCTTTAAAACTACAGTCGCTCAAAAAAATGTGTGAGCACCGGTAACCTTTCAAATTTTGTTCACATCAAGAATAACGAAATTTTCTTTTTGAAATGAAATAAATTAATTTTTTTAAATAAATTATGCAATAATAAAATTTTAAATCATTTCACATTAAATTTAGCAAAGAAATTGTAAATTATCACGTACTTGGGGAATAACGTAATGAGAAAATTTAGCGAAATCAATTACAAATTTTATCACGTACTTTGGAAATCTCACAAGCACGCACTTTAAAATGAGCTCAAGCAAAAAAAAAAATCTGTATCCTTTTGATAAGGTTCGCCTTGTTCAGAAAAGTACGTAAAAATTTTAAGCTGAAACAATTGTAAATTATCCTTGGAAAAATCTCCCAAGCACGCACACTGTCGTCCTGTCTATATATAAGTCGTCCTGTCACTATATATGAAATATAAAAAATGTTTTATATTTCATATTTCATCTTTACTTCCTTAGTTGTTGTTGCTCTTACTTATCTCAGGTTGTCTAGCCTAGCTAGCCATAAAACCGAAAAACCCCATAAAACCAAAAATATCAAAAAAAAAGTTTCTTAGTTTATTGGGTATATAAGCGGTCGCTTCAATTTTCATAGCATGAGCCACATTTCACATTTCATGTGAAATTGTCTCTCTATGATTTTTCTTTTTGTTCCCAATAAAGCAAGTTCTCACAAATCTTGTCGGCTTTATTAACGGTACTGTAATAAAGAGAAATCTTCGACGACGACGTGGCAAAACGAAATAATGGAAAATATTTTATTAAACATGGACATGGACGGCTTCGTTCACGAAGGAAAATTCTTGTGTCAAGAAATCGGGTTGATGGAAGCCACGAACGAAAATCCAGTGCCGTACGGATTTCGATTCGATCTTCGTCACATTTCCTTGAGTCCGAAAGATTGGAGGACAGCAAAATAATACAGCAAACGAATCCATGGATTAAGATTTCAACTGAAATTCAAGGAACGGGACATGAAACCATTGAGCGAGCTCGAAAACATCGTGAAATCTTTTTACAAAAAAATGAAAAACGTGATTAAAAATGTCGTGGCCAACAGAGGAGGTCGATAAGAAAAGGAATTATTGGACGCTTTAAATATTCCAAATCTAAATTCCGAAATTTACGATTGTGTTCAAAATTGAACATGTTGGGGGAATCAAGACGACGAAAAATGGCAATGCGAATGTCAAACGGTAATCTTGGAATCAAAAGGACATCATTGTCATTGTACAATGGTCGAAGTCTTCGTTTTCAACAGATTTATTCAAAAAGTTAATTTTTTCAAGAGATTCAGTGCTCTTGAATGGCAAGCACACGGAAACGAATTACATTGAAAAAAAAGATACAATAGAACAACTTTGATAAAAGAATCAAAGTTATTCATGTTGATAAGGACATCCACTTCATATAATATATAAGGTCGACACACGTTGTTCATTCAGATTTTTTTTTTTTTTTTTTTTTACAAAATGGCTAACAAAGTCAATTTTATCGCAAAACTAAAGTTAATCGGCAATGAACACGGAGAAACAATCGCCGGAAAGTTGGAATTCACTCACGCTGAGTACAAGACCAAGGTGACAGTCATTGCCGGACCCCAGTATTTTCTCAAACTTCCAAAGGATACAAAAATTTTCATCACACAGTTCAATGAAATGGAAAAATTCGTTCAAGAATTGTATCAAAAATGTTTAAATGTGAAGTATGGGATGCCGGCACAGCGACTCGTGAACCGTGGACTGTTGATTATTTTATAAAAGTATTGCCTTGCGTTTATTATTTTCTAAAAGATGTTATAGACGCAAAATCAGAATTGAATATCGACGAAGAAGATTGAATGCAGTGAGAAAAAATGGTTTGCCATTTAGCCATATGAAAAATTAAAGGGGTAAGAAATTCGCAGAGAGTCGCAATTGTGTGAAATAAAAAGTGCTTTCTCTGCGAATTTTTTACAACACGCAATTAACCAATTTTGGACGAACGCAACAAAATAATCTTTTTAATGAACAAAACTCGAAGATATCGAACATTCTGTTCTAAGCTTTCAACTATTTTGTATACATTGTTTCTATATGTTCTTTAAATACTTTCATGCTGATAGTGATTATTTATTTCTTTTACGCTTTGCATGTTTTCCCATACATCGTGTAATATATTTTTTTTTCAATATGACCACAAAACTCTTTTTTCTAAATATCCGACATTGAGACAAGAATCAAAGATTAACATTTTGATATGGACTTCGGGCTTGTCCAGTATAAATGTGGAGTGCTGGGACGGACACATTTCATAATATTTTCTCTCATCGTGCCGTTTTTTTTATTTCTTCCCAAATGACTTGCAACTATACATGAATGCGCAAAACTTTTGTCGAACGTAATGTTTTCATTACACATTTTTCCAGATGTTGCTTCATAATTTATGGTGGACTCAGCAAGAATCGAGAGAAACGAGTCGCTTCGTTCAGATTTGTATCGTCGTATGCCCAAGATTTGAAAAATGGAATACGAACGATGTTTCGGAAAGACTCACAAATGAAGAAGAGCTTGAAGAAAATTCGGAAAAGGTAAAGTATGGCGTCCAGTTAATCATACTGGTCCTTTAAAACAAGAAATTCAAGTCATGAAATATTTCTCAAATATATTTCGAGACTGCTTTAGTGTTCCCAAGACGAAAGAAATCCATTACATGGATCTACTAGAATCGCTCTAACAAAGAACGCTTAGAATAAAGAAAGAATAAAGCATGGAAAACGTATAAGAAGAATCAGAATGTAAGAAGACTTGGAAGATAAATAAAAAAAAATTCCAAATAAAAAGTAAACTACATAAGTTAAAAAAATTTTTTTTTACTTATATACTCACGATATACATTTATTCTCTTCAACATTCTTTTCATTTATATTCTAGACTTCGTCAGTGGCTGTTCTAATTCTTATCTTACGTAAACTAGTTCCATTTCTTGCTTCATTGACTCTCAATCAAATCGTACAACTGAATCGGATTCTACTTTATTGTCTTCGTCTGTTTGTCTTGAGACAACTGTGTCTTCGTAAGACTGGAACAAATCAATTTGGAGAGAACCTCTTTATTCCCATTCAAGTATTGATGGAATAGAACAATTCATACTGTAACATGAAACGAACCAAGCTGAGGCGCAAACAAGTGTTCATCGTTTCTTTAGCCCAAGTTGAATAGCGACGATTTGTCTTTTTCTTATCCATTTATTCAAGAGATTAGAGTTATCTCGTTCAAAGGACAAACTCTTTGAATTCCACAAGACGTCAAGTGTTCTTCGCTTTCTTTGCCCAATTTGGATATCGATGATTGGACTTCTTTGTATCCCTTTATTATTCAAAAGGTTCAAGTCATCTCGTTCAAAGGACAAAGTTCTTTGCATTCAAAGATTCAAACGACAGGAAACAATCAGACCTATTTGATTTGCGGAATCCTGTGTATATAAACACGCGAGTCAGTACGATCAGCTGTTCATTCTGAGTTTGGAGCTCGTGCTGTCAACACGTCTTCTTGTTCTAAAACTTGCGATTGCTGTGGCAAGAGAATTGTGAATTCTCATCCGTACTTCTTGTCGTGTGCACATTATTTCCACGTCTATTGTCTGATGTTATTCAACATCTACAGAGGTCACAAGATAGTTTGTCAGAAGTGTTCTGCAGACTTTGAGTTGATGAAATACGATCTTCTGAAATTCGATATTCCATTATTGCCGCCAGAAGATGTTGAAAATGAACTGAGACCAGAGGGCAAACCGGAGCCAGCTTGCATGACTTGTGACATTGTGTTCGTTCAAAGGAAAATGCAAATTTTTTTCCGAGCCGTTCATATTGTGAATCTGCGAACACAAATTCAATTTTCCAGTGCATAAAGTCTTGGGTGAACGATGGAAATTGGCAGTGTCCGCACTGTAACACTTCGATGGACGTGGCAGTCCTTGACATTTATCTTGTCCAAGGTCCGATCAAGAAAGTCTGTCATTGTCCATGGTCCAGCAAAGACGAAATGGACGTGGATTCCTGGAGCAACTAAATTTTTCCACTTTCATCAACAACAGTGGGTAAAGAAATGGCTTCGGATCTGGCTTTGCTGCCACGTCTCGAGGCCATTTTTTTACGAAACCTCTTTACCCAATCTTGGAAAAAGCTGTTCGTTCTGGTCTTCAACTAAAATAGCCCAACAAGCTTATCTTTTATTCAAAACGACTAGTTTATCATGTCCAACAAGCTTTTCTTGAATTCAAAACGACTGGTTCATCATGTCCAACAAGCTTCTTTATTGTTGAGCCACCAAAGACAAAACACATTTGTGAATTACTTGGTCACAGATGTGGGAACGAGAAGAAATAAAGACTCATGATTTTCACACGACTGGTTCAACAAGCATCTTTGATGATTTCTCAGACGACAAGATTTCTTTGATGTGGTCTCCAAGGATTCAAAAAGACTGGTTCATATCTAACAAGCCTTCTTTATTATTGAGTCCTGTTAGCCAACTTTATAATTGAGCGACCAAAGACAAAAACACATTTGTGATTGACTTGGCCACCGATGTGAGAAGAAATAAAGATTCAAGACTTTTAGTATTCGAATCTTGGTGAATTAACCGTCATAAAAAAGAAGAGCCCGAGGCTCTTCTTTTTTTTCTACCCTCTTTTTTGTCGCAAAGGAGGACACGAGAAATTTTCTTTCATTCTGACAATTACAAGACCCAAGTCATTCTGAAACGCCAATAATTTTCCAATTCTTTGTTCCTATATTCTGCTAGCATCTTGGTGACTGGTCTTTCCGAAACCAACACCAAATCTTTTTTTCCAAATGCGGAACGCTTACCACACTTGTACGGTTGATTCTTGTGAAACAGTAAGCAAGTGGAGGGAACCAGTCTCTTGCAACAATCCAGTCGGAACGGAACGAGCAATACTATGTGGTTTTCTAGTGTTGCTTGAATCTGATGTAGCAGAATGTGCAAGACGACATTGATCCTTATTTTTTTCGGACAAAGAATAAGTTCTTTCTTTTAATGTCCTTAAGCTAATGCACCATTCTACGACTGTAACCAAGATTCAATTGCTTGCCACTCGTTTTCTGAAACATTTATCATTTCAAATGGTTTGCAGCTCAAATTTAATGGTTGTTGTTCCACGTACACTTTTGGACGAAAATTTTGTCACATGCGGTGATAAAATTTCCTGTTGATCATTCGTTATTTCAGTCAAGTATTTTTCCAAAGTGTACTATTCGGCCATGTCTTACAGCTTTCTTAGGCCAAAACTAAATTAATTTTTCTCTTGAAGGACATGTGGAATTTTAAAACTGAACAAATTTTGTGGACTCTCTGGTTTGACTTTCACTTTCCATTCTTCAATTGTCTCAGATAACAATTGGATTCTTCTTTCATTGCCGTTTCGCTGTTGGAACTTTCAGATTCTTCAAAGATTCTAATGGTTAAAGCTTTTTTCAATATGCGACTTTTTTCTTGGTTTCATCAAATCTGAACTTTCGCCTTTTCGCTTAGGTATCACGAAATCGCTCTTCATGTTTGGAAATCCTTTGCGCTTTGGAATCACGGTCTTCTTCTTATTCTCAAGCTCTGGAAATTCGTGACTGGTCAACGGTGTTGGTGGTGGTAACTTGCACGTATCGTTCACAAACGTGCGATATTTGAACGGATCTTCGCCTTGTGCTAATTTGTTCGGAACGACGTGAACAGAGATTAAAGTCTTTGGAATGGCAAACAGAACGTAGATAATCTTTTCTGGAATCAAGTACCATGTTTCTGAGTGTAAAATGTATTTGTTGTGAAAATGTTGTTCGTATTTGTGGAAATAACCGGTCATATGACGGTATCGGTCCACTTGAAGCATTCTCTTGGCAAAACGCACAAAAGCATCGGAATGTTTTTCGTTTGAATGATGTGCGCCGTATCGAATTCCACTCTTCTTTGTCCGAACGTAAATCTCGGCTTGACCAAGAAATGATATCCGTTGATTCTGTAACATAAGCAAATGTCCGTATTCTTATGCTGAGGCTTGACTATGCTTCTGGACAAGCGACTTTCGATAAGATCTAATCCAATTTCGAACTGAACGCATTCATCATATTCGATTCATGAGCCGTTGTGAAGAAATTTTGAATCTTGTTGTTTGTCCATTCGTAGCCCACCCTACAAGAAGTCTGTTTTCCAACCAGACAAAAAGTAAAGGGTTAGAGTCGTTCTCGTTGGTCCAAAAGTTGTTGACAAATTTCCTTGTCTCGACGAAGAATCGGATCTTCAAAGACTCGAACAATTTCTCTGGGAAAAAGATCATGCGTCATGTTGAGAGACATTTGTGAATCTAAATGATTTGAACAACCGTCCTTTTATAAGATCGTTCACTGGATGTTATGCATCCGCTTAAAACGTTCATTTGATCGTAGGAATCGGAAAAAAAGTAACTTTATATTTTATATTTTTTTCGTCACAACGTATAAAAGGAAGCGAACAGTCTCTTCTGAAATCATTATTTAGCTTCGACTCTTACCTTACGCACAGATCTTTTCTTCGCGATGTAACACGTATTTGATTCCTTTGAATCAACTTTTTCTCCTGTATCTCCGTTGTCCGTAGAAGACGAACCTGAAAAGGCCAAAGACAAGGATCCGGAGAATTTACCAAAGGATCTGAAAACATCTAAGCTGATTCGATTGCCAGTCGAAGCCATCAAATCATCCAAGAACTTCAAAACCGTATAAACCGGAGAAACGACGAACGAGACAAGTAACGTACCATTCAAAATCCATGGCAGTGTTGACCATCAGTACAAAATCTTACACTTTGACAAACGGAATATTTTAATACAACAAAATCTGGAACGATAATTGGGACAGTCAACTATTAAGAGACATAAAAGACACGGATGTCGGAATAGTTATGTCGTGAACAACGAGACAAAGTCAAAATTCAAAAGGATTTGCAAGACCATTGAGCCAGTTTTACTCACAAAGCTTGGAAACACAAGAGTTTGTACGTTCTGCCGGAATGATGACTGTCACAGATGGAATGCAATTGTTGGGGGAATTCAAAAATTATTAGACTTTTGTCCAACCAATAAGACATTAAAAGAAAGAACTTCTTCTTTTTCCTAAAAAGAACCAGGAACAATGTCATCTTGCGCATTCTGCCATATCAGATTCAAGCAACACTACGAGACCCACGAGTCGATGCTCGTCCGTTCCGACTGAATTGTTGGAAGAAACTGGTTCACGCCACTTGCTTACTGTTTCACACGAATCAACCATGCAAGTGATGTAAGCGTCCGCATTCCGTAAGAGAATTTCTGTTGGCTTTGGAAAGACTAGTTACCAAGATGCCGGCAGAATACTGGAACAAAGAATTGGAAAATTATTGGCGTTTCAGAATGACTTGGGTCTTGTAGTTGTCAGAAAGAAAGAAAGAATCTCGTGTTCTCTTTTGCGACAAAAAAAGTGTAGAAAAAAAAGAAGAAGCTCGGGTTCTTCTTCTTTTTTATGACGGTTAATTCACCAAGATTCGAATACTAATCTTTTGAGAGAAAAAAAAAGAAGAACCTCTAGTTTTTTTTAAGACGATTTATTCATCAAGCTTGGAATACTAAAAGTCTTGAATCTTTATTTCCTCTCACATTCGCGGCCAAGTCATTCAGAAATGTGTTTTTGCCTTTGGTGGCTCAATTATAAAGTTGGCTAACAAGACTTAATAATAAAGAAGGCTTGTTAGACATGAACCAGTCGTTTTGAATCCTTGGAGACCATGAAAGAAAACTTGTCCTATCAAAGATCATCAAAGACGCTTGTTGAATCAGTCGTGTGAAAATCACGAGTCTTTATTTCATCTCGTTCCCACATCAGCGACCAAGTCATTGACTAATGTGTTTGTCTAAATGATAAAGAAGCTTGTTGGACATGATGAACCAGTCATTTTGAATTAAAGAAAAGCTTGTTGGGACATTTGTGTGGAAGACCAGAATGAACAACTTTTTTCAAAATTGGTTAACGAAGTGTCGTAAAAATATTGCCTCGAGACGTGGCCACAAAGCCAGAGCCGAGGGCATTTTTCTACCCACTTTTGTTGATGAAAGTGGAAAAATTTAGTCGCTGCAGGAATCCACGTCCATTTCGTTTTCGCTGGACCATGAACAATGACAGATATATGGACAATGACAGACTGTCTTGATCGAAATTTGGTCAGGATAAATGTGAAGGAATGCCACGTCCATCGAAGTGTCACAGTGCGGACACTGCCAATTTCCATCGTTCACCCAAGACTTTATGCACTGGAAAATTGAATTTGTGTTCGCAGATTCACAATAGGAACGGCTCGGAAAAAAACTTGCATTTTCCTTGAACGAACGCAATGTCATAAGTCATGCAAGCTGGCTCCGGTTCACCCTCTGGTCTCAGTACATTTTCAACATCTTCTGGCGGCACTAATGGAAAATCGAGTTTCAGAAGGTCGTATTCCAACAACTCAAAGTCTGCGGACGTTTCGGACAAACTTTCTTCTAACCTCTGTATACATTGAATAACATCAAACAATAGACGTGGAAGTAATGTGCACACGACAAGAAGTACGGACGAGAATTCACAATTCTCTTGCCACAGCAATCGCAAGTTTTAGAACAAGAAGACATGTTGACCGCACGAGCTCAAAACTCAGAATGAACAGCTGGTCGTTCTGTGTCACGTGTTTATATACACAGGATTCCGGAAATTAAACTGGGTATGGTCGTTTGCTGTTATTACAACCGTTCTTGAATAAAGTGATAGGAAGTAGACCAATCGTCCCAATTGATCAAGAAAAGCGAAGAACACTGAAATTCAGATAACCGTTCCACTTGGAATGCAAAGAGCTTTGTCCTTTGAATGAGATGACTTGAATCTCTTGAATAAAGGGATACGAAGACCAATCGTCGCTATTCATTTTGGGCAAAGAAAGCGAAGAATACTTGTATGCGTCTCAGCTTGCCTCGTTTGATGTTCCAGTATGAGTTGATCTATTCCATCAGTACTTGAATGGGAATAAAGCGATTCTCTCCAAATTGATTTATTCCATTCTTCCGAAGACGCGGTCGTCTCAAGACAAACGGACGAAGACAATAAATTAGAATCCGTTTCACTTGTACGATTTGATTGAGATCCAATGAAGCAAGAAATGGAACTAGTTTACGTAAGATAAGAATTAGAACAGCCACTGACGAAGTCTAGAATATAAATGAAAAGAATGTTGAAGAGAATAAATGTATATCGTGAGTATATAAGTAAAAAAAATTTTTTTAACTTATGTAGTTTACTTTTTATTTGGTATTTCTTTTTATTTATCTTCCAAGTCTTCTTACATTCTGATTCTTCTTATACGTTTTCCATGCTTTATTCTTTCTTTATTCTAAGCGTCCTTTGTTAGAGCGATTCCATTTCTAAGCTAGTAGATCCATGTAATGGATTTCTTTCATCTTGGGAACACTAAAGCAGTTTCGGAATATTTTTGAGAAATATTTCTCACGACTTGAATCCCTTGTTTTAACGGACCAGTATGATTAACTGGACGCCATACTTTACCTTTTCCGAATTTTCTTCAAGCTCTTCTTCATTTGTGAGTCTTTCCGAAACATCGTTCGTATTCCATTTTTCAAATCTTGGGCATACGACGATACAAATCTGAACGAAGCGACTCGTTTCTCTCGATTCTTGCTGAGTCCACCGTAACTTATGAAGCAACATCTGGAAAAATGTGTAATGAAAACATTACGTTCGACAAAAATTTTGCGTATTCATGTATAGCGACTGCCAAAGCGGACTAACGTGAATCGCAATGACGCGCGTAATTCCGAAACATTGTTTTCACTCCGTTTTCCAATTCTTGGGTATATCGTAGCCCATGTAAATGTTTTTCACGATTTGTCTCTATACGAGCGGCTTGTGTCCCTTGATTCTTGCAAATGGTCACTGGTTCGATTAGGAGAGCTTTGTTCTTTGTAGCTCACATTGTTTCTGCCATGTTGAGAATGAGTATGAATTCCACGTTTCCAATTGTTCGTTCGACGCGTATTCGTATTCCTTTATTATTATTTATAATTGGGAGTCTTCCCAGAGAGTCCATTAATAAGTTGTTCCCAACATCTTTGATTTTCTTACTTGTGCGTGCTTGTGATTCTTCTCTAATTTTTTTCCAGAGATTTTTTTTAAATGAAACAGTCTTTTGTCTTCATTATTATGTAAGCTTTAATAAAGTGAACTGGTCTCGGTCCGTGAATTGAAGAATATATCAATTGATCCAGATTCATGGAAATTCTTGAGTTTTAAAATTTGTTTTGTTTTTCTGATGGTCGATAGAATTTCTATTGATTTGTCAGAAATTTTTCGTACAATTAATTTTTCAAGAAGTCTTCAATATCTTTGCTCGGAACAATGAATTTTTGATGACAGTCACTCGTTGTTTTTGCCGTTGGCATTTGTAAATATGTCAAGCCAGAAAAGAAGGAAATATTTCTCCCATCGAATGTGCTGGTAAATTCGATTTCATCGGCAACTATTTCGTTTTTATCGTTTTGAATGAGCTTAAATCTTGCGCTAAAATTCAAGTTGCAAGTTATTTGGGAAGAAATAAAAAAACGGCACGAGCAGAAAAAATATTATGAAATGTGTCCGACCCAGCTCTCCACATTTATACTGGACAAGCCCGAAGTCCATATCAAAATGTTAATCTTTGATTCTTGTATCAGTAACGGATATTAAAAAAAAAGAGTTTTGTTGTCATATTGAAAAAAAAATATTACACGATGTATGGGAAAACATGCAAACCGTAAAAGAAATAAATAATCACTAATAGCATAAAAGTAATTAAAGAACATATAGAAACAATGTATTCAAAATAGTTGAAAGCTGAGAACAGAATGTTCGAGATGTTCAAGTTTTGTTCATTAAAAAGATTATTTTGTTGCATTCGTCCAACATTGGCTTACTGTGTGTTGTAAAAAATTCGCAGAAAGCACACTTTTTATTTGCGACGCTCTGCGATTTTTCACCCCTTCAATTTTTCATGAGGCTAAAGGGCTGACCACTTTTTCTTCTCATTGCATTCATTATTCTTCGTCGATATTCAATTCTGATTTTGCGTCGATAATATCTCTTAGAAAATAATAAACGCGAGGCCAAACTTTTTTAAAATAATCAACAGTCCACGATTCACGAGTCTCAGTGCCGGCATCCCATACTTTACATTTTAAACATTTTTGATACAATTCTTGAACGAATTTTTCCATTTCCTTCAACTGTATGATGAAAATTTTCGTATCCTTTGGAAGTTCGAGAAAATACTGGGGTCCGGCAATGACTGTTATCTTGGTCTTGTTCTGAGCGTGAGTGAATTCCAATTTTCCGGCGACTGTTTCTCCGTGTTCATTGCTGATTAACTTTAGTTTCGCGATGAAATTTACTTTGTTAGCCATTCTGGAAAAAAAATCTGAATGAACAACGTGTGTCGACCTTATATACTATATGAAGTAGATGTCTTTATCAACACGAATACCTTTGATTCTTGAATCAAAGTTGTTCTATTGAATCTTTTTTTTTTCAATATAATTCTTTTCCGTTTGCTCGCCGTTCAAGAGCACTGAATCTCTAGAAAAAAATTAACGTTTTTAATAAATCTGTTGAAAACGAAGAATTCAACCATTGTACAATGACAATGATGTTCTTCGGATTCCAAGATTTCCGTCTGTCATTCGCAGTGTCATTTTCTGTCGTCTTGATTCACCAACAAGTTGAATTTCGGACAAATGTAAATTTCCAAATTTATATTTGGAATATTTAAAGCGTCCAATAATTCATTTTGTTATCGACTGCCTTTGTAGGCCATGGTATCTTTATTCACGTTTTCCCTTCTGTTGTAAAAAAATTTCATGATGCCTTTGAGCTCGTTCAATGGTTTCACGTCCCGTTCTTTGAAGTTGGGTCGAAATCTTAATCTGTGAATTCGTTTGCTGCAATATTTTGCGGTCCTCCAATCTTTCGGACTCAAGGAAATATGACGAAGAGGGAATCGAAATCTGTACGGCACTGGATTTTCATTCGTGGCTTTGATAAATCCGAGTTTTCGACACAAGAATTTTCCTTCGTGATGAAGCCGTCCATGTCCATGATCATGCAAATCTCTTCCATTATTTCGTTTTTCCACGTCGTCGTTGAAGATTTCTTTATATTATACGACCGTTAGCAGACAAGATTTGTAAGAACTTGCTTAATTGGGGAAAAAAACAGAGAGACGATTTCACATGAAATGTGGGTCATGTTATGAAAAATGAAGCAACCGCTTATACACCCAATAAACTAAGAAACTAAAGATGAAATATGAAATATAAAACATTTTTCGTACTTTAGCTTTTCTTAACTACTGATTAGTTGGATGATGGATTCCAGCTTGATAGGGCCATAGTGTGTGTGGTTGTGAGATTTTTCCAAGGATAATTTACAATAGTTTTCACTTAAAATTTTTACGCACTTTTCTGAAGAAGGCGAATTTTGTCAGATGGATACAGAATTTTTTTTTTGCTTAAGCTCGCTTTAAAGTGCGTGCTTGTGAGATTTCCAAAGTACTTATGATAAAATTTGTAATTGATTTCGCTAAGTTTTCTCATTACGTGATTTCCCAAGTACGCGATAATTTACAATTCCTTTGCTAAATTTAATGTGATATGATTTCAAATTTTCATATTACTTGATTTATTTAAATAAATAAATTTATGTCATTTAAAAAAATTTCCAATATTCGCGATGTGAACAAAATTCAAAAGGGTACCGGTGCTCAGACATTTTTTCGAGCGACTGTACATTTATATGATAAGTTTATTTGCACTTATTATTATTATTATTTGAATCAGTTATATATACCTTTTCTGAAAAAATTTCTTAGAAGAAATTTTAGTTTTTTAATAGAAAGGGCAAAATTTAGTGTTATTTTAAAATTATAAAATTTAGTTTTCAAAATATTAACAGTAAAATATTATGTATAACATTGTTGTAATTTAATTAGTTATGAGTAAAGTCTAACATTTATTATAAGCTCTAAAAAAAGAATAAATTCTTTACCAGTCAAAGGTATGAGGCACTTGATGGTAAACGAAGAAAAGTCTGATACAACAAAATATCAAGTTCTCACCTTGTCTAGAGGAAAAGAAAATGAGCCTGTATAGGTAGAGAATTATTTCAGTAGCTAAGTCTCCGCTAAAATACATCCTTAAAACATTCTAGCGTGGGTCAGCGCGCTTGAATACATAACAATTTCGTTCATCAGATATCGATTGCCGTCAACTCATAGACGTATAATGCACTTAAAATACGGGGGATATTGTGTCAGTATAGATAACCGTAGCATTTGTAATTAATTTAAACTGTGTAAGATTTTACTCTGGATCTCTTGTTACTTCAAGAAAGTAGTATGCATTCTTTTCCTTTTTTAAAAATTATCATCAATGCGTTACTAAAAAAATAAAAAAAGTTACTAAAAAAACAATTAGGGCGTCGAGTCCCCCCATGATTCTGAATTCCCGAAATACAGTTAATATTTTAAATAATGATATTTACTACTTTCTGTAAGATTTTTGAAAAAGTATTATTTTTAGCTAGCCAGTGAGCGTGTTTTTGCCTCCCTCAATACGCTACCAGTCCGAAATGAACTAAAATGTAGGGAAAGAATCTTGACTTCAGTATTTAATAAGTTTGCAACTACGGAGAACAGCATTTTACTCCTCATTAGATATGTTTTTATCTAATCAATACATAAGACTATCGTTTTGAAGCGCAGTCAATTAAACTGTTTAGCAGTGTGTGTACACTTTTATTTGTCAGACTGTAAAATTTCAGGATTTTCAGTCTATATTAAAACTTCCTTCAGAAGTGGTTTTTTTAAAATTTCTTTGTGTTTTTGTTTATTTCAGTATGGTGTACAAGAAATAACTAATGCAAATTTTGGTTCTGTTTTCCTTGCATTAATTTAATGTTTTCTTTTGAAATCAAAACTAAATTATAAATTTTTTAAAATATACTATACAATATGTGCACTTTCATTGGTTAAATTAACGAACTTTCTTTTTTTATAGAGTATGAATCAAAAGTATTTTCTTCTAATTCTTTGAAGTTTTATTTGTGTATTTTGAAGAGAAAAAGAACTAATAGTATACAAATATCTGGGTCACTTGATGGTAAACGAAGAAAAATGTGATACAACAAAATATTAAGTTCTCACTTTGTCTAGAGTAAAAAAAAAGAGTCTCTATAGATACAAAATTATTTCAGTAGCTAAGCCTTATCTAAAATACATCCTTAAGACATCCTAGCATGGATCAGCATGCATGAATACATAACAATTTCGTCCATCAGATATCGAATGCCTACATTTCATAGACGTATAATATACTTAAGAAACGGTGGATATTTGTCATCCTGTGAATCCTATTCGGATTAAAAATAGATGTCTGTTGGATTAAAGTATATCCGCTGAAGGTATCATATATGTGTCTTTTGGATGAAATTGTGAGTTCCGTGGGTACCGAAGCGGGTACATTCCATTAGTCTATATATTAAAATCCTTATTCTGTTTGATTGATAATTTTTTTTATCCGGAACTGATCTGAAAATGGCAGCAATGAACGGAGAGAAACTTATTAGGATATATGTCGATATCTACCTAGCTTAAAAAAGTAAATATTTTCTTTGAAAATGTTGATTAAAATTTTTGGGTACTTCTCCATTATGCTCCCACTTATGATCCTAAAGAAATAGCATGTTTCTTACGGAAAAGCGAAAATAATATAATGAAAATAAGATGATTTTACTGTCTCAAAATTTTATTTTAAATCTAACATATACCAATCAATTTTTCTTGTGCAGAAAATTGTCTTAAAAGTGATAAACAATGGTAAACAAACTAAATACTGGATAGAGCTAAAGATAGTTGATGAAAATGATTGCTTTGTGATAATTTTCTCTGTTTAAAGGAGTATTATAGTCACAAATTTCCAAGGGTAAAAAACTATCTAATACAGCAAAATATAATTTTGTTTCATTAAAAGAAGATACTGTTATATTATACTGATGCAGTAGATCAACGATGCTATTGCTAAACAATTTCCATCAGAAATAAACATTATTGTTTAAATAAGATTTGTCAATAAATGATAATATTATTTAATTTATAAAATTTAAATATAAAATGTTTGTATTATTTTTTAGAAGTTTCTAAAACTGTAAACATTTTAAATCAATGCATGATGCATGCAAAGGAAATATTTAATACAATAATTTACGATTTTTTTCTTTCCCGTTACGGCGATTATAGAAAAAGAGTATAATGGAAAAAAGTGCTAGTTTTTGTAATTAATTCGAAGTATATTACATTGGTTTAAACTCCCTATAAAGTTCATAATCTGTGAGGAAGTTATAAAATATGACGGTTTTTTTTTCAGAATTCTTCGCGTATCAAGAAAAAAGCATGTGTTTATTTATTTTTTTTTTTGAAATTATTATCCATGCATAATCTCTGGAAATAAGAAAAAAGTATTTACGGTACCTGCTACCACTTTCTTTTTACATACCCACAGTATAATTTTTTTTTAATAACTGTAATTTTTATCATTTTTTTTAATTTGAAGAAGTACTGCTTTTGCACATTGTAGAGTATAAATTTTACACCTCTCCCAATACGCTGCAAATAAGAAATGCTTTGAAAATCGGATGAAAGGACCCTTGATTTGAATATTTAATTCGTTTGCAATTTACTGTGAAAAGAAAGCAAAATAGTATTTTGAACGAAACTGAGTAAATAGCGAAGATCAATATTTTACAAATTGCAACTTTTTCCTGAAAGCTGGGCACAGGTTTTCCAATGGAAGCTTCGGTCCACGAAATTTAGTTGCCAAGCTCACCAGAGTTTCCTCGAACCCCGGTTTCTTTGAAATTGCAAATATGTACTATTATTAGTACATACCATGCATGTGCTGATTATTTATGCAATAAAATTTAAATATGAAAATGAATTTAATGTTTATTGTTACTGAATTTTGTATTTCTTATTTTTTGTTGAATGTTTTTCCTACAATCCTTTTGTGTTTTTCCTTTTATTTGATCACGCTCACTTTTTTGAAAAAGCTTTCCAGAAGGCTTGCAACGATAATTTTGAAAATCTTTCCTCGTCTCCCTTAAACCGAGCAAAATCAAAAGATAGTTTCGTCGTAAAAAGAAATGGCGGAAAACAGGTAATCAAAAATAATTGTACTTTCATTGTTGCCACCAGCTATTGCTTAAAATAGAGGGTATCTGCAAGATTTTATATAATCAATTGCAATTTTATTTCATTTGACTAAAGTGGCAACACTGAACCTTCCAGGTGGTTTCTTCTGATAGGTTCTTTTCATATCCAATGAAAACGTTCCATCTGTCCAGCATAGCACATGTGTAATAGTCTTTTTACTTTCTGCTTTAGTCAATTGGAAAGTTACCGGCACTTTAAAAAATTGTGAAACTTATTTCAAATATACAAATTTCGTCTGCTACGGTAATACACGTCTGCTTGCAATGATGTGGAAACTGTTAGCTATAATTAGTTCTGTTTTAATTTCTGTTTCTTCTAAGGAATATTTTGTTGAAGAATTCAGTGATGGTAAGCGAAATAAATAAAATAAATTAAAAATTTAATACTATAAAAAGGTTTTATATAAACTTTTTAAAATTAAGTATTTTCTTTTGCAATTTTTTTGTGACGGAATTCAAAGTTTCTTGATTTTAAATAACCTTTAGTATTTCCTAAAGTGATTTGTTTTATTAACTATCGAAATTTGTAGATAAAAGAATTTTTGTTTTGTAACTATTAAGTTAATACGTATGTTCAGGTGCTCCTGCGATTTCAATTAATGAAAGAATTAAAAATGGATTTTTTTCTTTTTGATTTCTAATGGTTAAATGAGATGCAGAATTTAAATCTTCGGAGAAATGTTGATTCTTAGTTTCTCAGTTTTGCTGTTATTTGCTTGGGATGTATTTATGATTAATATAAAAATCCTTCACAAAAATCAAGTTTTCTTAATATTTTAATTTTAGAATTCAGTTCTTTCACTTTTTAAAAATCAGAATATATAACTAGAGCAGTTATAGAATCATTATGAAATGCTGCTTCATAAATTTATCGCATTAAATACTTTATGTGTATATTTGTAGATTCCTGGGAGAAAAATTGGATACCTTCTGCACACTCTGGTAAGGAATGGGGAAAATTTGTATTAACAACAGGAAAATTCTATGGTGATCCAGAAATAAGCAAAGGTAATATATTAATACAACCTGTTTTTTGGTGATTTATTGTTATTAAAAATTTTCAGCCTGAAATCGATATGTGATGTACAATTTGAAGAGATCTTGATAAATGTTTTGCATTCAGTTCTGATCTTAAAAATTTCCTGTTAAAAAGCTGTAGTTTTGATATTAAAAATTACTTTTGCATTATAATATTCTGTTCAAGTGTATTGTAATTGTTAAACTAAGCTGTTATATAGTATTTTAATTGAATAAATTTTTTAGAATATCAAATCTTGTTTTGTTTTAAATATTCTATTCACAGAATTTTTTAGAGACTGTATATGAACTTAAGAATTCAGATGCCATTATTTTTAATTTGGAATAAGGTAAATGCTTTTTAAATTTAGCTTACATATAGAAACAAAAGTGAAAATTTAGAAAAATAAAAAATAATTTAATTGGAACTTTAACTGTGAAACTTATAAATATTAAAGAATGAGTGCTATTGAAATTATGGTTTTAAATTAGAAAAATAAAAATTTGATATCATAAGCTATCTTTCACAATTAATTATGAATTATGAGAACTTTAATGATTACAAATTATAAGAATTTAAGTGTAACTGAATTGTTATAAAGATATAGAATTTGGATTTTAATCATTATTTAACGAAAATATTTAAAACTTGTTATTTTTTTAATTTAGCAATTTATTATTTTGGTTATAATTTTTTACATTGTTTAACTGAATCATATATTATAAATAGGTGTAATGTAAAATTAATAATAAATTTATAGGTTTTTTTAAAAACAATGACCTATGATAAGGTTATCAAGATTGTAGGTATTAGAGAATTAATTCCTAGATTGTAGGCATTGATTCTCCATGTAAGAAATGCTAATTTAAAATAAAATCTGCTAAAAGACCTCATTCTTGAAAAATATGATTAACCTTTTTACTACTATGAATGTTCACGAACAAGGAGTATATGAAATGTATATTAGTAATTTGTCTAAAATGTAATAATTCTAGTACAATAGCATATAGATTTTGTGTGATTTTATAATCTTGGCAATATCTAATGATCCATTTACCTCATGATTAAATTTGATTAGCTTTCCTACTGAGAATGCATCTTATTTGACTTGTTTTTATTTTAGTTTAAGTAATCAAAAGCGTAACAAATTACATTTATGACTTTTAATATCTTAAAATCTATGAATATTTATCTAGAAAAAATACTAAACTTTTTAAAAATTACTGCTATTATTACTTGCTTCTAATTAACTTTACTCCATGCTCTGCTGAGTTGGCAGTTGAATATGCATTTGGTTCAACAGTTAGTGGATTCAGTTACTACTTGGGACTGAGATGCTTGTAAAAGTTTGGAATCATCTTTTAACTTAAGTTTTGGTTTAATTAGCACTTATGTGCATAATGTGATAGAAGACTTAACAAATTGAACCTAGTCAATAAATTTAGCTAAATAACTAGTACTGTGATCTTCAATTCAACAGTTTATATGTTTAGCAACTGTTTGGGATATGACGAATTAATTATTCTGCACCTTATCAGCTTGAAGATTTCAATCTTCAGGTGTGGATGTTTATAGTTCCTCTGCAGATGTTTGCTACTTTAAACTGAGCTGTCTTGTATGTCTTCACCTTGTATGTGAAGAATGAGTACAGGAATATACACTCAATTGATTTAATAAGAAAATCAAACTGGATTAAGGTATGAAAAATTAAAAGGACAAAAAATATCATGTATTTATAAGTTGATTTATTTTTAGAAAGATTAAATAATTTAATGTAAGAAAATTCTCTTTAAATAAACCAATATTTTATGTAAACTTCCGAGGTGTATAGTAGTTGTAGTTTTGATAGTTTATACTTAATAGGTTCATTGTTAAGTGTTTTAAAAACTGATTTGAAAGTCATAATTTGTAAATATTGCCTGTTATCTCTAAATAGGATGTTTTTTATAGGTATATCAATATTTAATTGAAGTATTAAAAACACTCGTGTATACATTATTGAAACAGGAATAAATTGTAATTTAGCTACTTCATCTTGTTTTAAATTTTCTCGATATTATAATCTTCATGAAAGCTATTATAAATTTAAATTAATTTACGATTTAAAAATATTTTAAATTTTATTTGTGTAAATATTAATGTACTCCTATCTAATAGGTATTCAGACTTCTCAAGATGCAAGGTTTTATGGGTTGTCTACAAAATTTGAGCCTTTCAGTAATAAAGATAAAAGTTTAGTTATACAATTTACTGTAAAACATGAACAAAATATTGATTGTGGAGGTGGTTATATCAAAGTATTTGATTGCAGTCTAGATCCAACAGATCTACATGGTGAAACTCCTTATCTTATAATGTTTGGTAAGTTAACTAGTACTTTTATGTTTTGTGTACAAGAAAGTTTTAAAAACTGGATAGTGTAACTTATTTTGATTGTTTCAAAATTGATTTCGATCTGATTTTTCTAGCACTGAGTTCCAAAAGATTTATACTGAAGATTTCATTACTATTTGTTAAAAGAGCATTTAAAAACATACTAAATCTTAATTTTATAACCTTAATGTTGAAAGATGTCACTTTTCTAGAAAACTCTAGATATTTGTCATTCTTTGAGGAAAAGAAATTTGCCTGCAGATATTTAATAAAAATTTTTATATGCAAGAAGCTTGTGAATAGGAGCTTGTATTTTTATAGTAATTGTTCTTCAGGTTATAATTAGATAATAAAAGCAATAGCCTTCTATATAATCCTTTTAAAGTTAAAATACCTTATATTAATATATGAATAAGAAACTATAAAGTTTACCAGAGCAGTCATTGGGCAGTAATGATGTGAAAAACTTATTATTTTGAATATTCATAAGTTCTTATTTATTGGTTATTTGTATATATTATACTTTAGTCACAAAAAATTATACATTACTTCCTAAAGTTTGAAAATTTTCATACTATAAGTATTGAACAATAAAATGTGAAAAATATATACTTGGTATAAAATACATTAAGAAAGTATCTAAATTTATTCATGAAAAAGTGAAAATA
This sequence comes from Latrodectus hesperus, assembly GCA_037975125.1. Taxonomy (NCBI): domain Eukaryota; kingdom Metazoa; phylum Arthropoda; class Arachnida; order Araneae; family Theridiidae; genus Latrodectus; species Latrodectus hesperus. The sequence continues at coordinate 20,875,720 of CM075859.1, forward strand.
ATTGCCATTCTGATGCCTTGAGCTAGTAGATTGGCAATATGGGATGCACTTTTCCAACTGAACCATAGTTTGACGTGGAGTCACTTCCTTAGTACATACATGCCATGGGTACCTGTTTATAGGATAGGCAACATTCACAATCTATTCATAGAAGAAAAGGACAGACATGCCCGAACTGGGATTAGAACCCAGGACTTTCTTATCTGTAGTTGGGCACACTGACCACTAGACAGAGTAGGCGTCTTGCATTCTGTATAATTTGCCGTATAAAAATATTTCAAAATTAAAACAACACAAATAGTGTACAGGTACTAATCATTTGCAAATAAAGTTCATTGTTGGACCATATATTCTATTAACTGTAAAGTAAAATGAATTTCTTTCTGTAAAGCAATATCCATGACTAGAAGAGTAGATAGAAATGAAATGTAATATGTGTGTGTGTGATAACCATGCAAGTATCTTTAATGTGATTCAAATTATGCAAATGAACTATATTTAAATAATTGCATCCTTTTCTAGATAATTGCTGATAAAGTTTTGTATGGGGACATCCATTGGAAAAGAGCTTTAATCTTAAGTGTCAATATTTGCAATATTTATGAATCCACTATTGTTGACCTCAGTCAAAGTAATCCTTATGTGTGTGGAGTGAAAACAAAATATATCTAAACATTTATTCTTTATTTTTCACTTGATGATATTACATGTCAATGAAACAAATCTGTTCTCTTGCTTCTGTACTCTTCAATACATAACAGTGCTTTCAAACAGCTTGGTGATATAGATTGATAAAAAGCATTAAAATGTACATGCTTAACTGATTGTCGTGTGATAAAACTGGTGATGTTTAAACCAAGTAGACTTGTAAATGTTTTGCTTCCAGTAGTACTTCACAAATGACATTAAAATATTTAAATGTTGATTATTGATTAATTCTATAATTCTTAATCTTTAATTTACTTTGTAAATCTTAGATTTATTAAAAAGTGCAATGGAAAATTAGAATGTGATTATTTAGAAAACTGGTAGATAACTAATTTTAAAAAATGAAATCATTGTTATTGGGCAAATTTAGATATTCAGTTTATAAAGAATTTCATTTTAAAGAGTAAATATTTTTATAGGACCTGACATTTGCGGACCAGCTACAAAAAAAGTTCATGTGATCTTTAATTATAAAGGGAAGAACTTGTTGATAAATAAAGAAATTAGATGTAAAGTAAGTTTCTATATTTATGAAATATTTAAAATTTTATTTATAATGTGTTCTATATTTCTAATTTTTATTTTAGGATGATGTCTACACTCACTTATATACTTTAATAATCAACCCAGATAATACTTATGTTGTGAAGATTGATAATGAGAAAGTTGAAAGTGGGGAACTTGAAAAAGATTGGGACTTCCTTCCTCCTAAAAAAATTAAAGATCCAGCAGCTAAGAAACCAGAAGATTGGGATGATAATCCTAAAATAGAAGATAAAGATGATAATAAACCAGAGGTAAAACATTGAGTGTTTGCTGAAAAACATTTAAGAAATGTCCTAATGTAACTTTCATATTTCAGCTACTAATTAGCATTTATTAACTAAAAGAAAAAATTTTAGGATTGGGATCAACCAGAATATATTCCAGACCCTGATGCAGTAAAACCTGAAGATTGGGATGATGAAATGGATGGTGAATGGGAACCTCCTCAAATCAATAATCCTGCATACAAGGGTGAATGGAAACCTAGGCTTTTGGACAATCCAAACTATAAAGGACCTTGGATACACCCTGAAATAGATAATCCTGATTATGTTGCCAACTCAAATCTTTACAAATATGATGAAATTTGTGCTGTTGGATTTGACCTATGGCAGGTATTGTATAAAAAATCTTTTAAAATAATTAACCTTAAACAATATCTAATTACAAAGAATTAAAGGGACAGCTTTTTCTGTGAAAGTCCATAATAGATTAAAGTTTGTGAAATATATTTTTATTGCACATAAAATTTAGAGCTCTGTTCTAATCTTTCTGTACTTAATCTTATTTAGAAACAATTTGTGGAATATTAATCGAAATTATTTAGCCTGTTTACACATAAACAACATAATTGTTGTAAATATAAAATATTCAAACACTGATCTATCAATATTATAAACTTTAGTAGTGTTTGTAAGATCTTAAGGTATTAAAATTATCAGTGAGATTTTTGACATTTAAATTTGTTAACTTGCAATTTTGAAATGGAAGAATTTTTTTAGGAAAAATGTTTTTAAAAAAATTTGCTTGTGAGAAGCTAAATTTAAGTTTTTGATTTTTTAAAATCTTTGGAAACATGTTGAATATATTAAAATAGAATTTCATGGCTTTGAATGCCTTCAAAAGCACAAATCTTAGTCTCTGCTTTGTCTATATATCAACAAATTATGCTAAATCTATTTTTGTACTAATCAATATATTTAAATACAATTTCACTTATTTTTGCAGTAATTATAATGTTGCATTACTTTAAAAAATTTTAAGCTGATAATAAACTTATAATTTTCCTGAATTTGGTTATTTTTATAAAAGTTTACATGAATTTTTTACTGATCATGTGTTACAGCAATGTATAAAAATTTGAATACAAGTGCTAAATCTAAATTTCAGTATAACAATTCTGTTGAGCTTTGTTAAAGAATTGAGTAAAATTATAGAATTACATTTAGTATGCGAGATCTCTTTAGTTGTATTGTCAGGTCAAAATTCTTTGTTCCCTGTATGTGCAGTAAGTATGCGTTTAAGTTTGAAGTTTACAATATTTGTAATTGTAAAAAATCCTGAGTCTATGTCCTGGTATATTTAGAATCAATTTGTAACATAATAGATTATCAAATATGAAAGCTGTTTTGTTCTTTTTAGACCTTTAATTCATTTTAAATGACACCTTAAGATCTGACAAGTTGCTGTCTTGTGTGATATGGCCTTTTCATTGCAATAGTTAAATGTATCTAAATTTTTTGTTGGACAAGTTAATTACAAACTTTACCAACTAGATTGTTTTGTCTAAATTTTATCAATAAATCATTCTTTATTTTTAATCTGTTAGTGATTTCAAGTGTTTATATTTAAATCTATTAAATTACTCGGAAAAACTTTAGTATGTAAATTTTAAGTACCTAAATTTTTCATAATTTTATAGGTAAAATCTGGGACAATCTTTGACAATGTTTTGATCACAGATGATGAGGCTGAAGCAGAAAAAAGGGGTAAAGATACCTGGGGTGCCATTAAAGTTAGTATTAATTTAAATTAATTGAACTGCTATCTTATGTCAACCTGTAGGTATTCATGATTATTTTTTCTTTAACTAGGAAGCAGAGAAAAAAATGAAAGAAAAACAAGATGAAGAAGAACGTAAAGCTGCTGAAACAAAACCTGAGGATGAAGATGAGGAAGATGAATTGGAGGAAACTGATGCTTCTGCAACAGATGATTCAGAAGTAAGTCTTTGGGTTTATTTTAAGATAAATAAGTCTTAGTTCTAAATGGATGTAAAATCTTGTGTTCTGTAATAATCATTTTCATTTTAACTACTTTAAAGGCAATTAGATCTTTAGCTTATTTTTTGTATTGACAGTGAAAGAGTAACTTAAATTTTATAAATTCGATATTTATAAAAAACCACATTAAACTATTAGCTCTTACGTAAATCATTAACAATCTTCAGAAAATATAAATTTAAGTCTTCCAAATTTTGCTGATTATACTATAAATATTTAGATTGCTCTGTTTTACAAAATTTACTCTTTAATATTTTCAGAGTGATACCCATGATGAACTTTAGCTGTGTGTACAGTTTTGTAAGAATTGACATTGAATTAGCTCATACTCATAATTTTCATAGAAGCCATCAATCATGTTGAACTTTTACCTACCTTTAGAAACTGCTGGGCTGAAGAATTTGCAGTTACTGTTTATAAACATGTTATATATAGATTCTATTATTGTATTTAAAGTCTATATTTTGTATTGTTTCACAGATTTTGTGTACTTTACTGTATGTATTCTATTGATCAGTTATGTTTATATACAGGAATATTTACAACTGCAGTATTGTATTCCTAACACCTTAAATACTCTAAATTTACTGAACAAATTATTTTGACAAATCTTTAGTACTTTCAGTAAACTTGAACTGTACTTTTGCACAATAGATATAATCTATTTAGTGTGAGAGTTAATGCCAAGATATGTTCAGAACTTTTGTTATTTGTACTGTTTAAATTATTTATGGACGACTTTTTGTATATTTGGAAATTAAAGTATTTATAGATATGCTTGTGTTTTGAATTTTAAATTTTTAGACTGTTCAATTAAAAATATAGTATTTTAAAAACTCAAATTTTGATAATCAGAAAGTTTTTACTTCAGATGAAGAGCTGTGAATTCTCCCACAATCCATTTTAAAGTGAACATCATTGAACTGTTGACACAAGCATTATGTTTTCCAAGTAATTTTATCGGCTAAATCAGATTTCTTGATGTGGCTCTACAATCCAGTATGCAGCGGCTAACTTGTCTCACTTCCTTGCGGTTAGTGATAGTTAGCAGTTGAGGTCCAACATGATATTTTGAGTGACATCTTCAACCTATTGACTCTAATCTTGATCACACGATCTTAACTAACAGAAACTCCAATACGATAAACTGGATTATTGGAAGAGTACAGTTTATAACCCCTTTCGAAGTATTGTAATAAGAAATAATCATACGAGACTTCCGGTTAGCTATAAAATCTTCAATAGTATTATGGCTTTGCTAGTAATTCCAGGTAACCGTAATGCAGAAATGTGAAAAAATAACCTCTACCAGTTTGTGCATTCGTTACTTATATAATATTAATTGTGCAGTAAATCTCCTCACTAAGTGTTTGTGGCAGATTGTAATATATATTAGTCTATTTATACAAAATATTAAAACACACATTTTAACGTAAAACAAATTTGGGAGAAAAAGAAATATTTAAAATAGCAAGGCATTACTCAAATTTGCAGATGGACAACACTTTATACACACTTTCATTTAAAACTAAGTATCAATATTTGTAATACGTTTAAAACCACTAAATGAAAAAGAAGCTGCATTTTTACTTTTAAGGAAATTTTTATAAGATAACCTCAATGTTATTTCAATTACATAAAAACAATTTAATGCATGTGTAGTTATTAGAATCAAATATAGAATAAATTTTTCCAATGTCTTCAGTTTAAACATCAGGCGTGGTTGGTAAATTTTACTAAAATATAAGTAAGGAAATCAAATTTAAGATTTAAGGCACATTTGTCTTAATTGGTTGCACGATATAACTCAAAGTCAAAATAATTCACGATTTCATTCTTATTATAAAATGTAAGTCTAAAAGCAATTTATCAAAATGGATTAACATATAAAATTGGTTACTTTAGTTTTCTCTTTTGAAAGTGAATCATTTGAGTAAGAAATTTTCAGAGCAACTTTACAATTCAATGATCAACAATCAGCGATTCCACTTTATTTTTAAAATGTAATATCAGATAAATTAACATTGATATACTTAACAAATTTCTGCCAGCATTTCAAAATTAAGTTTTGTGAAATTGGAAATGAATACTTTCCATCGAAATCCATTATTAAATAAGGAAATGGAATTATTTAAATGTTATATTAACATTTGTGTGTGTATAATATATACTTTATATTATAAGGTATTTGGTTTGGCTTGTTAGTCACTCAATGGTCATTTTTTGTACATGAGGGCTAGACCAGTACCTACTGCTTAAAGTGAATTTGGAACCATTACAAACTTCCAATCGCAAAATCGAAAAATTCGAAACAAATGCTGAACTGAAGGCAACAGGGCTAATTCGGCTACCACCTCGGCAGGCTAATAATTTGTATAAATTTTTTTTAAATAGAACTGTTTTTCTTCCTTCTAATTAACATTTTGTAACTAGCTATTTGTGTTTCATGTAGAAAATATTGTCTTATTAATCAGTTTTTAAAATTAAAATAAAAACTTAGAGAGATAAATTTTGAAAATTTAATAACACATGCACCACCATTTACATACAGTGAGTAAAAAGTATTCGTACAGTAAGACAATTGATTTAAAAGAGATCCGTTCATAAAAATTATTAACATAAATTCCATTTTAATTAATTAGAAATATATAATAGAACATATTTTTACTAGTTTCATGTGAAATTTGCACAAAAATAATTTTATACATGAATAAATATTTACAAAACTGTAACAATCCAACATCTTGTGGTGTAAAAAGTATTCGTACACTAAAAGAAATGCAAATTTTTTTTAGTTATGTTTTGTGATTGGTTTAGCCATTAAGATGTAGTTAATTGACGGCATCTTGTTAGTTACTTAAGGTTCTTCAGTGGAAATTTTAATGTAGTGAGAAACTAGAATTCTGTAATGGGTCGTAAAAGTAAAGAGACAAGTGTTTCCGAAAGAGAACTGATTTTAAAACTCTGTAAAAACGGTAAATCGTACAACAAGATTTCTGATCTGGTTGGTAGACCCCGTTCAACTGTGCAGTCAATCATAAAAAAGTTTGCTGCCACTCTAACGGTTCAAAACAGTTCTCGTACTGAGCGACCATGTCTATTGACATCATTTCACAGATGGTTTCTGGTACATTTATTAAAGAAGGATCCTAAAATAAGTGATCCTACATTAACATCAAAACTAACGAATATGGGAACAGCAGTCTCCGTAAGTACTGTTCGAAATGCATGCAGAAATGAAGGTTTCCATGGCCGTGTTGCGAGACGAAAATTCTTTGTTAGTGAGAAGAATCGGAAGCTGCAATTGTCTTTCGCCAAGCAATACGTTATGAAAGTCCAGATTTCTGGAAAAAGATTATCTTTACAGACGAAAGTAAACACAACATATTTGGATCGAACGGAAGACGAATGGTATGGAGAAAGCGCAATACAGAGATGCATCCTATGAATTTAGTGCCAACAATGAAACATAAGAGTGGAAGTCTACTTGTTTGGGGTGTATGAGTGCTTCTGGGGTGGACAAATTAGTCTTTATTAAAGGCATTATGAATTATCAACTTTATATTGACATTTTAAACAATAATTTAGGACCTAGTGCAACAAAAATGGGCTTGAATGGTGATTACGTTTTCATGCATGATAACGACCCCAAGCACACAGCCCTAAACACAAGACTATGGATACTATATAATACCCCAAAGTTCATGAAACTTCCTCCTCAATCACCGGACCTCAACCCCATCGAGAATTTATGGGACGTTCTTGATAAAAATATTAGATCCAGACATATTTCTAATAAAAATGATTTGGAATCGGCTCATAATCAAGAATGAGATGCCATACCTAGCTCATTAACAGCAAGATTGGCGGAATCGATGCCAAAGAACAAACACGGCAGTTATTCGAGCTTTATCCTACAAGGTATTAGCTGTAATATTATGATTGAGTTGACCAATACATGCCTGATGTATGAATACTTTTTACACCACAAGATGTTGGATTGTTTCAGTTTTGTAAATATTTATTCATGTATAAAATTATTTTTGTGTAAATTTCACATGAAACTAGTGAAAATATGTTCTATTATATATTTCTAATTAATTAAAATGGAATTTATGTTAATAATTTTTATGAACTGATCTCTTTTAAATCAATTGTCGTACTGTACGAATACTTTTTACACTCACTGTATATCAAAAATGCAGTAGTTGAAGAGATATTTTATATGAAAGGGCATAGAAAGATAAGAAATTTAACTTAATTTTTTAAGCAGAAATTTTATTTAAAACAAGACAAACTTATGATTTAAAATAAGTTGTTGAATCGTTCAAGCAAACAAGTAATTTGTTTTAAGATAGAACTCGAAAAGTATTCTAAGCGTTTTTTTGGGTATAAATTTATTTACAGCTTCAATGAACAGAAACTGCGAAGAGTAGAAGTTCCAACTAGTTATATTTTTTAAAATTTGCAGAGCAACTAAAATACAAATACCCATTTCCACTTATTGTATTATTTGTCAATCAACTTATACATTTATTATGATTTTCGCTGGCTACTTTCAATGAAGTGAATCTAGTTGCATTTTTTTTGTACATGTTATCCTTTTATTTTAAAATTTGCTCTTTTTCATTTAAATCTAATGAAACCTATTACTTTAAAATACTTAAAGTGAAACTAATATTATATATATACACCAAGTTTATTCTAGAAATATTTTTTAGCCATGCATAACAACTAAACGATAAATTAAAAATCCCCATTGTTTACTTTGCAATTGAGTTTTGTGAAAATCACAGCCTATGATGAAAACTGCTAGATATTTCATAAACAGAAAGTGATATTCTACTAAAAATAATCAATTTGGAAATATTTCTAAAAATTTGAGTAAATTATAATAAATTATAACATTAACTCTATTTATAAAGATTCAGTGCACTCATTTTTAAAATATAGCATAATTATGATATTTGTTGTTTAAAAGTGAAAAACACATTTTGCATCACTTGCATGCAATTACAATGTATACGTATCTTTCTCAATGTATTACAATGTATACGAAGAATTTAAGGAACGAGTGCCCTTTGGGACCGTGAAAACTAGTCACTAGTGTAAATATTCCATGTAAACGGTACTTTCTTATTGAGGACACACAGTATAAGCAAGCATTATTTTCGTTTTAATTGCACACATCGAAATAAAAGTGATCTAAATTACTTACTATTTTTAAAAAAGTTATTTTTATTGATAGTTAATTGCTTATTTTGTATTTTTGCTACTTATTAATATGTATTTCAATAAAGAAATTTTAGGCGGGTTATTCACCTTATTGACTGAGATAAACACTTGAACATTATGAAGTAAATTAAATATCATGTATTTATAATCATGAGAGAAAAAGTGTCGGTTTTTCTTTTCTTTATTGATATTCAGTGGCAAAGTTTCCTACCCATGTTATTTCCTGTGATTTTATCCATGCATGCAAGTCTGCTATTTGGTTATAATTTTTCTTTGATTGACTGAGATAAACACTTGAACATTATGAAGTAAATTAAGTATCATATATTTATAATCATGAGAGAAAAAGTGTCGGTTTTTCTTTTCTTTATTGATATTCAGTGGCAAAGTTTCCTACCCATGTTATTTCCTGTGATTTTATCCATGCATGCAAGTCTGCTATTTGGTTATAATTTTTCTTTTTATAAGAAAGAATTATGCTTCTGTATATAAATTTATATCTATAGAATTATGCTTCTGTATATAAATTTATATCTATAAAGTAAAAGTACTTTTATTTTGATGTGTATTTTTAGTCCAATATTAGAAAAAAATTTTTTTACTATCAATAATTTGTAAATAAATTTCGTTAAATAAGTAAATAAAAAAATTATTTAAAGTCAACTGTAAAAAACCTAGAAACTAAATATTTTTTCATCTAAAATTGGCTTTCAATAAATCTTGATTGAAAAAATGTTTAAAAATCTATAAATTTAAAATGACAATTGAGAATATTATATACAATTGACAATTTAATCATAATATTGATTATCATGATATGACAGAATATTAAATCTTCAGTTAAATATGAATTATTTTAAATACATAGGAAATAATTTCAATTAAAAGATCTAAATTCGCGTATTTACATCAAGAGGAAATCAATCGATAAAGGTAAAAATATTTGCCGAATACATGTAGTTCTTATACTGACGGAAAACTCGATTCCCAGTTACAAAAATCTTGATCTTTTCATTAAAACTTCAAATAAAGTTACAAATACTAAGGTAAAAGACTAGATAACATTTTATTTCATTTGAAAATAAAATAATTTTGGAATATAATCTTCGAATTTTAAGTTATGATTAGATTTTTTAATAAAATTTAGAATTCAAAAATTATCAAGTGAAACAAATTGGAATTAAATTGAGACCAAATAGAAAAATACTATAATTTAAAATTAAAAACCCAGTTATTTATAAGAAATATTTGAAAAATTCAGTAAATCATTTGTTACACTACTGAATTCTTTGGAAATTTACATTTCAACTAAGCACAACGTTTTTTTATCAATATATCGGTTAATTGCACACATTCTTTTCTCATAAATTATCTATTTTACTGATCTGCATACTTAAAATTTGATAAGGAAACCTTTTCCTTATATAATTTCAACTATTACAATGTATTTCCTCACGTAATTATCTATAATGTAACTTGTACTGAAGTCTATTTCAAGACATAAATAATGTATAACATATTTGAGAAAGCACATAGGACTCTTGAACTAAAGATTTACATTTAAAATCCATTTTCTGAGCAGTTTTTTTTTTAATCAAAGTGATTGAATGGGAGTATTGTTAAAATTGAATTTTGTTAAATACATTTTACAAGCAAATCAAATATTGAATAATTTAAAATTAGCCTTTGTTTAAAAATCTATGAAAAGTTGTATAACAATAACTTAAGTAGAAGCGATTTAATTATTGTAAATCAGGATATAAAATGATATTTTAGAATAGTATTTAAAGCACTATTTCTCTGAATCCGTTCTAAAATTGAATTGCTGAAGAGAAAAATGTCTACTTAGTATTAAGTATATCAAAAACTGCAAAATAATTTTTTATAAGAAATATTTAAATTAAATTTATTTAGCAGCAAAAAATCAATAAAAATAGTTCATGCAAAATTTATTATTACGTAAATTTTCTAGTACTGTTTTGACAAATTTCCTTTTTTGCATAAAAACATCTTTAAAAAGAATTAAATATTATATTGTTAAACGAGACAAACTGCAAATAAATTTCTAATATCAAAGACAGGAATTAGTTAAATTTTTCATATTGCTCTTCGAATTTATATCCTTGAATAAGGAAGGATTGTTCAATCAAATTTTAAAATCATAAATGTATTCGAAAAATTACATGTTTAAAAATGCTTCAAACAAGTTAATTAAAGAAATCTTCAACGGTAGAGAACCATGTGCGTCTATACATCTTAGTCATATTGTCTGCTACGATAGTTTCTTATTCAAAGTTTTGTCATTTTGTACTCATCTTACAAAAGAGCTGCTTTACGAAAATTACTTTGAATGAATCCCATTATTAAGGAAAAACTTGTTTTGTGTGTAGATGTTTTCCTCAAATGTAATCTTTTAAGCGTTTATAAGGAATATCCTTCCAAATGTGTCATGTGCGTGTGTGTGGCACTTCTCCCAAATTTATAATTTTTCACTCATGGTTTCTAAGAGATAATCCTTTCAGGAAAAATGATCTTATAAAAAATGCTATTCTCCAGAGCGAAAACCTAAGTGTACAGTTTAAATATTTTTGTAAATAAACGCACAATCACAAATTTTCCATTAAAAGGACTTTTATTCCAGAGAGTCCTATGTGAATTGAGGTGTTGTTTTTGACTGAAAGCATGGTTGTATATTTCGCACTCATATGGTTTTTTTTTTTTCGTATGAATCCTAAAATGTTTCTTGAGACTCCATGTCACATTGAAAGCATGATTGCAAATTTCACACTTAAATGGTTTTTTTCTAGAAGATTTCCTCCGACGTGAATTCAGGTGTGCTCTTTGACTGAAAGCACGATTTCATATATCGAAATGATGTGGTTTCTCTTTCGTATGAGTCCTCAGATGCGACATGAGATTCGTTTTCCGACAGAAAGCTCGATTGCATATTTCACATTTAAATGGTTTTTCTTCAGAATGCAACCTCAAATGTAATTGAAGGCTTCCTCTTTAAATGTTTGATTACATATTTCGCACTGAAAGGGTTTCTCTTTCATTTGACTCCTTAAATGCATTGTGAAATATATCTTCTGAGTGAAATCTCGACTGCAAATTTCACATTTAAATATCTTTTCACCCGAGTGTGTGCTTGGCCTTTCAGACAATGCAAAAAAAATTTTTTTTCTTAAATTTCTCTCTTGAAAGTACTTTTTCCCAGATTATGCCGGCAATTGTGGAAATTTTCCTTTTGAAAATGTTTTTCTCAGCTGTGTTTCTTTTGATAAAGGATTGTTGTAAGAAATATAGCGTTGTGAAATTTAAAAAAAGATAAGAACATAATGAAGATAAAAAAAAACATAAGTGAATTGGATTTTAAATATTGTTTTCTTGACAGACACCTGTTATATGATAAGTTATATATTTTAATACTGTAGGATTTGTAAATTTGTTTTCAATACACTACTGGCCATTAAAATTGCTACACCAGGAAAGCGGCACACCACACGCGTGAAATTTGCATGACAGGTAGAACTTGCTGTGATATGCAAATGATTAGATTTCCAGCGCATTCATACAAAGCAGGCGAAAGTAGCGACACCTACAATGTGTATAAAACCAGAGTTTTGACAGCAGTTTTCTCATACTCAATTTCCGTTTCAACGTTGTTTTCGGCAAAGAAAGTTGTTGTAATGCCTCGTGTAAGAAGAAGAAATGCCTATCAGCACGTGTCTGACTTTGATCGAGGAAGGATTATAGCCTTCCGGGATGGCGGTTTATCGTACCGCAATATTGCTGCTCGCGTCAGTCGAGACCCCATGACTGTTAGTAGAATATGGAATCGATGGGTTCAGGATAATCATACGGAACGTCATGCCGGATCTCAGCGACCCCCCATCACTAACAGCAGAGAAGACAGACATCTTATCCGCATGGTCACAAGGGATCGTACAGCCACGTCACGAACCCTGAGTCGAGAAATGGAGTCATTTGCAAGGCAACAAGTTTCTGCTCGAACAGTTTGACGACGTTTGCAGCAGCATGGATTGTCTGCACGGCTACCATTGATGCTGCGTCACAGACAGGAGCGCCTTCAATGGTGTGATCAGCGACATACCTGGACGCGAGAATGGCATCACGTCATCTTTACAAATGAATCTCGGTTCTGTATACAGGACCATGATAGCCGAAACCATATTTGGAGGCATCGTGGAGAACGCGCATTGCCAGCTTGCATTGGACATCGCCATACTGGCCCATCTGCCGGAGTGATGGTATGGGGTGCCATTGGATACACGTCTCGATCACCTCTTGTTCGCATTACCGGCACTTTGAACAGCAACCGCTACATTTTCGATGTGTTAAGACCCGTGGCTCTACCCTATCTTCGAGGCCTCCCTAATGCTTTGTTTCAACAGGATAATGCACGACCGCATGTTGCCCGTACTGTTATGAACTTCCTTGATACCGAACAGGTTCGACTGTTATCCTGGCCAGCACGTTTTCCTGGTCTGTCACCAATTGAGAACGTGTGGTCAATGGTTGTCGAGCGATTGGCACGCCATCACTCACCATCCACTACTGTCGATGAACTGTGGCATAGAGTTGAAGCTGCATGGACTGAGATCCACGTACATGCCATACAATCTCTGTTTGACTCCATGCCTAGGCGTATAAATGCTGTTATTGCAGCCAGAGGTGACTGCTCTGGGTACTGATTCACACATAGACATTTGTTTTTAAATGAATTAAATCCTTGGTGTGAAACGTGTGATGAACCATGTACTGTTTTTCATATTTTAATTTCATGTCCATATTTTAAACATTATCATTTACTCTTTTCTAATTGTGATCTTTTAGCTTTATTTTATTTGCTGGGAGAACCACCCCACCGAAACTTATCTGCATATTTAAAGACAATTGGTTTCATACATTTTGTTTTAGTTTTATGTGAGTGTATATACAGCTATTTTCCATTATTTTATATGTATGTGGATTTTAGTAGTGTCATACACAAATATTTTTGTTATTTTAACATTTTAACGTTGCTTGAGTTTTGGAAAATTAGCAATATTACATAAATCTTAGTTTTGGCGCATGTGGACCTTGCACCACAAAACACAATCAATCAGTCTACGCAGAAAGAAACTTATGAAGTAAGTGAATATTTTTCTAAGTAGTTTATTTATTAATTTATTTTTATAAAACAGGGATAAATATTGTTGTAAGTTTAAGAATTTGTATTTGAATTTTGTTGAAATTCGTTAAACGAACAAGAGTCCATGAATCGCAAAAAGAATATTTAATGAAGCAAGTTACAAAGAAAGAAATTATACACATACTGAACTAATAGAACAGAACATGGTGTATTTATAGATTTTGGACGGCTTGAACACAACCACCAATCAGAAGGCAGCGCAGCAGACGATTTGTAAGAGCAGACGATTGCGGACGTCTTAGAAGACTACGGTTTTACAGACGATAATAGACTTACTTTGTGTTTCTTTGTGATTACTTGCATTATATTATTAACAACACTCGCCCTTAATCACAAAGAAACATGCACAATAAAATCATATAAATCAATAAAAATAAGTATATATTAAGAAATTAGAAACGTTCAAGCCATCCACACAATATTTACATTAACATGATATAATCTAATACAATTTTAATCCACATAATGGTAAAAGTTCCTTTAATTTAAACTTAGATAAAGATTTTGTAAACATATCAGCAATTTGTAGGTTAGATGAAATATAGTAAACTTTTATATCATGACAATTCAAGATATGTTGAATAAATTTTAATTTAATGTCTATATGTTTTAATCGACCTTTGTTGTTTTCATTTGTTACACACTTAATACAAGATTGATTATCTTCAAAAATCATGATTTCTTTAATATCAGTTAATTCCAAAATAATGTTTTTCAACCACAATGCATCTTGAATGGCTTTACTTAGGGCAATAATTTCTGCTTCTGTAGAAGATAAAGCAATACAATTTTGTTTTCGGCAAGACCAAGATATTGGACAATTATTAAACATAATTATGTTACCAGAAATGGATTTTCTGTCATTTGGGTTTGCACCCCAGTTAGCATCTGCATAGATATTTAAGCATGAATTTTTATCTACACACTTTTTATATTCCAGTTTTAAAGTTAAAGTACCTTTCAGATATCTCAAGATTCTTTTCAATGCACTCCAAGCACTATCAGTAGGGTGTTCTTGAAGTTGACTCAAACAGTTTACAGCATAAAGGATATCTGGACGAGATGTATATGCTAAATAAATTAAGGATCCTATTAGTTCTTGGTAGGGTCCATAAAAAGCACTTCCTTTCTCAAAATCAGCTGCTGTTGCTCCTACTTCCATGGGAGTAGAGACTATTTTAGCATCAAACATTTTAAATTTGTTTAATAAATTCAAAATATATGTTTCTTGATCTAGATACAGTCCATCAGGTGTAAATGTAATTTTAATTCCTAAAAATTCAGAAACTGTTCCAGATTTAGACATTTCAAATTCTTTTGATAATAATCCAATTATAATTTTGATTTCACTATCATCAGTACCCGCAATTAATAAATCGTCCACATAAAGTGCCATTAGTATTCTTTCACCTTTTGACTGACGAATAAAAATGCATTGTTCACTATTTAATGGTTTAAAGTTTAATTTGATAATGAAATTTAAAAATTTTACATACCATTGACGAGGTGACTGCTTAAGTCCGTATAAGCTTTTCTTTAACCGGCACTTCCTGCCACTATTATCATCATATCCTTCTGGTTGATCCATGTAAATAATTTCTTTTAATTCACCATTCAGAAATGCAGTTTTAACATCCAGTGAATAAACTTTTAAATTTTCTTGAAGAATAATAGTAAACACTATGCGTAATGCAGGAATACTGATAAATGGTGAAAATGTTTTATCTTAATCCACTCCTTCTCTTTGCATAAAACCACGAGCAACAAGTCGAGCCTTATATTTTCCATCTCGTTTTTCGCGTAGAACCCATTTGCATGAAATTGCACGTTTCCCATGTGGTAATTCTTCAAGACACCAAACTTCGTTATTTTCCATGGACTGCATTTCTTCATCCATTGCTTTCTTCCAAAGATTCTGTTCTTCCTCTGGCAGTGCAGATAAATCTTTAAACGACAACGAATCTTCAAAAATTACCATTGCTTCATAAACTTCTGGTTCAGGATATTTAAGTGGTGGTTTCTTTTGCCTTTGTGGTCTTTCCAAAATTTCTTCTGTAGTAATTGTTTCAGTAATATTTTCTTCACCACCAATTTCTTCAACATCATCTTCATTTTCCGAAATAATGGAATCCAAATTCAGAATATTTTTATCTTCTAAATCCATTTTTATTTCTTCGTTAAATACAACGTTTCTTGATGTCACTATTCTCTTTGAATCTGGATCCATTAAACGATATCCCATAGTCGAATATCCCACAAATATCATTCTGTTTGAATTCTTATCTAACTTCTTCCTTTGAGAAAGAGGAACCAACACGTATGCATCGCATCCAAATACTCGAATGTTTTGAAGATCGGAATCTTTACCATATTTCAATTTGTAAGGAGTACAGTTTTCTATGGATCTACTAGGAATTCTATTTCTTAGGTATGCAGCAGTTAAAATTGCAAATCCCCAAAATTTCTTGCTAAGTTTTGCTTCAAATATTAAAGCTCGCCCTTTTTCTAACAATGTACGATTGGCACGCTCAGCAACTCCATTTAAAGGTGCTGTGTACGGAGGAACTGGATCTATTGTAACACCAAATTTAGTAGCACATTTGATGAGTTCACCACAAACATATTCTTTTGCATTGTCGCACCTAATTTTCCGTACTGAAGGATTTGTTTTTAAAAAGCATCTTAACTCATTCACAACATCACTTTTTCTTTTCAGCAAACGAACTTCCATAAAACGTGAATAATCATCAATTAATGTCATAAAATAACGCTCACCTGTAGCCATAGGCGGATCAATAGGGCCACAAACATCTGTGTGAATCAATGTCATAGTTTCGGATGCCCTTCGTCTGGGACCTTTTCCTATAGGAGAAGCACTTTGTTTGGAAAAAGTACGCACTTCACAAAATTTATCAAAGGTGGGCAATCCAAGTTCTTTTAAGGCTTTATTAGAGGAATGTCCAAGTCTTCTGTGCCATAAATCCAAGTCCTTTTCTTTCGCAGTAAGAGAAATTTCACAATTTGGAACAAAATCACAAATATATTGTCCACTATCATCACGATAACCCAAACAAATGTTTTCTTTCTCATTTTCGATGAACACTTTTTTATTTCTAAAGATAACACTATATCCACCTAATTCAATATTCTTTACAGAAATTAATTCTCCATTGAGTTCAGGAACAAAAAGGACATTTTCTAAAGTTATATCAATTCCATTAGATGTTTTGCCTTTTACACTTCCAATACCTTTCACTTCCAGTGCAGTGGAGCGGGATGCACATCGAATAGTTTCTGATGACGGTTTGATGAATGAAAACCAGTCTTTCTGAGAGCACATATGGGATGTTGCCCCGGAATCAATAATGAACTTTTTCGGACTTCCGAAAGTCAAATTGCCAGCAGCAAACGATAGAGCAGAAGAATATTTTTCATCAGTCTTAGATTCAGATTTGAATTTACATTCCTTTTTAAAATGACCAACACGACCACAATTATAGCACGTTTTCTTTTTACAGAACTTAGCAGTATGTCCTTTCTTTTTACAATGAAAACATGTGAGTTCTTTCTCGTAGAAAAAGCCGCAGTATCCACAGTTTGTTTCATAAAACGAATACTTGTTTTATTTCTCGAATCATTCAAAAGAGCTTCAGAGTCTATCAAACGCTGAGTTACAAAATCTAACGATAAATTCTCACTCGGTTGATTCTCTAATGCAACCTTAACATTTTCGAATTCTGGAGGGAGAGACATCAAAATATAGACGACAGTATCAATATCACTAACCTCCGCTCCAGACATTCGTAAATCGGCGACAAGTTTTGAAACTTCCTCTATGTGCTGGCGCATTGGAACATCTCTGTTTTTCTTAAGTGTAGCAAGACGTTTTCTAGTTAGTATTTGGTTTACCGCTCCTTTGCTTTCATAAACAGCATGAAGTTTCTCCCATAATTCTTTCGCCGTATTTTCACCACTCATTGATACGAGCACTTGATCACTTAAGAGTGACATGAGTAATGCGTAGGCTTTCTTTCCTTTAACGACTTCTGCTTCCTTATTCACATCGGGCTCCTTAACTAAGTATGTTTCCAGTTCTTTCGCAGACAAAACAGCTTCCACTCGTCGCCGCCAAACAGGAAAGTTCTTTCCATCAAATGGATTTACTCCATACAAACCATGCAGCGAAGCCATTGCTTATTGATAAATTTATTCTATCAAGCAATAAATTAAAACTAGAAACTGCTTTCAATTTATGACAGTGAAAACCACGCTCTGCTGTTGAAATTCGTTAAACGAACAAGAGTCCATGAATCGCAAAAAGAATATTTAATGAAGCAAGTTACAAAGAAAGAAATTATACACATACTGAACTAATAGAACAGAACATGGTGTATTTATAGATTTTGGACGGCTTGAACACAACCACCAATCAGAAGGCAGCGCAGCAGACGATTTGTAAGAGCAGATGATTGCGGACGTCTTAGAAGACTACGGTTTTACATACGATAATAGACTTACTTTGTGTTTCTTTGCGATTACTTGCATTATATTATTAACAACAAATTTATACTATGAAAATATTTGATTCAAAGTTTCAAGATAACTAAAATTTTTTTAAATATCTTTTTTATAGAATTTGAAATGAAATTCTACATAGTAGTGTATAACAGAATATAATATTATATAAAATTAATTTGTTTTAGAGTTCTGTTAGACTGTCTAACGCCTTTATACAATCTATCATTCAATTTTATACTTTTATGTTAGAGCTCAACTGAATTGGTTCAAACATTATTTCAATAACTTGAACCAACATATATTTGAAAACAACATGATGTGGTTTATTCTAGTCATAAAACAACGATTTCCTGATTTTGTATAATATTTCTGTAAAAGTGAATAATTATACTATATAAATTATTACTATTTTAATATTTTTGAAAAGATTTATCAGATGCATTTTAGGAAAATTTACGTTCAATTCAAGATAACTAAATATTTAACTTTATTTTCATTTATTTCACTTAAAGTAGTTATCATACTTAATTAAGTCTGATAATTCCTGTTTAGTTTCTATTCTCACTATCCTCAGGGGGCTTACTTTCTTTAAGTAAATACGGCGGGTGTCACAATCCCGAGGTTCCCCAGTGATCTGTCCTTTCTTTTGTTCTCCTTTTCTGCTTTCTTCCTCTTCTCCTCATCAGTTGCCTATTATGAGACTGAGAGTTCCCCTTCAGTAGCTATCTGCTTCCATTAGCTTCACTTGGGGACTAAATCACCCACGTGCTTGCCGTGAATGGAGACCCGTGTCCCTGGAAAGGTGAGTCCTGGTGATTGAGGCCCCCAGAGATCAACACATTACTTTGGCCTCTGTCTCAGCACATTAATCGGTTTTACAGATCAATCGGTTATCGTTTTACAGTCGGTCAAGACCCCATGACTGTTAGCAGAATATGGAATCGATGGGTTCAGGACAATCATACGGAACTTCATGCTGGATCTCAGCGACC
This sequence comes from Latrodectus hesperus, assembly GCA_037975125.1. Taxonomy (NCBI): domain Eukaryota; kingdom Metazoa; phylum Arthropoda; class Arachnida; order Araneae; family Theridiidae; genus Latrodectus; species Latrodectus hesperus. The sequence goes on from CM075859.1 coordinate 20,895,216, forward strand.
CCCCATCACTAACAGCAGAGAAGACAGACATCTTATCCGCATGGTCACAAGGGATCGTACAGCCACGTCACGAACCCTGAGTCGAGAAATGGAGTCATTTGCAAGGCAACACGTTTCTGCTCGAACAGTTCGATGACGTTTAAAGCAGCATGGATTGTCTGCACGGCGACCATGGCTTCGGCTACCATTGACGCTGCGTCACAGACAGGAGCGCCTTCAATGGTGTGATCAGCGACGAACCTGGACGCGAGAATGGCATCACGTCATATTTACAGATGAATCTCGGTTCTGTATACAGGACCATGATGGCCGCATCCGTGTTTGGAGGCATCGTGGAGAACGCGCATTTCCAGCTTGCATAAGACATCGCCATACTGGCCCATCTGCTGGAGTGATGGTATGGGGTGCCATTGGATACACGTCTCGATCACCTCTTGTTAACATTACCGGCAATTTGAACAACAACCGTTACATTTCCGATGTGTTAAGGCCTGTGGCTCTGCCCTATCTTCGAGGCCTCCCTAATGCTTTGTTTCAACAGGATAATGCACGACCGCATGTTGCCCGTACTGTTATGAACTTCCTTGATACAGAACAAGTTCGACTGTTACCCTGGCCTGCACGTTCTCCTGATCTGTCACCAATTGAGAACGTGTGGTCAATGGTTGTCGAGCGATTGGCACGCCATCACTCACCATCCACTACTGTCGATGAACTGTGGCATAGTGTTGAAGCTGCATGGACTGAGATCTCCGTACATGTCAAACAATCTCTGTTTGACTCCATGTCTAGGCGGATAAATGCTGTTATTGCAGCCAGAGGTGACTGCTCTGGGTACTGATTTCTCAAGATCTATATATCCTAATTTCCTGTAAATCTAATCACTTGTTCTTTCCACTATAATGCATGTGTCCAATAAATATCGTTCTGTTATTTGCATTCCTTCTTGGTGTAGCAATTTTAATGGCCAGTAGTGTATTTACTATTCTGAAAAAAAATCCAAACTATGGAAGGGTGGCGCCATCTAATGTTGTCTTGTTACACTAATTCTTATAATTTAACGAAAAATTTGTATTATATTATCATTGTTTTTCTTTGAAATGAGAAAGATTTTGGGAAGCGTTTCAGATTATATACTTAATTTAAAATTAAATATTGTGATTTGGATTTAATAGTAGAATATTTTAAAATTTATAGCTACTGTTTTTCATATAAATGTTGCTCTCTAGTATACATCCAGTTTGTAACTAAAAATCTAAATTATAAATAAAATAATATATGAAAAAACTTCTTATGCATGAAATCAATTTTAAAAGAGGAAAAATTATTTTTTAAAGTTGAGATTAATTTTTATGAAAGTAAAGAAAATTTGTAAAAAAGTTGATTTTATATTAAATCATTATTTTGTTCTTGTTTACCTTTAGTTTTTTCAAGAAAATTACTTAACTTAAGAATCATCATCAACAACTTAAAGTATAGTCATTTACAGAACCTGAATGGAAAAATACAGACGAGTTTAATAATTAAGAATAAGAGAAGAATAATGGTTCACAATCTGAATATGTGTATCATCAATTAAATTTTTTTTATCCAGCAGAAGTGATTTGAAATTATTATGGTAAAAATTATAGTGAAATAAATCTGAGACAATTTCTATAACGTACTTAGAAAAATTGTTATCAAATTTACAGGAATTATGAAACTGTTACACTTTGTACTTAATTCATTCTGATTTGTTTTTGATATCTCATCGCTATGGCACTCGAGTCGTGCAAATAACTCTCAAACTTACAAAATTCTGAAATTGCTACTGGTAGATATTTTTGTTACTTCAAAATCCAAAAAATTATATTCAAAGTGTCATGAATTATTTTCTTAAAATTCATTATAATGCATTTTACAAGCGTAGAATAAAGTGCCTATAGAACATTTAAATTATATAACAATTGCATAATTTTGTATAGTAAATTGTGAATTAATATTTAAGCGACACTATTTTACAGATAACGCCATTTTTTATGTAGAACAACAAAACTTACTCTTCTATTGACTTTTGATGTAAGCAGGTATCTTTTTAAATTGACTTCACTCAAAAATATTTGTAGTTTAATCATTGATTGGAATGATACTAAATTTAATGGAGAGACACACTGATGGCGATGGATAAAGGATTTCTCGAGAAAACAGAGCAGTAGAATATACAATGAAAGAGATAAAAATAAGGAATGATATTGTTTAATAAATAAATAATTTTTTATGACTAAGCGATTTAAAAATTTAGATTATCGATATTCATAAAAGGAAGACTATTTTTAAAGCAAGAAATGTTTTAAGGGCTTAAGAATTTAAGTGACTAAAAATATGGTGTTTTTAGTGAATTCGTAAATTCTAAGTGTAACTAGTATTATATGATGAATATATTCCATTGATTAACCTATTTTTCATGCATGATTTTTCATATAAAAATATTTCCAAGACAAATAGAGCATTGGAAACTAAGCAACAGTTTATCATGAAATAATTGTTTACCTAATGCTAATTTAATGTTTATAATTATTAAGAAAATGTAAGGTTTTTTTTGTCATCCAAAAAATAACCCATTGGATATGAATATGACGCAGGTAAATTAGCAATGAAATTAAAACTACTATGGAATGGGATAATCAAGAAAGAAAGAAATTTTGTAATATTAGGTTGGTGCGTATGAAATGTCGGATTCTTAAGTGATTGTATAAAACTGCATATCTTTCTTCAAAAGCTGTTTATTCAATCAAAGTATGCTCCATTCGCTTCAATACACTTCTCCCAACGAGATTTTAAAGCGTAGATGCCTGTCTTAAAAAAATTTTGGTCTTTAGAATTAATAAACTCTGATATCGAGTTTTTTAGACTGTCTTCATTTTCATAGTGTTTGCCCCTTAAAAACAGCTCTAAATGCTTGAAAAAATGAAAATCGGTCGGCGAGAGATCCGGTGAATATGGTGGATGCTGCAATGATGAGCATACGTTTAACCGATCCAGCTTATTTCGCTCTGTCAGTGCGTGCGGTACCCACTTGTCCATCTTCTTAACCTTGCCAATCTCAGAAAGGTGTCTCAATATCGTTGTATGGTCAACTTTCATCCTGATAGCAAGTTCCCTCGTGGATACGGCTGGATCCGCTTCCACTAGAGCCTTCAGGTCATCATTCTTCACAGACGTTTTGGGTCTTCCGCGCGGCTCATTTTGCAGTGAAAAATCGCCAGTCCGAAATTTTTCGAACCAACGCTGCACTTTCCGATCGTTAACCGTATTCTCCCCCAAACGCTTGGTTTATGTTGCGTGCAGCTTTTGCAGCACTATTACCAAGTTTGTACTCATATAAGAAAAGGACGCGAATGTCGGCAGAATTCATATCGGCAATAAACTCAAAAGAAATAAAAAAGGGAAGACCTTCGAGAAAACCTATTTTGCTGAAATGAGTCTCTGGCAATGGACAATACGAGTATGAATGAGGTTATGCCAAATACAAAAGTATAACGAAAACAGGGAGGAAAACGTCCGCATGTAAAGAGAATCCGACATTTCATACGCACCAACCTAATAGAAGATAAAAACCAATAGTCTTGACGTTTTGTAGCTTTCAGTGAAAAACGTGTTAACAGCTCATTGTGAAAAAAATTTGCGATTTGAAAAAATAACGATTTACGTAAATAATATCCTTGTACTGTTTGCTTCTGGAATTTTTGTCCGAGGTTGAACTGAGATAGGCTGCAGTGAATGAAAAGTGAAACTTCAATCACTAAGTTGGTCTCTGATTAAATTAAGATAAAAACTATACTTCATTTCGAAATTTCGATTACATTCTTTGCAAGCGTTTGTAAGCTTAGCTCAGTGTCACTGAATGTTTATAATTAATTAAAAATGTAATTAAAAATGATTTAAAAAATTGTTCCCAATAAAACTTTTTATATTGCGATGTAATTAAAATTATGTAACATTCCTCTCTGGAACTCTTATCGCTTCAAGAAAGGAGCATTCTTCTTTCATCCTTTTAAAATTGTCGATCATGAGTAATAGCAGGAAGTAAAGAAAAAGTATTTATAATATCGGATTTTCTATTATTTCTACATTCTCAGAGTTTAATTTCTTTTAAACAAATGATGATATTTACTTTGTTTTTGACTTTTATAAAGTATTGTTTTTATCCATTGCAAAGGATGTGTTTACACTTTTCTAAATATGCTGTCAATAGGAAATGCATTGGAACACAGAATGAAAAAGCTTCGACTTCAGTATTTAATAACTGCATAACTCAAGGGAATTTTGATACGTTCAACAACTCCTCCGATTTGCTTTTATCTGGTCTGTACTTGAGATCCCATTTCACTGACACAAAATATGTTTCGAACGAAACTTGGTAAATAATCTCATTTTTTCCCTAGCGCAATTTTTCCTGAAAGTTGTATGCATGTTTCCCAATGGAAGCCACGGCCTACGAAGTTGGCTGGTTTTCCAGCCTGCTCATATTTACAAATTAAGAAATCCTAATTATTTGCGAGTTAATTGTGACGGTGCTTCATAAAAGTAAATGTGAGATTTCACTGAACACCATATATACTGTCTTAAGCATAAATGATTCTAATTTCTGTAACATTATCTCGCTAAGTTTGATTTGAAACTCTAGAGATTGAGGATTTTCTGTTCTTGGTGATGAAAGCCGCGTTATATTGTAGGGACAGATGATCATTGTATTTGGATGTTACCTTGATAAATGGTAAATCTCACCAATATTATCCTCTTAGTCTATATACTATAAGTACAAACGTATGTGCGATCATAAATTATAACAGCTGAAATATTTCGCCAGTGATACAATTAAAATTAGTCACCGAGTAGTAAATAGATGAAATATTTGTTTCCCAATGCTCTTATTCTTATAGTAGATCAATACTTTAGGTACAATTTTTTTAAGAAAAATGTCTGTCTTCAGATACCAGGAATTGCAGTAGAGTTTTTTTTAATGTCATCTTCAAAGTGCTTATAATTTCCCCACTTTCCCTATTAAGTATACGTGTCACGAGCTGAAATGACATATATTTTGAGATATTCTAAGTAAGACTTGACGTATTTGCTTAAGATTTGTGGATTGTCTACTTTGGTCATTTATTTATTCATTTCAATATTTAGTCGGTTTATTTCAGCGTTGGACCCTGATGTCGCTTGTGTCACACACAAGACAGTCCGATATTTTCTGGAAGATGCTTGGACACAATACTGTCAAACTATTGTATTCTTTAAATTAATATATATATATATATATATATATATATATATATATATATATATATATATATATATATATATATATATATATATATATATATATATATATATATATATCGTAATTTGCATTGTAAATTTCAGCAGTTTAGTCCGATGCTACCTTCATGGTGATAAAAATTATTACTCGCGCGTGTAATTACATTTACTTAACTATAAGGAATAATGTAAATGCAGTGATAATTTAAAATAATAATTATTTTCGAGTTCGTAAATTACAAAAATCTGAAGATTTGCTTATAAAATAATTGAATACAAAATTAAATTTTCTAAACATTTTAATGCATTTATGAACACAAATACATTAAAACTCTTTGCAAACATTTAACACATATGACACATCGTTGCTGTGACGTACAAGCATTAATTAAGTAACATATATTTTATCATGGTTTTTATTACTGACATTCTCCAATCTATTCTTTTTAATAATTATTTAAGTCATCAAAACAATCATAAATGAAATTACTAATAGTATAGCAATAAAATTTTAGGTACAAAAAAATCACTTAAATTGTATAGTTTATTCATTTAGTCTGAAGAAATTTTATATATATATATATATATATATATATATATATATATATATAGTTTTAAATAGCATACAATTATCTAAAACTTTATTCTCCAGTGTCTGTGGTGATACTTTACCAGCAATGGGTGAAGTATTCGCAGTATGGATAGAAAACTTTCATTTTGAATGGTGCTACTTTACCAGCAATAGGAGAGGTGAAAGGCTGCATTGCACTGTCTCAACTGCTAAGCAACTGTAGTTATTTTATTTTAATGATGGAAAAATGATGGAAAATATATTTAATGATTTTGAATTATTGACGGCTTGCTACTGATCATTTTTTGAACAGGTATTAATATTTCAGAACTGAAATGTGAAAACGCACGAAAGTGATGCACAATTCTATCTAATTTCCATAGAACAATCACATGATGGCGCAGATATTTATAAAGTGCATAACTCAGTAGTCATGATCAAAAATATCACTCTCGATTGGTTCAGGGACATCAATCATACAAGAGGTTGATGCAGAGTATATATATATATATCTAGAAAAACCAGTTTTAAAATTGGATAACAGCTCGAAAACAGTAATCAGTAAGTGTAAATTTCTTTTAAATTCATTGTTTCTGTTAGGAAGATTTGTAACACGATCATAAATGGGCAAATCAGGGCACATTCAGCTATACTTTTAGGCTCCGACCATTGTTAAAATATTGTTGACGTTACTGGTAACTACTTTTAGATTTCTCACGTTTTAAATATTTCAAGAAGCCTTATTTCTTACTGAACATACATGATATTAACAAATATAATTGTTTCATAAATAACTAAACTTTTCTTCATTAATTAATGATACAGTTTTAAATTAATTCATGAACTTTAATCAAACAGAGCACAAAATTTCATGTATAGACGATATCTTGAAAAAACATAGAAAATATTCCATGTCATTTTTACTTATTTAAGAAGAAACTGCTTATAAATGCCCTTAAGATTAATTTCTTAAGTATTAAGAATATGTTAACACAGATGGTTATGTAGAAACTTTCGTATTCAATGATAATATTGATATTTTTCTTTTTAAATAAGATTTGCACGTGAAAGATTTCTACAGACTCTTCGTTGTATTTATACTGTACTTTTGTACAATAATACGTATTGTCTGGTACGAAAAAGAGAATTTCAAATACCACTTTTGAAATTCTGTTTCAATATATTTCCCAACTTTAAAAAAGTGAAGCATAGCAAATTTTATTTGAGACATAAGTAGAACTATTTTATCGTATCAAAGTTAATGATAGAATTTTGAAAGTAAATTCAGTTTTCATGTAATGATTTTTATGCAAAATTTTAGACATTTAGCTAAATGAAAGCTTTTACTTATATTTGATGTAATAAAAAGTTTAAAATAATATTATAGATAATTATTTCGTATTTTAATTGAATTATAAAATATTTCTAGTATATAATTCAATCTGTCATTATCTAAGATTTTATCATTAATGTATACAAATTTCTTGCAAATATTTTACTTCAGTTTGTTATTATAGTACAAATATAAGTCTTTTAAAACTGATAAAATGTTATCAACAATCTATTAACTTTTGGTAACAAGTATACTTTTCTAAAACTTTCGTATATCCAACAAATTTTATATTTTATTTTACACAGTTAACTTTTATACTATTTTTACCAACTTTTACATATAAATTTGTATAATACATAAGTATTTTTTTATGCTTACAAGTTTAAAGGTGGAGTTTTTCTTTACTTACGACAAACATCAAGTAATTATATGAATCGATTAAACTGTAGTTTTATCTTACACAGAGTTATACTTAGCAAAACATAGAACATCTGCAATTTTACAACACAAAATACATATATAGATAAATTAAAAAAGAGGCCCTCAAATTCACGATCTACGTACAAAGTCACGTCTGTTCTCTAAACTTTCTAAACTTGAATTTCATTTTTCTCGTAAAATTTGGATGTAACAAATAGTATTTCAGATAAATTTGCTATAACTGGGTGAAAAGGTGAGTTTGGTATAGTTCCGAATTTACGGCTGGTGGTTCTATAGGTCCACTGGCAAATTGGTTATCCCTGGACAGAAGAAGCCGCATTTCTTCTCTTAAACAAGAGACGAGTTCTTGTTTGAGACTTTCGAATTCCATAGGAGTCATGAGGCCGGTTGAACTGATTGGACTAGGCAAGTCCATAGGAGCAGCTTGTCCCATATTAGGAGACATCCAGGCCTGGTTTCCTCTCAGTGATCTTATGATGTCCCTCTTTATGCTGTCTATCTGTCCAGTGTTTCGAGCTGTTTCACGTTTACGATCTTCTCTCAGTTCGTATCTAATAAGTAAAATATTAATTGCATTTTTAATGCTATTGAGATCTAAAGAATAAATAAATAATGCTAAGATATGAAATTGACGATTAAAATTCTTCATAATTATTTAGCTGGTAATTGACTAAACTGAATAATTTAACCTTGTTGGATAAGAGACAATTAAATTTCGGTTAATATATTGTTACAAATATACACTACACTTTATGGCCATACATGACTGTCGAACTGTAGTTTTATTCCACTTTTTCATTATTCCTCTAATGTTTGAGCAGAGAATAAAACAAGATAGTTCCTTATATTTTTTATTTCATTTTCAAATAAGTAAACACAAGCTAAAGTAGGACTATTATTAAAATTTTTTAAATTTTATTCTTAATATTCTTAAGACAAATTCAAAAGAACTTTATTTCTCATTTGATGAACCTGATATCATTAATTTCATTAAGCTGCAATGAATAAAATGAGCTGGATATATTGTTGGGATGGATGAGTAGCGTAAGCAAAAATGCTTAATACCAGACAAAGGGGTACAAGAAGAGGCAGATCAAAATTAAGATGAATAAATAGTCATGAAAAAGAGACTTTCTGATGTTAAAATCTGGAGAACCATAGCAACTGGAAGATTGGCCTGGAAAAGCTTCTTGATAAGTCCAAGGCCTATTCTGGATTATCGTGAATTTAAAGAAGGAAGGATAGTGAATATTACATTCTAAAAGCAAGAAAGAATTGTTTATTTAAAGTAACATCAAGTAACTGAGCATATCTTGAGCTGCTTGAAGCCTGACATGGAAGAGGCTTATTTAAAGCCTCTTATATTTTGGATTTCCTGGCTGTTCATGGACTTGTCTAGAATTGGAATTGGATAATTTTGGATTAACAACAACAGCTGTTCTCTCTCATTTATGGTTTAATGTTATTTAGATTTTATTAAAATGTATATAATTCTTTTCAGAGTTTTCAGTTCGCAATATAAAACATGGAATGAAACATTTACTTAACTTCACATGTAACTTAAAACCTAAAACTTCTTTGTTGTTAATAAAATTAATAATATCAAACTTCCTTACATGAGCTCAAAGTGAATAAAGTCGTTAGGTAAAATCTCCTTCAATGGTTACATAAAATTGAAATTTCTTACCGTAAACTTGATATGTCTTGCTTAATTTCCAATAAGTCATCCTCATTTACTCCATCTTGTCGAAGTTGTTTCTTAGTCTGATGAATATACCGACTTACAAGACGTTTCATTACATCCTAAATACCAGAGTTAAAAAACAATTTTAAATTAGCTTAGCACTCTTCTATATTTAATAATTTCATACATTGTGTCAGTTAAAGCAATAGAAAAACAATGGCTACATTAAGCGAATACTTTTGAGGAAAATATTTACTTTATCAATAATTAAATAAAAAAATGAAATATATTACCTTTTCACTAAGACACAAATATAAATGTGTTTAAAGGAGAAAATTGAATGTATCTTATTTTATAATTATTATTTATACAGTGAAATTATATAAAATGTATAGGGGATTTGATTTTGTATATAATTTCATTCTTTGGGTATTTTTCAGCTTTTCAATTATACAATGGTTATTGGGGGATGATTTAAAATATACAATCTGAACACAACACTGAGATATTTTCACACAGATTCTTTACTTTTAACTTTTTCACATTACCAACAAAAATTTTAGGAGTTTAATGAATTAATTATCTTGAGAGAACTGTCTCAAAACAGTCTTCGAGTGATTAACAAACGCTCTAACAACTTCTTTATTACAAGAAATATTCTTTTAAACATTAATATGTAGTGCTGATAATACTTTTGGAAGTAATATTAATTATGCTCATGAAATTTGACACATGATTATTGTTTACGCAGATGAACAAATGATTAGAAACTCAGAACAAAAACAGTTTAATGACTGTGAAGGGGGTGTCTGTTTTTCGGATGGAGCATCCGTGCCGTATAGATATATACAAATTTATTTATTTATTATTTACAAACATTACATTTAATTATTTACAAAATTCTGTAATAAGATTATAATAATGATAGTTGGAAAGTGTAAAGTTAATAATTTTTCCTCTACTGTTTTTCATACCATTTAAGCAATTCCCTCACCATGTCACATTTAGTAGCGATTTGTCGTCCTCAATAGAATCAATCAAGTTTTGTACGTTACATCTTACCGAGTATTAATCAAACCCACACTGCGTAATCTTTTCCTAACGTATACAATATGCACTCCTACCAGCATTGCACACATGGACGTTTATCGTGTGTCTTAGCATGTTATGTCTTTCATGCTATCCTCTTGTCATAGAAATTTTAATGGTGGCTTATGGATATAGTAAATTACTTTCGAAATACTAAAGACAAATTATTGTATGGCTCAAGAATGATGTAGTGTGAGATATTTTTCCTTAGCGTTCACAATTTTTGACATTAGTAATATCGGTTACAGAAGACATTTTAATCAGTAATAAATGTGTAGAATTTATAAACTGAAAGATGAATTAGCATGTGTAAAATCGTTCGAATACATTACAATACTGATAACTATGGTACATGTATTATTCTGCTGGTGAAATGCAAATAATTCGTTATTCTATTTATGGTAAATTGAAAAAGTTAAGCATACTGAGTATAAAATTATCAGTCTGATCTTGGGGAATATTACATCACTCACATCAAGCAATGCTTTCCGAAGTTCCAGTAGACATGTAGGAGGGGATTGACGGGTTGCAATTCGTCGGCCAAGCATGTCCCACACATGCTCTATTGGATTCAAATCCGGTGAGTATGCTGACCATTCCATACGAGTGATATCCTCCGATAGAAGGTATTTGTCTACAATGTTTTCACTGTGAAGACGGGCGTTGTCATCCATAAACAGAAATTCTGCACCCAAGGTGCCCCGAAACAAACGTACATGTTGCTCCAGAATGATATCCCGATAGATGTGGCCTGTCATGGTTACATTTTGAACATGCAGGTTAGTTCTAGAACCGAGAATAACTCCTCCCCAAACGAGCAATCCTGCACCACCGTAACGGTGTTGTTCAATGGTGTTCTCTTGCTGGTAACGGGTACCTGGTCTTCTCCAAATGATAGTCCGGCGAGAATCAGACTGAAAGCTAAACCTGGCCTCGTCGGAAAACATCACACAAGACCATTGTTATGGTGTCCACAATGCATGCTCTCTACTCTAGGCTAACCGCAGGTGACAGTGAGTTACGGTAAATAGAACACATGTGATAAGCCTACGAGCGTATAGACCAATGTGTCCTAAGCGTCTGTACACGGTCTGCCTTGAAATTGTCGTACCGATTGCTGAAGAAAGCTGACAAGACAGGTTTGATGCTGTGCTCCATCTGTTTCTTTTGGCAGTAACTGCCAAATACCGGTCCTCATTCGACGTTGTAACTCGAGGACGACCTGTGCTGTAACGTCTATTCACATTACCATCATCTTGGAACCGTTGCCAAAGCCTGGAGATGACACTCTGGTCAATTCCAAGTTCCTCGGATACTTCCAGCTTGGTACGTCCCCATTCCAGATGGCTGATAATTCTACCACGTAAAACATCATCCAAATGCTTCCTTTGTGCCATAACTATGCGGTTATTTCACTGAAAGGCTTTTAAAGCGCTTGTGAACAATTTTACTTCTTTGTAACCATTCCTTAGACGCCCCCTCTCTTACACTCTCGTCATTGTTACGTACTATCAGCGCCATCTGGTGGTTTCTTGTAATTTGCATATTATTCTTCAAGATGTGTGTGATAATTCTACATGTGAAACTTTCATTTTAGAGTTCAATTTCTGTGTGATTCTGAATTATCCTTAATTTATGGATAGGAGTGTAACAAAGCAAGCAATTCAGTTCAGTGTACTGGTGAAAACAAGGACCATGTATTACAAAATATGGCCTACTGATTAATTGAACTGTTAATGTTTCACAAAACTTGAAATATCATTTGCACATCGAATTACATTCCTGTAGCTGAGTTATTACACGTAATTCGAACGCAACGCAAGAGTAAAATAGTTATAACAAAATAAACGTTATCAATTTACTTTTTTGCCGATTTACAACAAAGTAAATTCTATATATAATATTGATTTTGCAATTTACTAAAATTTTGGAAAAAAGTACAGGTATAACAATGAGTCTTCTCCTAAGATGTTTCTTTTCTACCCCTATATATACTCATTCTGAAACCAATTTATTTCAGTATTTGACTGAAATATTTCAAGAAAAAAATTTAAATCCTTACAGATAGAAAACATAACTAATCCTGAAAATGTACCTGATAGTTTATGTCACTCGGTCGGAAGTTAAAGCCAGTGTGTGGATTTCCATTTTGTCGATGAGGCTGAAAAGAAATGAATATAGAATGTATACTGATTTATTGATAAACAATAAAAATATAAAATAATGTTTAAAATACAGATAATTTTATATATTACGTTTGTATATTTATAGCTCACCAATTAACATCATAAGGGTTTGGTGATGATATAGAATAAATTTTAAAGTATAGTCTTAAACAATCCTTTTCGGTTTTAAAATCATGGTTATAAATACCCAAAATAGTATAATAATTTCTGAATTTTCATATTACGCTAAAGTATTGAGAATTGTAAAGTTACAATTAATTACTATTCACAAGTTTTATTTATAAAATTCTATATAAAGGGAGCATGAAAATAAATATAAAGAGGAATTTTTATGCTATGGGAATCATCTTTCTATGGTAAATTTGCCTTTATTAGAGCTACTAACATATATGAGTTACAATATCGAGGGCCCATAGATAATATATATAACAACTAATTGACTTTTAAATTTTTATGCTTTCATTAATTTTTTTAATTGAATAATTATTATTAAATTTATTGTTAGCAATAAAGAAATTTCCTTCTCCTTTAGAAAAATCTTGATTCGGTTCATATATTATAAATATTTTTTCTTAAAGAAACAAATCTCATGACTTTGGTTGAAAATGTACTCTTTGTATTCTATATTAAGGTCAGAGTTACAGTAAGTACAATTTATTATTATTATATAATTATTTTATTATATTTATATTATTATTATATTTATTATTAATGATAAAGAAATCTCTTCTTGTAGAAAAATCTTGATGCGGTTCATAAATTAGAAATATTTTTTCTTTAAAGAAACAAATCTCGTGAATTTGTTGAAAATGTGCTCCTTGTACTCTATATTAAAAACAAAGTTACTCTTAGTACAATTCATCTTTTGATTCTGAAGAAATCAATTACTTTTAGAAGTAATAAGATGTTACTAATGATAAATAATTACGACATTTTACAAATAAATTTATAAACTTATTTCTCAAAGCTAAGAATTAAAGATACTAATACATTTTAAACTAAAAATTCTAGCTCTGTTCCATTCAGCCATATGGAGAAATATGTAACGTACACTAAGTAGTACAGGGACACATTTTCTTTTATAAATTAAATAAATTATTAAAACTATCGCCGTAAAACGGAGAGTTACGTTGATATTTTAAGATTGTTTTTGACATGGAAAATTAATTTTCTTTACATATTTTAAGTTACTATACCCTTTGTGTGTTATTCCTAAATTTTTTAATTACTTATATATACATATGCATACATGTATATATAATACAAAAACGGAGAAAAACATAGAATTATTAATGCAATTTTTATTTATGAATTTAATTTGTTAAGTTAAAAACAAATTATTGCAGTTAAAGTAACAGTTTACACAATATCAATTGTCTTTGTAGAAACTCCGTTCCATTTTGTTTTAATAGCATGAGTTCAAAAACTGAGATATATCTACGAAACTTAAAATGTGTATGCGTCTAAGTGAATGAATAAAAATGATTTGAAATATTCGGAATTATAAAACATTTTATAGACGACTCAATAAAAGAAAAAGTTGTTTTCAGTAACTTATTAAGCCACCCCTAGCAATTAAACAAGCTGATATTTAATGGTTTTGAAGTGTATTAAGTTATCGATGCTCACTTGTGATATATATTCAGTCATAAATGCTGCAAGTGATTATATAGTTTGATGGTATTCTGAGAAATTACCTTTCTCAGTATAATACAAACATTCTCTATTAGAAAATATCTGATGATCTCGAAGGATATAAACCTTGTCATGGAGTATAAGGTGAAGCGTTGCCTTTCTGATAAATAGCACATAGGTATAGAATGTGCAATACCACCGTTCTCAAACAGTCACCAGTAAATCAGACAACCTTCAAAGTTCATTGATTTACGATTTAAGTGATTGATTATTCCATCAGATTGCTTTTCAAATTGTTACAACAATTGTTGTGGCAACTTGCTGAGAAGAAAAATACTGGATTAGATCACTAACCACTCTATTTTAATAGACATTTCTGATGCTCATAATAGAGATTAAAGTAGGATTAACCACTAAAAATCACATTATATTATTTAGGTATAGTTTAACCTCCCAAAATTGAGACCAGTTCAGGTGATCTTACTGGTATTGAAAAGTTTGTACTAACTACTTTAAAGAACGACGAGACACGATCCCAAAGTCACTAAATTTATCCACGGATTGAACATTTTGGTACTATAATATCTATGAAAATTGGTAAATGTTGCATATCCCTTCTGGTTTCTCGATCCACTCTCATAAATTTTTGATCTAAAGCCGTCATGAATTATGGCGGCTGTTGATAATTTCTTCTATGTTGCCAAACTCTTGATTCTATGATGCTTCGCAAGGGTAGATTATAAATTATTTTCGTTTCAACCAACAGGCTTATCTACATGGGGGTTGATAAACCCGTTGGACCAACTTTCCTATATGAGCTCTATTATATGCGCATTTTAGAGGCCGGACAACTATCCATAAAGCATTCCAGTCTGTTTTTTTTATTTAACTTCTTGATTCAAAAATATTAATCCGTTTCTAACAACCCATGTATTTCAGCCGCGGATATTTTTAATACTATGACTCCGCGTTTGGAAATCCCTATTGATCAATGGTGCTGAAATGAAAGCCTTCTACACGAGGCATCAAGTGGGTAAAGCTAATCCCGAGCTTGGCATAGGGAGGTCTGCTGACGTAAAACGATGCACCAAATCACAATGATGTAATTAAGCCTCATGATTCTAGTTCAATTTCTTCTGCCTTATTTCTTCATCAGATTATATTTCTATACATAAAAAACTGGTTTCAGGACTTAACTCAACTATTGTAAATACTAAATTTGAGCTCATGTTTATTTTTAGTTTGTTTTTATAACAAATAAATCAGTATTTCCTATATTTCTTTTAAAAGAATGGAGATTTCTTAATTCATTGGTTTCTATCAATTAAATATTTCCACTACGAAAGGTATTGGCTTATTTTATACCCATTAGTACCTTCTTTAACGTATCACCTTTTTATTATGGTGTAATGTAAAGGTATCAAACATGATATGCAAACATAAGTACATAAAAACCAAATACTTAGTTTATTATATGTAATGTATTACATAAATGCAATATATAATGAGCTGTATAATTAGGATATTTGAATGAATAATTTATAAAATTAATTTCTGTCGTATTAATAAATATTATAAATGAAAGGAAATCATGATTTTTTTTTACTTTGAAAAACTTAAACTTAATAAGCTATTGGTTTTAGCAGTTACTATTAATTTTTGTGTGGTGATTTTAATTTTGGGATTACTTAATCTCTTGTATATTAGACTTGAAATTGACAGATAATAATGTCGACGACACTTTATATATACTTTTCAGATGCACAATATATTATTAATATGTCATTTTATTAGTTTACCGAAATTAATAAGAAAAAGTTTTCATAAATTGGAAAAATAGAGCATTTACATTAATAATATGCATTTTTTCACGAATAAATATTTATAGCGAATTTTAGAGACCTTGATTTTCTTGTATCCTTAATAGTTTAATGACTTCTGGAAGCATATTTGTACTAATAAATGATATAATAAACGACTGGTATTAAATAATTATTTTTTGTAAGGAATGTTGGATGATTTTTACTGTAATTTTGAACATCAATATTTATTAAATTATACCAAATTTTCTTATAAAATTTTGTATTTATTTAGTAAAAGTTTTACTAAATGAATATATTTGCTTTAAAAGTAAATAAGTGCCCATATTTATTTTATTATAAGTAAATTTTCTCCAAAATGAAATTCTTCAAAATCTTGGTATACAAGAAATATACTAAAAGTGATAAGAGATAAAAAAACGAAGGTGGAAGCATTTTTCAAATAATATGTATAAAATTCATTTTCATAAAATGAAAAATAATTATTTCAAGTTATTTCATTAAAAAGTTAAAATTATAATTTGTGAATATTTATTCCCATAAAAATTTTATTTTTATATATATTTAAAGAAATATTTATTTTTTTTAATTTAGTACAAATGTTTGGTATGAATTTTCAAAGTTACTTTGATAGGTCATGATATATATATTTTATCCAAAATTTGTATAACGCCATCGATTGAAAAGTCTTTTAGGTTGAATATAAAATACAGCCGATTAAATACAAATTCAAAACATAGTGTGTTTCTAGATTATCGAGAGGTTAGATATTTCTAACCTTTTGCAAATAGTTCTAATAAAAGAATAGGAGTTATATATTTATTGTAATATCGTTTCAAGCAAACTGTGTTCTTTTGAAACCTAACTCAATAGATTCATGCATTTATACATTTGTGAAATTAGTTTGTTCTAGTAATGTGTCCATATGAAAATTTCATGTTTGTAATTTTCATTAAATAAGCTTACTTCGAATTCTAATCGAGCTTACTAAGAAATTTCAAATAACTTAGCGAATTTTGTATTATTAATTCGAAATATTTTTCAACACACACAAATTTGTAATCTGATATTATTTTGTGATAGTGTATCTTTATCTTTTTCCCCTAGAGGTATTCAGTTCAGTAAAGTTTCTGAGAATCCCATAAATTTTAAAAGTAAAATATTCTCAGTGAATACTTTTATTCACTATTAATAATACCCGAATAAATCAACTATATAAAATGGCCGAATAAATAACAACAGTTTAGGTAGAAAGAAGTTTATTAGGTCATTATTTTAAAAAGAATGTTACAGTGTATCGAACAAATTAGGTTCTACTATAAATTTTTCCCCATTGCCATTTAGTTGAGACTTTAATTTGAGATGAACATTAAACAAAATTATTTTTGCTGCCGGAAAATAACTTTCTATATGTTTTTAAATTTCATTTAATGAAATAAATATCCAACTTTTTATAAATATAAGATATAAATTAAGTTTTTATGATTTTCTTTCATCCATTTAATATTGCACGCTTTTATTCAAAGAACCATGGTACTTAGCTATCAAAGCTCTCTCTAAATTTGCGTCATTTTTAAGTTCAACGATGGCATTCCTGTTAAGTACCTAAAATGAATAATTAAATATCGAAAGAGGAAGAAAATAATGAGAATTTTTTTTCCATTTCAATAGATTTTTTTTTATTTAAAGAGATTCCCGATTATATATTCCGGTAATCAAAAAATATATTTATACAAATATTTTTCTTCGCTTTTGTACTCAGTTCACTTAAATATTTACCTTATTATGTCTGTGTTATATACTCACATTTAACAACATCTAAGACCAAACAAACAATTTAGAACTGACACTTTTGAACGGTTCATCTTGCTGCTTTAGGAGTAAAATTTCATTTCCCAATTTTTTATTAAATGTTGTGACTGGTTTTATTTCTGTTATTCTAAATGTGTTTTTAGAAATTGAAATAAAGTTAGCCATTTTACAATAATTTTATTTCATTTACTCAGCAGCTTCAATTTTTTTTTCTTAAAATGATATTTATTCCTATGGAAGATTTCGTTTAGTTGATAGTAAAAAGGTGACAGTATTAGAAAATTTTAAATTATTAAATATTAGAAAATAATGCTTTTTTTTCTTTTAAGAAAGCAATCATATGTGTTTAGTAAGTTTGAACATATTTTAACCTCTTTAGTGACATGTTGGTAGATATGTACCTACTTATTTATTTTTAAGTGCGAATGAATTTCAATTAAACATTTTACATTAATGTGAATAAACAATTGTATGCAAAATTGCAAAGAAACAGCATTAATTTTTTAAAATAAAGAAGTTAAGATATTTAATTACTCATTGAATAGATTAATCGACATAATTATTTCTTATTTCGAAATATTAATTTATTAAGATTTCACGAATAGTATTAAAGTATTTTACTCATGAGTTTAAAATTTTTAACTACTACTTCAACAAGCTTGAAGAAGTTAAGCATTAAAAATTCACAAATTTATCAATGGGATATGAAGTCTTAAGTGGTTGAAGATACAATTGAATATTAAATTGCATATAATTTGAGATATAGAGAATGATAAAAAAAGATGAACGGAATGACGAAAAACGACTGATAATAAATATCTTTTATAGTAAGTATGGAACAAGACTATTAGCTAGATACATGCAACCGATGCTGGTTTTAAATATGTGTGATATCTTATAATTCAAAATAAGCTAGCATTATTGTTTTATTCTATTTTGGAGGCTCCTTATGAACTTTTATTGCACATAATTAATTGTAACGTCAAATTCCAATAGGTACTTCTAGGTGTATAATTTTCAATTAATTTAAGTTTTCAGAAAATTTTTTCGCGCGCGCGATGTAATTGTAAGATTAATAAAATAGTATATTATTCTGATATAAAAGAAACTGTCTGGCTCAGAATTGATGAAGATAAAAACCAGTAATTTTAGTTACGAAACACGTCTGGTAATGAACTTGTACAGTCACTTTTATCAAAAGCTTGGAATAATGTATAAGAATATATCAGCAGCTCCCCTGATCTTTACTAGAATAAGAATTTTACATTTCAACAGGCTATATATGCTAACCGAATCTATTTAAATATCAAACCCAATTTTCACTCTTGCTGCTATAAAATATTAAGCACTTTCACCAATTTTCTATTCAGTATTTTCCGAAGCTGAAGACTTTAATCGAGTATGAACATCATTATTCTATCTACAGCTACTCTACTCGATTAATGCTTACCTTACGGTCAGGTGGCCCGCCTAAGTAATTTGCATTCTGATTTTCAGGCTAAACAAAGAAAAACAGAATTCGTAAGCAAGAATAAATACAACTGATGGATGGAAGAATATATAAAACTGATGATGGGATTTAGTAAATTCAATATTATGCTTTTCCGAAAAGTGTACTGTGAAGCTGTTACTCCAATCGTAATGGTATCAGATTTCAGTGATTGAAAGTTAAAATTATTTGAAATGTACATACTGTCTGAAAAGATAATTTGTGCATCAAAGTAAAAAAAAAAATTTCTTTTTACCATCCAGTGATTTAATAAAGGACTAAATACGATGAAAAATTATAGAAAATTATTTGTACTTTCTCTATTATTTCTATGATTTGAAATTTGAAACAGTATAGGAAAGGAATTTATTAAGACAAATACTAAATATTTTCAGTAGCATTGAATGTTAAAATTTTATTTTTAAAAAAAAAATTAATTTCCATTGCTATTATATAAGAACAGGAAAAAGATAGGAAATTGAATATTTTCTATTATGGGATGTGTGACAACCATTTAAGTAATTAAGTAATTTAAAACTATATATAAGAGTATATTTTTATGAACTCTTACTAAATTATCCCTAAGTAGAACAGGAAAAATTTGTGTGTGGTATTTTTTATTTTTAAAAGATCGACAAACAAGAAAATACAAATTGGAAACATTATACAAAATGAAATAACACTTCTTTTCACAGAGTAAAGCAAAATTTTGGTTTAAATGTAATCAAGAATTTCTATTATTTGAATCTTAATAAAGATTTGTATTACATGGATTCATAGGTGTTTTAGCCTCACAATACTCATATACATTAATTAGATCTAGCGGCAACTAGATCAGATCCATGACACCGTGAACCCTAGCGAAGTCGAGCACCAGTAGTGGACTTTTAACTAGTATTTAAATGCTATGTTCTTACATTTAAACAGTATTTTCTATTTTTTTAACGATAAAGAGAAAATAAAAGAAGTAAAAAATGACTATGAAGTTTGATCGAGTTTTGAAAGAAAAAAAAGATTTATAAATAAAGTATTCATTCGTTTTTAATGTGAAACACACAAATGAATCCTTTATTCATAAATTACTTTTTCAAATCTTGGTCAAACTTCGAGAAAACAATTTATGAATAATGAATGATCAGAAAAAATGTAAGAAACATGAGAAATTGTTCTAAATATATTTCAGAAATGAATTAGTCACAAATGAATTGTATAAAAATCTAACAAAAATGTTTGTAACGAGTTTGTTCATTTAAAAGAATTATTGCCATGTTAAGAGAATGCTCTGAACATTTTATCACCGATACTCTTTTTTGGACGAAAAACAACAGTGTGCAACTCACATCAGTGTATGTATATTCTTGTTGAACAACTGACGTTTCTGCTTACATTATCTAAACGTTTAATCTTTGCTTGAATTAAAATATTGCTTATAGCGAATACGAAATTAATGAAATATAAGTTTTATCGTATTTATTAGATAAAATTATTGAGTACTCAATAAATTACTTTTGAAAGTGTAATTTTGAGTGTTTCATCTTTATAAGCATTGTTTATAAAGTAACCCCAGTATACAACGTGCACATAAAGATAAAATTGATGAAATTTTCTTATAAATGAAACAAACGCAAGCAAAACATTAATACAAGGCTGCTTTTTTATGAAGTAAATTTATCAACTGCTAATCAGGTGATTGGCATAATGTATGTTGCTTTAGCAATAAAACTAAAATATACAACTTTCTCATTGAAAATTAGGTCATAAAGTGATTTTTTTTGTGAATTCGTTTGAGAATAGTTTATACTTTTACAAAAGTTATATAATTTAACAATAAGGTGAAGATACACTTTTATAATAGGTATTTTTTAAATGTAGTTACATCTTTTTGTTGTTTTTCTTCATTTTTTACTTTTACCTTAGGGTTGCCAGCATTTTTAAGGTTTAAACGGAAGGAAATGTAAAAAATGAGGTTATATAGAAAATAGCTACTGTGTGGGGACAAGAGCTCTAGAAAAAGATTCTTGCTATCTCATTATTTTGTAGATTATTTGTCATGCCTTGTTAAATAAATTTGTTATTTGATTTTTATAGAAAGTTCAAGCATAAGCAAAACTCTTTTCAGATAGATTGCAGTTTTAAGATGTGCTGATACATCGAATGGTCCGTCGCCTTTGGAGTATGTTAATCAGTAGAAAGATATCAAGTTATCATTGAATAGAAAGGGTGAATGCCAAGCACTTTTCTTGACTGTTAAGTAGAAAAACGTAGAACATTGTATGTTGTCGTGATTGTTTTAAATCGAAGAAAAGCTAACATAAAGGGACAATTAACCAAAATAGGCTCATCTCTTTCTAAAACTTGTGAAGAAAGTATTTTGTGAACGAAATTGGATGTGTCACAGAAGACTCAACAGAAATTTAAGCAGTTAAAAACGGATATTTATTCTTCAGTGAAAGATGAAGAATTCACTGAATATGAGGAATCAATAGACATTATCGAAGAGGATATCCCGAATTTAGAAGTAAAAATAAAAACAGAATGAATAAGCAATTAACATTATAGGCTCCGAGTATTCTGCAGCTTAAGTCGAAAATACTCGTAAGATTTTGCAACATTTCCTTCAAAAAAAGAAGAGATTAGATTTATCCTGAATGTGAGGACTTATATATATTTCATGATAAAGATATTCCTTGGATTAAATTATGCCGCGGAAATTATACAATTTGAGATATACATTTGAAATGTAAAATTCAGATCACAATTTTTTTCTCTTTTTTAGTAGCTTACCATTGTGCAACTAACTCTTTACTAAACTGAACCATCATTATTTTGAAACAAGAAAATGTATCGTATTAGCTGTTGAAAATAAACTGCCATAATATTTTGAATAGAAAACTACTCGAACCTCATTAAGTTAATTCTCTATATTTTTATTTACTTATATGGTACCTATTCCTATTCAAACATTGATAAGCAAGTATGTCCTGATAAGCAAAGTACGATATTCAGAAATTAATGAAATGTTCACCACTAGACAACAATAAGTTTGCATTATATTTTATTTAAGGTCACATTTGTTTCTCACCCTACATTTTTGGCATCAAATCATATCATTTGAAATAGTCAATTTACATTACCAAATTTCGCTCTTCAATATTAATGAAAACATGCATATAATGTTTTTTTTTATTATTCATTGCAAACATAATTTTAATAAAATATTCTTGACATAGGTTGATTAAAATTATAAGTTTAAACATAACTTGAGTTTATGAATAAAATGAATGATTAGTATTGCTTAATAGTTTACTTGAATTGAATATTGGTGTAGAATTCTGTACAATATATTTGGGTACCAAAAATACCTCACTCCATAACTTTAAAGGAAATCATATGTATTTGACAGTTCAAAAAGTTGTATATTTAAGAATAAAATAATAATATTAAAACTTTTTCGGAATTTTTTAAATTTTAAATAAAGTTTTTCTGCATATAGGCCCTTTTATACACGATTTTTGGCTTATATGTATTTATTTCAAACGTTGGAATCACTGAGTTAAAATTAACTTGAATAATTTCTCTTTCTTTCGCTATCAAATTTATTAGTTCGATTATAAACTTATATTACTCATTGAATAAAATATTATCTACTGCAAATTACTTATTACTTTATTTTCACTTTGACTATTTACTCATTATTCATAATTTTTCATTTTTTTAGAGTTTAGGTTTGTATATAAATGTAAAAACAATAATTATTATAAATATAAATGAATTAATATTATTATGTCATGCACTTAAAAGGAGGAAGTAATTGTATTAATTTATATTTAGTGTAATAAAAGAATAAAATAGAATAATAAATGCGTTTTTATTATCTTTGGAAAGATTTATAGTAATTTAAAAAACCTATAATTAAGAGAAAGAAATAATATGATTATAAATAATGTTACAGAAATGCTTAATGTTTAATTAATGTCCTTTTAACATGCAAAATTATATTGTAAATGGTGAAGAAGCTTTGAATTTCGTGCTTGTAAAGTATGTTCTCGATAAGAAAAATAGAAGCGAATCTAATCAAGAGATAAAAAATCTAGGTGTCCCCCCAAACAGAGAGGAAAAGGGAAAAATTTCATTAGCTCTCTGTTAAGCAGACAAAAAGTATTGATTAACAAATCCCAAACTCAGAAAAACTTTCACTAAATTAATATTAATACATAAGCTGACATAAGTTGACTACTAGTATTTAAATTAAAAAGATAAATATTTTTTGGAATATTCATTTGTTAAAAAATGAAGACTATTACCACATTACAAATTTTTTTAATACGTGAATAGAACTAAATCTTTTAGTCTCATTAATCTAAAATTTTATTATATATCATAAGAATTACTCATGGATCAAAAATTATTTTAAAAAAGGCTCATATTCTCTAGTTCAATAAAAAGGGTTGCCTCAGTGATAAAAACATAATAAGTTATTTTAAAAGCAAATCAAAATTAATATAAAATAACAATAATTTATTTTACTGAAAATAATCATCTCTTGTGATTTAATTAGCAATTAATTATGGTTTTAACTAATCATCATGATGACAAACTTGAATGAACTCTTCCCTAAACTTCTTCAATAATTTCTATGAAGATAAGAAATGACGAACCAAAATTAAATGACCATATATTTTTCAATTTCATTACAGTAAAATAATGGATAATATGGTGAGAAGAAGTCACATGGGTCGATGGAAAAATGAAGTTATTTTTTATGCAAAACACTGCAACTTTTTGATACTTAAACACCAATTAAAACAGCTAAAATATATCATTAAATTTCGTATAAATATTTCTATTATCTTATTAACTTATCTTTATCTAAAAACAAAGAATAGGTGCAGCTGTTTTTTATAGAAGAAAACCATTAAAACCTTTAAAGGTGGTTAAACATCTTGTATTAATATTGAGCTCTTTCTTGGATTATATAAGGTCATGTGAGTTTGAAATAGAATAAAAATACTTTTATCCAATATTGATAAATTTACTTCAGTTATTTCGATACTGTTAATTCTAATTATTCATTCTGAGAAAGTCTCTGCAGCACCATCGCAAACTATTTGTGAGAATGATTTTCTATGATATTTATATCTAGTAAATTTAAATTAAGAACGTAACAAATAAATTCATCACTTTCCATTTTTTTTTGTAGATATGTGATATGCATATTTGAAATGCTCAACTTAATTTACCTCTTAGGATCAGCTAATAATTGGAAATTTTAAAATTATTCTCCTACAATAAATTTATATTCCCTTTCTGACATCATATTTTTTGCGATTAAGTCAAAGTTTTTTCAGTTTCATCATATGGTTATTATGCAAAAAAGTCAAATTTCATTTTATCATTCTCAAAGTATAGTTGTTCTTTTTGAAGATTATGCCAATAATTATATAAAGTAATTGTTTGGGTCAACTAAGTTGGACTTTTGCACTATGCATTGAATTACAGGGTATGAAGTTTCCATGATATTTGCTTTTTTATGCTTTTTATTAAACTCCACTTGTTTTTTTAATACAATTTAGGTAGACTAATGTTAACTCTTGGGTATTTTACCGGAGTAAGAATTTGCTTAGTTGCTTTCAAACCACAAAATATAATTAAATTAATTGAGTAAGCTTGTGAACTTTTTTTTACCAAATAAGGCTAAAAAAGGTCCTAATATTTACTTAAAACATTTATGAATCTTCTTAAACAAATTCGAATGAAATTTAACATATAATTTTTCTTTATTTAAAAATCTGTTTTATGGTTTGAGTATCTATTTTCCTATAAGCTGAAATTATTTACTTTACTTACTCATAGAACATTCTATATTTTTCCATGATCTACAGAAACTCTCAATAACTAAGCATTGTTCAAAAGAGTTGGAAGGTATTATAATTTTGAATGTAAATGGTAGACGAAAATATTTCTTTCGATGAATACACAGTCGAAACGCTCATACACTAGTAAACTTTTATACCAAAAATCATCAGTAATTATAGAAAAATCATTGGTGAAAAACTTATTTGGCAACTGATATAAATCAAAATTCTAGATGATGCTCTAAATTCCTTTTATTAAAAGGAAAATTATATAAAATGTCATAATATTGAGTAATACTGTCTTAGTAGAAGATATACAGAGGGTATTAACACATTTTTAGAACGATTTCGATTAAGAATTTTAAAAAAAGTAAATTTTTTAGAATAAAAATTTTTAGCAACAGCTTATTATTTGAAATGAGAAATATCGTCTGCTACTTTTAAATTTATTCTTCTTTCAAAATGTCACATGTAAACAAGCTGTGGCTTGAAGGATATGTTTTTGCGCTTTCCGAAGAGAACTATTCTTATTCCAGGATTCAAAAACGTTGTGAAATGCATGGTATTAAAATTTCTAAGTGCAAAATAAGCAGCATTATTAATCGGACAGGTAAAAACCGTCAAACATAATTTCTATATAGAAAGAAGACTCCAAACAAATATCCGAAAAAGTACGTACTGTTTCAAATGTTTCTAAAGTGAAATCGCTGGTAACAAGAGAAAATCCATCAACACGGAAGTCAATTTCAAAGTCTTTAGATACATCTGTATCAACAATAAATGAAATAATAAATCAAGATTTACAATTTAAAAAAACTAAAAAACATAATGTTCACCAGCTTTGGCCGAGACATGTGGCTCAACGCAAAACATTTTGTAGAATCCTGTATGAAAACCATTTAGCAGGAGATAAATGGAAATACATTGTGACCCTTGATGAAGCATGGGCTTACCTAAATGACTGCAACAAGAAAAGGTTTATTTACTATAGAAAACGAGGAGAAAAAATGTAAAAACCTGGTTCCGTCAATGTAAAGAAAGTTTCAGTAAGGGGTTTATGATAGTCACAGAGGTTTCTCCTACAATGGGAAATTAAAAATAAAAAGAGAGGAAAAATATTAAAACCAACTCATCATACTATCAGGAGAAGGTTTTACGTCCAATATTTACAGAAGAAATTCCATTTCTTTATACCAAAGACTTTTAAAGAGTGAAACTTCATCAAGACAAAGCTACAAGTCATACTTCGAAAATTACCACTGCATTCCTTGAAAAAATGAAGACTATTACAGGTATTGCATATATATCTTTTCAACATATTCCTGCGAAGTCCCCAGACGTTTCACCTATGGACTATTGTGCCTTTGGTCTGTTAAAAAGAGCTCTTTCTAAACGCAAACCCACCACGATGGATGAACTCTGGAAAGTAGTAGAAGAGGAATAGAAAGCAATACCCCTGGAAATTTTACGAAAAGCTCTTCTATTATGGAAATCACGATGCATACTTATAGTCCAGAAAAAAGGCTATCTGATCGAAATTTAAAAAAAATAGTCTTTACATTTTAAACATTAATTAAACGGCCCCGAAATCGTTCTAAAAATGTGTTAATACCCTCTGTATTTGATTATTCGATACTTAAAATAAGGATCAAAAAAGAGAAACTCAAATCTTTTAATTAATTGCATGGCAAATTAAGTATATATTTCCCAATAATATTACAATTTAAAATGCTCTGTAAACCAGTTTCTCAATTTTCATGTAGTGAATGAAGAATGTGCATTTAGAATACAAGCTGGTGTCTTTAAGTTGATTTGGTTTTTATTTTCAGCACCTGAGATCATTCAAATAGGGAATCAGGGTCAACTCCAGAGTTCCGGCGCCCCATGCGAAATTACTGTAATGCCACACATATGCATGTATACCTATGTTAGAATTCATGCTTAACTCTTAGTAGGTTCAAAGTATTATTTCGATATTACGTTTATTTAAAATAAAAAATAAAACAAAGTTTTAGGGAATTAAAAATAATAGGTTGATCTCTTCTGTTTCATGTCGCTGGCCCATCTGAAATAATGGAGTATCATAATTCACCGAAGCCAACTGAAACACAATGAAATGAGATCTTTTTCTTTCATTTTTAATTATATTTCTTTTTATGATGTTTCAGTCAGCAAGTGAACTTTCAACTTTATATTTAAGAATTGCCACAGTATCCCTCGGTACCCTATATTGTGGCGTTGGTTAATTTTTCCTGGATTCACACAATGTACAGAGTCTCTATAAAAATTATCATACCAAAAAATTGAAAAAATTATGAAGTAACGAATAGCATTCTTACTAACAGTTAATTATATATGAGAGATGATTATTTAATATAGAGTGGGAAAGTATTCTTGTGACTCTATAGAAACGAGCTTGGGCAAGAATTTTAATTCGGGTGTGCATTACTAAACTCAAAGAGTAACAAGAAGGTTGAATTCCACTTACTTTGATTTGACTTCTATCGAAATGCTGTTTTCGGCATATGTTGGTGAACAGTGGGCACAGGTGACAGAAGAGTCGCTTCGTCCCCATGAGGAAGTAACAGATGGCTTTGGGGGAGATAATCAGATTAAATGGCGGAGGCAGGGTAGATCCTTCATCAAAATAACCCATCCACAACTTGGAACGAGCGAATTTCCATTCTCGATCTGCATGATCCTGGGCATTCGAGAGAAAAATATTAATACGAAGGAGAGGAGAATGGAATGTATTTTCTACACATATCGAAGGTATACACAAAGATGCATTTATTTAATCATATAAAAAAGAATGCATATATATTTAGTATATATCTGCGTTCAATTGAAGATAATATTTTTATCTTTGCAATTATTTTTTGAATATAATTCTGCTTACATCTGTGAAGCTCTCTTTCTAAAATCATTTTATCTTTAAAGTTTAAGTATTACAGATGTCAGTTATCGCATGCATTTAAATTTTGAATTTAAATTGAAAAAAGAAAAATATGTTATATGTTTAAAATTTTTAAACACTTCATTACTATTATAGTTAAAGATTATTTATGGAGCTGATCATATTTCATTATTTAATTCTGTAAATAATATGCTCTAGTTTTCATATGACGAATATTGATTTTAAAGCTTTTCTAATTTTTATGAAATATTAAATAAAATTTAAAATTCTACAGTTTCATATTCTGTGATATTTTATTATGAAATTAAAAAATTTTAAAGCTAAAATGCTTTAAATTTGTCAAATATGAATGCTACGTTTTTAATCTATTTCTTATCGGATTAAATTACTTGGAATTCGTGATCAGAGTGACTGTAAGAGTACATTTAAGTAAAGACTGTAATGAATGATGTGGATCGAATCAAGAATATTTTTAAAATGAATATCTTGGCTGCTATAGAAGTCATTTTTACATTTTCATAAAGAATTTAGAAATGAAGCGCTTAAATAATTTTGAAACAATTAATTCCCGCTTACATTGTGAAGAAAAAATTCGTAAAATCTTCATTAAATAATATTCGCTTTTTAAAAACATTTACACCAAATTAGAAAATACTATGAATACAGCATTGAAGTAATACAATGATTCGTAATCAGTTGAAGGAAATGTTCGCTTCTTGAGAAAAACACAGTTCTTATAATACTAAAAATAATAAGCATATAAAATAATAAGAGCACAAAAAATAATAAAAATAAATTGAAATTATTGAAGAATATCTGCAATAGATGTCACTAAATAGTGCCAAAAACAAATAATTAGCTAAGAAATATGCCAATATAGATATTGGAAATAAAAAGAGTTCTATAGCGTGAAAAACCAGAAAAGTAAATTTAAACCAAAGATAGAAAATTTTACGAAGCAAAAGAAATTTGAAAGTCCTTTGTATTTTGCAGCGCGACATCTAGCTAAAGAGAAGCTGATTTTTCTACGCTATCTGATCTTCTATGGTATATCAAAAAATAATTCTGACAATTTATTTTAACTGGAAACACATCGATATGCATTTAAAAAGTTTGGGGAAAAATTACATAACTTTAATTACAAAATCAGATGGCTTTTCTTAAATGTGCCGAGACAAGCAAAACTTTAGTAACTGATGAACAAATTAATCAAGATATTTGTGTGAAAAAATGCTTATAGAAATTCTTGCATCTTTTTTAAAACTCATTTTTCTTCTTTTCGAATGCAATTATCTTACACTATCTTCAACAAATTATTCAAAAAATACAATAAAAATCACTAAAGAAAATGCCATAAAACGTTTGTAGCTAACGATATAAATGTATTAAATGTTCCATATTCATGTCCCGTAGGAAAATTATGGGCTGAATTAAGATAATTACGAAACATGGTAGGGACAAAGAAAATTGCAAAATTCCATTGCTTAAAAAATTCTAAAAGAAGTGAAGAACACTCTAAAGCGACTAATGACTAATATTCATAAAAATTAGTGAAAAGATTACTGAAATTTTTAAAATTCTCCAATATTGTTGTTAATTTTTAAAATAAATACAAACAAAAATTTCAGAAAAGTTTTCTGGCATGACAAGTTTTTGTGTCAACTATTTCATTCATCACGGACATTACAGGTCTCTAAATGAAATAGAGAGCTATAATAGAAAAACTTGCACCAATGTATTCATGTTAATTAAAAATTCATTCATCAAGGGAATTTCTTTTATCTATTTAAGTGAATGAATATATATTTGTTTATTATTAAGATTATGTAATAGTATCCTCTCTCTATATATATTCATTAATAGCATTAAGTGGTTATTTTGAAAAACACATGCAGAAACTTAACATTCAGCGCTTATTTTGAAGCAGTTGCAGAAGGCTGATTGTGATTTCCAAGACTCGGAAGGGTTTCAGCAAACAATGAGACTCCTTTCTTTTATTAATGAAATTTGAAAGCAAGCAAAATTATAGCTTAGCTCTTAGAGGCCATTATATTTCTATGAAAATTGAATTGTTATTAAAAATCTCTGGAATATATCAACTAATTTCATATTACAGATATTACAGCGATTGTTTCTTCTTTGAAACAACATGTAGAATTATCATAAAGATAAAAACTTCAATTTATGCTTAATTGTGGTGCAACTTACTGCACATTCGTTAAATATCGAAAAGCATTAAGCAACAAAATGTTTGTGGTACATACTATGTAAGTATCAAGGTTACATTACCATTTGTTTAGCAGCAACAAACTTTAGAAAAATAAACTAGAGCTCCCTTTAAGAGACAGTTATTTTGATGTAATTAAAATTAGATCAAATATTTTTTACTTCATATTATTTAAAATAAGGTTTTGTTCATTGATAGGATATTGTGTGAAGTTGATCTAAGAGCTCTAAATGATTAGAATGGTGTGCATCATTTATTTCCATAAAATAAAAATAAAAACTAAATTATCTAAGCAATTTGCGTGCGAAACTATGGATTTTACATACGATTCAAATAATCTTGGAACACAATTTCAATCAACATATGTTTGAAGAATAAAATATTTAACTATAGAGAACTTGAGTGAGTATTTATTTAGAGCATATTTTAGAAACATATATTTTTGATGTGCTATAAGCCAAAATTACATTTAGAATTATGCTAGTTAGATGTTAATACGTACTAATGTAAACTTTCAAAATTAATTTGAAAACAAGTCTTTAGATTGTTGTAGCACGAAAAATAAATATGGTTTGTCAACATATTATAAATAGTCTAATAGCTCCAGAAAGGTTTTTTGCTAGACTAATCTTTTACTTAATTTTAAATCATTGAATGTATTCGCAGCAATTCTTCTATCCCATTTCCTTCAGGGGAAACGGGGAAAGTCCGTGACAAAGTAGAAATGCTTTAGCATAATTATGTTTGCATCTTACACTAACACCCCGTTCCGAAATTATACTTTATTGAATAACAGTGTTTCGGACATTTCACTCGAACAGTGTTATTTTACCTTTTGGCCACGGGGAGCTCAAGCAAGTTGCTGCTAGCAATTTTCTTTTATTTTCATATTGTGTTTATTATAAGAAATTCTCAATTTTGAAGGTGATATAAATTTAGTTGCTTTCTATTTCTCCTAGCGTATATAGCGCGTATTAATCGTTATATAATCTCATAATTTATTCTCTATAAACTTTTAAAATGAATATCTAAGAATTCAATTATCAGTTTTTAGAAGAAAGGTATAAGATTTGTATGAATTATAATTTCTCTTAGCGTTTAGTTATAGGGTCTTAAAAGTTAAAGTAATTAGCAGAAATTACAATTTCATAAATTATAAGTGTATTTCCTGTCATTAAACGACAATGAATGCCTCTTTCGGGGTTTCCAGTAGTTTTTCCAACCAATTCCTCTTCCCATTTGCTTCTCACATTGTTGCTGATGAAAAGGTGTTCACGTGAGTCCCATTGTTTGCCGTCATTCACCACTGTTTATGTCAAAGAATCCCATTACTTACGTAAATATTTGTTTATTTCAGACAAACGTATGCACTTAATAAAAATAACATGCACATTTCACGTATGTCATGCAAAAGAGTGATTGCATTCTAAGATCTGTCCCTACCTCAATAACTTGAAAGGATTTTGTCATCATTGCAATAAGCATGTTTATGAGTACAACAATAGCTGTCACATGATATGACATAAAGAGACCTTGACCCACAGTTTCAATAAAGAAGTCATCTTCCACCAAATCTGTACTCTTGGGAGAACTTATACCAAACAATGACCAGAACAGTGTTGCAAATGTGTTTCCAATCCTGAAGTAAAATAATGACATCTAAACTATCAATTTCTTACATCTTGCAAGAACACATTGTCAAATAACTAAAAGCTAACCAATTTTACGGACACATTTTTTACAGATGTGAAGTGCTAAAAATCAATGAAATAAAAAAATCAAATATTAAAATCCTATATAAGAGTCGGATAAAAATATTGTATTTTTTAAAATTAATGGGAGAATTATTTTTAGAAATCCCTTTCGCGTAGCATTTACATCTTATTATTATCTTATCCATAAATTAATTATATAAAAATCTATACTTATTGCTATAGTTGTGACAAATTTTCATATTTTACATAAAAAAAATTATAAAAGAGCAGTTTTACCTTTCATGTGTCTCGCAAACTCTAGCTTATTTTCAAAATTAAAACAATAATTAGTACTGACACACACAAGCACACTTGATATTCGGAAAGACAGCAAATCCCACGCCTTTTATCCTTTAATCGTAAATATATAGTTTGAAAGAGGAAAAAATGCTTCACTTGAAATCAATTTTTAATAATTGAAAAAACCTTTTTATAAAAATAGGAAATCTAATTTTTTACATGGACTATAGTTTTCTTTTTCGCTTTTATATTCAATATATTCTTTTTGTAATAACATAAACTTTTAAAATATATTTCATATCCATAAAATTGATAGAGATAAGAAACATTATTTTTTAAAACTAAAGCAACAATTTTATGTCTTTCAAAGGCTCTTTTAAGTTTTTAAGAAGCTACACATCGTAAAAGTTAAAAGAATTCAAAGTAAAATTTATTTTTTCCATATTTTTCCACTCTGCCCGTGTATTGCTATTTTGTTCCTTCAGATGAGAAAAAAGAAAATATAATAAAAATAAATATTGAGAAAATACATAAAATTTATTGACTTCTAAATGCAAATAATTTATTTCTGTAATTGAAAAAAGATTGTGTAGCCTTTTGATAATTGGATTATTACTCTTATTTTGTTATCTTACAAAATAATTACACAGGTATAATTAAAGTTTTCAACCCAATTGTAACGGTTCCAATAAAGTTTAATTTAATTTTCAGCCGCAAGTTCTATTAGTTAACAATAAACTTTGAAAAATGAAGGTAAAATTATCTTACTTAATCTGAGATACATGTTTCTAATTATTCTAAGTTGAAATATTGTTTATCATACAAAAGTTTTTAATTACAAACAATTTTAATTAGAAAACATAAATATAATGTTCTATTAGTTGTATACATACATTAGAATAGGGTTTGATTTGTGAAAAATTTAAAAGATTTTCCAAAATTTATAATATATATATTTTGATTTTTAAAAAAAATTGTCAACAGGACAACAAGTATAAGTCTTTTATTTATAAATGATAAAGTTAAGTAACTTATTTATAATTTAAAATTAATTTTCAATCCTTTTAATAATATTTCCTCAATTTTTTTTGAGGATTGAGTTTGAAAACTTAGATGTGTGAAACTAAGAAAGTTTTAATCATCTTATAATTTTCAGGAAATTTTCTCCTTATTTTATTACTATTTTCTAATTAATTATTTGTTTTCTTATTTTTTAGATTTTTCCAGTTTTAAATGTAATTATGAGACTTTCGCAAATAAATTTTTACGTAAAGACGAAG
Organism: Latrodectus hesperus; assembly: GCA_037975125.1. Taxonomy (NCBI): domain Eukaryota; kingdom Metazoa; phylum Arthropoda; class Arachnida; order Araneae; family Theridiidae; genus Latrodectus; species Latrodectus hesperus. The sequence continues at coordinate 20,928,850 of CM075859.1, forward strand.
CAACGGAGGGTGTATTTAAATTTTTTTGTTCCTCAATAAGGTATCGCCGAGTTGGCAGCCGAAGGGTTACTGCTTTGGTCTACGGTTCAACAGCTTATGGGTGCGAACTCCACCTTCGGTTTCAATGTATGTATTATTTCAAAACCACTTTAACGCATAAATTCGTGTATAATTATTCATAATGTGTAAAAAAATGACAGACAAAGAAACAAAACTTCAATTAATTACATACATTTAAACAAACCTATAGAGATAGATCTTAGTAATAAATATTATATATATATATATATAATGTAAAAAATCTTAAGTAAGGAGTTATTTCATTACCTGATTATTATTTATTTATTTTTGAATTAGGAAATGAAAAATTTACTCTTTTGTATCATTGAATAAATTAATAAGAATAAAACTATTGCTTAATTCCCGTATGCTTTCATATTTTTGAGGAAATAAATTGAATAGCTAAATAATATGGAAACATTATTTTATCTAAATTTTGCTTTCTCTGTGAATGTTTTTTTAAAACACATATAAAGAAAATAGAATAAGCTGTTTTTCAAAAACACAAGATAAAGAAAATAGAATAAAAGGAAAATAAGCTGAAAACATTACTATCGTAAAATACATTTAAAAATGGAGGCCCAGTTTGGATATTTTTAATAAATTGGAAAATTTATTATAGATAATGAATTTTAAGGGACGTGTGTGTGAAAATAATTATTATAAATTATTGTTCTTTATGAACCCAAAAATGGAAGGATCCAAGAAAGGCCTATTTAACTGAATATATGGCAAATTAGTCATGAATACTATCTGGTGTGAAGAATTATCCTTCTGAACAACAAAAAATTGGCATAAATTATCGTATTGCCATTGAGATAACGTAACAAATTTTGATAATTAGGAGGAATAAGTAAAAATGAGGGTAAATATATATATATATATATATATATATATATATATATATATATATATATATATATATATATATATATATATATATATATATATATATATATATATATATATATATATATATTACACATTCAGGCTTAAGCATTTTTTGCAATATTCATATATATAATTATTTAATTTGCTAGTTATTTATGAAATTTGAAAGTTGTTTTTTCTCAAATTAAATTTAATTTTCAATACTTATAAATGCGCCAATACTTATGATTGAAAAAAGCGAAATTAAAATTACTAAATAAGATCATGAATTAAGAGCCATTTATAGTTGCCAAAATATCAAATTCGAGTATCTAATAAGATTTTTTTTTGCTTAGTTAACAGCAAAGATTTCGGAAATCTGAAGACAAATTTTTAGATCCAAATTTGTATTTCTTAAAAGTTTTATATTTTTATGTTATGGAGAGGGATATTTATTAACAGTGTGATGTATTTTATCTCCTGGTCGGCAATTGTACATGTCATGTTTCTAAAACAAATAAAATTGAAAAGTAATAACGGGAACTTTAATAGTATAAATTCCAGTTTTTTCTTACAATTGGATAAAATATATATAAATATCTAGTATTAATAATAATTAACAAGATTACAAATTTTGTCTTTCATCATTTTGCAGATTGCAAATGCATAATTGGATTCCGAAGCTGTTTCACGTACAGAAATATAGTTCATAAAATCTGCTTTAAGCAAAAATGACTGGAAGAGTATAAAGGAAAGAATTATATGATTGTCACTCTCTCTCTATTCATCTACTTTTCTTAAATTTTTGAAAAACCCATAACAGCTTTTGCAAAATTTTGTGCTTTTCTTTTTTTTGCATGTGATAGCCCGAGATAATTGATTAAGCTAAGCATTTCTGAATCAATCAACTGTCTAAAATTTGAACCAAAATAGTAATTTAAAATATCCAATCTACATTCTCTATCTGCTGAAATTTTATGCAGAATTCGTCTACAGAATTGCATATTCTATTTAAGTGTTACTAGCTGGTAGAAGAGATCTTAAAGTCAAATGAAAAATGACATGGAATAAAGAAAAAATACTAGATAAAAAATCCGCTCTTTATTTGCTGCATAGTTGAACTTGTATCGTATTAACTTCAGTTAGAATTATAAAATACCTATGAAGATAAGTAATCTTGAAAACGGAAACTAGAGTAGTTTAGACCCGCAATTTGAATATTCTTCAAATTAACTGTTCAATATGTAACGAAAATGATTGGTCTTTTGAACAAATACTACCTATTAATCATTAAAATTATCCCATAAATGTTTATGACGTCAAAATAATTGGATAAACAAAATATACTTGACAACATTTTGAAAAATTCTTTGGTTGTTGTAAGTAAAATAGTTATTTTGAAGATTTTTGGAAAACATTCAAATATCAATCTTTCCTTCATTTATTGAAGAAAAGATTGATATTACTCAATTGATAGTACTCAAATAAAAATTAAACTATTCGAAAATAGTCACACGAAAACAAAATCAGCGAAAATCTACCAAAAATATAATTTATAAATTCTGATAAAATTTTCATTTTTGTGAAACGATGCATGTAATATAATATTAACATAGTTTTTTAAATATATATGATAAAAATTATAAAAATAATTAATATATTTTTCATTCCTTCTTCTAAGCATTTTCCGATTTCAACTCATTTTAAATTAAAGTTTCGATATTCGAACATAGAGGGCAGCAGCTTCATAAATGTTTTGCTAAAAAATTCTCATTTTTCCTAAGTTTGAAAAACGTAAGCTAACAGAAATTAAAAATATATTTTAAGGAACTAATTCCCAGACTGTGTTTGTAGCAATTATTGGAGTGCGTGAGCTACTTAAAAGGAGTTATCAAGACCAGTTTATTAATTCAATGCCCAAAAGGAATAATGTTAATTATTATGATTGATATATATTATCATATATAGGTTTTATGCTTAACTGTGATGTATGTAACACATAAGGCAATGTATGTATTTATAAGAAATATGGCTAATAATTTATCCCAAATCCCTTATATGGGAATGATTTATCTTACTGAAATTAAAATTCAGAAAAATATAATTATCAATTATGAATTAAATAATTAAAAAAAGTATTCCATTTGTTTTAAGTAAAGTATGCTCTATAAATATAAATAGATATGTTTGTAATAGCTCATCAAATAATTAATATAGGAGGAATGTCAAAGAGTAATCACATCTTTTTCCGAATTCGAGTCAATTTCCAAATATAAAATAGGATGAGCGTGTGTCGTAGAATTTCCACTATTAGTAGTATCCACAGTAGTTCCACTAAGAAAACTTATTTTTGATTTAAAGTGCTAAAATAAATTTATCCTGAACTGTAGGACTTAGCAATTCTATCCTATATTGTAGAACTGCAGCATTTGATATTCATTGTTCTTAACACCAAACCGGTTTGCCCTACTTAACGCGATCAGTTTATTCAGGGAACCTGTCGCGTAACTTATATACAGCGTAAAAAAAGTAGGACACACATATTTTATAAATTGTACTCTCTCTTTACATTGTAGTGCTATTAGTATACATTTTCTTTTTTATTTTATTGAACTATATTTATCTTTTATTTTCAGTGAATGAGTTTTAGCTAGCACCAAGGAAATATAAAACAGTGCTTAAGGATTTTTCAACTGTGAAAAAAGTAGAAAGACACCTCCAAAAACATTCTCATTTTAGAATCTATAGTTGTTTAACATGTTGAAAACAGTGTTTTCCTTAAACTGTTTTTCTTTCAAATGATATATTTTGTTGAAAAAAACCCTCAATTTTTGCACAGCTAAAATGCCTAGGGGGAAACATTTAGGTGAATTTCAGAAAACTGTGTTGTGGCATATAAAGATGCTGGTAAAGATGTAAGAGAAATTCCAAGGCACCTATATATTATTCCAAACGCTATTTCTAACATCTTGAAAAATCTAAAGTGCTTAGAGGAAAGCAAAGATTGGCAGACCCAAAAAAATTGACACCCCGTGATCAAAGGGAAAGACTTAAAAAACTTCAAAAACGCATGGAAGCATTGGAAAACCATAAGACCACACTGGAATCACACATGTAACTAGAAGAATATTTTGCAATAACGTAAAAAGATCAGGAACCTTCATATTCCAGAAAAGAAAGCACCATCATAAATGGAAAGAAAGTCACATTCAGCACCGGCTATAGTAAGACAAAGAACACATGCCTTGAACTTCGAATGGACTTAATTTATGTTTTTCTGATGAAAAAAATTCAATTTGAATGGCCATTCAGTTTCAGTTTGGTCAATTTCAATTTGGAAAATTCAATTTGGAGTTATCAATATTATTGACATTGTTTGGGCACACCAGAAAAAACGTGTAATATTAGACAGATATGAGGAGGCAGTTTAATGGTTTGGATATCTGTTGACTACGTTGGACAGACCAATCTAGTGTTTCTGGATGAAAGACAGAAACATGCAGATTACATTCATATTTTAAACTCAGAGCTTTTACTCAATGCCTTGAGCTAGATGGAGAAAATGGATATCCAGCCATATAAAGTATCAGTTCACACGGCCAATGGCATGAAAAATTAGTTTAAAAGAAATAATGTTCGGGTTTTCCATGGCCTGCTAAAAATTCAGACCTCAATATTGCTGAAAATCAGTAATTGTTCGCCCTGATTACACAGGTGGCAAGCAATATAAATCTTCGATTGAGCTTCGAGATGCCTTGACTTGTGTTTGACAATATTTGTCAAACTGAAATTCAAAACATAAGGATTCAATGTCAAATAGAGTCTTTGAAGTAAGTGAAGCAAATGGCAGAAGAATTCCATATTAACAAGTCTTTTGTTTTCAATATTTGGAGTTGTTCTTCTACATTTTTCACACAGTATGAGTTGTTAAAACTCATTTTTAATTGTTATAAACCAGAAGCTTTTTATTTCATGTTACAGATATAGTAATCTGATTCGAAATAAGTTTTTATAAGTGCTGTGATAAAATTATTTTGTAAAAATTCAAACTCATCTCTTATTTGAAAAAATCCAAGTGTCCTACTTTTTTCACACAATGTAAGCGCATGATAAAAATTTACTTTAAAATGAAAGGGCATATAAGAATAGAAAGATAACATAGCTTGTATGGGAAATAAATAATTCATATCTCAATGATTGCATTAAAATATTATTTCATATATAATAGAATTGAAATTAAAACAGACTTCTCTTGTAAAAAAATTATTTGAACTTTTTTTTTCTTATTTGTTTTGAATTTTCTAAAACAAATGTATAAATAATACTACATAAATTAAGAAACAACCTTACAGAAGACAAGAATTTATTATTTCAATATTCTCATGATAATTTATCTTTTATCTGAAAGCGTTTTACGAAAATATACACCGGTGGGAAACGCTTCTATTTAATATAAGGTAGTATTACATTCCACATAAAATAGAGTATGACTTAACAAAGGTTGAGAAATACTTTCTCCAGCGATAGCGGAGACAAAAATAGTTGCTTAAAGCATACAACGGAACTTTTTGTAGTTAATAAATAGAAAACAAATCTAATTGAATACATTTAAATATTTGCATTACTTACAGGTACTCTACTTGAAAAAATGAAGCATGAATGCGATGAAAAAGAATATATTGAAAGAAAAAATATATTGAAAAAGTATATATTGAAAGGCGGACACTAAAATGGGAGTAATTTTAATTCGCATTATAAAAGGGTGTCTCTTATCGAAAAATAAATAACTTTTTTTGACTTTGTCCCTCGAAAAACAAGTTTCTTTTTTTCCCACAAATTTTCGTGTATCAAAATATAAGAAATCGTTTGACATTTTGCTCTTTTTTTCTGACATCGTTAATCAAAAAAGAGATGGTTCCTGTTTTACTCATTTTGTTTTGTTCTTTCTCAAAAATTTCAAACACTTAGTTATTAAAATTACAAATAGTTATCTTCTTTTTAAAAAAAAACTTCAATATCTGTATTTTATTACAGTATTCAGCGAGTAATTATTTTATTCTTCATGCGAGTAATTAGTATGCGAGTAATTATTTTATTCTTCAAATTTTCATAAAGCTGTCCAACATCCATAAAAAATATATGTAAGCTTAAATTATTTTGTAAAAGTAAATATTTTTATATTTGGATTTATGTGTTTTATTATTTTAATGATGAGTGCATTTCCTCATACGCATGGCGATCTTGTTGCTTAATACAGAATCATGGCAAAATGTCGGATTCACTACCAGAACTGACATAATCTTGTTTTAAAACTACACAAATAAAGCAACATTTAGCATGAACTTTTCAAATTAATAAGCGCTATCAGGAAGGTTATTTTTAAGTCATCTAGCTTATACAATTGTAAGAATGATACTTGATTTGATGAATCATAAAATCAAATTAAAACTAAGAAAATGTATTTATAAGGTTAACTATTTAGGCAAAGAACTTGCATAAAGCAGGATACATGTAATTTTGATAAGACAAATGAAGAAACAGGTACGGAAATGTTTATTAATCAGTTCTCCATATATTATGAAACTAGATCGATTTGAAGACTAATGTTTTTAAGGTTTGTTATAGGCACTTAACTGAATTCATTTATTGAATAATTCGATTTTTCTCTAAGGAGAACAGTTTTTTTTAAAGAACAGAACAGTTTACCTTAAAATATAAAGATCTTCTTTTAAATAAATAATATTTGTAAGCAAATAACATGGGAAATATATGAAATAGGGATGCACTTTGTGAGTCAGGAAAACAAATGCAACTACTTTTCTTTAAAGTTAGTAATTTTAATTGATTTTTCAAATCAGAGAGTGTGAGAAATTATTTGTATTTGATTATTTAATTATCAGAAATTTAAAATCAATACTTCATTGTTATTATTGTGGAATGTTAATTCACAATTTTTGGTTACATAATAAATTAAAATGCTTTAGCATATTGCTTAGACTTGAATTATTCAAAAATCGGGTTTTGTGGAATTGCATTTAACATTTTTTTAATATGCTTTTCTCAATTCAGTTGAATTCAAAAGTATTATTTATTTGATTTTGCTAATGAGATATTTTCTGATCAGATATGTGGCAGCAAAAAAATGCTACAACTATTGATTCTGTGTCAACGGAATGAAAGTTTACATCCCTCAAACCAATATTTTTAGTTAATTAAAAAGCAAATATTGAAAAACAAAGAAGAACAGAAAGTAAAATACCTCGATATCTTGGAAAGAACGGCTCATCATGGCAATTAGCATATTAATCATAACGGTCATTGCTGTTATGCTGTAAGCTCCAAGAAGAAAATCACCAATCCATTTTGCGAACTTATGATATATCATGTGCTCTAAATCATGGATTAAGTTGACACCAAACAAAGACCAAAGCAGCATCATAATACTACCACCCATACTGTAAAGTAAATGTTCCGTCAGAAGCCGTTCTTTCAATTTACTAAATTGGTGCAAAGAGGTAAGTTCCTTGAAGATAGCAATCTAAATTTTTGCTGATATCTTGCAGCAGACAAATTAAGTTTATGCGAACAAGGAGGGTTGCTATCTAAGGAAAAAAAGAAAGCCTCTATTTTATAGGAAAAAAGGAAGGAACACGAAAGAGAGGAAAACAATTTGAGCAAGGCGGTTGTTCTATGGAAAATATTTCTGATTCATCTGGGCCCTTGAAAGCAAGCGGTATAAGCATTACTACTCATGAATCATGCATGAAAAGACAAATATGTGAAACTAATAGAATAGCAGATGTGAAACACATTCTTCAGAAATATCGCTAGATATATTTCAATATTTTAATAAAATAGCTTTATACGGGGAATTGATATTTTAAATTGGATTTTGAAATATTATATGTAAAAAAATACATTTGAAGCTTTATGGAATAATTTACTTTTAAAGAACAGTTTATAAAAATATTACAAACATAATCAGTCAATGAAAATAACTTTGATATTGCATTAAAATTCTTTGAATAAAATTTCATATTATAGTTTTTTTCTTTTTAGAAGATCGGTAAATATTTAATGTCATTTTTGTGTGGCCAGTTATCCATATTATTTCAATTAGAAAAAAGTATCTAGTGAGGTCATTAAAATCTTGAGAAAATTAATTTCACTTTTGCAGTTTAGCTAAAATTTCTTTCGAATTAAATTTGCATTAATAGAAATTTGAAAATAAATTTAAAGTTAATAGTATTTTAACAAAACAATATTAACAATAGTTTTTGATATTTTTTTTATTTGTGAAAACAAAAATATCTCCCTGTGCACCAAGGATTATCACACAGGGCCTGAAGGTACAATAAATGTACTACATAACAAATCAAGGATAAATCATGAGACGAAAGAAAAAAAATAGAAAAATAAAAGGCAGAGAGAGAGAACAAAAAATGAGAAATAAAAGTAAAAAAGGAGTTAGATTACAGCATGGATAAATTTTTTAAAAAATACAAAAGTCTCTTTCTTCACTAGGTCCACCAAAATCAGGGGCCATAGTTTTTGATATGTTGATAAAATATCTTTTACTCAAATTGCATAAAAAAATTCGAAAGAATATGAAAAAAAAATGGTTTTTGACAGGATGCCTTACATATAGATAATCACAAATTTTAAAAACTGTTGTTGATAAAAAATTTGTAGAAGTGTACGTAAAAAAGATAATTTAATGTTAATTATCAATTCGGATAAGTTTTAGATTCGGGCTCTTAAGGATAAGATTCATTTTGGAACATAAAGAGGGAAAGGCCATCCTACAGCACCAACGAAATTTGCTGAGTTATCAACAGTTTTAGCTAATATTTGACAAACTATTCCCATGGAACGTTTCCAGAAACTTGTTGATATATATATATCTACATCGTGTATGTAGCCTTTATATATAGGCTATGGACAGGTCCATACTCATATACTAGATAGATATCTATATATATCAGTGGCACTTCAGTGTTGATATATGATCTCATATATATATATCATATATATATGGAGACTATGATATGATTGGTAGCTCTAAAAAGCTAATTGCATAGATTTTAATTGAATTTCAATGTTTTCTCGAGTTAAGAAAAGTTTAAGAATGGAAAACGATCAAAAACTCTTAGGGTGATATAATTTTCCCATTTCAGTAAATGAAATTATGTGTATGATATTTCGCTCATCAAGATAATTTTTATCTCAAGTTAAAAAATATTACAAGCAATTAATTCAAGAAAATAAACTTCCATACTCCCTTTATTTTTTGCTATTAAAATTATTCTTAAATTTGCAGTTTTAATTTGATGTAAGATTTGTATTTATACATTTTAATTTAAATTACTTCACTTTTAGAAATTTACAGCAACTATAATGCACTCTATATTTAATTGAATATGCTATTTAACAATTTTAAAACATAAAGAAATTATATTTATTGATACAATTTACAATAACTTCTAAAAAACTTCTATGCAATTCAATTTTATTTTCATAAAATTATTTGTGTGATATAGTAAATATATATTTAATTTAACAGAATAAAAGATATTTACTATAATTATATTTTATGAATTTTATTATGAGATGAATATTTGATCAAAAAATGTTTAAACTGTATGCATGACAGTTTTGACATCGCAATTTAGATTGCTTAATGACCTAAGGCATTTAATGTTATTAGTGTGATTGCCTTCTGGGAGGACATATTCATAGATAGTAGGCCATTTTCATAAGTATCAAGGGAGAAAATCTGGAAAACTTTCAAGCACGCACACCGACAGACATCCATGCAGAAGGCATAGGTTCAACATTCACCCCCCGTTGTTCAACAGTAGCTGAGATCGAACCAGAAACCATCGCTTTGAAGAGCGATAAGACCACTATTCAACTGTCTCATAGAGATGTGAGTAAACGTAAAGTATTTTCTTCACTTGTTTCTTATGAACTATTAACGTATATTAAATTATCTGCCCCTGTCATTACCTTATTAGTTTAGCATAAAAATAATTACCCAGTTTAAAATGATTGGCTTCAAGGTTAACAATTCTGAAGTTTATGATATAGAGAGAAATAGTTTGATTATTTAGATTTTATTTTATTTATAATTTACCTACAATGTACTAAGAATTATGATACGTTTATTTTTATGAGAGAAATAAATTGTAAGTCTAAACAAAAAGTAAAATATTTTTTCTTTCAAATATTTTCAAAAGAAAATTATTGTTGTGTTGTATCTTAAAATACGAAAATTAAAGTAGTTTACTTTGTACAATTTATTTTTTAAGTTTATGAGAAATTTTTTTTAGATTTATTAAAATTACTTTTCTAAAAATATATTTGTAACCGTAAAACGACAGTTAAAAATTATTATAAGTTAGGTAAAGAAAGAATAGAATGTTCTTATTTATTTAATTAATCTCAAAAATAGCTTAATCAACACTACTCATTCTTAAAGTTTTAAAGTGAACATGTGTTTTCAAACAAATTAAATTTATGAGTCACTTAACAACATCAGGAAAAATGATTTCAAGATTGTTTCTCTTCTTTGTAATAAAAAATTCATAAAATATAAATAATATTCCAAATAAACTATAATAAAATTATATCCATTAAAACTGATAGTCATTTAAATGATATTTTTGGAAAAAAGGATAATCATCATTATTATAAAAGATAGCGCTTTCAATAATGATAGGTTGAAGATCAATCAAACAAATAGATAGGAATAGTTTGTCCAAAGAAAAGTAATATTTGGAACTATTCCAATGTTCTATTAAACGAAAGAAGGGAACATTTTATTTAGTTTGTATTTTAGAATATAGTAATATCAATAGTTAAGTTACTGTTTTAATATTTGTGAATAGTTTAAGTGTTACTAAAGAAATTAATTTTTTTATTTCATGATCAAACTAAGTGACGAATGTATATGCTCTACATATGATTATTTCAATAGTTATTTTCTATTCTTACAAGTTATTTTTGCTTTATTTTTTAGTTATTTTAGAATATACAGAGAGTACCAAGTCCATCACTCACAAATAATTACGTAGAAACAATGTCTGAGACATTAGCTTAATAGTGTGCACTTTTCTGTTTAGTCTATAAAAGCATAGATATCTAAAGATACAACTATTTGTAAACAAGGAGATCGTTTCACTTATGTTTTGAATACATTTATAGAAAAGTTCAGGATGAGTTTTATTAAGTAGTCGGCCGTTAGTATTTTAGTTCGAAAATTTATTTTCGAACTAAAATACTAACGGAGGAGCTTCGAGAACTTCCTTTATTCCCTCCACAACTCTCAAACTACTGGAAACGACTTCATTCGATTTTACTTTATTTCAGAATGGATGGATGAACAGAATTGATTCGCGTTCTTTCTTCTTTCTTTTTTTTGGCTTTTTTGGGCGTGTATTCATTTCAATCTCACGCTACTTTGGAAGGGGTTTCTTATTTTTTTAAAGATTTTTCTCATTTCAGTGAATTTGTCGTAATAATGTATCATAATTTCATATTGATCAAGGTGAGCATTCACAGTCACTGAAATTAAGGAAGAAAAAATAAAAATCTTTCTCTAATTTAAATAATTAAAAAAATATTTTTCTCAGATTAAAGTGATTAAAGATTATATAAGATCTGATTTTTCATGTTCTTATTAATGGTACATAAGAACCAATAAGATTTTTTTTGGAAAAATCTAACACATTTAGTACATATTTTAATACATTGTGAACAATAAACTATTTAGATTAATTACATAATAAAGCAAATTTGTATACTGATACAATATTTAATTTTCAATTCCCTGAAGGAAATTTATTATTATCTAGAAGCAATAAGAAATTAAAAATCATAATCTTTGAAAATAAAAATCCTATAAACAGCTAGAACACTAAAAATATAAACTAATTACAATATGTTCCTCTAATTACATTATAAACTTAATGGAAATTCATTTTTGCCCCAAATAAGCTGTCAAAAAATTAACTTAAAATTTATAGCCCAACAATTTGATATAGGATAGAAAGTTTTCAAAACCGTTTCTTAAAATAATTTTGATAGAAATATACTATTTATTTCTGATATTAAAATGTCAAGGACTATGATAATAGTATCTGGAAATAAGGGATTACATGATGCTCCAAAATTTTTCATGAAATAAAATAAATTGAATAATTTGGAAAAGAGAAAGCTATATTGTAATATAAGTTCAAATCTGAAACTGAAATAAAATAATGTATCAAATATTAAATATCTGGAAATTAAAAAAAAAATTAATGTAAATTTATTATGAATTTTAATTAACAATTAAATGAATAAAGACACCTTAGATATTTATGATTTTATGACTAGTTGGTTTTATTTTTTATATTGTTTTCATATTACAAAAATTGTATTCAGAGATTTTATTTTAACAATGATATTATCTATTGAAGCTTTTTTAAATACCAACAAACTTTTTCTATAAATTCAACGTATTTTATATAGTACTAATTTCCCAGTAACAAATATTTTTGAATCATTTATCTCAGATTTTTAACATATTGTCTCTTGTGCTTTTAAATTTCATATTTAGTATGAGAAAGCTTTTTTCAAAATAAAAACTTTATCAAAATTTTGGTTTAAAGTGAATTGACATTTACTCAACAAGATGTAAGTGAAAAAAAAAAAATCTGAAAATGAAATTCTTCAAAATCTTAACTGATAAACATCGAAAATTATGAAAGAATTTATATAAAAGTCACTTAGTTGCCGTACCTTAAATGTGAACTCCGTTTCAACGATACGACATTGAAATTCAATATGTTCAATTAACAGAACTGTTAGAAAAATAATAATCTAAAAGATTTTGCTTATATTATCAATTATCAATAAGAAATTAAAAAATGAGAATGATTTTTGAAAGCATTCTTTGTAAACAATAGGATAGAAAGCTGCAATAAAATACTAGTTTTTAGAGTAGATGTGATCTAAAGATTAAGAACTGTAAATCATTTTTGAATTGATGAGGGTGGATTGAAAATTTTTAAAAGTAAGTAATGCATGCTTAATGAAGTTCTTCCAAGTGAAAGGCTTCGAGTTGGATCCGAGCCTCTGTCCAACTACGAGAGATGGTTATCTGGATGCATAGCTGTTATGTGAGAGTTTGGAAGTTTTCCAAATTTCTTCCCTGAAAACACCTAAATACGGACCCCCATGGCGGATAAGAACTTTATATATGCGATATTATATTGAGACTGTTAAAATGCTCATAAAACAACTTTTCGCAGATAAGATGTCCATTACATGATATCAAAAGTAGTTAATGTGATGCTTAAAAATTTTTGGCATGTAAAAAAATTTCCTAAAAAAGGCAAACTTTTTATTTTATTTTCTCTTAATTCAATATTCAATGAATTTCGCTCGATTCGATTTGACAAATTCAGTGTACCAAAAAAGTACTTAAATACATTAAATTTTTTTAAATATAAATTGTTTTTACAAGTGTGTGACCTGATATTGATCGAAAATAATATCTTAATTTTTATAGCAACTCTAGAACATTTTATAACCCCGCAATAAGGTAAAATTGCTTATAGTTACTAAGATAGTTAAAAAAAATCTTTGAACCCCTTTGAAGAGCTCAGCAGCAAATACTAAAAAATTGCACTAAGCGTATATCAAATGGATGCAAATAAATTTTTATAGTGTTCTAAATTGTGGGTCACCATTAGATGAAATTATTTTAATGCGATGAGCTGGGTGGATTATTTGAGTTTAACTTGAACTTATAATCAATTTTTTATGTTAATTGTTATCACTGGCTTACATTTTTTTTAAATCAATAGCTATAATTTTTTATTTCTAAGATATTTTTATTTAAGAAATATCATTACCATGTTGTTGAGTTTTTGCGGTTGAAGTTTCCGTTCAGATAAAAAAGTAGGTAGTCTCTTGGTATAATTTTAATAAAGTTTAAATTTTATGAGAGACTGTGTGTGATTATTGCACTTCCTTCAAGAAATTTATTCTTTAGATTCTTTCTTGGAAGCCATTCTACTAAATTTTCATTAGTTACTTTTTTTTGGGTCACAGCTTCTATCATGATTAACTGTATTCTGTTGTAGTTACTTCGTATTTTGTAAATGCACTGTATTTCATACTGATATGAAATTGGATTTTTTATCCCTAAATATCTTAAAGTAAGAAAAAATAGCATTTTAATATTAATACAAAAAAGGAATAGTATTAAGTTATTGTCATTGTTCAAAATATAATAATAGTTTTGAAACATTAGTATTTAATAGTCGATAGCTTGTTGGCTAAGGTTTTTTTTAACGTACACAGTATAGTAATGGGTCGTAAACACATGTGGCTAGGAAGAAATCCAAACTGCTTCTTTGTGCTTTGCCCAGAGGTACGTTCTACCAGTTAGGTGGAAGATTTTAGGGGGAGTCTTCGTAATTTGGAAACGGGCCAAGCGGAATACAACTTAATACTTGACCGGCCTCAATACCTACCTTCAGATCGGGGAATTCCCCTTGCTCGACATATAAAAGAGTTTATACTCCGAAAACATGAAGAAGATGGCCAGTTGTGTTCTGCATACTCATGGTCATCTTTAATTCTCCTCGTGGACATGACACCAACCAACTTGATCTGCCACCCCCAGAAGAATTATTCTGCTTAGAGCACATTGCGACCATGACCTTCTTAATTTACCCCACCTGCCTTCAATTAACAAAACAAACCGGGATTTGAACTCATTCTGATAATACTTTGAAAGATGTGCACGTAGAAAGCAGAAATAAAGGGATTTATTTCCTGTAATTCAGCAGTACTTAGAATTAATTCTTGGACTTCCCACCCTCACTAAAGCTATTGGAGGTCAATTAGTCATGAGCCCAATCAAGTTCAAAATTAAAAAAAAAACATAAAATGTCTAGTTTTTTATTTGGATTGTTTTCATAGTTATTCATATGGAGTGTTTCATAATTATGTTAAGTTTTGAAAATAGCATTAATAATCAGCATAACCTTTCTCGCGTTTCTTATTAACGCATAAACGCCTATAAATTTGAATGCAAAAATGTTTGATATTATAGAATGATTCATTTTTATTTTTTGGTAATTGTATATTTTAAATTTATAATATTTTTGAGCTGTCTTTTGCGATCTTAGACACTTCTCTGGAAAACAATCTCAAAGCATTTTCCATATGATTAAAGTCTGGAGAAACTCCTGGCCAATTCATCATGTTTGCTTCCTTTAACAAGTCACTCCCATACACTATCAGTGTAAAGGTATGAGTTATCTTGCATTTGTATTGATTTTTCTTTTCTCATCTTGATGGAAGATAAAGAAAAATATATCAATACTTCCAATGAAAAGCAACATGTTCTATTTCATAAGATATTAACAATTATGAGTATTTTTTCAATTGTAATAAATAAAGGATTTATAAAATCAGCAGGTTTGAGTATCGTCCTCATCAAGATTCAGTCGTGTTTTCATTTTGAGCATTGTGTCAGAAATATAACTAACTATTAGGGAAATAAAAATTGCATATTTCACATTGGACTTTTCAAGAGTAAATGACATTTTGTTTGGTACAATATACCCTAGACACTGGTAACTTTGAAAAGTACCACTTAAGGGCTGTTAAATGATTTGCTGAGAAACGCTTTCTTGATTTTAACTTGTTAGTAAGCATTCCACTTCGTCTTTTTTAGAAAAAAATTGAGAGCGACCTGGGGACATTTTTAGCGTATTTATCTCGCTCACTTAGTCATCAAAGCATAAATTTTCTAGTTTCCTAATTTAAATTAAACGAGAATGCTGGAAAATTTATGCTGCTGGAAAATTAATTTAAGATTTAATTTCCCAGCAATAGGAATTTTTCAGATTTTTATTTTCTTCTCAAATTACTGTGTGTCCTCAAAATAGTGTATATAGTCACTAAAACTAGCTTATAAAGTCCCGGAGATTTTTAATATGAATTTATTTAGACATGTCCATTTTTTCTTAAGTGGAAACGTTTTCTACTGAATAGCAATAATTGAAATTTATCGATAACACCTAAATTATTCCCTGAATCATCCTGAACGTGACATATTTCTCACGCTCATGTTATTTTAAAACATTTTTTGCACATATTAAATACAGTATTTGACAGCTCGTTGTGGATAGCTAGACAGCTGAAAATTCTTGTAAGTTCTAATATTCCCTGTGTACTTTTTCAGCCATGAGGATTTTTCGTAGACAAAAGATCGTATTCTTATGTCGCTTGGGATGAAACCCAAAAGACTTCTAAGCATGCACCACCCAGATATAGGATCTTGCACAAAGTCTAAGCGTAATTCTTAACGATGTTTGTTGAGCAGTGGTTATAAAAAAAGCCTGGGATTTTCCATTACGAAAAGAGTGATTCCTTCACAATGCTACGGTGGGGCCAAAAACACAATACTGTATGAGATAGAAATATGATAAGAAAACGCTCTGTATAATATAAAATAAATGGTAAAAATATTAATGTTTACCAATTTTTACAAATTTAGTGTAAATTATATTTTTTAAAATTTTTATTTACAATCTTTGGTTAGGATATAACTGTAACAGTTTGTGATTTCAATAGTGTTAACCTGTGTTAAAATAGCTAAATATACAAACTAGCCCTATAGACGATATTGAATAAAGTTCATATAGAATCCTTATGAAAGATTTTATTTCAGCAGATGAGAGTTCAAGAATAATGAATATGCAATTAATTTGTTATTTTGCTCATTATGTTTGCATAGGAAAATTTCGCACGTTTCTCTGAAATTTTCTTGATCATTTCATTCAAACTTATTTTACAATTAAATAATAAATTTAATTTTTATATTATTATTATCCACATATTTGTTTTGCTAATACCTAAATTAATATTAAAGTACATTATATATTTTTTTACTCAAAAATCCCCCAAAATAAGACAGCATTTTTAGCTACATAGAATGAATTTTTACATGCTAGAAGTCTTAGTTATTTGCTCTTGAAATGAGTCAGAAAATATTTAAAAAGCAAATAAAAAAATTAAGAATATAGAATAAAAACAATGTAAAACCAATTCTGATGCTAAATTAAAATCAGTCCTAGATAAAAAAAAGCTATTTTAGAGCTAGCATGACACAATATTAATAAAATTATAGAATAATTAATCATTGTTCACGAAAGAAATGAGTGTTATTACACCGCACGGAAAAGGGTAAATTTAATTTGGAAGATCTTACCTAATTAACCTACTTTCTCTAAGATTAAAGTAGTCATGGAACATTTATTTATATGTTCCGAAATGATGCTCTGAAACAAAGTTCAGAATTAATATTCACGTCAGGTGGTGTTTGATAACACTAAATTGCTTTTGTCGCCATAAATAGTTAAGTACTTTAAGCACAAAACATGCGAATTAAATTTAAATGAATTTTATGTACGAAGTATTTACAATTTTTGATTAAATTTTTTCCAAAACTAATTTAATATTAAAGGGAATTAAAAGGCGTATCCTATAGAAAAGTTTATATTATTCATTTTCGAAAGATTAAAATGAATACTTTTTCGAAATAAATTGACGTCGACACAAATTCGTGGACAGTTAACAAATGAAAATAATTATAAAATGTTTTGAATATTCCCAGAGATTTTGGTCTTCTAGAAATATTTTTATAAGCTGTGGACGAATATTTAAGGGAATAAAATACTGAAAAATTACAAACATATACCTGCCAATAACAGAATAATTATTTTCCATCTTTAATTATAGCCCAATCACGATTAAAATCATTTTTCAAAAATAACTACAATCGTAATCGGTATCTTTTTTTCAAAAAAGTAAGTTTATATTTTTAGGCCCCAGTGAGCCCTGGATTTATTAATTAATTTTGATTGATTGTTGCCTTGTGGGAGGACACCTTTCATGGGTCCCAGGCCGTGTTCAAGTGTTATAAGGAAAGAAGTCTCGAAAAATCTCTAGCACCCACTTAAGTGGTCATATGCAAAAAACACAAAAAACACTCTTGGATTTTATCTTTGGCAGTGTTATAGTAAGTGTTCCCACCTGTCTCGTGGGAAACTGTGGTTCGATTCAAAGTTCCTTAAATAAGTACATGCCAATTTTTTTGTTTCACCATGGTTTAGTGAAAGGATAGCGTTCTTCATAGCATAAGATCCTAGGTTCGATTCTCGTCATTGCAGAACCACGGAAGAAAGATTTTGCTCTTTTACTTTCGACATGCACGTCTGACGGGATAGTTGCTTGCGAATTTTCCAGAAATATTTTCTTTGTGATATCTAAATATGGCCTACTATCTATGAAACGTCATTCTGGAAAATAATTTAATCTAGACTGTCCACTACTTGGTGTCCAAACTATCTTCCTTTGAGCTTAGCACGGCCTAGGGTTATAACAATGCTTTTCAGGCAGAAAGTTTCCACGTTCATTCCCACTCACTGTTGAAGAAAGAGGGAGGGATATTGTGTTTTAACCATCTACACGTACAACGGTTTCAACGATCTACTATCGGGGTAAGTGCTTGGGAGTTTTCCGGGTTTCCTCCCTAGCGACATGTAAATACGCCCCACTATATGAAAAGACTTCCCAGAATACAATTTATATGGTTTTTAATGTTGTAAGGAATTTTTTAATCCTCAACACATATTAAAAAATGCCTTACAACATACTTAGGTCGTCGAGCTGTTCACTACGAGATGTCCAACTACCTTCCTCCATTCAATAGAAAATGTACAAAAAAAATGATTAGAATGAACCTGAAACTTCTCGTTCTAAAACTTTCGTTGTCATAAGCACGATATAGTCGCGTATATAAATCAGCTTCTAATTAATTTACATGAATCATTTTACTGTTATATTTTTTTGCTCATTCCCTTGAAATTATGTTTTAATTCCCTTAATTTGAACTCTAAACATGCTATATGAGTCCTTAATGCACGATTCCTTTCTTCAGCGATTTCCATTAGAGCTTTTATTTTGCGATGAGCATGTGTGGGTGACAAAAGCATTTTTCAAACGTCTGCTTCACGATCCTCTTCTTGCGTTGCTAGAACTTTAAAACCACTTTAATTTCGTTCTTTTCAGAATTCTTTTGATAAAATGCGTCTTTCCGAATCCAACAAAAGTTCGATGATTGAATGATTGCATTCTACTTCGAACTTATTTCCTTAGGTTTGGAGAAAGTTTAACTCACAAAAAACTTACTGGCAGAAATATACTAAAATTATACTTAATATTAACACATTTATGTTTAGAATGACAGCAAGTAAATACACGTGCATTTATATTCCAAAAGTTAGTAAGCTTAGAATAAAAATAAGCAAGTCTTATTCGAATATAATTTAAGGAAAATTTTTATTTTTATAATAAATAGACACTAAATTTAACATTTACTAAAAAGTACAACTCTCTTAACTTTTTTCTTCTAAAAATTTTTAAATGCGTTAATTTTGTGAAACATTCATTGCTCTTCATTGGAATACTAATAATTTAATCGAATACAATTTCTTAGCACTATTTCAAATTGATAAAAAATACTTGAATTATATTAATACAATTTATGTTTATTATTACAATGTTCTTTGTCAAATATTTAAAATATAGTGTTGGCGCCAGCGCTTTGAAAGTTGGCTCATTTTTCCATACGCTAAATGCACCAACAACCCCAAAGGCCGTGGAATAAACACTTCACTTTTTGGTAGGAATTCGTACAGCCCCTCGTTCTTCTTTGTTAGCTTGTTAGAAAGCGGTTTTACCCCAATTGTTAAATAAAACTTTATTTGAATCGCATGGAATTATTCTAAACACATTACACTACATTTTTTGGTCCGTCGAGCCGGAGAACCAAATAGAAATTATGTCATCTATTAAGATATTAAATCGAAAACGCGGCAATATTCAAACCAAATTAGGTAAACTTTCGTCGAAAACATTAAAAGATTTGGAAGAAACTGAACTTCGAACATTTCTAGATTCATTGGAAGATATTAAAACCAAATTTAAAGTAATAAAGCAGGAATACTTCGAAATAGAAAATGACGAGGTATTTAAAGAAGCTGAAAAAATTCTGGACAAAATTGACGAAGAGATTCAAGAATTTCAGGTCAGTGCAAAACTTTTTCTTTACAAATCGATTGAACTTAAAAACAAAAGTAATTGTGTTGAAAAAAATATTCGATTACCTGAAATTCCTTTACCACAAGATGATGGCCAATTTAATATTTGGAGTTCCTTTAAACAACAGTTTCAAAATTTAATAGAAAATAATCCAACATTATCAGACTCTCAGTAATTTTACTATTTGAATGCTTCCCTTAAAGGTGCTGCAAAACATGTGCAGTCACCAAATGATGATTACCAATCGTTGTTTAAAGCTCTCACGCTTCGTTATGAGAATACTAAACTAATTGTTGAAAGTCATGTTCAAAATATAATTAATTGTAAACCATTAACCAAAGAAAACCCTTTTGAACTTCGTATGCTTATGGATAATTTGCAGAAAAACATTCGTTCTTTGAAAGCACTAGAATTTGAACGCAATAAATTTGTTGACATTTTGTTAATAAATTTAATTTGTGCTAAATTAGATAAAGAAACTCATAGACAATTTCAATTAACTGTTGATACCCATGAAGTGCCAACTTGGGATGCTTTCATTAATTTCTTAGAAAAACGGTATCAAATATTAGAGTACTTAAAAGCTGCTTGTTTTGATTCAAAACCCAAGTTTTCAAACCCTGTTAATATTAACGAAAAACACTCATTTCCATCTTACAAACCTAAAACATTTTTGATTAAATCTGCCTCACCATATTGCATTCTTTGTGATTCGAATCATTCATTGTATAAATGCCAATTATTTCTAAAAATGTGAAAGTATTTGAACGATTTGATTTTTGTAAATCTAAAAATTTGTGTTTAAACTGTCTGAATTCATCCCACAAATTAAATGAATGCTCGTCTAAATCTAGATGTGTTGAATGTCACTAAAAACATCACTCTCTTTTGCATAGATCGGAAATGCAGCCTTTCTCATAACAACATCGCCCAACACCGAACATAAATAATTCCGAAAGTTTCGAAACTGATTTCCCCATTTCATCTCCCCACCAGGCGCCACTTGAAAGTGAAGACTCTTCATCTGGCGCATTGAACCAAGAGGGAATGATTCAGAATTTTATTTCACAAACAAAAAAGGCTCATGTTTTTCTTAGTACTGCTTTTATTTATGTGAGAGATTATCACGGAGAATTTAAGAAGTGTAGAGCTATATTGGATAGCGCCTCTCAAGCTTCGTTTATTACTAATGATTGTGCAACATATTTGGGATTAAAACGAAACAAGATTAATGTCCCAGTTGGAGGATTAAATGGGTCGTTAGAATCAGTGGGACAATTAGTAAATACAGTTATCTCTAGTAAAGATAATGAATTCGTAACAGATATTGAATTTTTAGTAGTTCCTAAAATTACTAATTTGACACCTTCGCAAAAATTAGATATTCGCAATTTACATTTGCCTTCGGGTATCGCACTTGCGGACTCTCGGTTTTTTGAACCATCGAAATTAGATAATTTGCTTGTAGCTTAAACTTTCTGTGAAATTTTGAAACCTAGTCAAATTAGAGTAAATGAAGATATTTTGCTCCAAAATATACATTTCGAATATTTAATTACTGGTAGTGTGCCATGTAATTCTATGAACAAAACTTTTTGTCACTTACTCGTCGAAGAAAGTAACCTAGACAAAACACTAAGGTCGTTTTGGGAGGTTTAAACTTTGGAAGAAAAGTCTCCTATGAGTGATGAATTGAAATATTGCATGGAACATTTTAATGCCACGTATTCTAGAGACATTAACGGTCGTTATATAGTTGAAATGCCCTTAGTAAATAACAAAGTCGAACTTGGTTTATCCAGAGATTTGGCCGTTAGAAGGCTCAATAATACTATAATTCGACTTGATAAAAATCCAATTGTTAAGGAACTTTATCGTGATTTTCTCAAAGAATATGAGGAGCTTGGGCATATGGAAGTAGTTGACGAAATTATTCTTCCACATCCTCATTATTATATTCCTTACCAAGCTGTACTAAGACCAGACAAAAGTACGAGCAAACTTAGTTGTATTTAATGCTTCAGCAAAAACTTCTAATGGTATTTCGTTGAATGATATATTATTAAAGGGTGGAACTGTTCAAGATGAACTTTGGTCAACTCTCTTAAGATTTCGCAATCATTTGATTGCTTTCACAGCCGATGTGCAAAAGATGAACCGGCAAATAAAAGTCCACCATTCGCAGCAAGATTTACTTCGAATTGTTTGGAAACATAGTGACGATGCTTCATTGAAAACTTATCGTTTGACTACTGTTACGTACGGACAACTTGTGCTCCGTTTCTAGCCACCCGAACTCTTCTTCAATTGGCTGAAGATGAAAAAGAAAGATTTCCGTTAGCGTCACCGGTAGTTAAAAACGTGATGATTATGTCGATGACGTGTTGAGTGGTGCATCAAATATAGAAACAGCTTTAAAAATTCAGCATCAACTAATAGGCATGTTGCAGACAGGTGGAATGCATTTGTATAAATGGAGCTCTAACAATCCTGAACTTCTTTCACAAGTATCAACAGATGATCAAGAATATGTCTTTAGAAAAGATGAAAGTGCTTCTGTGAAAACGTTAGGGATGTCTTGGAATCCTAAGCAGGATAGCTTTCACTTTACATCAAACAATACTGATTACCCGACCATCTTAACAAAAAGGAAAATACTATCATTCATTGCCAAATTATATGACCCTTTGGGTCTGGCCGGACCTCTTATTGTGAAAGCTAAAATTCTAATTTAAAAATTATGTTTGCTAGGTTTACCTTGGGATACAGAAGTTCCCGCGAAAGAAAGATTAGAATTTCAAAATTTTATTCGTAATATACAAAACATCGACTTGTTGCAAATTCCCCGCTGTGTCATCCCTAAGGAAACAACACTTGTGGAAATTCATGGTTTTTCAGATTCTTCAGAACAAGCTTATGGAGCTTGTATTTTTGTCCGCAGCAAAGATTGCTTCAATAATATCAGTGTGCATTTGCTATGCAGTAAATCTAGAATAGCACCAGTTAAACGAGTGACACTTCCACGTTTAGAGCTTTTAGGAGCCGTGCTTCTATCAAAACTTGTAAACAAGGCTCTTGAGGCAATGCAACTTGATGTCCATCTTTATACAGATTCAACTATTGTTCTTTCATGGATAAGAACACCACCACATCATTTAAAATGCTTTGTAGCCAACAGAGTTGTACAAATAACGGACTTAACAAGTAAATTTGAATGGCATCATGTTCAATCAAAAGACAACCCAGCTGATCTATTGTCAAGAGGACTTTCCATGGATGAACTTATCGAGTGCAAACTTTGGACGCTAGGTCCTGAGTTTTTACATTGTGATTTAAGCTTGACAGCAAATTATAATTGTGCATCTACTGATCCTGCATATTCAAAGGAACTTAAACCATTAGTGAACACCTATGTTCAATGTTCAATCTATCGCAACCAATGACTTTTATGAAAATTTCTATAAACTGTCAAATAATTATTTGAAACTAATTCGAATTCTAAGTTTTATTTTCAGATTCATTCAAAAGCTGCAGTTAAAGGTAACATTTGGTCACTTTATTAGCTGTGCTGAACTTTATCATGCTCGGGACGTTTTAGTTAGAGATGTTCAAGCTAAAGAATTTGGTGCAGAAGTAATAGCTTTGAAAAAGGGTAAAAACATATCGAATCAAAGTAAGTTAAAATTCCTTAATCCTTTTCTGGATGAAAATCAAATTTTACGTGTCGGAGGTAGATTAGTTAATTCTAAACTAAGCGAAAATGCTAAACATCCTATAATTTTACTAAGAGTCATAAACTTACTACTTTGATATTGGACTATTTTCATAAAAAAATTTTGCATGTTGGCCCTAGTTCCTTACTTTACCTTATTAGGCAGCAATTTTGGCCGATTAACGGTAGAAGTCAATGCAGACAAAAAGTACATAAATGTGTTACTTGTTTCAAGAACAAGCCAATTTTAGCTAATCAAATTATGGGCAACTTGCCCAAGGAACGAGTAGTAGAAACATTTCCATTATATCACTCTGGAGTAGATTCTTGTGTGGTCCCTTTTTGATTAAATGTAAAAACCAGCATAAGGGTATCCTAAACAAAGTTTATGTTGCTGTTTTTGTGTGCCTTGCTACTAAAGCGATACACTTAGAGGTAGTAACAGATTTATCATCAGATGCTTTCATAGCTACCTTAAAACGTTTTTTTCTTCTCGTCGTGGTAAGTGTGCTAAAACCTTTTCTGATAATGCCACAAATTTTGTAAGGGCATCCAAAGAATTAAAAAAATTACACAATTTTCTAATGCAACCAAGTGAGGAAGTAGCAAATTTTCTCTTTTCAGAAGGAGTTGAATGGAAATTCATTCCTCCCAAATCCCCCAATTTCGGCGGAATTTGGGAAGCAGGAGTTAAGTCGTTTAAATTTCAATTAAAACGCATCATTGGCAACTTGACATTGACTCTGGAAGAATTCCTCACAGTAACTGCTCAAATAGAAAGAATGTTAAATTCCAGACCTCTCATTCTCCTTTGATCAGAAGCTGATAATTTTGATGTTCTTACACCTGGACATTTCTTAATAGAGCGAGCTATATATGTGGCATTGTTGAACCAGATTTGTCTTCTGTAGAAAATAATAGACTTGATAAAAATAGAAGAATCACTAAAATTGTGCAAAATGTATGGAAATCATGGAAAACAGATTATTTGAACAATTTGCAAGCACGCACCAAATGGCAATTTGATAAAATGAATGTAGAACCAAACACTATTGTGTTAGTAAAGGAAGACAATCTTCCAATTGCACATTGGATAATTGCAAAAATTGTACAAACATATCCAGGTGCTGATAATAAAATCCGTGTTGTCAAATTGAAATTACCAAATGGAAATTTTGTCAAAAGATCTGTATCAAAAATTGTTATTTTACTTATTGTTTAAGCATTTGTTATTATTTTGTTTTATTTTAGATTAGATTATGTATTTGTGTTGTATAATTAAGTATAGTTCTCTAATTTCTCATTTGTAAATTGTTTTGAAATGATATTTCAAGGCCCGGCGGGATGTTGGCGCCAGCGCTTTGAAAGTTGGCTCATTTTTCCGTACGCCAAATGCACCAACAACCCCAAAGGCCGTGGAATAAACACTTCACTTTTTGGTAGGAGTTCGTACAGCCACTTGTTCTTCTTTGTTAGCTTGTTAGAAAGCGGGTTTTACCCCAATTGTTAATTGCTAAATAAAACTTTATTTGAATCGCATGGAATTATTCTAAACACATTACACTACATATAGTAATAAAGAAAACTATTTTGTTCGCGCGCGCATTATGCATGTATATATGTAAAATTTATACGTGTAACGCGTAGAAAACAAGTTTATTACTTTAAATGAATTAATTAACTGAACTAAATCAGCATCAGTGGAACAATTTTATTTTCAAGAAAACCTGTTGTGCGTCTAAAAACAATTTTATTAGAAATAAAGTAATGCCAGTTACGCAGAAGTATGGTAAACTGCTTAATAAAAGTGAACTTGTGTAAATTATGAAAATAATTGTTTTTATGATATTTTTTTAAATTTCAACGGAGATAATGAATGTTTAAAATACATAATAAGATTCTAATTGAAATATAACGTTTTAAATGTGAATGCGCATATAAATTAAGTATTTATTAATGCATCAGTTTTTTGTTTTAGATTTAACGTGCAAGTTTTTTCTGGGCCGTTTTTCTTCCAGTAAAAACTTACGTATAACGTTTGGGAAAAATTGTAACTCGAAAAAATAACGATATGTATATGCTATTTTTTAATGATATTTACTATTTATACTTTGCGTTTGTTCAAAATACCATACTTTATTACGAAATGAGATCTTACACATAGGTTGGCTGAAAACACATTGTTTTCAGCCTTGCAAATTGCCTTTAGCTACGGAATTATTTAATAGGGAGTTCGTGACTCCTTTTATTCGAATTCCAATGTATTTTTTATTGGCTGCGTATTGGAACAGGAGAAAGCACGTTGGTTGCAAAGAATGAAAACGTTACGCATTCAAAATTCGAACAAAACAGTAAATATCATTATTTTTTAAAAATTACACTGAGGTAATGTAGAAAGTAGAGGGATTATGATATCCTACACACATATTTTTTCTTTGTTCTCAGTGGTTACGCGTGAATAAAAATTTTAAAAGGGGAAAAATAACTCGACTACGTTCTTGAAGCGAGCAGAATTCCGTAATGATGCACATTGCAACATAAAAAACTTTACAGTGAGTTCATCTTAGGGTGATTATGTTTTAACGTTGTCTGATAAATTTCGAAATAAAACATAACCTAAGTTTTACATTAACAGAATCAAAGTCCTGATAAAAGCTCCATTCTATTACATTCTCAATTTAATCCCAGACAAAAATTCTATGAAGAAACAGACTAAGAATTTTATTCATATAGATTCAAATCAAAATTTTCATTCTACTCATTTAATGTAGAAAATTGTAGTTTCGTAAATATGTTCACATAATTAGTTTATTATTAATTGGGAATTTTTTTAGCCATTATGTTTTGCGCTCAAATCTTCAGTTCACAGGCTCGGTTTCTACTATAAGATAGGTTTGGTTTGTTTGTCGCTCAACGGTCATTTTTTGCACACGAGGGCTAATTAGACCGGGACTTACGGCTTAAAGTGGATTCCGAACCACTACAAACATCCATGCCCAAGGTGGGATTCGAACCCACGAACTGTTGAACCGAAGGCAAGAGCGCTAACCATTCGGCTGCCAGCTCGGCTACTACTATAAGATAGGATACTTGAAGTTGTTCGATATCTTTGTAAAACTCTAGGATATGTCTGAATTAACATTCTTATGTAAAACTTATAGGGGAACAAACACACCAAACCATCTTTTGTACTGGGGAAATATCTCTATTCTTGTATTACATTGTATTAATATTTTCCTTTTCCATTTATTTTTGATGCTAGAAGGTATATGAAATCAATAAAATACATAGTTATATCCTCTTTTTCATTTCTCTGATCTCAAATTGTTAATGTTATAATAAAAAAAAACCACATTTTAGAAAATTTAATAACTGAGCCCATTGGTTTGTTTCTTCCTCAACACCCACTTGTTACACACGAAAGCTAATTATACATTGAGCTACGAATTATAGAGGTTTCCTAACCATTATAAACATCCATTTCCAAGATGGGATTCAAACATAAGAACTATTAAGAGTGCTAGCCATTTAGCTACTATCTTGTCTTACTGGGACCGTAACTTGGAAGGTTCTCCTTGGTGTGAACGGTCACAGATTCGATTTCAGTCACTGTAGAACAATAAGTGATGAATAGGCTGCTTCGATCTTCTACATGCATACCTATGGGGAAGGGGGCATTCCGGGTTTTCCCTAAGACAACACTCAAATACAGCCCGATAACAATAAAAATCCTTCGGGAGCGAATACACAGCTGATGTCGAAATGCCTCACAATAACCTTAGGTTATTATCTGCTCGCTTATCAGTGTTACATTAAACATAAACATTTCAAAGAATCGGTTAAAAACATCCTTTATACAATCATTCAATAATCTAATTAAAACCTTTTTCTGCAACAATAAATAATACTTAGATCCCACTTATTCCTGTAAGAATGTAGTATCGTAAATAATATTAACTGCACTTTTTTGTGTGTTTATGATTTTTTGCTACATTTATTTCATAGAAACAGATTTTCAATAAGTATTTTAACAATTGCGAAAAAAAATGTCTGGTCTGAAGTAGATTATCTTGCTTGAAAACCCGTTGATTTCTATTTTTCGGAGAAATTGGGGCATTATTGATAGAATTTCACTCAACATTGCTTTTTTTTTCCTAAGATTTCAGTTTTTGGGAAGGAAAATTTTGTTTTTGCCTTCCAGCGGATTGGCTACAAAACTCTTTACCTGGGCATTTCAAGATGACTCTTTCACAGAGATCTCCTTTTTCTTTTATTTTGAATGTGGTATACTTTAAGATTTTTTGGGGAGCAAAAAGAGATCGTTTTTTCCTGTTGAATGATCCATGGAGAATTTCTCATGTGAACCCTTACTGAAAGTCATTTGGGAAAAACTTAAGAAGCGTGAAATTACTTAAGGATTTATCTCTCAAAGATTTTTTTTTTGCCTTGATTGAAGATGTGTACCATAGACTTATCTTTCTAAAAATAGATATTCTATTAATAATCACAAAGGGAATGAAGGAAACGTGCTATTACAAACGGTAATGCATCTATTTCGTAGCAAAAATACTGATTTTAAAGAAACTTATATGAATGTAAACTGTTTCAAGTTTTACATTCAAGTCAATAACTTATTATACAATAGCTTAAATTCTGAAGATATGTTTTTTTAATGCATAGGTTTTTAAATATGCTTGTGTAAGTAAAGTAGAATTTTATTTCATCCACACACATTCTTATTATATATTTTAAATTATGTTACAATAGTTATCTAGATTTTCGTTTCATGTGATTATATTTTACAGCACTGTATTAAATATGGGTATATTAACAAAAAATTTAGCGCGTAATTTTAATTTTACGTGAAATTAAAAATAAAATAAAACTCTGACTTTTTGAGCTTTTTTTATTCATTTTTATGGTGGGCTAATCAAATGTGTAAGAAACTATATTTTAACATTTTTATGAATACTGAAATATTAAATCATAATGAGGAATACAGAAAAAAAGGATAATTTAGTAGTGTTACACTCATTTAAAATTAAGTTCCTATTAAGATGACTTATCTGAAATAATTTAATTTAAATTCTCTTTTGAAGATTTACAAAAATCCTACTAATTATATTGCTAGTTTATCACAATCCGGGAACTCAAAAAAGCAATTCAAATAGTTCTGGTTATTTAATATTTTTTTTCCTTTTGAAATGATACTTTGTCTGATAACTTTGTTAATACTATATTAATTGCATTTAAGAATAAACTGTTATGGAAATGAAGTTCATTATTTATTATTACATTTCTATGTTTTTAGTGAAAGTAATACATTTGATTTTATTAAAGATATGACTTTTTGGCATTAACCACGGAAAATGTTTTAAGATTTGCATTAATGGGAAAATAAATCATATGAAAAATAGAAGAGTTCGGCATAGAATTGGGTAACCCCTTGATATGGTGAAGAAATTTAGTGATAAAATTTAATTTATCACTAAATAGGGGCAACTAAGTAGGGGCAACTACACAAAAGTTTAGCTTTTGTGTAGTTGCCCCTACTTAGTCGCACATTGGTGTCAAAAAATCGCTGAAAAACTAAGGGGTTGTAAACTTTTACCAAATATGGTGTGTTCAAATAGTGTTAATTACTTTTAACAACTTTAAATACCGGGTGATCCAAAAGTCAGGACGAACTTTAAAAATGAATAATTCGAAAACGAATCACGATACAAAGATGCGGTTTGCACCAAACGGATGGAAAAGGAACCGGGTTTTGTGTGGCAATGAAAAAAATAGTACTTTTGGCGACCAACAGATGGCGCTATAGTGTTTTATTGCAACAAAAGATGTTTTACAAATGAAACAATGATTAATGAAGTCAGATTAATTACAGTTAATTAGCACTTACTACAGTAAATGTTCAATGGGCTGTCCATCATTCAGAAGTAAAGCTGTGAGACGAGTCACCACATCATTCACAACATTTAGAAGCATTTTTTGCGTCATGGCAGACACATTTTGGCGGATGGCATCTTTCAGTGCCGCTAGTGATGCCGGTTGGTCGTTGTACACTTTTGACTTCAAGAAGCCCCAGAGCCAAAAGTCACAGGGTGTGAGATCGGGAGATCTTGGAGGCCATGCGTGATTAAAGTAGCGATTGATAATGCGATCCTCCCCAAATGTTGAGCATAGCAGGGGTTGCACAGGCAGAGCAATATAAGGTGGTGCTCCATCTTGCATAAAGGTGACTGTTTGGAGTGCCTGTCGCGCCTGCAGTTCAGGAATAATGCTGTTCTGTAACAGTGCTAGATATCGCTTACCGGTGACAGAAACTGTTTGGAAACCTGTCTGTGTGACTTCCTCGAAAAAAATGGACTAATTATGAAATCAGCAGTGAAGCCACACCAGACTGTCACTTTAGGCTGTTGCAAGGGTACCTCAACAAATGCATGTGGATTTTCTGTGGTCCACACTCGACAATTGTGGGGGTGTTAACAGCGCCAGAGAGTGTGAAATGTGCTTCATCTGTCCAAAGCACAGTGTGAAGCCAGTCGTGCTGCTCTTCCATCTTATTAAAGACCAAATTCGCAAAATGTCGGCGAGAGTCGAAGTCAGGAGGTTTCAGTTTTTAGTTATGTTGCAACTTGTAGGGATACCGTTGCAAAATAACTCGCAGCGCTCTCCAAACACTTCAGTACGAGACTCCTGTCTGCCTCGAAACTTCTCGAGCTCTGCACTCCCCATGTGCAGCAACCGCCGACATGGCTTGCACCGTCTGCTCCATTGTCGTGGCAACAGCAGCTGCAGTTGAGGAACGTCAACTTCTTTGACGTGATGCCAAAGAACCTGTAGCCTCAAATTTTTTCACAATTTTGTTCAATGCAGAAGACGTTATTGGTCCTTTGCTAATTCGCATACCCTTCATGTAGCGATATGCTCGCAATGCCGCAATGGCACTTTCCAAATTCTTATAAAACAGTTTAACTAAGAGGGCTTTCTCAACTATGGACAGCATTGCGATGCATACCAGCTTCGACTACCATTACCTGCTGCAGTTGCTTCTTTTTATATCGTTTGTTGCTTTGCATAATCCTACATCAGAAATCCGACAGCGCCATCTGTTGGTCGCCAACAGAACTATTTTTTTTCATTGCCACACAAAACCCGGTTTTTTTTCATCCGTTTGGTGCAAACCGCATCTTTGTATCGTGATTCGTTTTCGAATTATTCATTTTTAAAGTTCGTCCTGACTTTTGGATCACCCTGTATTTTAAGTTATTTAAATTAATGAACATTTAAATTCATTTTAGTAAATGTCGTTAGACAGTACATAAGCATCTATAGTTTTTCTTGCAAATGATCTGCTTATCGCACACGTGAGCTAACTGTACCGGAACTGATAATTTGAAATGGATTCTGAACTGTTACAGACATCTATACCCGATGTGGAAATTAAACTCAAATTATTAATAAAAATCCAATACGTTGATCATTCAATTACGTGGTAGGCATGTTTTTTTTTGCCTAGAAAGTACTCAGATCACTAATTTCAGAGGTATTAAATAGATTTAATTTTATTTGATAGACTCGGATTAGGTGATTCAATACAGTGAAGTCTTATTTAAAAAGTCTTAGCTTCACTGTGAATTTTTTACAGAATTTTTACGTACAAAATACAAATATACAAAAAAGATAACGTTGATAAATTACACAGCCTTATAATGGTTCCACAGCCTTATCAGAAATTATTTCGTTTGGGTTTTTTAATCATATCATTAATCCAAAAATGCAAAAATCCACACTGAATTTACTTACATTTAAAAGTAATTTAAAAATTAGCACAAAATTCATATTACTAGATTTTATAAATAATGAAAATTTATAATTTAAATGTTGAATATATTACAACTGTAATTTTCATAATATTGTAAAATTTTCATTGACAAGAATTTTTATAAAATATTATTTTTCTCAGGTTTCAATTGCAATTCAAGAATATAAACTTACACATTTTTAATGTATTTCGTGGAGGAATTCAACAGAAGGATATGTATGTCTTCTTCATACTTTACAAAGCTTTTCTAATTCACGACATGACATGCCAAGTTTATCGATGAAGTTTGTTCAGTTAAATTGATGTCAAGAACATTATTTCAAAATTAAAGTTAACATAGAATTTTCAAATCAGTATTACCTTTATTCAAAACATTTTTTGCAATGATTTCATTCCTACCTTTCTATGCGTGATTTTACGATCAAGTTCATTGCATTTTGAGGTGTTAGCATTGTTCTTTTTTCCTACATTTAACTTTTTAAGCTTAACTGTCCGATAGTGATTAGGGAAATATTAAAAAATAATTTTACTAAAATCATGACGTATTGGTTATAATTGCATACATGTGTAATTTCAAGTATGCGCAGTTGCAAAAACTCGCAGCTTATAAATATAAATGGCTCACTTCAATTGAAAATAAATTTGAAACATGCATTAAAAATTTCTTTTAAGTAAGGAAATAAAAAAGCGACAGTGATCTATACAAGATAAATTTTTCTCTCTAATTGTCTTCTTAATAAGTATTAGGTTCAGAGCCAAAAATGATTGTAGTGCAGCTTATCTTTCATTAGTTTCAAAAGGACGAGGGATTTCTACATCTGTTATAATTTAGAAAGATAGTAGCTAACAATATGCAGTTTCTCGGTTCTCCCTTATGCATAATTTCATTCATTTCCCTAATGACTTAAATACATGAAACAATCATTTGTGTCAACAAACTGAACTAGATCATGCAGAAACATTTTCACATAGATTTAGAATTGAAGATGGTTACATTGAATTCATTGGAAGATGTTAATGTTCCTTTCAAATTCAGTGTGTTCCATTAAACATTGTGCATTTCTTAAATTTCTTAGTTCATTATAAAGAAATGTTGTGAGAAGAACTATATTTATATTCGTTAATAAAATAGTACCTTGTCTTTTTTATAAAAAAGTATCCTTTTTTATCTTTCCCTTTTATCAATAATTTTCAAATAACTTTTGTTAATCATTTCCAAGTAGCTTTTCAAGTAAAGCAAGATTGTCTCAATAGTTAGATTAGTATAAACGTAATGTTTGGTCCAAAACTCTCGTCTTTTTAAAACTTCAAATGATTGAAAATAAGACTTATTATACAACAGGTTGTGTAACTTGGTTTGGTTTGTTTGTCGCTCAACGGTCATTTTTTGCACACGAGGGCTAATTAGACCGGGACTTACGGTTTAAAGTGGAATCCGAACCACTACAAACATCCATGCCCAAGGTGGGATTCGAACCCACGAACTGTTGAACCGAAGGCAAGAGCGCTAACCATTCGGCTGCCAGCTCGGCTTGTGTAACTTGGAAAAAAGAGAGCAGATATCATGTTTTCATACGTTTCATAAAACGTCATTTATGTGATTATCGTTGACAGTTATGTGTTTTAGCTTTATAGAATCTTAACTAACTTTTAGTTTTGTAGAATTATAATTTAAATAAAGTTTTAGTTTTGTGGAATCATAAAACTAAATAACGTTTAAGTCTTTTGGAATCATAATAAAACTAAAGTTTTAGTATAGTGGAATCATAATTTACGATGCTTCAAAATAAATCTTAAAATACAACAGTTTGTATATAACCGTTGGAAAAAAGATTTCAGATATGTTTTCATGAGTCTCTATGCTTATCATACGATAAAAATCAAAAGTTTTAGCTTTTTGAAGTATTATTCAGTTTTCTTTTTTATATGATTTATCTTCCAGAGCACTTTTGTGGTAACATCTATAATTAACTAGAAAAATATTTACCAAAAGATTTTGTAAAAAATTACACTAAATTGATATTATTGTCATTCTAACAAAAATCCTCAGAAATCTGAATTTTTTTTTTAACTTCTATTACATAAGAACTCGAAACATAAGAAATATGTTTCCTAAGTTCCTAATTATTTAAAGGAATGTAAAAAGTACTAGAAGATTTATTTAACTGAAATGTGTAAAATTGTTGGAATATATTTTTTAAAAGGCAACAAATTTATTTGATTTTAAATAATACTTTATATTTCGAAATTCGTATAGTTTCTACATATTGGACCTAAATATTTGTCAGCTAAATGATCTCATAATCATATATGTCAAAAATATTTAAAACTACATTCCAAGAAAATTTATCTACTAAAATAGGAAAAGTGTTATTAAAAGAATGAATAGTAAATCAATATATTTTTGGTTTTTGAATTATATACCAATTTTAATTTTAAAACATAATTGCACTAACACATGACTAAGATTTTTCTGTACTTTTAAGTTATGAATTTTGAATTATTTTTAATTGAAATAAGCAAAAAATCAGTTAAGCTTGAAAATTATTTTTATAAAAAGTGAGAAGTGTGTGTGCATAAAAATTACTTTCTTAATCATTATTTTAGAAATGAAACTATCAAAGTCATATTTGGATACTAACGTAGAAACATTTTTAAATCTTAATTTTTTGATACGGGACCTACTTATTATAATGAAATAATTTTATTTAATCATTTGATTGTTGAAGTGAAAAATTATTTCTGTTATGAAAAGGTGAAACTACTTTCATTAATTTAGTTCAATTAATAAACAGATTTGTTATGAAAATTTTCTAGAATTAAAGTTAAATAAATATAAAAAACCGTTAAAGAGTATTTTATTTTAAGCCAGCATTACTCAAATCCTCATATTTCAAAGCCTCTTAAAAGCAAATCAATAAAATCTTTTATCAGCTAAAAAATAGCAATAAATAGCATGACATTTTTTATGCTACTTGAGTTGTCATTTAAGTCATATTCGTATAAAAATTGCTTCAGACACATGTTTTTATCAAAGTTTAAATGGATTGAAACGAAATACCAAGTTTTATCATTAAAAGAAAGATAAAAAACTTTTTCTTTTTCATATAAATTTAAAGCATATAATTAGGAATTTATTTATTCAAAAATATATATTTCCAAATACATTTTGCATGTTTTACGTATTTAAATATGGTACACATATTACAAAAAAACTAAATGTAGTATACATATTTAAATATTAATAATTATAAATATAATAACATACATCCTACATAATTTACATTGCAACTAAAAAATTGAGTGCAACAAATACATTTAATTATATATATATATATATATATATATATATATATATATATATATATATATATATATATATATATATATATATATATATATATTGGGTTGAAACGTATAGAACGTATAGAAAAACATTTAAAACGAATAGAACTATTTAAAAATAAGCTTTTCAAAAATATTCATTGTTTTTAAGAACTACGATTTCCTAATTAACTAATATTTAATTATTTGTGCACTCATTTTCGTTTAAAATACTAATTACTTAATTTCCATGGATACTTGATCGTAAAATAACTACAAAGAAAAATGTATTTGTTAAACTTAAGCAATAGTTTTATTTCCTCAATTAAACATTTCATAAATTTCCAGTATTCTGGCATTAGTATATAACCTATAACTATATATATATATGGATATTATATAACCTATAACTATTTCGACAAAAATATTACTTGTTTAAAATCTTATATCTAATTAATTGTATATTATGTTTTTTAAAGAAAGGTATATGTATTTTATACAATCATTCATATATCAGTTAGTCAAAACTTTATGCAATCATTTATAAATTAAAAGCATTACGATTTCATTTCTGTAACTAATATTTCTGATTTATTGAATTCCAGCATCAGATATTAATAAAATAAAAATTACCCGGATAACTGTATTTTAAATATTGTTTTTTTGTTTTAGCTTAAAAAATCATATATTGTTTGAAAATTATTGGCTCTTGATATCCCTCAGAGCTTTAATAAAAATTACGAACTAAAACTGAATAAAATAAGATAGTAAACATTTATTCCAAATTTTTGATGCTTCAAAAAATCATGTAATAAATGCCATATAGCAATGAGAAAGTTTGGTATTAGTATGTAAGCATTTGCTAGTTTATATAATTGGCAAAATCAAAAAAAAGTAGTCATAATATTCAAAGTACTTCTTATATTTTTAAATGAAACAGTATAAAATATTCCATTCTTTGAGTTAATTTGAAGAAAAATGAGAAAACGTAACTTTTTCCTGCTCCTCGGGGATTTTCAGTACGTTAATTACTTACGCGAAGATTTTATTTTCAGATTCAAGCTTTCTTGATCTAGAAAGTATTCCAGTCAAATGGATTTTTAAGGAAACTGCAAATAGATATCAGATAGAAAAAATCAGATTAAGGGCGAATGACATTTGAATCTTACGATATTATTCCAAAGATTTAAAGATATCCGTTAAGGTAAGGCACATTTACGAGGTGTGGTTTACCCATTAAGTTGGTAAAAACAAAATTTGCATTCGATTTGATTCACTAAGAATATCACTATAAAAACTACATATTGTAACCGAATTGCTTTATTGATTATAAATCTTTCAAAGAAGATGAATGTAATATTTTAAGAATTTGGAATAAAGGATAAATAATAATCATGTATTTCATGTATTTAAGCAATAATTTTTTTCTGTACTTTCTATTTTCCTTTTACATATTATTTTATTGCAACAGATTTCAAGCACTTCACTTTCATGCATGTGCTTACATTTTATGTAAATAATATTAAATATAATCTTTTTAATGAATGAACGAAATCTTGAATAAGATAGTTTGAAAATATTTTTTATGCATCATAAAAATAAATGGATAATTTAAATTGTATTTACAAATATGTTTTGATCACTGCAGTAAAATTTTTCTCGTTGTTAATCATAACAATATTATCAAGTTAAACTAACTGGATCAGAAATTTTATTTTTCATTGGTGGTATAGAAAATGCTTATAAAATATGTAAATATTGAAAATATTTTCATATTTTGTGAAGATTGTGTGCATACATTTGGTTTCATTTTCTTCCTAAAATTTGCGAGTGATCTAAAATACTATTTTAAAATTTATTCTTCCATATATATTTTGGTGAGAAAGTCATTCTAAATTAATAAAAAGTTATTATAAATCACAATGCATACTCAAATTTTATTTTAATTACATTTTTTCATTTATCATGCAGCTAAAAATATGCACAGTAAAAACAATTACTTTTCTTTTCTATAAAAATGATGGAGTGAAGAGGTGTATGATAATTTCTTATGCATCGAATACAACATGTAACTTTGGTTGTAAAACCAATAAAAGAGAGCAATCTTAATTGGGTGGAATTAAAGAATGCACAAAACTGTAATGAAGGAGCAAAAATGTTGCTTATATACTTTTTTAAACGTAAATAACATGGGAATACTCTCATTGTATTTTGCGTAATTAGAAACTCATTAACATGAAAATTAGCAAAGAAAATAAAATTACTTAAATGAATATTTAAAAATCCTACAACGCAGTTTTTTTAAAACAATTTAAGTTAAATTTTTATTTTATGTGTGAAGTTACCATTCTACGCTAGAATGCATTCAGAAATCTATGAATTGAAACAAAATACGTATGTAAGAAAATAAATCATGTTACTTTTTGTAAAAAATGTAAAAAGAAATTAGGTTTTAAAAGTCTCTAACGCAATTCTGAAACAAACCTTAAATAAGTTTAAAAGTAAAAAAATGCAAGATTTGTCCTAATTATTTTGTAAATATTGACTCCGAATTCGGAGAATATTAATTGAATATAATCTTACAAAGATTATTGTACTATAAAAGCAAATTTCATTTGCTAATTAAATATTTTATGTTTATATATTACGGTAAATTTTTTAAAAAACCCATTTAAAAAAACTATTATTTAAAAACATTGAAATGACATCTTAATTCATATATGTGTATGATAAATTTAAAATTGTGGCAGTTATATTTGTTTAATTATGTAATTCTATAATATTAGGAAACTTCGTAATGTGAATCCAATATAAATTATTTCAGTTAGAACATTTCAGAAAGCTGATGATTCGTACAAATTAAGCCATGTATATTTTTTATTTACCTCTGTATTGAAATAAATAATGAAAGAACAGGCTGTAATATAACTAAAGAAATAAGAAAATTTAGAGGAATAGATCTTTATTGTTACATATATTATAGAAAGTATTATATGATTATAGCAAGAACTCCATTTTTATAAAATCTTTAACCATTCTATTAGGTTGGTGCGTGTGAAATGTCGGATTCTTAAGTGATTGTATAAAACTGCATATCTTTCTTCAAAAGCTGTTTATTCATTCAAAGTATGCTCCATTCGCTTCAATACACTTCTCCCAACGAGATTTTAAAGCGTAGATGCCTGTCTTAAAAAATTTTGGTCTTTAGAATTAATAAACTCTGATATCGAGTTTTTTAGACTGTCTTCATTTTCATAGTGTTTGCCCCTTAAAAACAGCTCTAAATGCTTGAAAAAATGAAAATCGGTCGGCGAGAGATCCGGTGAATATGGTGGATGCTGCAATGATGAGCATACGTTTAACCGATCCATCTTATTTCGCTCTGTCAGTGCGTGCGGTACCCACTTGTCCATCTTCTTAACCTTGCCAATCTCAGAAAGGTGTCTCAATATCGTTGTATGGTCAACTTTCATCCTGATAGCAAGTTCCCTCGTGGATACGGCTGGATCCGCTTCCACTAGAGCCTTCAGGTCATCACTCTTCACAGACGTTTTGGGTCTTCCGCGCGGCTCATTTTGCAGTGAAAAATCGCCAGTCCGAAATTTTTCGAACCAACGCTGCACTTTCCGATCGTTAACCGTATTCTCCCCAAACGCTTGGTTTATGTTGCGTGCAGCTTTTGCAGCACTATTACCAAGTTTGTACTCATATAAGAAAATGAAGCGAATGTCGGCAGAATTCATATCGGCAATAAACTCAAAAGAAATAAAAAAGGGAAGACCTTCGAGAAAACCTATTTTGCTGAAATGAGTCTCTGGCAATGGACAATACGAGTATGAATGAGGTTATGCCAAATACAAAAGTATAACGAAAACAGGGAGGAAAACGTCCGCATGTAAAGA
This sequence comes from Latrodectus hesperus, assembly GCA_037975125.1. Classification (NCBI taxonomy): domain Eukaryota; kingdom Metazoa; phylum Arthropoda; class Arachnida; order Araneae; family Theridiidae; genus Latrodectus; species Latrodectus hesperus. The sequence goes on from CM075859.1 coordinate 20,967,716, forward strand.
GAATCCGACATTTCATACGCACCAACCTAATAATACTCGTTGGATTGTTGATTAATAACAAAGGAGATTGCTTATTTGTTAATAGAATTCTTATACTTTTAACGTAGGGAAATTTTATTCAGACGAGCGCATTTTCACTCATATTATGTTTTAATACACTGGTGTTTAAAACTAAGAGAATGTTCAGATTTGGTCAATCATCCCCACAGCTACTGGACCGATCTGGTTTAAAAATAAAACTTGACTCACAAGTGAACAAAAGCTTGCCCCGAGCATATGACCCCTCTGTGGTCTAGTGGAGAATAGCGTTCTTTACAGCATAAGGACTCGCGTTCAACCCCAGCCACTGTTGAACAACGGAAGATGGATGTTACATTTCTGCCTTCTGTATGTGTGTCTCTCAGGATAGGTGCTCGGGAGTTTTCTCGGTTTCCTCTCTTGCTATCCATGAATGTAGCATACTATTTATGAGAAGTCCTCCTTTATCCCTTTTTTATCTTATTATTATTATTATTTGAAAGAAATTTACGGAGTAGATGTTAAAATGCTTTAGAACTTGCTTCGGCTATTAAGCTGTTCATAACTTGATGTTGAGGCATATAGCCCATTAAACTTCTTAACAACACTATTTCAATTTTTGCCTTACCTATTGGTGTACACAGTCTGTAACTACGTAATTCTCTGCAACCATTAGTAACGTTCTCCAATACCTGATACAACAATCGATGTTATAGATGTGTGAAATCCTTTTTTCATTTATAAAAATGTTGATCTCTGAATGGGGGTCATTCTTGGAAGTCTTCAGAAAACTTTTTGCTTAGTTTAAGATGTTAGCTATAAATGTTAATGCGGAAATAACGAGCACTGAAAACTACAGAAGGATTTGTTACTGATTGTGTGTGTGTGTTTCCTTTCGATGAGAGTCGGTTAACACTCTGGCACACAGAATTTCCTTTTATTTTCTGGTAGTCAATGAAACATGTTGGTCTTGAAAGCAAATTGTAGTAAAATTTTAAACTGATTTTGAGTTCCATAGATTTTTAACCATAAATTCGAAGTTATATTTAAAAACAGCTTTTATTCAAAGGCTCTAAATTCATTTTTTAATTCTACTTTAGTAGAATTAAAAATTTATGAAATGATTAAACAAAACTAAAGAAACTATATAAATTTAAGATTTCGCTCTTATTAAAGCATCATACCTATTTATATTTTAAATATGCAAAATGTGCATGACAGTATTTCACACATTTTATGTTTCTCGGAGCTTTTTATCATTTCTAGACAATTTATTAAAAAAGTTTTTCACGCAATAAATGCAGAAAATTCTGTTTTGAAAATTTCACAAAAGAAGAATGAGGTCTATAAATCTCAAACTGACCAATTTTTTTAGGATAAAATGATAGATTTAAGCCAAGAAAAGTTTCTCAGTATTAATCTTTTAGTTTATAAGCTAATATAAATGTATCTCTGTGTGTACTTTTGTGATTTAAAACTTATTTTAAATGTTTGTTATATGTATTATTAGTTTGAATGAAATTTAACGTCATGAGTTTGATTTGGTCAATGGTCAGTTTTGTAGACGATGGCTAATTTGACAGGAAATTACAATTTAAAGTGCATTCCAAGTCACTGCGAATATCTATACATAAGGTAGGATTTGAACCCACGAATTGCTGAACCGAAGGCAAGAGCGCTAACCATTCGGCTGCGAGCTCGGCAATGTCCTGATGAGAAATTAAACAAAATTACATTTCATCATTAAACGTTTTTACTCAGTTTGTATTATTCAGACATATGAGTAGTTCATCAAATCAAATAAAATTTTGAAGTTGTGCCCATTTGATAACTTTTTATATTATAAAACCTATGTATAGTTTCTATTAATATTATAAATACATTTTATAGATTTAGTTTTAATAAACGAAACAAGGAAAAATGACAAAATTTCACACAAAATTTAAATTTCTTTTTAACAGTTTTTTCATTATTTTAAATTTGTAATGCATGGCAATTGAGATAAGCATCAGGGATGAAAAAATGTGTCCGGATTAACAACATGATTGTTTAATATTCAAGAAAAAGAAGAATTTAATACAAATTTATTAATTAATATTAAAACAAAGTACATTAGCTTTTTAAATTAAAAAAATATTCTCTAAACTTTATGTATATATTTAGAATTTAGGAAACTCAAATATTGATAAGATACTTACGTCATAAATGCATCTGGGTTGTATTGACAATTAAAGGTGATGTTCTCGCCTGCTACTACTTTCGTTTCACAAAACTCTGTGTGCGAATCGTAGTACCAATAGAGCTGATTAAGGCCACAAGCAAATGATGTCAGCACTAAGAAAAATATGAAGAGAAACTTGGCAATGTCGATGATCATGCATCCCAAAGATATTTGGAGGGGGCCAAGATGAGGATTCGTCTGAAACAAATAAATGATTCTCGCGAAACTGAAAACATTAGCTACAGCAAATACTCCTTCTGCTATGAGTGAAGGGTCATTGCCTGGCCACAAAGCGCGTTGAACAACTCTGGGTCCGTAGCGTCCACTTTGGACCTGTATATAAGCTACACCTTTCAGAGAAAATGTTGTTAAATATAGGCTCAGCATGATAAAGTCCAGCCAGTTCCACCACTGACGAACATAGGCTTTCAAGCCTTCTTCCCAGAGCTGCTTACATTCGGCCCATACCATACCTAAAAATAGAAATATTCATTTATAAAAAATATTGCTTAAATTTAAGATTTAGATATAAGGACGCAGTTAACTTCTTTGCTTATGGGCGATGGTACTGTTATTCTAAATTCGGAGCTGAGTTAAACATTTTCTGCATTTTCACCAGTGCTTTTCTGACTTGTATATACTAATTTTTCATTGCTTATTTTATTGTTATACTATTAGGGTAATGATATGAAAGTTTGAATCTAGTTCACTATTTTTCATGCACTTTGTTTAGAATAGATCATGGTCACTCCATTATAAGTTTGCACCAAAGAACAAAGAAGAGTTATCTGAGTTCTAGTATTGAAGGATACCAGAAGTTTAAATATTAATTTTAAACTATCATAGCAATATGAGGGAAATTTACGGTCTCGTAAAGTTGAATTTTTTGTACCAAAAATTGTAAAAGTGGTTTGATGGGTGTAACGTATGAATAGATATTCTCCATCAACCTTTACGACAAGTTAGAACATTCAGATATCTCCCAGGACGGCTCTGATGAATTAATATATTGCAGTTGATGAGATTGTATCCATTTTAAACCTCAATTATGGTTTCTGATCATCAGAAATAGTGGTCACTGTTGGAAAAATGTCTTCATGACTATCAGCCAATCTTATATTCCACTAGGCAGTGTACTTTGGATAAGGAGGGAGATTATAAAGAAGTTTGATTCACTTTTGAAATATGAGAATATGTTTCACGTTATGTTTAATGTGATATTCAAAAAAGAGTGTGAAAGGAACTGAATCAATCACAATAAAGGGCCTACATCGATAGACATGTAGTCAGCAGAAATGCCCCATATTTAAAATACTGGGATCGAGCTTGGAATTTTCCTCTCATAAGAACAGTCTTACCAATAGGCAATAGGGAGTTTTTCCAAGATAGCTTACGATTTTAAATTGATTTATTATTGAAAAACAGAGACTATTGGAGGAAAACTAAAACTTTGAACAATATAGTCACCACAGCCAAGCACCTGTTTTATGAACAATGTTCTCAAAATTTAGTCCTTTTCAACACGGATTAAATTTAAAAAAAAATTCAAGCTCTAATAAAAAAATCATTGTAATGTGCTTTCAAATTTTCAAATTTCTTCAATAAAATTATTTTAGTTGCTCAACACAATTATTGGTTTCTTAACACGAAATATTATTAATAGGGAAATTTAATTAAAGGAATCCTGTCAAAATGGCGCATACAAAAATATTTTGCTTAAATGAAAAATTGCATTTCCCAAATTTTACCTTTAAAGTTAGCTAAGATTTTTTAATTTCAACTCCGAGCAATAAATCATTGTTTGATGCATGACACAGAGGTTTCTTAGTTGAAATCAAACAATCATCTAAACAGGCACGAAAGCAAGTAATTAGACTATCAACATTACATTAAATGAAATTTTAAATCGGAAAATATTTGAATTCAAGCAAATTCAATAAATGTGAATTCTGTGGAAGCAATGAAAGGCTGTTTTAATTCCCAATTGATCTTGTCTCGAGAATCCCATTCCCTGCCATCTCTTCCTTTCATCCAGGGCATTCATCAATCAAGTTAGCAAGTAGAACCATCCCCCATCATTATCTCTGTGTCGGCCCCAAACATATACACACATTCCACCTCTGTATTATCTTTTGATCGATTCAGTCTGGAAGAAGGGATCTTGAGGTCCCTCGGCCAAGGTAACCATTTTAAATGATGCAACTATGCATTAAGATTTTCAATCAATGTAATGCAGAGGCAGCATTTTTCTTCGTGAATGGGCCGCTTTTGTGGAGTATGTGTTTAAGATGCCACGTGGTTATGTTACAAAACAGCCCACAAATACTTATATAATTACTTCTTTCGAAATGAAATCTCTTGACTCTAAAGTTTTATGATAATGAAGTCTAGCACATTCTTCAAAAATAGTTTATTCTCTAAAATAAATATAAATAAATATTTTGCATTCTTGCAAATAAGTTTTACTCAAGTTACCTGTATGTTTTTGGTTTAAATAAAAGAAATTTATTTATATTTAAATTGCAGAGAAAATTATATAAATTTAACTTCCTTTTTCTATTTATAATATGCGTTATAGATATGTGCATTAATGAACTGTTTAATTAAGCATTAATGACAAATGGTATACAAATTTTTTGAATTGATTAGTCTCAAAGAGACATTATAAATCTATTTTAGCAAAAATAAATAAGTTGATAGAAAACTGAGATACTAAAATAATCTTATTTCTTTTAAGAGTAAAAGATATGAAATGCCATACTGAAAATTTACGTAATTGGGATTTTAAGAAAACAAAATATTTAGTTTTTACGATTTATAAAAACTAAATTTTGATACTGAAAGTTCAAAACATTAACTTTTTATGTTTGACTATAAAAAACAACTTTCAATATCTAAGTAATTATCTATAGATATCAGAGCTTGCTACACATAAACAAAAGTATTTTGTGAGTATTATATTTGTATGATACAAAAATTATATAAACTTTTTCTTAAACTGTATTTTATACAGACATAATTTTGAATTTTATTATTTTTACAAACTACAAATTTACATTGCTTGATTAATTTGATGTTTTACTTTTATTTTCAATTAAAAAAATTCATTTCATCATAATATTACCACATTATTTATAAAAAAATGTAGCATTTTTTTAAATGCTTTTAGTAAAATAGCTCCTAATTATAGCTTCATAAATAGATTTAAATAAATAAGTTTGATAATTATAGTTTAAATAAAACTATTATGTATATAAAATATTTAGATTTTAATAGTTTAATTTATTCCTTTTAAGGAAGGGCAACTGGCTCCAACAACTCGGAGATGTAGCATTGGCTGTTTAAAGTACCGGCATTGCGTACTAGAGGAGTGCGAGAGTGATATCCAATGCCGCCCCATTTCATAATATTGATGCAGGGCCAGTGTGGCTGTGCGTGACGCAGCTGTTCATTATCCTCTCCAGACTGTTCACAGTGTCTCCAGACTCGAATGTGACCATCATTGTCTGACAGACAGAAGCATGACTCATCAGTAAAGACAATTTCATTCCATTCTGCAGACCACATCCTTCTTTCATTGCACCAGTGGTGGCGGAGACATCTGTGGTTCTGCGTCAAGGGTAGAGGAAGCTATGGGCGCCTTGAGGACAGACGGCATCGAATGGTACGCGCAGACTCTGGATGATGCGTTGCAAACTGAATGTGGTGTGCTATGGTTCGTGACATGGCTGAGGGATCCGTCACTATCATTTTTTATCACAATTTGCCAGTCATAACGTGAAATGGTGTACTGAGGTGGATTCGATCGAACACGCGTCGACCGTCGTACCCTCCTGTATCCAACGATCACATATCCGCATTACAGTTGTTTGGTTTCGTCCAACACGGCTACCGATCTCCCTGAAAGATAATCCACAATCTCGGTAGGCCACTCTCCTTCCTCTTTCGAACTCGGATACCTGATCAAAAACTTATTGCTGTGTTCTACGAGGCATAATTGATCGTTTTTTTTTTTGAAAAAATCACAAGAGAAACACAATTGCCGAATTTAAAATCGTCGAAATCTCCAAGCCTTAAATAGCGCTTTGAGTGGCGCCACAGGCATGCGTGATGTGCGTCTGCACTGAAATTCTAATCATTTGCAGATCTCAACTCTGCTTATGCATGTTATAATTTTCATATTATTTGCATGCTTCTTTCTGGGTGCTGCTTTTACGGTATCCAGCAGTGTATATTGGAAAAGCACACAAAATATTCAGTAGCGCTTTTCTTTATTAAATATATAACTTATTTAATTACAAATCAAAAACATTTTTTTTCAAAATTGAAACAAATAAACAAATAGTAAAAAACCTATGAGTAAGCAAAATAGTTCTAAGCATACGATTAAAAAATGTCTTTTTACATTTATTTAATAACATATTCGTCATAATTTGCATTCATAACTATTAATTTCTTTAGCCGGAGAGATTTTTTGAGGTAATAAATATAAAGTGCTCACAAAAGTAACCTTTTTACATATACAGTTATTATTCAATATCGTTTTCTTTCTGATTTGTATTCATAACTATGTGAATTGGATTTTTTGAATCTTTTATTAAAAATCATGCGAGAAGGCTTCTATAAGATCACCCATTCTTCTCTTGTTACATGTATGAAAAAGCAGGCTTTTGCTGCTGCATCCCCCAGGCTTAAAGATGTAGGTGAGAACATGCAGTGAGGAATGGTTTTTCTTTATAAAAAGGAGATGCTCCCGAATCTGTTATCTTGAAACGTTTTTTTTATCCAGAAGGTGGAATGGATTTCTGGGTGAGAATAGAAAACAGCTTAAATGGATGTCGAAAAGGCAGCGGTTCCATCCACACCAGTTGTTACGAAAAAAGTTTCACTCGGAGCTTTCATCTCTTTTTAGTTTCGCGAAAAGCCAGTATGCCTTGGGGAATAATATTAACCCAAATGTGTGAAAAGTGAGCTTTGAAGGTATCTAAGTTTTTGCTAACTCCGTCAGTTTAACGAGAAATGATTACATGTTTTTCTCCCCTTTAAGCTACTTGAGGTATTTTTAGAGAGAGGAGAAAATTGGATAAAAATAAATAAAGAATACCACACCACTCAATGTGATTAAATGGATTGTTTCTCCGAATTTACAAGTTTTATTTATTCAAATCGTTATAGTTAAAGTTAAATAAAAATGGAAAATTTACACATTCTAAGCAGATCGAAACACAACCTACTTTTTTTCAAAGTGTTATGAGTTTCAAAATTAAATTTAAATTATAGGGAAAAAAATCTCGTGATGAAAACTAAGAAAGCGAAAGAAGAATCTAGTATCTTGATACATGATTTTTATCTTGCTGATGATCAAGATATATTTGCATAATAAGAATTATAATTTACTGTATGACTAAACTAAGAAGCCGTTTACAGATATTGATTTATTCATATGTTGAAAATGTAGCATTGAAGTAACTGTTACACTTTCTATATTTCAAAACGTTGATTCCATGATTTCTACGCGTTTTAATTTAAATTTATAATTTCATTAACATGTTTCAAAAGTCTTCATTAAAATATGGTTCGTTAATTGACATAAAATTCTTAAAGATTAATTTTAAATTAATCTTTTAACTTATATGGCTGTATTGTCGCAGATAATAGTATCATTATCCCTCATATATCTTGCGCATATTAGTATTTGTTTGTGTGTGTATCACGGCTCAAAGTTCGTTAATAATTGATATTCACATGTTTTCGTAAAATCTAGATATTTACTTTTGTATAATCAGGTTGTTCTATTGTTAATTAATGTAAATGATTCGAAATCAAAACTGTAATGTCTCTACAATCTTTTTTTTTCATATAAAGCTAAAATCTGTATGAAACTAAGTAAATAGTTATGCTTTATTCTAAAAATGTTATTTTATTAAATAAATGAACATTTTCCGATCAATGTTTTGAGATATTTGTTTTAATTTACACAGTTTATTTTATGCTAAAACTTTGTTTTTTAAAATCAAATTGAAGTTGTGTGTACGCTTTATTATTCTTATAATCTTCATGTAAAGGATTAAAAAAGATTTATGATATTCCTAAGATCCTAATTCAGATTAGATTTCATTTCTGTTTTATAATTTATAACTGGAAAGCGTACAAATATAATTACGCTATGAAAATTGTTAGCTATACAAAAAATTATTTATACTATATGAGTGTCATAAATACAATTAATATATATATATATATATATATATATATATATATATATATATATATATATATATATATATATATATATATATATATATATATATATATAAGTTATATTCTCCATTATATTGAGGTATTATATGTTATACTTATGTAAGAAATTCTCTTTCCATATTTCATTATTAATCACAAAAGTTTCCAGTTAATAACTTTTTTAGTTTAATATATTGAATCACAATTCAACGTTTAGACGTATATTTACAATAATAATGAATTTATATTTACATAATTTGAACTTCTATAATATTCTTTTTATTTTTGCTTTCATTTAAATTTATAACTCTCAAATTTCAAGTTAATAACTAGAATATTTTGATAAGAAGTAAGGGGAGTAATAAATTAATATGTTAAATGTGTATTTATGAGTTGCAAAATATTAAAATACATATTATAAAAAATAAGGTATAAATGTAAATTTTGATTTATTTATACCAAATGATTAAATTGATAAAATAATTGATGGCTTTAAATTTCGTAATTCGGGCCATTTTCATTTTGTCTTCGACTTAATAAATTTCGAATATTCTCTCTCTTTTATATTCTGAATTTATATAGTCAAAAATATAAGCATTAGTAATTCCTTATGTAATCTTTTTATACTTATTTCGGTAATACATATACTACGATTGCTACTCAAATGTGTATATACTGAAAATTACTAGAAAACAGCGTATTTAGAGAAACAACGTTTTAGACACATGGGTGGTGTTGCCACATTCTGGGGATAGTAACTTACCAATGACCCAAAAGAAAATGAGCCACTCGACGAAGGACAGGGGTGGACCTCGCACGTTTTGGCGTGATCGCTCACTTCCTTCTGTCCTCGTTGAGGCCAGAACAAGCAGGAGAAGAAAAAATCCAAAAGAGGCACTGAAAAGATTTTAAAAATCATTTATATTTTGATATCCAACTTTACATATCTTTATTATAAGAAAAGTATATCAATGAAAAATAATTTTCATACTTGTGGTTTCATGGTATGCAAAAAATTATTCTTCACAAGTTTTTTTCAACAGATTTAATTTAAATTAGCCACTGAAACATATATTCTCAGATATATTTCTTGTTCATATGATATAATAAAAAAGCTGTTTGAGATTCATTAAATCTATTTAATAGATAGATGAATGTTTAGATATGTGAGTGTTTATTGATTAGGTACACACACTCTCAATTCATCATTAAGCTTTTTATCTCTTGTAAATCTATCCGCAGCAAGTTTTGTTTGAAACATTATGTAAAAAATACCAACTTATAAAACTTTCTCCAGATATTTTGAGATGCACGGATATTGCAAAATTAAAAAGATATTTTCAGATAAAAATTATATAAAGGTACAAAAACAGTTTTTGTGGAAATACGTTAAATATTTGAAAATTTTCTTTCGCTTAAAAAGGTAAAAGAAATTTTTTTATTTAAGATGTCTTGCTGAAGTATATAAATAGATAATAAAAGTTTGGAATATGAAAAAAAGTAATCAATGGAGTTAATTGCGTTATGATTTTTGCTCAAAAGTTGATTTCTATTTTCAAACTAACTTTGAAAGTTAGGTAATGATTATAATATTAAGCAACATTCTAAAAACTTTTATTTTTTTCATTTCAAGTTTAAAAGCATCTAAAATATCGTATTTTAAGATTAAATTATTTCAATATTTAAATTTTAAATACTGTAATTTTTCATCGTAATTGTTTTAAACTAAATAATAAATACGTTTGCTATTTTATGGATCTGCAAATAATTGCAACAATTTTAATTAGAAGTCAAAAGGAATTTCGCTCCTAAACTTTAAACAAACAAAGCACTTAGAAAAAATCTATTGCTCTGAAGTCTCGAGAAATCACAATCTAAAGAAGATTTTAAAATATTTAGATATGTTATTAGAGAAAGTTCTGTTTCAATGAGCCTGGTCTTATCTCGATACGATTCCAGGTGGTAAAAGTCGGAAAATCTTATACTATTCTATTTTATGCTAAATAAAGAAATATAATGATATGAAAAGTTTATATTGTTCATAGGTATACTTGTTTTTGAAAATATTTGCAAAAGAAATAAGAATTATTGCGTATGTGCGAGTAGAAGCACGTCTCAAACAAGAGAATATACTGATTTAATATATTAAATGCGTTCAAAATTGTGTAATCTGACCTTTGATTTTCTGGAAATTTACCGCTATTTTCTGACATTTTACTTAATGCGTTGATATGTGTGGATACTTTCCCATTCTTAATTCCTTTAATTCTCTTAAAAACAAAGAATTCGAAAACTGTTTTTCATCATATGAAGTGAATTTTCATAAATAGTCCAATTTCATCAATAAGAATATACGTGATTGCCTTCAATTAAAATTAAAATTAGTGTATCAAAATTTTTTTGCATTATTTATTCATGTTGTGATAAAATTAGTATATTGTAAAAATAATGCCCTCTACTAATTGAAACAGGAATTAATATGAGCATTATAAAATTATCTAAAGTATTAAATATCATTATTAAAGAAATGGATGAAGATAAATAAATAAATAAAGCGCGAGCAATTGCACGCACACACACATTTATTCGAGAGCACTTTATCAGAATATATATATGAGGTGTAAATACTGTTTAATTGTAAGTTAATTTTGAAGACAAAATGTTATGGGGGAAGTATAGGGTTTTACACTAGTACACCAATTTCTTTTTAATAAATTATTATAAACTTGCCATTTACCAGAATAATTTATGAAACTAACCAAAAATTACACTTGGAGAGAGAATTTAAAGAAAATGCGAGGAAATACAAAATAAATCAAACTATTATTCCTATTTTATTCGAGATTTAAGTTCTAACAATAAAACTCTAAAGATTACGGTGAACAATGCTATGGATCTTACATTATATGATGAAAAATATACTGTACTGAAATTCTGCCGAGTAATTGAAATTTATTTCAAAAATGTAAATAATATGTTATTTATATAATGTATATTTATTCGAAAAATGTACATAATAAGTACTGGAGTAGTAAATATATGTGATGCATTTCAACAATATAAATAATAATGTGTAATTTGTGTTGCATAAGTTGACTTGTTAAATGCAGCCGTTGTAAATGCATCTGCAAAACGCTGCTGAAACCATTTATTCCTTGCATCGACGGAATGCTAAATTTTACAAAAAGTCTTTCTTCACAAAATATTTTCTGAAATGGCTCTGAGTGTTACAGATCTATGATAGAATCTTACTTTGTAGGTAAGTTGCGCCAGCAGATTGCGACGAAAAACCAATTTACATCGGCTTATATATTTAGCACACCGTGAAAAAAGTAGTTAATGACTTCGGAACTCTGCTTCACGTATTGATCAATGAAAACAACTGATGCAGCTTGGAACAACCATCCTTTCTTTACCTCTTTAGTGATTGAACAAAAAGTGTGAATAATGTGTGGCATGTAATTAATACTTGTTTCATTTGCAATAACATGTAGCGATATTATGAATGGTACATAAATAAATACCTTTTAGAATATTATTTATTTTAAAGGACCCTCAGAAAAGTTGCTCTTAGATGTAAAAGCAAACTGTCGCAAATAAATCAAAATATTTCATCTTCCGTTAAACTATGCATTACAAAGAATAAACATTTTTTTTTCATAAAAGTATATTTTCAAAATAAGGTTCAATAATAAGGGAAAATATTTTTTTCCAAGAAATAATAAATTAATGATTTTGAGTAAGCAAAAATTTTCCTATAATTACTCTAAAATGACATGATTTCCAAAGGAATAACCAAAGGAAGCTGCATTATCTACAAGAGTATAGAGGAATTTGTCACTGTAAATTAAAACATTCAACACTTTTTCAACTGTATTTCATTGATCGATTGGTGAAAGAAATGACCGATTTTTCAGCAAATGCTCTCTCCCTTTTAAATGATCGATGGATAATGTATATTATAGGATTTAACTAATACCATGTTTGGTTTTTAACAAAAATTATGGTATTGTTATGCATGACGGATAGATATGTTGTTAGCATATGATTTATTTTTAAAGATCCTTAAAATCATCTCTCTCAGATAATGTGCAGTTGTAAAAGCATGCCATTGCAAATACATAAATCTAAATATTTTATCTTCTCTAAATAAAAGTAATGCTTCTTAAAGAAGGAACATTTTTCTCCCTCTGTTCCTATAAAAAGATTTTCAAAACGCGTTTAATTTATAAGTGAAACAATTGTTTTAGAGCGACAAAAAGAACCAGAGTCTATAATTAAGGTCCTTATTACCTTAAGTTATTATGTTTAACATTTTGTTTTAAATAATTATAAGGGAACATGTATTCTAAATAACTTATTCTTTACTCCTTTAAATTCAAGAATAGTATTTTTTCAAAAACCATTCCACTTTTAGGAAATTAAATGTTCACAAAAAGTTTTTTTGAAAGAAACATCAGTAGAATTAATTAACTGGAAGAAGTAAAAGGAAAACTAAATATTTTTTGTCCGTGTTGAGCAAAAATATAAGCAAGAATTCATAATTTTCTGGTTAGCTTTAATGTAATTTAACATGTTTTGCATGAATAGCATTTCTTCAAATTAATTATGGCGTTCTTCTTTAGAGTTTACAAATTTTATAAAAGAATATATATTTGGATTTGATAAACATTTGGATAAAGAGGTAATTTCTGAAACAAAATTTAATACTATAAATCTATCATCTGTCAAAAGGTTTTTGTCTCTCCAGATATTTCTCTCTGCTTGCAAGCGTTTTGTGCTCAAGAGCAGGAAGGATTCAATAGAGCATGTGTCAAGAGCGGAGGCACACGAGTAAAAAATGATTGATGTGAATACTTAAAAACTTTTCCACTTACTTGTAGAAGACGAAATGTTTTTCTTGATCCTAAAATTAATTATTTTATGTAACTAAATCATTTTTGAAACAAAAAGCTAGATTGAAGAGATTTCATTCATTCGAATGGTGTCAATAAAGTTACATTTAAAATAAATATACACATTTTTAGCTTCTTGTAACTTCCTGAAAAATATATTTTTACAATACTTATCAAAAATACAACGAAATACTTATTTAGTGAGTTGAAATACTTTTATTTTGGGCCTGTTCACAATTGAAATATGAAGATAATAGCTACTTAAGTCAACTAAATTACTTAAGATTTTTCAAAAGGATTCTACAAACTCTTGATATATTTGCGCACTTTATTTAATGTGGAGTTAGCGTACTCATATTGCTAATTAATTAAATTTTCTAAGAAAATATAGAAATTAAAATCTTGTTTTACGTAGACCTTAGAAATGATACAGTTAATTTATCTTTATATTGCAAAAATTTAAAATATCAATATTTATACTTAAAGCAAACAATTATTAAGCTATTCATGAACACTTTTGCAACAACAAATAAAATTCTAAAAATTTCAATCATTATAGCTGATTGCTTTTTTCCTTCATATTACGCATACACACTTGCAAGGTAATATTATTTGTTTTATGCTTTATAAATTAGAATTACATAATTGAATCCAAAATAATTTTTTAGTTTAAAAATAACCTAGTATTTAGTATTATTTTCTTAGTATTAAGAAAACATTTCTGCTATTGAGAAATAATCAGCTAAAAATTATGGGTAACGAAAGTAAAGAAAAAATTTTAAAAATACTTGAGAAATAAGGGCATAAAATGGAGAAAATGCAAGCATTAAAATGCAGTAAAGAAAGTAAAACGCAAAGGAATTCGTAAAGGGACTTGAAAACTTCGTAAAAAACATGAAGAACTAAACCTCAGGGTAGCAATTTAATTTCTCGTGAATTAATAAGAAAGTTTTATATGAAAATGGTTCAAAATTCTTAATGCAGTGAGTAATAGCCTTGAATAATGAAAACCGTAGCACGCAGCATTCTCTAGGGAATCGAGATGGATTCAAAAATTTTAAATGTTATGAATTCTTAAAGAATTGCTAAACCCAATATAAGAGAGTCCATTGATATTGAATGGGTACTTTAATTTCGTCAAATCATAAAATTTCGTCATATTCCATTGACTTTAAGTAGGAGAGTCAATAACCGTTTGAAGAAAATATATTTTTCATTGTAAATAAGTGCCACTTCTTCGTCGAGCCACATAAGAGCTAGAATTCGCATTATGAGCAAATATATGAACATGGTTACAATATAAGAATTGAAGTCTCAGGGCCTTGTCTACTAACGTTTTGGACAGTTACGATACTGTTTTGAATGACATAAGTCTTTTCGTTCATATATAACGTGATTTACAAGAGCAAGTCGTTATCCACATTTATTGTGATGTTTTATACAAATGAAATAAGCAGTTAGTTTAAGTACTTCTTTCTCTACATACAGATTACGTAGAGTATCACACTCCAGACTGAAATGTAACTTTTTAATAAACAGCATTTTACTTCAATATCAACCTACCTTCTACAACAAGCATGGTATGATGTCGAAAATTGACTGCAAATCATAATCATTGCCTGATGGTGGGATCGTGCTCTTCAGTGCAAAAGACCCGGCTTCTATTATTACACTATTGAACAATGGGAAACAAATGTTGCTCTTCTACTTTCTACGAGATCAAGGTAGACGTGTATGAAAGTGTTTGATTTCTTTTCAAATGATACTTGAATATGGTGCACTGCATTTGAATATTAAAACTACCCGTAAATCTTAACACGTGGCTGGTTTTTAAATATCTTAGATAGCTTTAGGCTGTTAGGTGTTCTATACGATATCAACATTTCACGATGTTTTTTGTTTTTGTCTATAAATGAAAGTTTTTTGGATAATTAATATATATATATATATATATATATATATATATATATATATATATATATATATATATATATATATATATATATATATATATATATATATATATATATATATATATATAAATTTTTACTTCATAACATTTTTATTCAGGCTTTAGAGGTGAAAAAAACTATCCTATATTAATTCTTAGTCATAAATACTATTCACTCTAACAAATTTTTTTACATCAATATTATTCGACTAATGGTTATAAAAATAAATGCTTTAATATTTGGAGTATTATTTTTTTAAAAGCAACTAAAACTCACTACCAAAGTTTTTCTTACATAAATTTATGTTCGTAAAAGGAGAGTTATTATTTTACAGCAGCTCTCACACATATATTTGAAGCTACTTATAATATACTTTTGGTAAAGATTCCAATAGACCAACATAAAATTTGCTTTGGTTAAATGTTTTCCATTGTAAAGCTTTTCTGCTGAAAAGTATTGGTATTTATAAAAAGTTTGAATACACATATTTTTGGTGAGACTTTCTGAGCTCAACGATTCTCTTTCCACTTGAAAAAACTAAAAGAAGCCAGGAAATTGAAGAGCTATATCGTGAAGATGACATGGAGCTTAGCTTTTATCCCTTGTGTGAATGTTAAGGTTGAACGCTTGGCAGAATAGAATGTGGAATTCAAAGTAGAGAGCTTATTTTTATTCATATGCAGTAGGAATATTTTTGCATTTCTATACCTTTTAAACACTTTTGACATTTTGTTTTGTTTTTAAAAAGTTGTAATACTTTTACTTTGAAAAGGTAATATTGATTTATGGCAATTTCACATGTACATATACTAAATCTCAAATACATTATCCTTTATGCTATGTTTTAGTTAATAATTTATTTTCTTGAGAAGAAAGTATTCTTTACACAATTTAATTGCAATTAAATTGTAGTCATATAAGAAATGCTTAGTTTTTTAACTATCTTTGTAAAGATTTTTACATTCTAAAAAGTTTATAATCAAATGACAACTTTCTTTGTTTTATATTAAATTTTTTATCACAATAATATTATAAGTTAAATATAGGCTTATTAGTAAATACTACTGTTCAATGCTTTAATAATTTTAAATGATTCATATTTCTAAAATATTGAAGCCTCGTTTCTTAAAAAAATTTAAATTTCATTTTTTAAATGTTCTTTTTTTTAATGAAAATATTAAAAATATTATCATTTTCGGAAACTGCAACTAATATCAAACATGCTTTTAAATATGTTAAATTTTATGTATGAGAAATTATTATAATAAATTTCTACAACACGACATTTAAAATTTAATTCACAGAACATTTTAACCATTAGACTCTAGCATAAATTATCCTGGAAACAATGATTAATTTTACAATATAAAACTCAAAATGTAAATAAAGACTTCTTAGATAATTCGGTTAAAGTGTAATTCACAAAAAAAGCATTTTAACTTTTTCTCAATAATATAAATACCACTATATAAGATTTAATTGTTTGAGAAAAACTTAATATGAGACGAAAGATACTTTATTTAATTTCATTATAGTTAAATAATAATAAAACTAATTAATTTCATGCTCTTTTTGTTGAGATATTTACATTATGAAGATGGTTTCATAATCAAGTATTAGGTTGGTGCGTATGAAATGTCGGATTCTCTTTACATGCGGACGTTTTCCTCCCTGTTTTCGTTATACTTTTGTATTTGGCATAACCTCATTCATGCTCGTATTGTCCATTGCCAGAGACTCATTTCAGCAAAATAGGTTTTCTCGAAGGTCTTCCCTTTTTTATTTCTTTTGAGTTTATTGCCGATATGAATTCTGCCGACATTCGCGTCATTTTCTTATATGAGTACAAACTTGGTAATAGTGCTGCAAAAGCTGCACGCAACATAAACCAAGCGTTTGGGGAGAATACGGTTAACGATCGGAAAGTGCAGCGTTGGTTCGAAAAATTTCGGACTGGCGATTTTTCACTGCAAAATGAGCCGCGCGGAAGACCCAAAACGTCTGTTAAGAATGATGACCTGAAGGCTCTAGTGGAAGCGGATCCAGCCGTATCCACGAGGGAACTTGCTATCAGGATGAAAGTTGACCATACAACGATATTGAGACACCTTTCTGAGATTGGCAAGGTTAAGAAGATGGACAAGTGGGTACCGCACGCACTGACAGAGCGAAATAAGCTGGATCGGCTAAACGTATGCTCATCATTGCAGCATCCACTATATTCACCGGATCTCTCGCCGACCAATTTTCATTTTTTCAAGCATTTAGAGCTGTTTTTAAGGGGCAAACACTATGAAAATGAAGACAGTCTAAAAAACTCGATATCAGAGTTTATTAATTCTAAAGACCAAAATTTTTTAAGACAGGCATCTATGCTTTAAAATCTCGTTGGGAGAAGTGTATTGAAGCGAATGGAGCATACTTTGATTGAATAAACAGCTTTTGAAGAAAGATATGCAGTTTTATACAATCACTTAAGAATTCGACATTTCATACGCACCAACCTAATACTTAACTAATTCTATTTTACATTGGAGAGGTTTTACATTAAAATCACATTCTTTTCATGAACCTCTTAACATTCATTACTGTTCAACATTTTAAGATTTCTACTTACTTCCCATGTTAGTAATTTCTGGAATGCTTAGTCATTGTTTTCATTTATGATATATATGAAGTACCTAAATTACCTCTATGGCCTCTATCAAAGTAACAAATTTATTTAAATTATTTCTATTATTTATAAAATTATTAAATTTATATAATTTCTACACATCATGTAGAAATTATAGTGATGTGATTTTTAAACAAATGTTGTATGTTAATTATATATTAATTTTATATTAACTAATTAATTATATATTAATTTGTTGTATAGGAATGTTTTATATACATCATACGTAAGGTAAAATTCAATTATGTAACCATTTTTATCATATAAATACAAACATTCTGTATTTATGTTAATTGTACATTTCAGAAAAATGTTAAAGGTATGGAAAGTAGAATTTATTATTATTTTACACTTTTATAAAAAAAAAACATAATTAAATTTCACTTACTGTATGATTTATCATATTCTTTTTGTAAACAACAATAAAAAACATTGTTACATATTTTATTTGAATTTATTTGTATAGGAAGTTCTAAGAAATGAAATGTGACTCTTAAATTTGAATTATTGGAAAATGTACGATCATTTCCTGAATCCCTGAAAAAGATCTCTGTCCCTGGTATGGAAGTGCCCTCACTTATTTCCTAGTCTTATCGGAAGTTCACGCTCGTCTGAACACTAAAAGAAATGTCTCTGAAAGGCGTCTGATAGTCTCCATAACATTAATCGAAAACCTCACATGTCATTCTCGCAATGTATGTCGGATTTTATTTCTGATTAACTCTACCTATTGATATATATCGTATGGAAGAGTAAAACAGTAATAGCTTCATTTTGTGGCAAACTTTTTATTTCTTGGGTGATTTGAAATATTAAGCTTTTATGGTTTACTGGATAACTTTTAGTGTTAAAAAATTTTTCATCCGTACAGCTCCAATTTTCAATATAAATTGAAGTGAAGAAAAGAAAAATTGAAGCTTGCTCCCAAATAGTTCCTACACAATATGCATTTTCTATTCATTAAAAAAATTTTCTTTGATGAGCACATTTAAGAATAAATTATAATTTAATAACATATTTACAACATTTTAGGGATAATTTCCTAGATTATTTTATATGTTAAATAAGTTACAGTAATTTCATGTCCTCATTATTAGCAGAACTTAAAATTGCATTAAAAGGAAATATATTTCTATAGTAAATTATTAAAAAAAGTTACTTGAAATAAAATCTTTAGTTTATATTTTTTTGATGTCATAAAGTTTCAGTTTCTTTTTCCAATAACCATTTAATGTTTATATATATTAAAGGATTTCATAAGTTAGTGCCAAAGATGTTGATAAACTATAAACAAAACACTTAAACACATCTTATTTAAAAAAATTAATTACAATTGATCAAAGATATAGCCTCCGAAATCCTGTGTACGAAGCATTTTTATTAATTAATTGCCAATTCCATTTTTTGAAAATGATACTGGTTTTTCTTGCAAGAATGTTGCATGCATTGTTTTTACCATCAACTCTAGAAAGCATTCTTGATTCTGAAATTGATCTTAATTACGATTCCATTATTTACCAAACTATTTTTTCACTTTTCACAGAAAAAGAATAAGGAATAAGTTTTTAAGCGGTTCCTAGAATCGGTGCTTATCGAAATTCAAAAATCATTTATGTACCGAAAATGAGCATTTTCATTTTAGATTTTTAAAAATTCATCGTTATAAGAAAGTCACTTATTTCATCGACATTCAACACTGTAGAGACAAAAGACAGTTTTTCTTTCCAATGCAAGCACACAACACGTCTAAGAAAAAAAAAACTTACAGTAACAATGAAAATCTGGTTCTAACTTATGCAATGATCAGACACGAGTTATGAATTACATTATTTAAATATTTGTTAGCGACATTCTTCCTTTATACATTAGTTACATAACAATTTAAAAAGTAATATATTCAAGGTCAGTAGTGTATTTACACTATTTTAAATGGACATATTTAATTTGAAATTTGTAATTATTATTTTATATTTTAACTTTTAAAATTTTATTTAAGCATTTTATATCCAACTCTACTGAAAGAAATTGTATAATATACTTAATACAATGAAATTATTTGATGCCAATAAGTTGATGACACATAGATTAGAAAGTAAAATATTTCATAATATTATGAGTATAATATACACTTAAAAAGCAGAAGAAAACATTTTATATATAAAACTTACAAATTTGTTTAAGTACTATATATATATATATATATATATATATATATATATATATATATATATATATATATATATATATACGAGATATCTTAAAATGCAGAATAATAATATATAAATGCAGAAATAATAATATATAAAAATTGATCCAATAAAATAAACAGAACAACAAATTAACACTTAATTAGAACAATAAAATATCGCATACAGCTGAAAATACACAGTGAAGAACTATAATACTATTTCACAGTTTTCTTAAATGACATCCATAGGATTGGGATCTTTTGGGTTGGAATTTTAAAATTATTTCCCAAGTATCCCCCCATCCCAAGTAGGAATCAAACCTATGAGTAATTGAAATCCAAGTAGGAATCAAACCTATGAGTAATTGAAATGATGTCCTGAGAGTTAACTGTTCAATTAATATTTCGGGGAAGTATCAAGCATTGACAAATATCTTCATGAGTATATATATATATATATATATATATATATATATATATATATATATATATATATATATATATATATATATATATATATATATATGCATGTCTTGTTCCTCGCTCAAAGCTCATTTTTGCATATTAAGGTTTCTCTGACCAAGATATACCACTCTACTGTGGATTTTGAACTATTACAAACATCCAAGCTCGAGGTGTGATTCAAACCCAATGACAGTGGGCCCGAAGGCAATAGCGCTAACCATTCGGATGTTAACCCAGCGCACATATCAAAGCGTTTACATTAATGCAAACATACATATATTTAATGTTAATTATTTAGAGATTAAATGAATCAAGAACTCAATATACTTCATATTATAACTTGAAACAAACATCTTAAAAATCAACAAAAAGTCCTTAGACTTTACAAAAATTTCTATTTTATTCTGAAAAAAGATGGTATTTTACTTGTGGCAATATACATTAGCAAATTAGTTTGCTACGTGATTGATCATTTTTTAATTTTTCTGTTATAAGATTTAAATCTTTTAATTATAAAATCAATCAAAAGTAAGAATATACAATGCCTTAATTTATCAAAAAATTAATTTGAGTAAATTTCCCTGCTAAAATTAAAGAAAATTAATGAGTTGTTAATATAAAAGAAAATTCTTGATGTTGAATTAATACTTAAACATTTCCTCGTTATAATTGCTATTTTACAATTAAAATGTTTAATTATTTTTTGATTAATATTTAATTAAAATATGTAATTGACTTCGAATATTGGGAAAAATAATCAATTAAATTTAAAAAAAATTTTGTCGATTGGAAAGTTTTACTTTATGAAAATATGTTTCAGTTATTTTACAGAAATACAGATTAGAAAATTAATTATACGTTGCATATTTATATTATTTACAACAATTGCTATTATATAAATGGATAAATCGATATTTTTTAAAATTTTTTAATGAGATAAACAATACATTTTTATACATGAAAATTGACTTTTAATTCAAATTATAATTTCTTTTGAATTTTGAAAACTGCAATGGAAATTTTAAGGAACTACAAAATTTAAATTTAGTATTGAAGAGAATCAGAATATATTAATATCCAAGGTAAAAGTCACGAAGTTTTTGTCATTAATCAGATTAATAATATGGAAGATGCTTTATCATGGTTTGTTTTGCTTATTATTGTCAGATCACTTTTTGTACTATGCTGTTACTTCTCGCAGTATCCATTTAAAAATGGAATCAGAAATACTAGAAAGGTGAGAGTCGAACCCATGGACTGCGGTTCCTTAGGCTAATACTTTGATTCTTCAATTACTAATTTTGGCTAAACTTTTCTATGAAAGATAAATAAAAATGAAAAGTTTTTTATATTTCAAGATTTAATTGTATTGTGTAATTTAGTGAACATTTTTCCATATTTTTTATAATGCAGTTTCTCATTAGACACTTTTGATTATCTATTTTGAATGTTATTAAAATGTAATTTCATTTTGCAATATTTTTTTTATCAAATTATTATTTGAATAGTGGAAATTAAAGTAAGAGGTATTGCTTTGTGAAAATTGTTCGAAATTGTTAAAATTTGTGATAATTCATTTGACAGTATCTTTGACAGAAGCTTCGTTATATTACTAAAGAAATCATTAACAGAAGCTTAGTTATATTACTGATGTTACAAACTGATTTTAGCTTGATTTGTTTTTGTTTAACAGCATGTCACATTCATATGGGATTTATGATACTGAAACTAATCTTTAAAAATTATATATTCTGAAGAAAATTCAATTTTAAGATTAAGAATACAGTTATTAATAATTTAAAATTAATTCATAAATATGAAGAGTATAAATTTTAGTGTTTGACGTGTGGTAATTAAAATGTAAGCATTTAGTTTCTAATTCAATTAAAAGGTAAAAAGAAAGGTTTAAAAACATAAAAGTGATTAAATTTCTCCTTATTTAAACTCAACCAACGCGTGAGTTTATTCTTTTAAAATAAGATATTCAAGGCAAATCAAATCAAATTGAAGTTATTTCACGGAGTTGCTTATAACAAATATGCGCTCTTGCTTTCAGTTCAATAGTTCGTAGATTCAATTCCCATATTGAGATTGGATGTTTGTAGATGTTCGGAATCCACTTTAAATCACAGGTTTCGTTCTAATTAGTAATCGTGTGCCAAAAATAACCGTCAAGCGACAAATCAACCTATATCAAATATGCTAAATACAAATGTAAATATAGGCTGAATAATACAAAAGTAACTTTAGGTAAACCACAAATCTAAAATCTCCTAAATTACCGACTCATTTAGAAGCATCAAACCAAGAAATTCACTCTAATAGGAAGCAATAAAGAATGCATTACATCAAGATCACACAATATATATATCTACACACATAATAAATAATATAATTCATTATTTTACTTTTGTAATACTTCGAATAATAAAACTTTAAAATATGCTCAAATAACTAAATTAATAAACTTAAGTTTCAATTTGAATCAAAAGGCTGAAAAATTTTAATTTCCAGAAGTTAAATTGCAAACAAATTTTAAATCAAACTAAGCCCAGTGTTTTTAATGTTTAAGAAATTTAAATAAATTAAAGAGCTAAATAAGATGCATTAATATTTTTAATGTAATGCAATTTGTGTAAAATGCAAAAATTTTACTCACTTTTTTAAAATGCTTTTGATTTTATTAAGATTATATTTTCAGAAAGTTTTCATATCATTTAAACTTATTCGCGTTTATAATTATGAAATATTAGTAAATTAAATTAAATGTTTCTATATTTATAAAACAAATTTTCAATGATATCTAAAGTTTTCTCTTCACAATGTAGAGAATAAAAGAAGTGGAACCAAAGTTAAAAAACTAAATAAACAAAATAATAAAAGACATTCAAAGTAATAAATGTTATTCTTAATGTCTCATTTATACAACCAGTGTGATATTTTATTTTGATTTTGTCAGTTCTTGTAAAATCTATTTTTTATTATTTGAGTATAGTTTGAAGACCAAACATTTTTTAGATAAACTAAAGTTTTGAAATATTGTTTGTAGACCAAATATGTCGACCAATATTGTTTGTAAATCAAACTTTGTAAACAAACTAGAATGAAATCAGATTGATGCAAACCAAAATTTTCATTTTTTAAAAATAACAGTAATGAATGAAAAATAATTTTTTATTGCATTTGTATAATATTTCGTTATTCGAAATTCATATCCCATTGACAGAAATTCCTTACAAAATAAAAGATTTTTCTTACACATAAAAATTTGGTTCTAGTATTTGAGAAAATTGTTATCAAGTTAGTATCATTAATTTTCGTTAATTCTTTATATGCATTATTAATGATTGATACAAATATGAACTATAAAGACTAGCATACCACATTGTATCAGTTTTAAGGGTTATATTTTTTACGATTAAGAAAAATATGTCATGAAAAATTATAAAATATAAAGAAGTATAAAACATTCTAATGTTTTCAGCAAATTTTATTTTCATGAAATATGGAGTGTCAATCATTTTTTTTTATTTTCTCCCATGTTAATACTATTTTATGAAACCATTACAGAGCAATGCTATGATCATTACAATTTTCTGCAACACTCACAGTGCAATTTTTGGCAGTGTCATATTCACTACGGTAAGACAAACATTTCAACAAATGCACCTGTATGGTACCTGTTACCCTATGTTTAACAATGAGACATATTTTTCTTTATTTCTTTATTTTAACGAGTTTGATTTTCCTCTAATATTTCATCTGACTTTTTATTTAAATTTCATAATTTTATTGATATTATTTATTTTTATATGATTATGATATTATTTATTTTTATATTATAAAAAGATTTATTATTTTATATTTATTTAAAAGGATCTCATTATTACATTATTCATGACTGTATTCATACGAAATTTATTTCTAAACATGTTATGTAGAAATAATTTTATTATGATTCTTTATTTAATGGTCATTTAATTAAATTTAAACCATAGAAAAAATAAAAGATTCCAATAAATAGAATGTGATAAAAATGTTTTAAGAGCATTATTCATTACTATACATAATTTGATAGATTCTCATTTTTCAAATTTTCCTGATCTTTTTCCACTGTTTGACAACATTTCAATTTTTTACCAGAGAAAAACTGAATTAACAAAATGACACACACACATAATATTATTATTATATGTGTGAATATGTGTGTTTTAAAACACTCATATTATATATTTAAATTTTATATAATATAAAGAAAAGCTAAACATTATTTTTTAGTATTTATTTGGGAATCTAAAAACGGATACCTTAGGATGCTTTGTAAGAGTTTAAGTATGTGTTTAAAATACTTTATCAACTTCCCAATAGAATTGTACAGTAGGCTATTGGAAATACAATATTGAATAATATCTTTTACAATAAACGCAGCAATATTTTTGAGACATGGCTAGAATCAGTGTATGACGAAGCACCTGTTGTCTTTGTTGTTTGAACTAGGAACCAGGGAATGGCAAAGAGTAAATCTAACTAAATTGTGTATGAGTGCTACAAGCAAAAATATGGTGTATGTGAGGAATATAAATAAACACTGAATGTTGTTTTATAATTTAGATAAAACAAAAAGAAAAAGAGAAACAATTCTTAGAAAAGAAGTGATAGAGTTGTTACAGAAAAGTGAGTCTAAGTTATAATACGAATGAAAATAAAAAAGGAAATCCGATAATTTCTAATATATATTCCTATATTATTTATTTATTTTAATATGATTAAGCCTTTCTGAACATTTTAGATGTATTTGTATACGTTACTTCTCAATTTCATATTCTTTCTAAAATGAATATATTGTTTTAATATTCATACTTCTCTTTTCAGTTAAAAAGCACCCCTTAAAAATTTACTGAATGAAATGGAATATATATGGTGCTTTTTTCACTTATATATTTATATAATTAATTTACTTAATATTGAATTTTGTATTTATAATCACAGAGAAGTTCCTTACTTTTAAGTAAAAACTGATTTTTTGTTTTTCCACTTTGGAAATCAATATTATAGGGAATATTATGTTTACACAAGTTTAATTCTTAATTTAGGAATTTGTGTGTCAAAGGTTATCTTGCGATGATATGTTCTGAATGAAATTCTACGAAAATCATAGGAATGCATGATTTTACTAGATACAGAAATTAAGAGAAAAATTATTCCCTAAATTGCTTAAAAATCTATATGATTGTTGAGAAAGAGAAGTTAAATAATTTCTTCTCTAATTGGAAATTATTAAGTGATGGAAAATTTAACATGTTCATATAGGAAATATATTCATTGTAAAAAAAATAAAGACTAACATTCTAAATAAGAGTATACATACTAAATATACAAGAGTTTGTCTATATCCACTATTTTTAGAATTAATTTTTTCTTTTATCAGCTCATATTAATTTGTTGCGTTTATTTCTGGCTACAAATTTCTGTCAACAGAATCTCTAAGTACAGCCTATCTCCTAATAGTTACAAATCACAGCCAAATGTCTACATTAACATCAATAAATTGCTGTCCACCATTTCAAAACGCTCACATAAAATCAGCGTGATGAAATTTTAATGTGCATTGGCTGTCAAATGTAATTATTAAAGAAATTAAATCTAAAATATACTTAACCTAAATTGGATTTTTTATTACCATTTAGTTAGAATAAATATATCTATATTAAATATTCAGATGTGAAAATAATTTTTATATGAAAGATATTTTGAGGTAAGCTATCAGACTGAAAATTAACAAACTGTTACATGTAGTGGAAAATTATAATTACTCTACTCATCTGATTTCTAAGCGATTGCTATAATAGTCTAATTAAACTACAGGTTTAATTCAGTTTTCCCAAAGCACTTAAGGAGATCAGAGTTTGATTATTTTACTCAAAATTTTTTATTCAGAGAGCTTTAAATACTTTATTAAAGTTTCTAAGTGATGACACCTAAATGCTTATATCTCATGATGAAATCTTATTAATTTACAAACGATGATAGAGACGTATATATGGATAGGTAAACGTGCATATATATACATATAGGTTATATAAATGAAACATTTTTCAAAAGGAAATGCTGAGAGAAATGTATGATATATTTGTATATATAGATATGCTTTATGATATATATATATATTTTTGGGATATATAGTGTGATATCTATATACTAGAGATATCATATACCATTTGGGATATGTATATATATAATATATATATATATATATATATATATATATATATATATATATATATATATATATATATATATATATATATATATATATATATATATATATATATATATATATATATATATATAGGGAATAGATGATAAGATGATATTGATTAATTCTTATCATCTTTATGTTATAATTAATTAAAAAAGTTTTTAATAAATTATTGTTTAAAAATTTATGTATGTATGAAATTTTGATTTGTGTGAATTATCTTATTAAGCCACATTCATAATTTTGAATAGCAAAGTTGTGTCAAAATATATTTTATTTAGAGTAAATAAGAAATACATATTTATAAATGAAATCATTAAAATACATGCAAATATTTACTTTTATGTAAAGTTATCTGATATTAAAGTTATGGGTAATAAATATGTTTGAAATGTTACGCTATTTATTCCTTGTCTTAAATTTATTTTATTTTATATTTATAAAAATATTAAAACTATATATGATTATCTAGAACATGTAAAAGAAATAAAAATAAAAAATCGTGAAGGTTTTTATTAAATATAGGTAAAATATTTTACGTCACTGTGGACAACTGACTTATGTTATAGAATTAATTTTTTTGTATGAGTATTTTAAAATACTACGTTAAATTAAAAAAAATTTAAAAAAATGATAAATACGATTAAATAAAGAACTTTATTATTATGAGCCTGATATATACTAAAATGAATGAAAAAAGGAAATCTCAGCGTGTATTAGAGAAACGTTTGTAAGAACTATCAAAAATGTGCGTCTCAAAATCTTTAGTTTATTATGATTATCATTGTTTAATTTGACGTGACAATTTATTTGCTCTTTTGCATCTGTATTTAAATATATATTTTGCAGCTTTTGCGAATTCTTAACTGTTATACGAAACATTAAAAAAGAATGTTTATGTAATGATTGATGTGAAAATAAGAATTCTTAATTATAATAAATGGTAAAATCTTTTCTTTTACAAAAATAAATAAAGAAATTTTGAGTATAAAATGAGTTATGAAAATAATTAAAAATATACATTTAATTTAGACTTTTTGCTTATAAAACTTAAGGATTTGCTTTAGTCACATTCAATACTTTCTGGTTTAGTTTACATGGAAGAAAATAAAATAATCTAAGATTTTCAAAGATGGACCGAAAGTACCCAATAAGCAGCTAAGTTTAATTAAATCTTTAATATATATATATATACATATATATATATATATATATATATATATATATATATATATATATATATATATATATATATATATATATATATATATATATATATATATATATATATATAATTAAATTTTAATAAATATTTGATACATAAGATATACAATTAGCTACACTTCTTCAAATATAATGGAATATATATGTATTCAAAATTTTTTTAAAAAAAATGATTTACTTATAAAACACGAAAAAATATATTTTAAAATAAGCATTACAAATCTCTTTCTAATGTTTTTGTTTAAGAAACACGTCAAAAATTACTATTACGTTTTAAATTAGATTATAAAAATTACAATAACTTAAGCACATTCGTTAAGCGCATTTACATTATTTTATATATATTTATTGCTATTATAATTTATTTTTTCGTTTTCATTGGAATGAAAATTAAATAAATCAACTAATGCGTATTAATAAAAAGTATTACGTTAAGAGCTTGTTTTCGTAACTTGTTACCACTTTCAAATAGTGGGATAAATGCTAATATAATTATGAATGAAGCGAAATCTTGAAAAACATTTGGCAGACATATTTTCTATCAATCTATATATAATGCATTTTAAATAAAAACCAAAGAATAAATGCGATATAAGATAGATAGGGAAATACTATAAATACAGTTTTTAAACATTATTTATAATAAAATAGTATAATTTCTCCAGATGTTTTTTATACTGAATAATAGCAACAAAAGATTTGAAAATCCAGTTTTCCTTTATATTTGTATCGACATTATACTGACTCTCCCTTTGATCGATGATGCTCACATAATATTTGTAATTAAATCATTTTGGTTTGAAAAAAGATTCTTTAAACGAATATTTAATTTAATTCAAAACCCAGCTTTATTCGAAGGCAAAATTTTATAAGAGTGTTTCCTTTCAAGCGTTATAAAATATACTGCAAATTTATACAATAACATGTAACGACGAAATGAAACAAAATTACAAAATATGAGACTAGAAATAACGAATCAAATGTCCATTTCTTATACATATTAAAAACACACACACACACACACACACACACACACACACACACACACACACACACACACACACACACACACACACACACACACACACACACACACACACACACACACACACACACACACACACACACACACACACATATACACATACACACTATATATATATATATATATATATATATAAAGCTCTTGAACGAATATCAAGGCATTCAGTTTAATTAGAAATTTTATAATCTAACAAAATTTTGAATCCATAAAAGTGAAATTGCACCTAAGAAATTAAATTTCAATCGCAAAATTATTGATTATAAATGGGAAACATTTATTTTTCGAAAATGCATATGTATTCGTATGACTGCTTTTGCATTTTAAAGTAACTATTAAATTTTAAAAACGTTTTTTAGGAATGCAAACGTTTTTAAAACTGCTAGTTTACTGACTCTTCTAAATTTTTCATAATTTTTTTATAAACTTAATATTGATTTTCTTAAAAATTATTTTACCGTTAAGAAAAAGAAAAAACTAAGTGTAAGAGCTTATTGGATAAATGGGGTCAGAATATTTTAAAGAATAAAATATATATATATATATATATTGATCTCTTTAATTATATTTTTGTTAAGCTTGAGGTAATTTTTTACTTCGTAAAACTCTAACGATAGTCTAAATTAGAATCGTATTCAAAATTTAGGTTAGTAAATTTTTAAATGCTGTTAGTCATGTGTGTGGATTTCTCATTAGTTTGCTAGAAGAACTTATTTTTCTCTCAAATTTGCTTATAAAAATATGAACTTTCTCAGGATAATTCATGCAGTCTGCAAATATAACACTGAGAAAATTTGCAAAATACATTATTTGGCGACTTTTTGAGAATCATCGTGACTCAGAAGCTTTTCGAACTTCAGGAATTTAAAATTATATTTTGTCAATAAATATCAAGAAAACTTTTGGAAATAAGTCAAGGTTTTTTAAACATATTTTTCTTTAGTATCAGACTCCACTTTAGTACTAAAATAATAATTTATTAATTATTGCTTATCGATAGTAAAATATTGCTGAATACAAAAATCAGTATTAAAAGTAAATTAATGCTGTATTAAAATATTTTCTTGTGTTAAATACTGATTTTATTTTTATTCGTTATTTATGAAAGTTCATCTGGCGTGTGAAACAAAAAATTGGCGTATATTTGATTGCATTATTATTCCGTATATCTAGTAGATGTGGCTCATATATTTTTCAATATCAAAGATAATTAATTTGATATACATTAAAAGCATAATACACATAAGTATATAATTAAACGCATAAGAGTTATGAAAATGAGCAGATTAGTGAAAAATTCAACATTTTGCATATATATCAGAGAAATAGCAAAAGTATATACGCTTGTATGATATTTCTATGCATTTTTTACAGCATGAATTATTAACAAATTCAATTTCAAATTTGTTGTAAAATTTCACTGTTCACTATCGAGAAATTCTGCCTGAATTATTTGAATTTGATTTCAGCTAAATTTAATCTCGTAAGCCTGCAGCGTTCTCCATTAATCGTTGTCATATTTGCTTTGACAACTGAAACCATTCGCAAGCTTTGAATACACAACGGAGCTCTGTCGAGCATTTAACTCAGAACGGTAATCATTTCCAGCGAGAGGGAACAAGCGAAATGAAATTCATTCTCTGTTGTATGGAGCAGCCCCATTAACCGCGTGGTGAGTGATAATCAATGGCATGCAAACTGTAACAAGGAAAAGGCTGGTCCGATAGTTACTCTTTGGGCCTTGGCAATTTGCGATGGAAGAATAACCATTTCCCTAATCAAAATACCGAATAAGAGGCAGAGTCCATGAAGTGTTGAATAACGATTTTCTCATTTAAAAATCCTTATCTGTCATCATTAAAAAAGATTTTAAAGAGAGTATTTTTTAAAGCGATTGATATGCTTCGAAGGCTTAATATCGGAGAAATTTATTGCTAACTTCAATGACTAAGATTGTGGAGGGAACGAAAGGAAGTTATATAATTTTCTTAAAATCTTTTAGAGTACAATAACTCATCAAAATTTATGCTTTATGTTACGCCTATTTTATTAATAATGAATTAACATTTCAAATATTTTTCCGATTTTTAATCAAACGAGAAGAATTTTAGAACTTGTTTATAAAAATGTAACATACAGAATGTCCAGGGGGTTATGAGAAGTAATATATCTTTTTATAAACTCTTGGTAAACTTGGACAATAGATTTATTGAAATTCAAAGAATATAAATTGATCATATAGAAAACAATGCATATATATATATATATATATATATATATATATATATATATATATATATATATATATATATATATATATATATATATATATATATAAACCTCTCTGTGTAACTGCTGTTTTAAATTGTAAATTGTTCTATTTTTGGAAGTTTAACATCATAATTATAAAAAGGAAAAAAGATTTTCTCAAAATGTTTTGAAATGTTTGTTGTTCTGTTGCCCTTGAAAGAATTCAAATGTTTGAAAAATATCTTCTACAAAAGTGCGGGACAGATATTCCTGTCCTAATCTTTCACTGATTCCATTTCTTAGATGGGACACTTTCCGTTTTTTTAGGAAAAGAATTCACTTTCTAGAAATTTATTTTTTTATCGAAAGCATCACATTTTTTAGCTTTATGGTACGCACATATCGAGTGTTTTTTTAATTAAAAATTTCATGAAAATATTTTTATTTTTCCTTATTTTTTGCATAACGTTATTCTTTAACATTTTACTCCATCAATTATCAAAACAAATCCCAATCTTCATTGTACATAAAAAATTACAATATATATTTAAAATTTGGTTATGTATTTAAAATTATAATACTTCCAAGAATGATTTGAACAATGAATGAAATTCTAACCTTACATTTTATATTGCAGAACAGTAAAAATAATTTTTCAAGATATAAAAAAATCCTTAAAATTCATCCTTGTGCTTTCAATATATGATTGGATTCAATACAACAATAATACTCAGTTTATAAAAAAATCAATAATTAACTAATCCCAAAATTTAAATAATATAATGTTTTGATTAAATGTTTGAATTATATACATAGAAAATGTTACTGAAACTGTAAATTTTATTTAATGAGAAATTTAATTGTATATAAAACAGTTATTTTAATGAGCAGTTAAAAGGAAAATAAATAATTTTCTACTCCATAATTTAAAAAAAATAGAAGAAAGCGCAGTTAAAATAAGGAATTTTATCAACAGAAGTATAGTTTTAGACCTGTGCATCATTATTTTTAATTTCATTTACTTGCATATTATTTGACTGCTTTTATTAGATCCATAAATAATATTAATAAGATAAATATTTTCACATTTTAAAACGTGTGAAAATTTTAGGCTTCATCCAAAACACTCTTAGGTATTGTAATTTACTTCAGAAATTCATAATAATCAATCTTTAATTACAAATTCGAAAACTAAAATAAGTTCTACTTAACAAAAAAAAGAATGAGAAAAGAAAGATAAAGGACCTGTGGTAGATAAATTTCATAAATGGAGATCGGAAAATTTTCCCCAGCTTCGATCGAGGAAAAATAAGATAATAAAGAGCAATCAAAGGTATGCAGGTAATGAGGCTGACGCATAGGATGATCTTCATGACGGCATTGCGCCTCCTCCATATCGGTAAGCCTTCGTACCAGATTGATGTTAAGAGCTGCTGGCAGTTGGGATGGGCTACGAACTAGAACAATGAAGATAGAATTACCAATAAATACACCATATTTATTATCTTAAGATCATTCATAGTCATTTTAAGTAAACATCTTTGGAAATAAATTTTTAATACATAAAACAATACTTTATTGCTATATAAAGCAATATAACTGAAATAAATTCTTTTTAATAAAATTGTATAAATATTAGAAATAATAGATGTATATAATTATATTTAAAAAAATCAGATTTCACTGAAAAGCTTGGTAAATCATTAGAAAATCTTAAGATTCCCGTTGATTAATTTCTGCAAAATAGCATTCAGTGTGAAGAACTTTGGGCAATTTCAACATTTAGCTTTCAAGAATACCTCTTGATCAGTAATTCACAGTTTTTAAATATGATTTATGTCCTAATACTAAAATGCTTTTATTTGATTTTGTTTATTATTGATCATAAATTGGCATTAGAAAGCTTAACTGATATGTAGATGATGAATTATTAAAAAAATTTAAAATCAATTTAAGAAACAGCTTTTAAACTAGCAATCTCGTTATAAAAGATTTCCTATTATGTAATGGCTAAAAATAAACTGCTAAAAAAGTGAATGTTGTTAAAAATATAAACTTGAATTATTACAGGGCAATAAATATTAAAAGTTAATACTCTAAGTACTTTTATTGTAAAAATAGAAAAAAACACAAAACGTTTTGTAAATAAAGCGATGCTAATTTTTTTTACTTCGACAAAGTACTTAAGAAAATACGATATTTAACTGTTTGATTGCCGTTTATTCATATATACAGTTGTGTTGTTTAGTATTATAAAGATATAGGTTTTAGTAAAACTAACTAAATAGCAAAAGGTTTATAGCAAAAGGCTAAAAAGCATATAGCTTTATTAACTTACTTTAATTAAATTCAAAAGCTGTCAATATATAATAGATGTTTATATTATTTACAATATTACTTTTTACAAACAGAAATTTTTAATTGTCTTTCTATACAAAAATTTTAAGTTAAAATTTTGCTCTTTTTTCAGTGAGGTAAACAATATTCATTTTAATTTAATATTATATCAATGATAAATTTAAAGGTGCATTTTCAAAATATCGCTTGTACATTTTTAGTCACAAATCTTCAAATGCTTCTACTATTATCGCAGCTTAAATTTGGTTTTGCAATTCAGTATAGAAAAATCTTAGGATGAGTATTTTAGGAAATACGCATTTGAACAAGTATATGTACATATTAATTAAATATTACCAGTCTCATATTTAACTAAATACATTGTTTATTTTTACCACTAATTTACCAATTCTTTGCCTACACTAATTGCATTCCCAATCTCATTTATTTTAATGATTGTCCAAGAGGATTAGGAAGATGCTTTCTTACTTGTTTCTGTTCGTATTTTAATGCCAACTTTAAACGGGACAAGGATAATTTATCAGGGTCTTCGTCCTCTTGGAAATTGGAGTCTGTTTTCTTATTAAGGACAGCAATCACTTCTTCTGTGCTGCGGCACAAGTCCAGAAGATCACAGGAGTACTTTTTGCACTGGTTGCTCAACTCAACGTAAATTTCTTTGAATTCATTTTCTTGCATTGCCAGATGCTCTAGTTCCCAAGATAACTGGAAAAAATTGTTAGAGGGTAATGAAATTTATGAAAATTATTGCTCGTTGCCAAAATCTATATAAGAAGTGTATTACTCTCTATTAGGAATAACTATAACAAAATCAAATAATTATTAATTCCAATGCTTTGTTTAACTTCAGACCCCATTTCAATATGGAAAAAATCTTGATTCAGTAAGTCTCTGAAATTTATATATATATATATATATATATATATATATATATATATATATATATATATATATATATATATATATATATATATATATATATATATAATGTACATTTTATTTTATCTGAAAATAAAAT
This sequence comes from Latrodectus hesperus, assembly GCA_037975125.1. NCBI lineage: Eukaryota > Metazoa > Arthropoda > Arachnida > Araneae > Theridiidae > Latrodectus > Latrodectus hesperus. Next base: position 21,002,520 of record CM075859.1, read on the forward strand.
GAAATGTCTTTTCTTCAAAATCACAAAAAATCACACGTAAAAATTCGAATTTTTATTGCATTAAAAAGGAATTTTAATTTTTTTTTTTAAAATTTACATTTGGTTGTTGAGAGAACTTTTTTTGAATACACAAAAAGAAAATTATGCATAGAATATTTTATCTTCAAAAATTTAATGGTTTGGTTTGAATTACTAGTTTTAAATCATTTTTAACCTTACAAATTGAAAAAGGGAGACAATTTATAAAATTTGGGACTATTGAAATTAATTTTAAATATAACACTAAAATAACAAGAGAATGCTTAGATATTAATTTAACATGCACAAAAAATTAAAAATAGCGATGTATTTCCAAATTATTTAATAAACACAATAATAAGTATCGAGATTTATTTTATTAGTTACGATTTATGTGTTATACCCTTACTGTTTTTAAAAGAGAGAAGAAAATGCTTAAAAAACTAGAGAAATCATCTCTAGTTTCCATCAATGTTCATTTTTAACATATTTGCTTAAAACATTAAGCTTTAAAAATAGGCAAAATCAATAATTACTTGCTTATTTAAGAAAGATTTAAATAAGTTGGCTAAGTTTAAAGAAATTTACCAAATTTTTTATTACCTTATATGCCTTTCATAGCATATTTAGATTAAAGAAATCAAACAGCTAATTTATTAACAAAAATGTTCCACAAAAACTTTTAATAATTATTAAGAGACCTCCTTTTATTTTGAATAAATTTTATGAACTTCACATTTATAAGAATTTACAAAATATTATGGATTAATATGTAATAACGTATGAAAAATAGAAAATATGATCATCAAGCATATAAAAATATATAAAAGTAAAATAAATTATGACTAAAAAAATTGAAATGTATATAAATAAAAAAAAATATGAAAAAAATGAAAAGGTAAAAATCAAAATTAAAATATTTAAAATTCATTTGTATTCTTCGATGGATTGGACAGATGATAAATGAATAATTAATAAGAATTAAATAAACATTTAATTCTTATTAATTGTTCAACTTATAAATATTGAAAAATATCAAAAAGCAGACTTCTAATGCCGTACACCGAATTTTATTTATATAACTTTTTAATTTTATTTTATTGTTTAGTATACAATATACTTTTAAGGAAATATTCAGAAGATATATATACGTTCAAATCCAATTGATATAAAATTATCTGACACAGATTATAAGCAATTTATTGATAGTATATTCTTAAAACACTTCTAAATCAATTGATTCAAAAATAACTTGATTAGGTGTTTTAAATGAATTCCCTGAGAACTGAACCTCCATCTTCTCGTGAATAAGTGCATCGTAATTTCACATTCCCTTTTAATTCCATCTGAGATAGATGCCTTACTAATTTAATTATTTTCTCTTTACCTTGTGGAAAATCTCATGGTCATTATTTAGTAGAAGTTTTAATTAAATAGTCATTTATCTACTACATTGAAACCAACTTTTAAAACTTATACCATTCTCTCATTAGAAACAATATCTCTGCTTTCCCGTTTATTCAAATTGTTTTTTTGCCTTATAAAATACGATTTTTTTATTACATTTACTACACATACCACTCTTTATTTTTCCAATTTATTTAACTTTATGAAATAAACAATTTTTCAAAGGGAACATAACTGTACGAAACTCCTTCTTTCAATCTTATTTGTAAAATAACTAATGCGGTCAAATGTTTCAACTCCTATAATCACGTTCTAAATTTTTATTAAAATTATGTATTTTTACAAATTTCAATAAGTTTTGGTATAAATTTAGTCTTTATACTTAGTTTGCTTAATTCTGAATTCACATATAGGTTTTTCAATGTATTCACACACTGATGAGAATGATTATAACGTTTAGAAAGTTAGCTTTCACTTACTGAATTAAAAAATAAAACATTTCTAAAATCAAATATCTTTAACTAATTTCTTTTAATATAATTAGCTATATATTGTATAAATTATGAAATTTTATACTCTGAATATCTGGGAATTTTGTGTGCTGTACAATATTTTAATAATTCTTTATTTTATCTGAAAACAAATTAAATTCTAGTGTTTTAAATCATTTTTTAAAAAAAATGTTAAAAAAGGAATTCCATTAATTAAAAATTGAATAAGCTGAAATTTTTAAATTTGATTCATTTTTATATTTTGGTTTGCAGATATTCTTTCCCAGACTAACGAGTGAGCTCCATTGGTGAGAAAAATTTGTTTAGAATACTTCTGAAATGTTCTTTTGATATGATAATTACTTTTCAAATCTCTCCTTTGATGTGTGTATGCTTTTATTCATATTTCTACATATTTCTTATACCTAGTTAAGGAATAATAATTTTTACACTAGCTGTGATAGAAATGTTTTCCATTTCGGTGCTAAAAATAATAATCATCAATCGGTTTTATAATAATGCAGCACGTGTGCGTGTGTGTAGAATTTAGTTCCCTTCATTTATAATAATTTATTTTTATTAAAGTCTTTTCATATTTTTTCATACTTTTTATGTATAATTCGTTTAATATCTTTCAAAATTCATGTAGTTCTTAATAAGAAATTTATGTTTCCAATTTGTTTCATAATGCATAAAATTTAAAAATATTTCTTTTGCTTTAGTTAAAAATTATTAATTAAATGTTAATATAAAATTGTTAGGGAAATTCACTCGTGTATTAAACATCAAAACGCACCTTTACAGCTATAATACAAAAAATCATTGATAAAATTTTGAAAATTTTTTCACATGATAATATTTCTTAAATTTCTTTGATAATTTGTTATCTGAAATATTATCCTTTATTTATATTTCCCTTAGATCTCTCTTGAATTTTTGAATCTTTCATAAATTTTCATACATTATTCATCGTTACCTTATAAATTCTTATCTAATTGAATTTTATAATTTTCACTCAAATTCGAAAGTATACCAATTATTGAAAGATCCTTAATATAATTTTAACTTTTCAAAAATAAAACAATTCACTTTCTTACTCTAAATATATTAAAGTAGTTTTATAAGATAATTATATATTTTGTCTAGTTTTTAAATCTCAATTAAAAGGCAATCCTCTCAAGTATTTAAGTTTAATATGTAAAGAATATATAAAATCCAGATTTTTACTTGTTTCTAAATAATTGTTTTTTAAGCTGAATATGTTAAAAATTTGTTAAAGATAATTAATTTCCTCAGTTGTTTAAATTTTTGCTTGTGTTAAAAAGGGTAGTATCATATACAAATCTTAACAACCCATTTAATTCATATATTTTTGAGTTTTGGTACTAATTTTGTTGTAAAGCAAAGCAATGATATACCTATAAGAGCTTTTTACATGTTCATTTATTTTTAATTTTACAGAATTTGAGTTTGTATAATTTACTGTGGTAATTTTAAATTTGTGCAAGAACTTATTTATTGATAACACATTATAAATATTGATAAATGTATGCATTATAAACTAAAAAATAAGTAAAGCAATATTTTTTGTCATTTTTATCTTAATTTGTTTCAAAAGTAGTGATTAAAAAATCAGAAATTTTTACTCCTTACCTTATTGACTAGGACAACAGAATATACTAATGTGTAAAAATTCCTCTATAACATTGGGTTTCAATATCAGTTGATTTGATTAGAACATATTACAAATGTTTAGCACACCAGCTTTCACATAAACAAATTTGATCAAATTTACAAATGCAAAAGATGTTTTAGGTTTAAATTTTTTTAACTAAAAACCAAGGAACGGGTGTTTTGTCAAAATAAGTGATCCAAAACTTGCTTCTTCATCTTTCATTTATCAAATGTAAATCAAAATAGTTTTAACAATCACTAACAAAAAACGAAGATCTGCTCTCTTCCAGGAAAAATGTAAATTCAAAAACTTTGTAGATTCTCCCTTCATGAATTTCAATTTTCCTACATGGAATATTTCACGTGCATAACACATATGTAGTAGTGCATAGCACATATTTGTACATTATAATTATATTTTTAATATGTTTTCTGTGACTTAAATCTTTTTTGAATCAACCTTTCAAAATAAAAAAATCAATGTACACTGTCCGCTTTGAAACTGTCGTACCGGTAGCTGAAGAAAACTGACAACACAGGTCTGATGCTAGGCTCTGTCTGCTTCTTTTGGCAGTAACTGTCAAATACCAGTCCTCATTCGGCGTGGTAACTTGGGGGCGACCTGTGCTGTACGGTCTACTCACATTACCATCATCTTGGAATCGTTGCCAAAGCCTGGAGATTACACTCTGGGCATTTCCAAGTTCCTCGGATGCTTCCAACTGGGCACATCCAGATTCCAGACGGCCGATAATTCTACCACGTAAAACATCATACAAATGCTTCCTTTCTGCCATAACTATGTGGTTATTGCACTGAAAGTCTTTTAAAGCGCTTGTGAACAATTTTACTTCTTTGGAACCATTCCTTATATACCCCTCTCTTATATTCTCGTCATTGTAACGTATTATCAGTGCCATCTGGTGGTTTCTTGTAATGTGCATATTATTCTTCAAGATGTGTGTGATAATTCTACATGTTAAATTTTCATTTTAGAGTTCAATTTCTGTGTGATTCTGAATTATCCTTAATTTATGGACATGAGTGTAGATTGTACCGAATGAAAGAATTCGCATGTAGATATCTAATATTTTCTCTCATTTGTTTAAAGACTACATTACAACTGGACATACTGTTGAATATACCTTAAAGCTTACATTTACATTATATATAACACATTAAAAGCGGAGTTGACTATTTTGAGTTAAAAAAATAGGTATTTATTTACAAAAATATATAAATAAAAATAGAACTTCATAATTTTTCAGATTTATCTAAGATAAAATCTTTTTAAAATTTTTGATATATAGTTTAAACAAGCATCTTAAATTTTTAAACGAAATATAAAATTTTAAATTTAGTATTATTTAATTTTCCATTCAGTGTTTAGTTCAAGCATAATTTGCGGTATGTTTAAATTACAAAATTAAAAAAAATTGCATTTTATAATTAAAAGACAAATTTCTAATACAAAGAATACTTCAAAGAAAAATTGTTTTTTTAAAAAAACATCCCTTTATAATTTCAGTGTAAGTAATCATTAAAGTAGTTTAAAAAATATTTTACCAACTCGTATAATTAAAGTTTTTAACAAACAAAGATTAAAAAAAGATTTTAGTGAAGACAAATAGTTATTTACGGAAATAATCATGAAAACTATTTGAATAATTGAAACTGACTAATATTAATATCCTTTTCATTTCGAGGCTTGTTAAAACTCTTAGCAGTTTTATTTTGAATAGAAAAATCAAATTTTATTCAACTTATTCTTACAAGATTAAGAGAGTTTTTTACGCTATATTTATATGCTTTACTTAAAATGAATCTATAGAAATTGATTAAAAATTCTTAATGAGTGATACTAATGTCAATATATTCAATGCTTTAATTGCAAAATTCTGTCGTTTGGCAACTGATTTGTGAGAATGACATTATTAAATTAAACTAAATTTTAAAAGCTATAAATCACAGGTGCCTTTATCTTTAATTAATATTTTTGTGAAAACTTTCTTTAATTACTGTGTGCTTAAATGGATTTGCATTTTATTTGAATTCAAAGAAAAATGCCTAATAGTGTTCATTAACTTTAAAGCATGTAGTTTAATCATTGTTTTCAATGAAAGAGTTGAAGTAATTTATTTTTGGACGCGTATGGAAAAATGTTTGATGTGCTGATAGTCAACAGACTAACTTTAATAATCTTTCTGAATAAGTATTTCATAAATTTTTTTCATTCTATATTTAGCAGTTTGATGATACAAATGAATATTATTATAAATTAAAAGAGTTGGAAAAATCTATATGCATAAGTTATCCTTAAATTTTTCTGTTTGAAATAAAGGTTTACTCATTAAAACTTATCAATAGATGTAATGTGACTTATTTTTGTGACAACAGAGGGTAATGAGGCAGCTGACATGGAGGCAAAAGAGGCAGCCTCTTCTTCTCTCCACCATGTAGACATCCCCCTACCACGCTGCTCAGTCAAGCACACTCTACAGAACTGGATCAAGGAGAAATGGCAGGACAACTGGTCCAACGCATTTACTGGTCGTCTAGTACATGAAATTATCTCTATAGTTTCCATCAAATCTTTAAATTGGACCAGGAATGAAATCCTTTTCATGACCGGCCATGGCCCATTCCCTACTTATTTCTACAGGGTGGGTCTAACGGACACCCCAAATTGTACCTGTGGTAACGAAGGAGACCCAATACATTATCTCACGGTCTGCCCACTCACTTCTACGTGGCATTTATCAACCCCTGCAAAACAGTGGGTTATTAACTGGAAACGAGCCGTACTCTCTAACAAGATCTCTAGACGAAAACTAAACCAACTAATGGACTTCCTAATTAATCAAGAGTGCTTATTCTCGTGGCTCAAGAAGAATCAGCATTGACCCTCCTCTGCTAATATCACAAGCCTAAGTACTTGGACTTCTGTACTTAGCCTAAGTGCTTAGACTTTGCTAAGCAATTAGCAGCTTCAACCTATTTTAATGGACTCTTTTCAATTTATGTTTTTAATTTATGAACTCCTCTTCAAATTTTTTCAGTGTGTTTTTAGTCATTATTTGTAATCCTTCGTATTTTCATACTTTGTCATTCATTCATATTGTATTCTCATCATTTGTAATTCTATGTATTCTATGTATTCTTATCATTTGTAATTCTATGTAATTCTATGTAAGTGTGTTACTCCACATATTTTTGCAACTTGTTCCGTTGTTTTCGCTAAAGGCGGCCGGGACACACTAAATCTGGCCGCAATGTCCTCCAGGTGAGGTAATTCATCTGGGGGTAGCAGGTCAAGTCTTGGGAATCTTCTGCTTGCTTCCTGCTTCAAAATCACTCCATCCGGCTGCTTCTATCCAACTGGTAAAGTCCATCTAAGGGCTAGGTACAGGGAAGTATGCCGGTGCAACAACAACAACAACGTGCTTTTATATCTTAATAATGATATGTTTATATATAGTTATAAAAATATTAAAACTGTTACGCAATTTAATTGTAAATATCATATATTTATTCATATTTGGACATATTTTTTATTTTTATGAATATTTTTTTATTTTAATAAGCTATTTCACATTTTTATACAAAATACGGTAAAGTTTTAAAAATACAATACATTTCTTGTATATAAAATCAAAAAGGAGAAGTTTTCTTACTTTCAACTCTAAAGAAACTCTCAAAATGTAGCTGGATTTATTTATGTTACATATTTAATATATGTAATTATAATTTATTAACCGACATCTTATTTTTAAATTTTTTTATGGTAGCAGTTGAACTCCTTAATCTAATTATAAAGAATGCACTTTTCCATTTTTAAAATGAATAATAGGTTTTAGATATCAAAATTGTATAAAAAATCACATAAGACGCGTTTAACAATTTCAAAATGTTTTTGTTAAAAGGAATATTTAAACAAATCAAAATGCTCATAACTGGGTGAAGCAGTATTTTCTAATTTAATTCAAAGATTGAAACTGGGGAAGGAAAGTAATCAAAATGTGGACCTCCTCTGACAATTTTGAGTATTTTTCAAACGATGAAAGAGTAGCTAAATTCACTTTTGTTTCAGCAGATAATTTTCCAAAACTGTCTCATAACCCTCTTAATAGAGTAGTCAAATCCCCAAAGGATATAGGTTCTTATGAGACCCATTACGCAAAGTGAATATTGATCAGCCACGGTCGGTGAAATGACAACGTCGACAGTTCTGTCGATATAATAACGTGTGCGTTGTCGCTGACGGAAATGGCTGATTTATGAAACCGTTACTTTTTGAGGAAAAAAATGAAAAGCGCTAAACTTCATTAAAGACATCCCTTAGGGTCCATGACCAGCTCATTAAATGCTGCTTATCTCTTTGCTAAATTTACTACCTAGACAATAGGAATCAGAAATTGTTGAGCCATGGGATTTATAAAGCTATTGAATAGCTAATAATGGGCAGTTAATGCTAAATATTAAAAGTTAATATTTTATTTAAATTGAATTTTTCCATAAGTTCTTAATAACTATTTTAGAAAATATATTTTTTAATTATTAATCTTAAAACTTATTTGGGCCTGTTAATTTCAAATTTTCGTATTGTATAATTTTTTATAAGCAAGTGCTCACATATTTATAGTTCATATAGTATTTTTGTAATAAATATAATTTAAACTTAGCGAAGGAAGACAGTTTTATATTTTTAACTGTGTTTTAAGTATGTGTGTGTGGGATTTAACTATTTCAATCTCTGAAATACTGTACCTTTTAGTAAGAGTTTATTTCATATGGTTAACAAATTCAGAGCAATCATATTTTACAATAAATTAAGAATAATTTTCATATTTTGAGTTATTTAAATTAATTACTAAGAAGTATGTTAAAGTAACTTCCAAAATTTCAACTGGTGTTGCATAGCACTAAACATAGCTTCAGTTTTCAAACTTCAAAATTTTTGTGCTATAGGATTCATTAAATATATCTCAATTTTCATCTGTTTTTTATTTAAAATATATTATTTGCATTTACAAATGATGTTTAGCATCGTTTGAGTGTAAAATTGCATATTTTTTCGTATGGTAGATTTACTAATAAGCGCGCGCGCACGCACTCACACACACACACACACACACACACACACACACACACACACACACACACACACACACACACACACACACACACACACACACACACACACACACACACACACACACACACACACACATATATATATATATATATATATATATAAAAAGCCTTTTTCTTTGATAAAATATACAAGATGCATGAAATATTTCTCTACAATTAACAACAAAGGCATTTATGGGCCATTTGTGGACATAATAAACTATGTCATGGAATTTTGCTTGAAGCAAGGAGAGGAATTGTCATCTGTATGATTTCATTTACCCTTGTTTGTAGAACAAGGATTTTTTAAAATTTTAATTGGTGATTTTCTCAGCTGAAACACAGCAGCTTTTGTTGTTATCAAGAATTTTTCAACAAAATTAAATTTGATGACGACAAAAATCTAAACTATTAGATATTTTCGAAAGCTGTCCTAGTATGTAAAAGAATTATATTGTGGATTCTTATTTTTCACATTAAGTTAAATTCGTAGTTGTCTTATTAGCTACGCTGTACTTGATTTAAAAATGAAGACCATCTTTTTATATCTGTTTTCCTTTTTATTTCTGTCAGCAGATGATTTATACAGCAGCATATATTCATCAATAAACCCATTTTTAATCATTGAAAAAATTCCTCGGCTTTTCCTCGATACTTCTCTTTAATTTTTCACTCATTTTTCTTTTTATAGATTTATAGAATATTATTATGAGACTGAAAAGTATATTCGAATATTGTTTATGTTGATTTGATACTTTGGTGTGGATTATATATCTCAAAATTTTATTTCACTATCAGAGTACAGTATTTGAAAAAAAAAACATCTAATAAAAGAGATATTGTTCTAGTAAATAAGAGTCATGTCATTGAAAAAGTATTAAGCTGATGATTTTGTTGAGATGGGAATTCCCTTAGAAAATATCTTTCCTTAACTTCAATTTTCTGGATAATTGCATCATGTTTTATTTTTAAATTTATTGGTTTATCGATAAAGAAGGTCACAAATTGAACATTCTTTATTAATATGATGATTGTAACATTTTCATACAGAACAATAAATATAAAATGATGAATATTAGCTTTAATTTTGGACTATGGAACTGGAAATTAATAAAAAGTCACTATCCACAAATACCAAATTAGAAAGTAATATTATATACAAATACAAAAAAGGCCCAAAATAACAGAAAAAGTATAAATTGAATAATTACCAAACTATAGGTTGTAGCTTATGATTTTCAATAACAGGATTTTAAAAGGGGAACATTTTTCAATATGAACCTTTTATTGCCAAAATAGTTACTGTCGTCACCAACAGATGGCGCTGTACGATCTTCGGGTATGTTATTTAAATAAATATATAAGCTTTAAACTTCTCTCAAACGATACAGGACAGGAAAAATTGTTCCTACTGCGTGTGTGAAATTTCGAGGAAGAAGCTGAAGACTCCAAAACTGTACTGTGGATTTGCATACTAGGTCCAAAAACTTTTCAATGAGTATTCCTTAAAATTCCACTTTACTCACCTTGTATACTTATACTTATTACTCTATACTTAGTATACTTATTAATCTATACTTATAGTATACCAACAGTATACTTATTACTCTATTTGGGTCTTAGAAAAATTCATGACATTACGGAAATTCATTTGTATCTGTCAAAAGAGGTAATGTAAGGCAAGCTACCTTTAATTATCTTCCATTTTATTGTTAAGGAAGGCTATGACTCCATGTTTATTCATGGTAGTTTATTTAGATCTGTTTTTGCTTCAAGTGAGTTCTACTCTCTGCATTTAAAGTGTTGTATCATTCCTTGTTAAAAAGGAGGTATGCTCTATAGAATCGAATTCAACCAGGATAAAAGCTTTCGCACATCGTAGATCGTACTCAGTTATGGAAATCAACATTTGGCGACAGTCATATTTTCAACTACAGTTTATTCCTCAAATGGTCTCCAGACTATCCGTGCCTATCCGAGCTCTGTTTATGATATTTTGCTGTGAGGCTGTATTATTAAACATCTTGTAATACAAATGATTGCTACTTTTATAAATATAGAACTTTTGTGGGTCTTATATATTTTTATTAATTGTAATTCTTCCTTACGAATTTTTACTGAAGCTGTCTATAAATTTCGGGAACTCGAAATACATCTTGCTTGTTTTATAAAATAATTTTATATTATTTAAGAATATCTACGTTTTCTTAAACTGCTTCTATCATACATTCTCTACGGTATTCGGGAAAATTACTTATTATGGGTATCTTTCATTAATTTCTCAATCATTAGTCTCCAAGCAAGTCGCTGAATTGTTAGTAATTTGATCTTCAGTCCTGTAGCTTGTGGAATTGAACCACATGGCAGGTTTAGCTCTTTTTTAGTGCCTCGGAATCTATTTTAAATCGTAGATCCTGATCTAATTAGCACTCATGTGCAAAAAATTGACTGTTGACTGACCAACCAATCGTTAGTTGTACACTGAATAACACAAAAGTACGACATGACATTTGTAGCTGCGAGGTATTTTGATCGTTAAAAATAAATTACAGAACATAATCTAAAGATATTGTAAGAGTTTGCCTTCTGAATTCCAAAAATCACAATCCTCCAAAGAATAAATGTGGGATATTTCCTTTTTAAAATAGCATATTACTTAGGTAAGTTTCACAACCTTATTGGACAGAAATTTTAAAATATATTTTATAGCTATTAAGCTACGTTCAATTCAGTTTACATTATATTTATTCAACTCTCTAAAGTTATTATTTATTATAATGAAAGCCAAATGACTTTAAAAATTGAGTTCTTATAAGAGTACAGCACAGAGCAATCTTTATATATCTACATTACTTTTGAGAACTTTCTCATAACAAAACACTGATGTGGTAATTTAACTATCACTAAATTCGTCATTATAATTCTTAATCTTATTTTAACTGTATTTTCCCTAACAATCTACTCTGACGTCATATTCTTCAAGGTTACTTTATATAATATGAGCTAGTCACGGAGTAAACGAAAGCAAAAGACACGATGTTTTCAACTTCACTGACTACTAAATAATTCCATTTCCCGTAGAAATACTAATGGGAGACTTCCAGTTGTAATCAATAACTGAAGTCCGTTTCTTGATGAGATTTGGTTTAAAAAATTCTCATATTTCACTGAAAGCATTTTATTTCAAATGAGGCGAGTATTTTGCAAAACTTAATGACATAAATATTTAACATATTTTTCAAAAATATATTCGCGCTTACATAGAAATTTAATTACAGCTGAGAATTCTATAATAAATTAAATTTAGGTGTTAAGGGTTTTATGTATTTTTACAAACACATCAATAGTGCAGTATTTTGGTATAATAATCAAGATTTCATCTGTTTTTTCGATGCTTTAATACTTTTGCTTTTAATGTGAAGAATTGGGACAAATTAAATACTTGGAGTTACTCCATTTACGCACACACACATACATAATTGCGAATTACTGAATTTCGTAATGATTTTAAATATTAATCTATACTTAAAGAAATTCATTAAATTATTTTTATTTAATGTATAATTTAATTTATTAATTTAAATCATAATCAAGTATCATTAAAAATCTAAATTTGTGTAATAATCAGTATTCTGTCAAAAGAAAAAGAAAAATTACAAATATTTTGATCATGTGCCAAAAAGAGAATTAGAAATTGCTCAAAAAATATAATTTATCAAATAGTCATTTTTTAACATTAAATTTCAGCAAAAAAACTAATAAAAGAAGTCTTTAAATTAGAACGTTAAATTTATTCAGTTTTTTCAAAACTATGAAAAATTATGATTTAGTTTTACAAAAAAATCACATTTTACTAAAAAGAATAAATTTAATTTGCTTGGGGATCATCTGAAATATATGAGTGAGGAAAAAACTTATTAAAAGTTGGATCATCAAACATTTTGGCTATATGAGTAGTGGCGTGATAAAAATTTACGAAAACACAGTACTTTGAAGAAATATTATAATTTTAGGGTAAAAAAATGAATATTTATATCCAGTCCATTAATCAGAAATCTAACGAAGCCATAAATGAGGTTTGAAAGCTTTTTAGAAATAAAATCTCCAAGTTAGAATTATATAAGTCTTTTTTCAAATTCAAATTTAAATTTACGCTGAAGAAGTTTTTGGGAAATTTTTCTAATGTATGTGCTTGTTATATATTAATAAAAAAACTTCGTCTAAGTTAGAAAACATAATATTTAATTTATATATATGCGTTTGTGATTTGTATTTTGCTTTTATAAATTAAATCTTTATTGTGTTGCCATTTTTTTCTGAATATTTAAATGACCAGTTTTTACATTTGTAAATGTTAGAAATTTTTTATATGTATTTTTCAGTTTTCTGAATTAATTAAATTGAAGTAAAAGTTTTTCATGCTTTTGGTAACTTCTGTTTTTACTTTTGGAAAATGTTCGGTAAAATTTTCTCTTTTCCTCATTTATTTCTGGCTTATAAAGTTTACATGCTGTTTTCCAAAAGAGTATTTCAGTGAATACTTGGGAAAACATGCATCAGATGATTATATTTTTAATATTGTTATTAACAATAATAGGAGTTAAGCTCTTCTGATACAAATACATTCAACTTCCTGTCAAACCAAGAATACTTCAGTGGTGAAAATATCGGCTATTTTTTAAAGTTTATATGGGGTGGTTTTTATACGTATTATGAGCAGTTCAGAAAAAGATCTTTTGAACTGATGAAAATAGTAATAATATATCATCTATCTTTTAAAGTTATTAATACAATTTCACATTAAAATTTGAGGAAATGATTGGAAATATTAAGGCATCGCTGAAAAGGCGAGTGCATCCATTTAGAGGATTTAATAATCTCACAAGGTAACGACAAAAACTTAATAAATGGTGTTTCTACTTCTTAATTTCTACCAAAAGATAAATACCCTTATTTTAAAATAACTCGCACTAGAGATTAAAAAAATGAGTTTTATGTAGCATAATAAAGCATAAGATGACATGATGTGTATGATAACATGATATAATTATATAATATAATAAATAATAGCATATTTTATATATTAAGTGCATATGGCATTTATAAAGCCTTTATAAAATGCATATGACAAGCATATCCAAATTAAACTACTCTATAATTAGGTATTATTTTGAAAGGTATAGTTGTCATTAAGTATTGAAAAATCTTTCATGTTAAATTGAATGATTAAAAAATACAAGACACAGTATTCTCATTAAAAGTGACTTTTTAAAGTCAGGTTTATATCCAGTTTTTAAAAAGAACTATAGAGAGAGACTAAAAAGCTTATAAATATATTTATATGACACAAAATTACTTCTAAATGATTTATATTATTAAAAAAAAGAAAAAAGCCATATATTTCACAGTGTTTAATTGAGAACAAATTTTCCGTTTCTTTGTCTGTGTGTGTGTAATTGAAACTACTGTTAAAATAGTATAATATTTTCTTGAATTTTGGTTGAAAAGTATTCAGGTGTTTATAATTCGCTGGTTTCGCGTAATTAATAACATAAAAGGAATTGAGATTTTTCATATTTTAGAATGAATAATTAAAATATACTACAATGATAAGAATGCAATTACATTTACCTTTAAAAATAGTCATGACATCTTAATTTTGTGTCACAAGAAGTGACTTACTAAGAAAAGAAGCATTCACATATATTCCTATACATTTGCATTTTTATATTTATATCCAGTTCTATCCTAAACAGGTGTATTTCTTCTCAAATCAGTTGCGAGTTATAAATAAAGCGTGCAGTAAATCTAAAACTCTGAAAATCCTGTGCACCTAGTATTTGGAACTGGTAATAAAATAAATGAAGGAAAAATATTGCGTGTAAAACTTTGTAAAAGTTTCCGAGGGTTTCGTTTGTGCTCTCTCCAAAGCAATTTCAGTTCATGAATTTTAGATTCTTTAGCTTGTTAATTTTAAAATGCTTTGATACTGCAAGTGTTGCTATAAGGTGAGAACGGGATTTTGAGTCTGATAGTTGAGCTGGTTCATTCTTCTATAACTAGAAGTATAATTAAACACTATTATAATTGTATAATTAATATATTTTTAATTGATTAGTGAAAAAGGCTTTTATTTTCAAAGTACTGAGATAGTATATGAAAAATCACGTGTCCAAAAATTCTATGTTTATCAATTAACTATTATTATGTGATTTTATTTATAGTTTAGGGAACCTTAAGAGGTTTTATGAATTGGTTTAATATATTATTCAAATGAATCCTCAAAGAAATAATTGGTAAAAATTTGAAAATGTGCAAATGATTTATCAAATTTAAAAACTTTACTTGAAACTAACTGTTTAAACACAAAAAATGTATGTGTTAAATCTGTTTTATTTTATCTAGCCACTTATGATCTTATTGAAAATTGGGATTTTTAGCAATTAAATTATTTAAAATTGATATATAAAATAATTTATAGCTTAAAAGCTCTAATTGCATTGACATAAAGTTTTAAAAAGAAAGTTCTGAATTAAAATTGTAAATATCCACAAAGAATAGGAAAAAATCAGAATAATATTTCATTGTTAAATAAGAAAGAGGCGTATATTTTTTAATAATTGCACAAAACAAATTATTTCACCTTAATATGAAGTAATATTTAATATATTCTGATACAGTAAAAATAAAAATATATTAATGCGTACAAGGTCAGAAAATTTACGATTCTAAGTAGTCTATTTCAAGAACTTTAAAAACATTACACAAATGTTTATACGTTAAAGATTTTGCATAATTCCTTGTCTCAGTATTTCTTATATTTTGTGCAATACAAGAATATTATTACTTTTTAATTGCGATACTATTATGTATAAAATATAGAATTAATCTATATATTTCAATTTAATAATTCCAATTAATTTATTTTCAAGTAATTTATGATTCATCATTCATTTTTTTTGTTTTCCGCTTTGAGAATAATACCTTTTAATCAATAACGATTTAATCAATAAAATTAAGAACGATCTAATACGGGATATTAAGAAATCTTCATATATATAACTTGAGAATAGGATTTAACTAATGAACAGTGCTCTTGGTTTAACAGTATTTAATTAAAAGTTTGCTGCAATAGTCCTTTTTTCATAACAAATAAAATTTTATTATAATGAAATCATTTAGATATGAAACTAAAAATAGTCACATCGCTATTATGATTAATGTCAAATACGTTAGGCAAAAATTTTAATCATAGTATCAAGCACACGTAACTTCAGTTTGTTATATGCACATTTAAACATTTACCAACGCACACAAAATGTATTGGCACTTAAATTACCGTCAAATTATTTTTATTTCAGGCCTAACACACAATTAATACAAAAATGCTAAATCCCTTTTGTTTGCTTAGGTGAAATAAGAGTTTGCTTACTTTAAATGCAGTAAGAATGGGATCTTCACTTGTTAAGGACATCCAGGCGGGACTTGCAAGGGCCTTGTATGTATGAATTCTTCTCAAAGAGTAACGTAAGCTATCGGTATGCATTCCTTCATGACATTTTTGACAAGAGCATGATAGAGGATGAGGTTTTTCAATGACAGCACCCCTTGACAATAAAAGTTGCAGGATCTCGAATTGGTTGCAATGAGCTGCTAGAATAATAGGAGATATATCAGGTGAGTAGTCCGAACTTTCTTCGCCCGGTTGGCGAGTTTTGGCCCAGTCATTAGCCAACATTTCACTGGTGATACTTGGATGGTTGATCAGCATTTCCACAATCTTATAAACTCCTTCTCGAATGGCATACAGAAGAGCATCGCCAATCTTGACACTTTCCTGTTGCAGGAGGAGCTCCACAATTTCGACATTCTCATTGTCAACAGCTATCTGTATAGCACTTCTGCCAAGTATATTGGTACAGTTGACGTTTACTGAGTTGGGTTTTTGCAAGCATCTCACCATCGTCGGACGGTCCCCCCTCTCTGCTGCCTCCAGAAATGTTCTCTCTTTCGGATCCATGCTGTGGCCGTCTTTCAGAGGTTCCAAGGGTATGGGGATGCGGTATTGATTCGTGGACTTTGTACAGCGGGCTGCATTCTGCTTACCCATTTTAGAGCTTCTCAAACTCACCAGACGCATCAGCACTCAACACTTTTAATTATAGTGAGCGACATCGGTGCTTTCTACAGTGTTAAGAAGTGCTCTTAAGAGACATCTTGAACCCCTGCAGCTAAGTATAAAACCTAAAATAAATGCAAAGTCAAGAAACCAGCAATGAAAGCATGTTAATTATTAAGTAAATAAAATGCAATTTTTTAACACAAGTTTTATTGAATAAAACATAAAATGTTCAGAAAGCTATTTTACATGTAAATGTTGTGCAAGGTATTCTCATAAAATATTTGGCGTTGTCTTACTTATAAGCACGTTAAAATACGATTTAAAAATTTCAGTTACGTATTTCATTAATTATTTATCGAATATGTATCTAATTTAACATGTGTCATCATTTCGTGTTTAAAAAAAATTATGAAATCATTTAAATGTATATTATAACAACATTTTTAGAGGAAACTTTGAAAACTTTTAGAGGTTGGAGAAGCCGATTTGTGTGGGTCTGGGTAAATGGAAAACATTTGAACATTTTATGATTGTAATAAAACATCATATACGCTATGTACGCATAAATTACTAATATCTTATTCCATATGTGTATCAAATCACAGTTGATTATAAGTAAAAAATTTAAACTATGATATGATTAACCAGAACAATTCTTTTCGGTAAACTCACAATTACAAAGAAAAACTAATCTCTTAAAAACATTGAAATATACACTTTAAACATTTGCCAATCACATAAGAAAACTAAGGTGTCATTAAATTTCTATTAGGAATAATATTAATTTCCTCTTAGCATTTCCTGTAGTAAAACATTTCTGAAAAAGATTAAAAATAAAAGAACTGAATTAAACTACAAATGTATATTTTCACAAAAATTAATGTTAAATTTATTTGCATACCTTTATTTTCACATTCAATGATGCAAGAATTACTGGTTTATTTTCTAAGTTATTGAAACTGATACAAATGAACATTTTTAAAGCTGATATATGCATTTTTAATATTATGGGAATACGTATCTACTATTCTTTAAAAAATCTGTTTTGGATTTTCTATCTAGAGTATTCTTTGAGAGTTCAATGTTTGACTAATCTATTTAAAATCCTTAGATTTTAATCTTTCTTGAATAATATAACATAAAATCTTCTATCGTTATTAAACTCATTTGATAAAAAATTTATTATAATAAAAGTTGCATTTATATACATATTATTTGGTGGCAACATGGACGCCATTGGTGTTGTTGACGAATTTTATGCTTCCTGCGAAAATAAATTAAAAACTGTTGAAAATGTGCTTACTTCTAGATCAAACAGTAATGAACAGATGAAGATGCAAATGCTTTGAGTGAATTACGTAGCTTATTTACTCAAATTTTGATAAATTTAAAAATGTAAAATCACGTAGAGCTTCTGAAAATGTGTTAATGAAAATACATGAGAAGAAATCGTATGCGAGTGTAGTGGCGCTATCTACAATCTACAGGAACTTCTCAAAAACAAATGAGCGCTGGAAAAAAATGTAGTCTCGTTAACTGTGCAAATGAACAAGGAACCGAACCCTTAAAGCTGAAGATATTAAAAATACCATAAAAACGCTAGTCAATCCAAGAATAAATAAAATTGGTATCAAAAATTTAAGAAGTCTCCCAAAAGATAAACTGCTGGTTGAATGTGTGTCTGATAACGACAGGAAAAAATTTCGTGATGTTCTGGATGAAAATTGCACCTCTCTTTCTTCAACTCTTGCAAAGTGAAAATATCAGGCCATTATATTATCAAACACGTTCCTGGCTCACTACACGATGATGAACTTATCAAGGTCTTATTTGCGCAAAATTCTGATATATTTCAGTATCTGAGGAAGAAATTTCAGAGACTAAAGTTCGTTTTACGGTAATGAAATTTGGGGATTCAAGACATATTATTATTATTAGTGTTCCACCTAATGTCCGTCGACAAATTTTAAGATTAGTAGGATCTCTTGTTTGACTGGCCTATGTGTGAAGTTGATGATTTTGTTATTATATCTAGATGTTTCAAATGTTTGGGTAAGAATCTTAAATCTGGTGATTGTAAAAACCACCTTACTTGTTTAACCTGTTCAGGTAACCATAAAAGCTCAGAGTGTTCTAATAAAAATCATCAAAAGAGTTAATATTCATCATAAACTTTATAACAGTTGCTGCCGGAGTGAAATTTTCATGAAAAAACTATCAGTCTCTCTTATTGATTATATATAATAATTATTGTTCTCTTATGCGTTTTGTCTAATTAAATATTCACAAGTTTAAAAATGCTACGCAGCAACTGATTCTCAATATGGAAACTGATAATATCGATGTTGCATTGATTTATATATATAAGAACCACTAACACACAAAGGGAATCTTCCCGAGTTTCCTAGCCATTACAAAGTATTCTTTGATTCCCAATCAGATGTTATAAAATCAGCGATTATCATTCGTTCGAATAACATTTCTACCATTTTGTTTATCATAATTACTCTGATTATAACATGATCTCCGTTGAAATCACTATAAATGACTTAGATTTTGTTCTGCTTTCTTACTACTTTGAGCCGGGCAGAAATATAGATGTCGATTTACAAATGATTGATTCTTTTATGTCTAATATTAATTCTTCTCGATTTATTTGGGGAATAGATTCTAATAGAAAAAGTAATGTTTGGTTTAATCCTTATTCAGATGCTAGAGGCGATAAACTATGTGATTTCTTCAGTACCAAACAACTCTTTGTAGTTAATGAGGATTTTGGTCATACCTTCTGTTTAACTCAAGGATCTAGCTACGTTGATATTACTGTTGTTGGGTAAAGTTTATTGCAAGATGTCATCAATTGGTCTATTCCTGACTACGACTCGCTTTCTGATCATAGGATGATTTATTTTGAAATTGCCTTGTCCGATAGTACTATGAACTCCTTACACCAAAACAGAACTCAAATCTTTGACTGTAGAAGAGCGAATTGGTTGCTTTTTCTGTCTAAATGTTATGAGAATATCAATAATTGTAGCTTTGAGGATCAACTTTCTACTTTAAATGACTATTTGCTTGGAGAGCCTAATTTCCGAGCTTCGAAATGTCATGATTTCTGCCGGAAAGATAGCTATTCCTTTCAAGCATTATGCTAAAAGAAATGTTCCTTGGTGGACATCTGAAATAGCATGCATGCGTAAAAAATTAAATGCTACAAGACGTTGCTTTCAAAGAGCAAAAAAAAAAAAAAAAAAAAAAAAACTCAATTGTTAAGGAAATTCTTAGAACCAATTACCTCCACATTAAAGAAATGTATAAGAACTTGATTAATAATACAAAATTAAATTCCTGGAAAGACTTTCTTCCTGATGTTACCCCTACAAATTTATGGAAAAAGATTTATAAAGGCATGAAGAGAAACTTTAGTAAAAGAATCAAGATTGCTGGCATTGAAACCACTTCTGGTCACTTCACATCTTCTTTTGAAGTATCTATGAATACTATTTCAAATTTTTCTTTCCCAGATGACCATTTTTCATACGATAATTCCTTTCAACAAAATATTCGAGAACAATCTAACAAAGCCTATTCTGAAGATGTACCTTTTCAGTCAATGTAGTTAATGCTGTTATTCACAGTTTGGCCACTGGAAAATGTCCCGAAAACTTTTTATATAGACTAAGATGACATCTTAACAATCGTAATTATATTAGTGAAGACCTATATGGATTTACAACGCAGAAATCTACAGAAGACGCACTTCTGTGACTTGATGACATTGTAAAGAAAGGGAAAAGGAAACATTTGTTCCCTATTCGCCTTTCATTGGACATAAAAGAAGCATTTGATAACGCATGGTGTCCTTTTATCATTTTCTTAATGAAGGAGGCTTATGCTCCTTCAAATATTCTCAATCTTTTCCGAAGTTTCTTGAACAACAGAATAGCTGTTCTCACTCTTGGCAATAAGTCGAAAGTCGTTAACATCCAAAAAAATATCTCCACAAGGCTCTGTTTCTGTCCCATTTCTTTGGAACCTAA
Organism: Latrodectus hesperus; assembly: GCA_037975125.1. Classification (NCBI taxonomy): domain Eukaryota; kingdom Metazoa; phylum Arthropoda; class Arachnida; order Araneae; family Theridiidae; genus Latrodectus; species Latrodectus hesperus. The sequence goes on from CM075859.1 coordinate 21,023,405, forward strand.
TTATGAATGATTTACTGAAAAAACTGAATGCCTTAAAGTGCTGGAAAATTGCTTTCGCAGATAACTTACTCATAATTGATCAGAGTAAGAATTTCCTCGATTTATGCAATACTGCTCAAGATATTTTTGATTTTATTCATAATTGGGATCAACAGTGCAAACTGGAATTCAATCATACGAAATACAAAAGAACGATGATTCACAAAAAGATTAACATTGATGCCACAACCAATATTGTTATGGGTAACAATTTTCTGGGTGTTATAGATGGCATTAAATATCTTGGCGTTGTTGTCGATAATAAACTTCACTGGAAGGAACATTTGAAATACATTTTAGCTAAGTTAACATTCTTACAAGTGTATTTTATAGAATTTGCAATAACAGTTACGGTGTTAAATTTGAAGTTTCAAAATTGATTTATAAACAAGGTATTGTTTTCGTTATTTTTTATGCGTCGCGAATTTAGAGAGACAGTTTGAAGAAAAAATAAACCGAAAACGTATCAGGAAAATACAAAGAAAATTGCTCTTGAGGATTGTTAGAGAATATAGAACAATCAGTTATGATGCTCTTTTCATTCTCTCTAGTCTTGCACCTCTTGATGTTGTAATACTTCATCAAAATGATGCTTATCGCTATGCTCTCAAGACTCTTAATCTTAATGACGATTTGAATTATTCTTCCCTACCCCATCCATCGACAAGATCTCCTGCTCCTCTTGATGTATTTGATAGAGTTAAGGAAAAATACTATGATCTTATTTACTTTACAGATGGGAGGTCTTGCATACGTATGCTTTCAGTATGGTTTTGAAGTGAGCCATCAGGTATACCACATTAATGATTATTCTATTTTCCACTCGGAATTACTCTGCAATAATCTTGCTGTTAAAGATGCCATAAGAAAGTCTCTTTTAAAAGATTTTTAATTTGCAGTGACTCAGTGTCATCCCTACTGGCTCTGCAAGATGTAACAAACTTTGAAAAACTCATTGTAGAAGTCCAGACTTCATTCCGCATGTGTAATATCGAAAATATTTCTTTCAGTTCCTCACATGTCAAGGTGGTCACAGTGGTGTGTATAAAAATGAAAAAGAAGATTTCCTGGCCAAATCTTCTCTTTCATTTACAAATAAACTCAATAACAGTCTACCCAAATCTTTTTTAAAACCATTACCAAAGAGAACATTATCACAGAATGGAACTCAGATTTTGTTTCTTCTCCCAATTATAAGTGGACTAAATCTTTCTTCCCTTCAGTTCCCTGCAGAATTAAGAACCGCTGATTCTACACTGCCTTCAAAAATACTCAATTCCTCACTGTACATGGAAAATTCAACAGCTACCTACACCGTTTCCAGTGTGTGTGCATCTGCAACTCCGTGATTGACAACCCTTCACACGTTCTTTTTGAATGCCCACCTGTTTCACAAGAAAGAAACGAGCATCGTAAAGGCATGAATAACAGATGGCCCCTGATTTTAACGGACCTAGTGAAGAAAGATACTTTTTAAATATTTATCTATGCTGTAATCTAACTCCTTTTTAAGTTTTTACACCTCATTTTTTTCTCTCTGCCTTCTTTTGTTTTTTTTATTTTTTTATTATTTTTTTATCTCATGATTTATCTTTGATTTGTTATGTAGTACATTTGTTGTACCTTCGGGCCCTGTGTAGTATTTCTTGGTGCACAGGTAGATATTTTTGTTTTCCCAAATGAAAAAATACGTATTTTTCTCGCTTTAATATATTTAAAATATAATATATTAATACAAAACGTATGAAGTGATAAAATAATGTATATATTTTCGATATATATTTGATTGTATATGCATGCGAATGATTTCCTTAATAATGAATGCAATTTCTACACACATGTATAATTAGTAAATGTTTTTCCAACTAAAGAAATTGCATTTCAAATAGAGGTAAATACAAATCCATCAACATACCTGTAGGGCGATTTTATGAGTCCCTCTGGTTTGTCAAAGGCCAGTTACTGAAAATAAAATTAAAAACCTTAATCCTACCTTTCTAGATAAAAGCCTTTCAAATTTCAGCAAGCCAATGTCAAAATGAAGTGGAAATTAGTTAAAAAATTACATTAAATACCAAACAAATGTACAGTAAAATAATAAATAACATTTAATTTCTACATGATATAATAAAATTAATATGCTTGTTAGAAAAAAATTAAATAAAAAATTTAAAACTTTAAAAAAGTAAGAGGAATTAAAATGTGTTAATTTTAATTCTTTGCAACAGATGTTCATCGTTGTTCTCACTACTATTAATGTCACACAAGTGACGTCATTGACAATAGCTTAATCTATTCTAAGTCTAGAGGTGTCCGAATAAATTATTATGAGTGTGGTACATGACTGTCGAAGTCTCATGTCATATCAGCATCAAAATGCATAAGACTTTTGCGATTGTTTTATAATCAGTCATTGAAATAATGTGCAATTATAATGGGTTTATTTTTTATATATTGTAGATAAATATGTATAATTGAAGAAATGATTAGAATTCAAATGGACAGAAAGTTTATAAATTGTTTCCAAAAGGTTCCAAAATTATAAAAGAACTCAATTATTATGCATATTTGGAAAAAAGTATTACTAAAAATTACACCAACAAGTGATAAAATGTTGCTACATTATTTTTTCTGAGAATAATAACTTCAACTTAATAATGTTTTATATGGCATGTTTTTTAAGTAAATAATTCTCAAATGTTTGAAATTATGCATCACACACACACACACACACACACACACACACACACACACACACACACACACACACACACACACACACACACACACACACACACACACACACACACACACACACACACACACACACACAACACACTTAAACAACACAATTAAAACAAATGTTTAAAAATCCAACTATTTTTCAAATTTTAATTATTACAATATCAATGAGATGAGTTTAAATCATAATTTTTAAATCAATAAATTATAAAATTAGACATATTAAAATTAGACATCTTTGATATTTTCTGCAAATTAATGAATAATATATTTTGCAACAATATATGCGGGTTTTTGTCTCCACCTGAATTGAAACAAAGTATTACTGCAGTTAATTATTATATTTTAAGCTATTTTAATGCATATGCAGATAAAAATTTAAAGCGGAAATGCAACATAATGTTAAAAGCTTGAGTTTTCTGAAAGTTTTATTTGAAACTGAAAATAAAATCTTTCACGGAAATTGTGCGAAAGATTCTCCCATATTTTTTCACAAATGACAATCCTTTTAGCGATGACAGATAACATCGAATGTATCTTCTTAGCGAATTCAATGGCTGACGTTTCAAGCCTAAATTGATTTTATAATAATATATCATGTTGTCGTTGTGTGAATTAATTCTTTTAATTTGCCTTGTGAATGTGAATAGAATATATTAAATATTAAGTACCGGATGAAATTATTTATGTATCTATTTTAGAATAATAAACGAAGATGAAATTTTCAAATTACAAAATGATTTATAGAAGATATCTGAATTTTCAGATATGGTAGTACCAGTTTTTATGCTACAATGCGAAATTTGTAAGACTATTAATAATAAATCACTATGATAAATATAATAAAATAAAATGATGAAGAACGTATAAATATTTCCACTTGGTGTTAGATGTTTATTTTTAATCTTTATTTTCCAGTTGTAGAAGAAAGCTCATGAAGGAATATGTAAATTTTATAAGCTTATGCATATTAGAGACAGTTTGCAGTTACCATTCCTTACTAAAACTTCCGAAACAGTAAAGATGCTTATGTAGCGAAAAAACAGAAGCATTTACTTAAAAATATTATGTGTATAATCTTTTTCTATAATATACACTGCTGACCATCCAAATTGCAACACTAAGAAAGACAAGAGATATCATAACAAAATTTATATTGTAAATAACATGTTGACCAATCAAATGATTAAATTTATAGACTTCTGTGAAATGTGGTTCATGCTAAAATCGGTAGCCATAGTACCCGCCTTTGTTGGAGATCACCGCTGCCACACAACTCGGCATTGATTCAAAGAGACTTTGGCTGTGTACTTGGGGTACAGCAGACCAAGCAGCTTCCACATTTTGCCAACGTTAAACTGGTGTGGCAGCTGGGGATGTAATCTGGGTCAATCACTAAACAAACATGGACCACGTGTTTTCTATCGGCGAAAGATCCGGAGAGTTAGCCGGCCAAGGAAATAATTCAATCTGGGGATTAACGAATAACACTTGTACAATGTGTGCCATCTGTAGTCGCACATTATCCTGTTGAAATATGGCTGTGGGCAAGCCCTGAAAGTAAGGAAGGACAACTGGCTCCAATACCCTGGAGATTTAGCGCTGATTATTCAAAGTACCGGCAAAGCATGCTAGAGAAGTGCGAGAGTGATATCCAATACCTCCCCATACCATAATACCCGGTGAAGGACCAGTGTGACGGCGCATAACGCAGCTGTTTAGGATCCTTTCTCCACGGTGTCTCCAGCCAAGCTGGCAGCCGAATGGTTAGCGCTCTTGCCTTCGGTTCAACAGTTCGTGGGTTCGAATCCCACCTTGGGCATGGATGTTTGTAGTGGTTCGGAATCCACTTTAAGTCGTAAGTCCCGGTCTAATTAGCCCTCGTGTGCGAAAAATGACCGTTGAGCGACAAACAAACCAACCAAACCAACCACGGTGTCTCCAAACTCGAATGCGATCATTGTGGTATTGCAGACAGAAGCAAGACTCGTCAGTAAAAATAATTTCCTTCCATTCTGTCGTCCACATCCTTCTTTCATTCTACCATTGGTGGTGGAGAGGTCTGTGGTTCTGCGTCGGGGGTAGGCGAAGCAATGGACGCCTTTCAGTCAGACCAAATATGATGTAAGCGTCATTGAATGATATGCGCAGACACTGGAGGATGCGTTAAGACTGAATGTAGTGTGTTATGGTTTGTGATCCGTCACTGCCATGAGCACAATTTGCCTGTTATAACGTGAAATGGTGCGCTGAGGTGGATTCGATCGAACACACACGCACATCGGTATGTCGTACCCTCCTGGATTCAACGATCACATATCCGCATTACTGTTGTTTGGTTTTGTCCAACACGACTACCGATCACCCTGAAAGATAATCCACAATCTCGGTAGGCCACTCTCCTTCCTCTGTCGAACTCGGATACTTGATCAAAAAATTATCGCTGTTTTCTATCAGGCATAATTGATCGTTTTTTTAAACCACAAGAAAAACACAATTGCCGAACTTGAAATCGTCGAAATCTCCAAGCCTTAGATAGCGCTTTGAAGTGTCGCCACAGGCACACGTGATGTGCATCTGGGTTAAAATTCTAATCATTTACATATCTAACCTCTGCTAATGCTTGTTGTAAATTTCATATTATTTGTATGCTTCCTTCAAGGTGTTGCATTTACGGTGACCAGGAGTGTATTTGGTCGAAATAAACTGAATGCTATTAAAATTGAACTTCTGTAGAAATTTCTCATTTAAATAGTTTTTCAATTTAATAAAATTATTGCAATAATAAAAGAAAATATTTATAATAGTTAAATTTCCAAGCAAGAACCACGTGTAGCTTTACGAGTTAAAAACTTATTTTACTAATAACTTTAATATATAGATTGTATAAATAAAACCCATATAAACTCTAATATAGATATGTATTAACATCAAGTATGCAACACTACAATAGAAAAAATAACATTTCTTCTAAACGAAGCTTTAAAAGTGTTGTTACTTATGACACTTGGACAAGCCAAGCTCGATATGCCTTTGGCTATGTGAATTTAAGTCAGATGCGTCTTTCGTTTAACCAAGGCACCACGAAGGTGAATGTTGGACTTTTCTCTGATCTCCTCCGAAAGATGGCACTACCAGAGGATTCACTCCCACAATTTTGACATTGATCTGATGGGGGAGAAAATTTTCGGCATACCATTACATCCATGGTAACTCCTCAACGACCGACCACAGGACTTTCATTTCCACAGATTTAACGAGCAGGTATATAGCATGTATTCGGTGAGTCTTTGGCGGCATCAGGAATTGATTCCCGCTCTTCCAGACGGAAGGCCGTTGCTCTAACCACTAGGTTAGCTCGGCCCAAGATTTAACAGTTGTGAGCAGTATTTTTGAAGTATTTTCGACAATTTTACATAGTCTAGACAAAAGTATAAAATTATTCCTATAATAACTGAAATAAATCCAAGCATTTTTTTAAAGTGTGTATATGATCAACACCACTAAAATGAATTTAGTGATTGTTATTCTTGAAGTTCTTGTTATTCTTGATTGAATTTTTGAAGAATACTAACGAAAATTGAATCTTTTTCATATGTGCTTATCATTTATCATGAATATATTGATGCTTGGTTGTTGATAACCAAATAGTATAGACATTTGTAATCCCCTTTGATGATTACGAAACTCGCAGAAAAAGTTCCTGTCTAATTAGCCCTAGTGTGCAAAGCAAGCCAAACCGAGCTCGCAGTGGAATGGTTAACGCCCTTGCTTTCGATTCAGCCGTTCATTGGCTCCAGCCTTACCTAGGGTATCAAATATCTGCAGCGGTTCGGAATCTACTCTCAAATGTAGGTCCCGGTCTGAATAGCCTTCATGCGTACAAAATGACCGTTGACAGACAAATTAACTAAACCATTCTTATCGAAAATTTGTTACCTTTAAAGAGAAATTTCATAAACAACCGCTTGCATCCACAAGTATCAAATAAGAAAATTTGGCAAGCATTCAAACATCTATTCTGACAGAGTTGTTTGCACAAAATAGAAATGTAAAATTCATTTCTCATTGTTCAACAGTTTTGACTGAGCCTAGGGATTTTTATTTTCTCAGTTAACATCTAATTAGAATAATTTAAGTTGGAACTTGAATTTTATTTAAAATGTTTTTCCACTAAGTATATATTCAATGAAATATCTGTATCTAACGTAATTTATTAAAATTACTTGAGTAAACCAATTATATAAATTATAGAACGTCATATAATATCATTGACCTTTTATAAACAAGACATTAACTTAAGTTTTACAAACTTTATCAACTCCAAAAAATATTCTGTAAGTCCCGGTCTAATTAGTCCTCGTGTGTAAAAAATGACCGTTGAGCGACAAACAAACAAACCACAAGAAACCAAAAAATATTCTGTCACTATTAATCTATTAATCAGGAAACTACACTTTTTCTATTGAACTGTCAAAAATCCTCCTAGTTTATGGTTATCATAAGCTGTGACCTACTTCTTTTAATTTAATAGTTGATTCTCCTCAATTTTTCTAACAAATAATCAAAGTATGCAGTGACTGTTTTGCATTTTGTTCATTAACAACGCTTTAGAGCTGCACAATGAACTGTTGGTGTTAATTTGGACTAAATTTTAAGATAATCACTGAAAGGTAATTTTTATACATTAATAAATCAACCACAATATTTGTGATTCGAGATTTAATTACAAACGTACCAGATGTGAAAAAACGCTATTCTTTGCTTCTTAAATATGGTGTTAAAATTTATTCATAACAGCAATTTTAAAATTCGCTTGTGATCTTTAAATAAGAGTAGTGATCAATATTGCATCAAAAATGTGTGAATGCTATTAAAAAAAGACTTCTCAAGCTAACATGGAAACAGCTTTAGATATTTAAAAATATTTAAACATTAAATATAATTAGTTTGTAAATTTGACTTATTGTAGTTGCAAGGATTTATTTCAAATGTAAATCATATAATTTTCTTAGTGAAAACTAACTTATCCATAATAAAAGCAAAAGATTACAACTTCTATATTGTTGTTTTATTGTTGTTTGGATTTATATGTATACATCAGGTTTAATTTTTATAAATTTTAGGATATTATATAAAACGCATAATTGACTCTAGGGAAAAACATGAGTTTCAAATGCTTCTTAAGCATGGAAGGAATTTTGTGGAAGATTAAGCTTCATACTTTTTTTCTCTTTAAATCCTTAATTGAATGTTTTTCGTTTGTCAATAAAATTGTTCATTAAATTCAGTAATTGAAAAACAGAGGGATTTTGCATTTTTTATTAAATGTAAATTTTATTTTAATTATAATGAATTTAATTTTTTGTTGTTGTAATGTTTTCGAATACTACCAGCATTGTGATGCAAATTTATGAGAGCATCAAAAGTCAAATGTTTTTTGCAATTGTAAAATATCTAATTAATTTTTTTAATCTATTTTTTCTTCTGTTTCTGTACAATTAACAAACAATAGTTCTTACCAAAAGTATTTAAAGGTTGTTTTCAGAAGATATACGATCATAAAAAAAGAAATAGTAATGATTAATACTGCTACTTTTTTTATTCAAGATGTGTTGGCTTTTTAATTTCCTATTCCAATTACATGCTTGATTGCAATTCTTTTAATCATCAAAATCTTCAACTTAAAATTCTTAATTTAATCAACAATACGAATGGGTTTCCCAAATAGAAATAAAAAGCTGTATATTGGAATTAAATTCCATGCTTTAGGATTTGTTAAGCGATTACATTTTCTCAGGACAACTTTTTATTTAATCGAGATAAATTTCTATTTCATTAGCATTAAAATTAAGAGATCCTCACTGAATAATTCAATAATATGGGAAATCACAGTTCAAAAAAAAAAAACTTTTGCTTCATTTATTTTATTTTTTATTTTAAGTATATATATATATATATATATATATATATATATATATATATATATATATATATATATATATATATAACTTTCCAGATCATATTTCCTTCGAATTTCTTTTAATAAACGCAGATCCATATATAAGCTATATATATGAAATATTTAGATGTAAACTGATATATACATATCTCAGAACAAGGTATGCGAGATAAACTTCTAATTGTGGAATTAAATCCATGATATCTTACTAAAACGTTAAACTGTAATCAAAGATACTAATTCACAGTTTATGAAAAAATGATCATGCTTAAAATTAACGATTTCATAAATTTATCGATATAACTAGCTCATGAATAACAGAAAATGTGGTTGATAATTTACTTTTCTTAGTTAATTTATGATTGTAAAGTTAACTGTTTTTATTTGTAGTCTTTAGTATAGTTTCCAAAACTTGATCACCTATTTAACTTGTTACTGATCACAAAAATAATTTGAACTCTGAAAATTTAACGGAAAATGAATTATATTATTTGCATACATGTTTTAATTTTAAAAAAGTATCACACACTAGACAACATCATCGTTTAGTCTTTTATGTTCACTACTTTGAATTACAATATTCCTTTGAGGGATTTTTTAATTATATCTAAATTTTCTTTCATTTGAAAGTATAAAATCAATAAATTCAATTAGCAAAATTTAACAAGTTTATAGAGCGGCTAAATTAACATTGGCTACCTTTTTCTGAACCAAAGACATCCTATTAAATATTTTCGTTGTTGATATAGCTTGTGTACAAGTCGTCTAGTCATGGCCTAATCATAACATTTAATAATCTAGCAAAATATCCCGAAGAGGAGAATGTCAATTTATGAGTAGATCTCAAAGATTGTCTCAGAACTGAATTACAAATGAAATTCGCGCTATGCACTGCACTGACGCAACAATAATTCATTTTATAGTTCTATACTTTTAGTTATTATTGATTACAAGACAGTGGTGGCATCTAGAGCATCTTGATTATTACAAACAACAATAATTAAATGATAGTAAAATAATTTTGAAGTAATTTCTGAAAAGGGAAACCAATACATATGTTTTCATAGGTTAATAAGAATTTACTTTTATCATTATTTATTTGCTTTTCTCTTTTTTTTTACTTTTTCATTCTCATATTATTATTGCAAAATTTATTTTTCTCCTTACCTTATCTTAAGTAGCATAGTAAGGTAAAGCATCACTTAATCAAATTGTTATAATATTTTAACTAGCGTCAAAAAATACGAAAGCATTAATATTGCCATGGAAAGCATTATATTGTAGATTAACACATATAAAAGCATAGGTAGATCCTTGTATAGATGGCAGTTTCAAAAGTAAAACAAAAAGTAGAAATGATTCTTTTTTATTAAAAGTAAACTTTTTGGTGTAGCTGATATATTATATTTTTAATATTATTAATGCTTTATTTTGATCAAATCATTAACAAATTGTAAATTCTCTTTTAAAATATGTAATTATTACCCGTATTTTAAATATTTTTGTATCTTACTCCTTTTAATCAGTAAAATGTTGTGTAAAACATATTTATCAAGCTATTTTGCTCTAAAATTTTAATGAAAATTTTATAATTAGATTTAGATACAATTATAATGATATACTTGGATTAGATGGAATGTTTTTCAGTTAGATGTGATAAAAAATGATTCAAAGTTTCATTTCATTTTTTGAAGATAAATTGAATAAAAAAGATTTTAACCGTTTTCCATTTCTTTTATTCATATTCAGTATATATATATATATATATATATATATATATATATATATATATATATATATATATATATATATATATATATATATATATATATGTATGTATAAATATACATAGTATACGAAAGTAGGTAAAGATTTACAAGAATATCATGGATTAAAATTTCAAAAGTATTTTTTAATATAAAAAGTAACTTTGATACATCAGTATTTCCGAAACACTTATGAATTTGTCGGAAAATGGTTATCTTATACAAAAAATGAAATAGGAAGATTTAAAAATGGATTTCCATCCGCAAATCGTCTTTTTTTCTAAGTAGTTTGATACTTTTAAAAAGAGATTTGATCCTATTGATTTTGTTGAGGAAAATACAATTTTAAGGGTTGCCAACCTTAGCCAACTAAAAGACACTTGCTTTGAAGAGGATTTTAGATGATGATACTTCTGTTGATACTTTAAAACTGTGGTTTATTTTTTTGTTTTGAAAATGAAGTATCTTTTAAATAAATATAATGTCACATTACCATAATTGAATGGATAGGTTATAACATTTTTAAAACTCTTATTAAAATTAAGAAATTAAGAATCATTCTGATGTATGGAAACTTGTAAAGATAAGTGGATTTTAGACCAGAAAATTACCTAATGAATCATTATACCATCGTATTTATAACTTATTCAATGATTTCAGTTCTGGATAAAATCTACATAAATGAAGAAGATTTAATTCTTTTCTAAAAATTTTAAGATTAATTTTAAATTAAATGATTAAAATTTAAATATCTTAAAGAATTTTCTTAGCGTATTTTACTAAAAATATTTCTTTGAATGTTAGAATGCGTAATTTATTTCATAAAATGGATTTAAAAATTGTATTTTTTAAGTATTAAGAGAGAGGTTTTAAGATTTCATAATTTTTGTACTTTTCATCTAAAATATTTCTCATATTGTGTATTAACTTAGCGAAAAAAGATTCATTTCATCTGATTTAAAAAAGTCTTGTTAAGAAGTTACTTCTAATGATTCAAAATCTGTTACAAATTAAATAAATGTATCAGGATGAAATCCTTGTGTTGAAACATTAAAGAGTGAGTTGCAAACATTCTTTGAATAATTAAATGTAGTAATTAATCATTCTGATGTATCTACTAATGAGTAATTAATCATTTTTGAAACTGATTAAAAAGTAATGTAATGAAAATTGCAAAAGAAGTTCAGTTCAGGATTTCATAAAACTTTTTATGATATAATCTGTAATTAAATGACATCTTAAAATTCTAATAATTTAAAATGCCATTTAATGCTTTTATTATTCAAAATAATAATCATGCAAATTATTTCGTATTGAACTTTTATCGCAAATTATTTTAATATGCATGAAATGCATTACAATTTGAGAAATCTTATTATAATTACCATACTCTTTCCATTGTTTACCATAAATTACAATATTAAGATATAAACTTTTCTAAATAAGACGTATAATAAAATAATGAAATGGAATAATTTAATATGGAAATTTAGGCAAAGTTTTCGCTTAATAAAAGCGTGTGTGCCTTTCCAATCTATCTATCTATCTATCTATCTATCTATCTATCTATCTATCTATATATATATATATATATATATATATATATATATATATTGAATCAATATTTAAATAAATTAAATTGTAATCTTGTGAGGAAAGTAAAATTTAGTTTAAAAGTTAAATAAACTATATAACACACACACACACACACACACACACACACACACACACACACACACACACACACACACACACACACACACACACACACACACACACACACACACACACACACACACACACACACACACACACACACACACACACACACACACACACACACACACACACACACACACACACACACACACACACACACACACACACACACACACACACACACACACACACACACACACACACACACACACACACACACACACACACACACACACACACACACACACACACACACACACACACACACACACACACACACACACACACACACACACACACACACACACACACACACACACACACACACACACACACACACACACACACACACACACACACACACACACACACACACACACACACACACACACACACACACACACACACACACACACACACACACACACACACACACACACACACACACACACACACACACACACACACACACACACACACACACACACACACACACACACACACACACACACACACACACACACACACACACACACACACACACACACACACACACACACACACACACACACACACACACACACACACACACACACACACACACACACACACACACACACACACACACACACACACACACACACACACACACACACACAAACGCAAACAATATATTCTGAAATTCACCACTTGGAAAATATTTATTCTGTAACCGTAAGCCTATTTTTAATCAAGCAATTTATATCTTCTCGCTGAGTCGGCTTTAATCGGAAATATAAATTTGTTTAGTTTTTTTTTTCACCATATCCTCAGCAAGGTTAATATCGAGTGCAATCAATTTCTTATATCTTCTCATCAAACTCACATAATAGATATTTTTCTTACAGTATATCATACATAATTTTCTGTTATTGATAAACTGAAAAATATTTTCTTATTATTGTGGCGTAATAAATCATATTCATTTCAAAAGATTTCTTTTTTACAATTTATTACATTCTTCCTGTACAAAAACATTAAAGATGTCAATGATTCAAATGCTTTTACAAACCGCCTTTTCATTTACTGTGATCAAGAGGAAAAGTCTTCAAATCTTAATTGAATGCTATACAAACATTAAATAAAAATAGCACTTTAGAAAAAAGTAAAAAATCATATTTTTTTAATATTTAATGACGATTTTTTTCTTTTATTAAGCGTTTGAAGAATCTTTACTAAATTGTGAAGGAGAAAAGTTTGGAGAACTTAGTTACAATATCTTGTATAAATTATTTGGTGGGATTGGGATTCAAAAAAATTTTAACAAGCTAAAATATTGCAACAACTTTTCAGTATTACATTTCACTCAAATTTTTTATATTTATATATAATTCAATTCACATTAAAGGTGAATCTCTTAATTTAAAAGTATTACTTAAGTAATTTGTTAAATATCCTCTTCAGTCATTCAATTACTATTTTCAACTAATCAATTCGAACAATCAATCAATTAATTCACTCGGATTGATTAGGAAGTCAAATATAATATTTTAAAGTATTTCTTATAATAAATTTATTGATTCTTCCCAAAATAAGGGAAAAATTACATTATTTTGATATTTTATATTTAATTTTATTAGAAATATTAGCAATCTGAATAAGGAAAAGAAATGAATAAGTTGGAAATATAATTTGAAAAGATTGTACGTCGTAAATTGTATGATTTTTACATTTCTAAATGAAAGTAATATATTATAGCAGTCCCTTACATACATGCATTCATGCACTGTTTGAAAAATTTCCGGTATAAAGTTAATGAAGATTTTTCAAAGGTAATACCAGTAAAATGATAATTACCAGAAGCCACATTTAGTTTTTACTTCTATTATTTCTGTATGCAATCATGACACTATAGCATAATTAAATAACGATGTTAATATATCTTCTAGTTTTAATTTAAAATTTGAGTATAAATACTAATTTAATGGAATACTATATTTTATATAATGTATATTAATTGTGCATATATAACATATAGTTTCATTAATTAAAAACGTTTATACTAATTTGTATTAAAGGAGCAGATTTCAAATTGTACGAAAGTTAATGAACATTTCTTTAACTTACCGAGAAACACCATTTTAATCAATGTTTCTAAATACATTTTTAAACATTATAATGCATATAAAATTTTTTTTGTTGATTTATTTAACAATTTTGAAACACATTTAAGCAATGTGTTGAATTTTAAATCAAGTTATTCAAGAGAGAAAGAATTTAATTTATACTTTCCTATATTTCTGAAATAAGACTGAAAATGAAAAAAATGAAATATACAAGATTATTTTCAATCTTATATGAACTGAAATAAAAGTAGTTATATGAAGTTTTTTAACGAATATCTTATTAAAATTAATTTAAATTATATACAGCTAACTGAAGGAATATTTTAAATATGCAACATAATTTATTTAATCGCATATATCATTAAACAAAAAATATCATATTTCTAAAAGAATTTTTATTTTTAATAAAGTATATGACGTTAGAGAATTCAGAATATCTAATATCTCAGCTAAATAAAAATGAATAAAAGCAGTTGTTGATTAATTCCCATGTAACATAGATAAGTGGATTACACAAGGGTGCTTTTTTGTGTTTACTTCAGTGCCCATAACATGAGATGAGTCTGATCAATCTAAACACTGAATAATTAGTGTTATTTTTTTCATCTGAAAACAAGCCAATCACAATGACTCGATGTTTTTAGAGCTAGATTGTTATTGTAGTTTTCTTTATCTTTAATTTACTCTTTTGTTTTTTGTGTTAGAATTTCAAAAGTGCTCTCCAGTACATGATATTTTTTTTAAAATCTCTTTGAGCACTTTTTGTAACACTTGAGTTTTTTTTCAAACTTAATACTTTATTCAAAATTTGATAAAAATGCGTATTTCATAGAAAATATTTTTACACTTTTTCTTGTAAAATATTATGCCCTAATAATTAAAAAGATTAATGAAGTATATAAAAAATATCTTTTTATTTCATACATTAACCCTTTAAAATTGTTTTTATAGTAATTTCTTTGAAATAAATATATAATACATTCTATTATCTATATTTAATGACAAAAATGCGATTTTTTGAAAAAATTGTTATGTATTTTTATATATTTCTAATTAAATAGTTTTGATGTGAAATAAACAAAGAAATTATCTTCATTTCTGTCATAAGATATTTTGAGAATAAACTAATCTATAATTTAATTATTTTCTTAGATATTGTCTCAAAGTATTTTAATACCAACAGTTTGAAAGTTTATTTCAAATCTTTGTCGGTATGATTATTTTTAATTTCAAAACCGTAGTTTCAGAATATTATTATCATTTTTTAATTCATGTCAATATAAAGTTAAGCCTTGGATGTTCAGCAAGAGATTATTATTAGAAAATATCTAAAAATTCCTTTTTGCATTTCAAGGGAGATATGCTATCGTTTTATTATGCATTTTTGTATTCAACTTATTTGTAAATTTTCACTTTATGTAGACATATTTTTAAAGTTTCATTATTTATTATTCTTAGATATAGAAAGGATAAGACTAAAATTGAACCCATTAATTTAAAAATCTCAAGAATGATTTTACAGCAACCAATCAATTTAATAACTAATGATTGCAAATGAAAACGTATATTTTGAATTTTTTAACCGTATGTTTCTACTTTAATGAATGCGAAACTAATATAGCTAGATTTTCGAACTGCTTGGAATTCTAAAAAATGAATATAATTTAAAAACCTTCCTTTACTCGAATAAAAATGATTTAATTTGATAAGCTAGTCAGCTTGAATAAATTCTATTAATAATTAATTGTTGTAATATATTGTGAAACAAGTAAATCTAATTCAGCTTGTTTGAATTTCTTACTTCACCTGTGCTCATCAAAATATTTGACAATGCTTTAATTATTAATTTATGTCTTATATGAAATAAGAAGTAATCAACTCCTCGAATAAGAGAAATGCAAAGTAATTCACTTAAAGGCTCTGATAATCTTTAAAACAAAATATAATTAATTTCTAAAATGCAAGTTCTTAGAGTGCGTTCAAAACTAAGGAAAATATGAGTAAATCTATAATCCCATTTATCATATGATTGAATTTAAATTCCACATTTATTGCAGTTAAAATGAAATTATAAAATTATACGCACAGATTATTCAAATGCATTCAAATACTCACGTTTATCAATAAATTCATAATTATTCAGATAGATTAGAATTTTCATTGAAAATTATAATCATATTACTGTTTGGTATAAATTTGTTTAGTTCTATCCTCATTGTGTTATTTTTATAATTTCTACAGATTTCATTAAATACCAGTTTTTTTAATGAATAACACATACCAATTATAATGCAGATTACACAAAAAATAATCTGAGATTGAATTTCAAATTGAATTGATTAAATTTCAGAATGGTGCCACATCATTTGTTAGCTTTGTGTGAAAGTGATTTGAAGTCATGTGTAACAGTATTTTCAGGCAACCTTTCATTAGTGAATAATTTTTCAGTTAGGCGACTGTCCAGAGGCACGGTTACTACTAAGCACTAAGCCTAAATATTACTTATTAAGAAAGCTTAGTGCTTTTTCCATATATTGAATATAATATTTGGATATAATATTATATTCAAGTATTACTTGGATATAATATTGAGGTTTACATCATATTTTTGTTGAGAATCTAAAATTTAGTTTTAAATTTGGAGTGATCTAATTCTAATAATGTTAACTGATTACATTTGTGTTGAATTACTCAAGAAATGATCCATTTTACTAGATTCACATTGGAACTTTTTACTGTTGTATAAGTATATAATTTTATAAGGTTTTGAATACAAAGTTAGAAACATTAAGAGTAAGTTTTGAAGGGATTGTGTGCAAATATTAATTTTTATGGAGTACAAATCATGCGTTATTTTAATCGTTATTTTACAATATATTTTAAAGCATTCTGACTCACTCAAAAACATTATTTAGAGCATTTACCTTTCACTCGCATTCATTTAACGCAAAATAGTTTCATAAAGTAAAGCATATGTTATACGATCATAAAAATTACATACATTCTTTCTGTCAGTCAAAATGTTTTCCTTAAAAACGATCAGTACTCTTTTTATAGTGGTCTATAATTTTGCCACGAGTTAATAACGATTGTGATGCGCGTTGACATTCTTGGCTAAAATTTTGGGTATGTGAGTTATAAATTTTTATCCCATTTAAATACAATACTTATTTAGTTTAATGAAATACAATTTAACTCCATTCATAAATTATTAATATTTCGTTTACCACTTCATAATATAAATACTAAGATAGTACTCAATACTTTTAATTTTTACTGTACTGTTTTTTGTAATCTTATTATATTACTATATCACTGAGGATAGAATGCAAATTTAAATAAAGGCGAATAAATTCGCCAAGATTATTGAACTGTTAAGAAATATAGAGTAAAAGATCTCCCTTAGTCCTCCCCTTATTATAGGCGAAAACCCATTCTTGATCAAATTCATAAAAATAATAAATTGTAATCTTATTAATACATACAATCATATAACTGAGTACTTTGAACAAAACTTCTTATTTTGTTTTGAAAAATGATGGTTCTTCATTTCCGCAAAAGCCCCCTTTAACTTTTACTTTTCTGAATATCTTTTTTAAGTTTGCTCTAAATCAATATACGATGAATTTGTAATTTTAAGTTTTATGCAAAAAAAATTTTCAAATTCGTAATGACTCTTGATTTCATTTCTTTTTTCTTTATTTCTTTGTTAACATTTTTGATGATATAACTTTCTCCTGGGTATAATTAAGTCATTTTTTCACTAAAAGATTTTAGTTAAAACATGAGTTCAATAAAATTAAAAAGTTCCATATTTTATTTCAAAACGAATCCTTTTACATAAATTTTTTTTACCTAAAAATCATTTTATCTAAAAACATGTAATCTATGAAATTTTGATTAGCGAAGAATAAATTTGTTTCCTCAAAAATGTGGCTGTAGTATTCGATCAAAAGCGTACTCATAATTTTGCATTTTATTTCTGAGCCAAGTCTAATTGTTGAATAAATGAGTGAATCAAATTCACTAAACTTAAAATAAAATTAAATTAATTTAAGTGCACTCAAAATTAAATGCATTGATAAATTCATATCATTCTTTTCCCTTTCTCGTTAATATTTTGACTGAAGCAAATTTAAAATACTTTGAATTAACTAGATTTTAATTACCCAACTAATTTCTATGTATGCTTTGTATTCATTTTGTGGATACAAAGCTTAAAATTTATTTAAAAAATAACTTTTACGTGCTAAACAGGGCTTATCTTGTTTGTCTTGTATATCTAACAAATAAAAAAAACAAATTTGTGTTACAAAATCTAGTGATTCCACTTTTAAGTAGAATTTAAAAAATTATAAAATTAACACGAAAATAGATGTTCTATGAAGCACACACATGAGAAATTTAAAATTACTTTTATTTTAAATAAAGCTATTTCTTCTATCTCACTTGTTATTTTCTGAAACTTTTATTTACATCAAATTACCTTGATAGATAATTTTATGAAGAGGTATATCACTGATAGTTGGTGCATTTGAGTTTTCATCGTTTCTTCTGAAATATCCATCATTCATTCCTTACACGTTATTCAAGTTTTTTTTTTATCAAAAAGAAAGTGAAATGACGAATTTAACAGGCTCATCTCAAACCAAGACATTGCTTAAGGAAACCTTTCTAATCACCGAAGTTATTACCGCATGTGGAAGTAATAGAGCTTAAAATAATCCTGACAGTTGCACAGGGGAGAAAAAATAAGCATCATTAAAAATGACGCCAGTAATATTCCCAATTAATGAGGCAATGTGTCAAAGCTCCTTTCCTCTGATGTGGATTTCAAAGAGCTTTGCGTTTCACATATTGCGGGAACTGGGTCGAGTTGCCACAACCGGCATGCTGAGAGAGAATTAATAGCTTTTTCCAACGGTGCATTTTAATTTGAGGTAATTACGACAGCGAAGTCCCTAAAATTAAAGTTATCATCGAAATTGTAAGATTTAACCTCATATGTTTGAAATAATAATACCTTTTCACCATTCAGCATATTAAATAAGATATCCACGGGATATTCCATAGTTTATTTATGTTCAAAAGCAAAATTATTGAAGACAACGAAAGTTATCTTATAAATTTTATTAGAATAGTGTAATCAAATATTACGGACATATTTAGTTTGGCTTTTGTCGAGGGAAACAAAAAAATATTAAAAGATAATTAGAGAGGAATGTTAATTAATAAAATAGAATTTCATATTTTTTAATCAACTGGAATTTACTATAAGAAATTAAATAATATCTATAATTAAATAATACGCCTGGAAAATAATAAAAGTCAAAAATATGTTCTTACTATTATAAAACTATTTTCATATTTTGATATGAAATTATAGTTGAAGAAATATAATGAAGAGTTTCACAATTTAGTAAATCTAAGTTCTATCTCCGGACATAATTTCATGCCATTTCTCAGTAGTACTTTCAACATTTTTGTGCAATAATTATCATTTATAAAAACTGGGTTTTTTCTACATTTTCTGTGTTATTTCATAAGTAATAATAATTATTATCATTAATTTCTTCATTTGAGTATCAATATATATAACTTCAAATGTCTCTAATGCTAACGGATCTTTCTATATAATTTGTTACTTTACATATTTGGATGTTAAAAGCTCGGAAGTATCATTTGGTAATAAATAATAGAATCATAAAACGATTCTTTTTTGCCTTTATCAGAATCAATCTGAACTCTTTCTTTCTATTTAGTAAAAAATCGCATCTTTTTTTATTCGTTTACAAATTGTTTACTTTCGCATTTCGCATCAGAGTCTATTTAAAACACATAATTTTATTTTGGATAAATATCTTTTGTTCTACTTTCTCAAAAATCATTTTACTGTTTGTTATTCTAAAGAAAAAATATTGTTAATTTCTCTATAGCCATTATGTTCCATAACATAAATATGGGTAGACTTTATTTTATTTCATGCTATTGATATTTTTGATATGTGTATTGATATTAACAATACTATACAAATATATTAATATTTAAATTGTATATTTATTCAAATATTAATAACTTTATGGCATTGATAATATCAATTTATTCAGACAATATCAATAGCATGCTAGGAAATCAATCATACAAATATTAATATTTGAATAAATATGCTGTTCAATATATTATTATTAGTATAGTTATTAATGCATTGATATTGCTTCTTTATGATTCTTTCAAATGTATAACATATTAATACATTTCCAATTTACAATAAAATACTTACTTATTCTTTGATTGGTGAAAAATGTCCTGGTTCATAAAATATCGATGATTACTTTATTCGATACTTCTATACACATCATTGGTGAAATATTTTGATTTCTTTAAATAGTACAAATTGGGAACAGTTTTGTATTTAAATATATGTCAATACTAGGATATATCTAGTTTGAACATGAATGAGTTTATCACAAATATGCAGGAAAAAATATTATTTAATCATTGACTTTAATGTTTCTTCAAATCTTATTTAAAATTTTTAGTAAAATTGAAGAGAATTTAACTTAGGAATAAATATCCTTATTTTGACTAGTTTATTAACATATTTTGCGTTCAAAATCTTTTAGGAAGTCACTGTTACTTTAATGCATAGAAAGCTCATCAAACTGTCTACTATGTTGAGACGGTGAAATAAAATTATTTAAACTAGAAAATGGTATTCAGAACGAAAAGTTGTAATTCAATTAATTAAATAAATTTGCAGGAAATAATTTTTAAAAAATACAAAAATGTATGTGTGTATCAAAATTTATAACTATTGCTTCAGTGTAAAAGAGTTTACACACGCAATCCATAATCAGGAATAATAATAGGGAACTACGCAAAAGATACTAGTGATTTCAGCTATACATAAAGAGATATAATTATTAATATAGGCACCGTTAAAGTTATCATACCTGTAGGAAAAAAGAAATTAAAAAATTAAAACATTAATTCATAAATAAAAGAGAGATTTCATTGAGAGTTTCAGCAGTATTGTTTTACGCAGAGTTTTGAATGAAAATTATTTCTCATTGATAATACTCGATAAAATGAAGGAATAAATATTTTACACATCTGAAATTTGTGTGTTCAAGAAACTTTTCCGTATTTTTTAAACTTTGTGTTTCATAAGTTATTATTTGATAATAATTTTATTCTGATTAGTAACATAATTTTTCTTAATTTAAAGATTTTTCCTTTTCTTAGTCTCAAACTTTCTACAGGTTATTCTTTGTATATACAAAGAATAACCTGTAGAAAAAACACACACACACAGGACACCAGTAGTTACATCACATAAAAGTTAATGTTATTGGTATACGCAAAATTTTTGTAGTGTTAAGTAAATTTATTAAAATGATAAATGTTTCGATAAAAACAGAACCTTCATTAATGAACTCAAAATTTACAGCCAGGCAACACACACACACATATATATATATATATATATATATATATATATATATATATATATATATATATATATATATATATATATATATATATATATATATATATATATATATATATATATATATATATATATATATATATATATATATATATATATATATATATATATATATATAAGGTAAAATATACATATAAAAAATCAAGAAATGACAATGAAATTTTCGAAGCAGTCTCAATCCAAAATATTTTAAAATCGGATTATTATTTAATGTATGAATACTTAACTGGAAGTAATATTAATTCCTTCTATTTAAGTTTTTAGTTTTATTACTAAGTATTTTTTTATATAAAAATTAAAATTGCTGTTATTAATTTTTAATCTAGTTAAGCTGAAATTTACTTCGCATCATAGAACAAATCAGCACGGCATGAAATAAATTCCGTACAAATATCTTTTTAATATAAGATATCATTAAGCAAATCAGAAAGTAATAATAATTAATAATCTCTTAATCCTGAAGAAGTAATATCTGTAAGTATATACATTTCTCAATGAGTTAAATTAAATTTATGATTTGTTACAACCATGCACATTATATAAAATTTTAACCAGCGTTATATCAGTTAAAAAGTCATTTCGCTTACAGATAGAATTTTCCATTTATATTTTAGAATCCTTATTCAATAAATTAAAACATTCCTATAATGCAAAATAAGCCCTTTTCATACAAAATAGCACATTTTTACTTTTGATATATCCTCTTTTGAAGAAAAATATAAAAATGACTATTAGCAGAGAAATTATATTTCTTTACTGTTGTTTTATTTTCTACCTATTTAAAAATTCAAACTTCGGTATCTATATAATTTTTCTCGTGGCTCAGAGCTCAAAACTTTTGAGGAAGGGATCATTAATTTTGAGAGATTTGTAAGGGCAAAATATTATATTCACTTACTTGAAAGTGTTAAGCTGTTAATCAAGGTTGACGCGTCTAGTAAACTCGCTGTGTACTCAAAGAAGCCAGAGAGGCATTAAATTCCATAGAAAGACGCGTGACTGCTTAGTTGTTGAAACAAAGAATTCTGGCTGCTAGACAACTTATAAAAGGAGCAGTTATTAGTCGAGAAGTCAGGCACGCGACCTAGGCCAACCCCTTCGCAGATTACACTGCTGAGATAGATGGTCTGTTGTCTCAGAATTAAAAAATCTCACCTTCCCTGGTTAAGGAAGACCCGCAAGTGTCGCACGAGATATGATAGAAGTGCTTCCAGCGACCGTCGCCTTTCCGAGCTCAGTTTATTTATTTTTATACCTTTAAGTAAAATATCAATAGAGGGTGTCTAGCAGTTTTTAAAAAATATTAGACTAACTATTTTTCTTTAATAAATGAATACCATTTTGGAAGTTAAAATCCTTTATCAAATGTACCTTCAACAATTGTTACATCGTTACAAAAATACAAAAAAAATACTGTGATATCTCTAAGACCATCAAGTAAAATATTAACATTTTTAAAAAAGACGGATATGAATATAATTCAAGATTTCATGTTAAAACTAGTCTTAGGTTTTTCTCAGTTTTTATTTATGTTATGTCATATAGTTTAGAATATGTGTATATTATATGTTAATTTGATTATAAACTTTTTAAATTAATTGCGCAATTTTCCCAGACTTAATTTGATTGCATGTTGTTTAGTGTAAAACGTATGGCGTTAAACAGCATATTGTATTGAGATGAAACTTTAGAAACGAAATTATAAGATAAAAATAACTATGTTTGCAATTTTTAATAAATATTTGATTTTAAACATGAAAATCTTGCAGACTTTGTTGTATAGATCTTATAAATTATTAATTGTAAAATAATGGATAATTTTAAAATAAAAATTTATCATAACTAATTACTGATACATAAAAAATTAACAATATTATGGAATTAAAAGTATAATCCAAAATTTTAATTTGCTCAGTTTATGTAATCAATTTAATTAATGTGACTTTAATATTTCAATTAAGAGTTTCTGTAACAGTCATAGTACAATATTTATCACCTTAAAGAAGCTGAACTCATTAATACTTCTGACTAGCAATTGCAAACACGGGCAAAAAATGCAGAATTAATATAGTTCATTTCATAAGATTACAATTTGAAAATATTACTGCAATTTTTAAATGATCCTTGCATTTTCTTGATAATTTTAACATGAATCAAAATTTTCTAAGTTTTCAAAACAACAGTAAATTATTAAACTTAAATAGCACGACAGATATAAATGTTCACGAATAAATTATGATCTAATTCAAAGGAAAAATCAAGTATTTATTTCTGGTAACTACTGTTGATTTTTGTCAATGTTTACATTCATATTTTTTGCTAAGAAATTAAAATTTTTATATGAGCAAAATGAAACTTGGAAATGAATAAGCATCAATATAAATGATAATGGTATAGTAGAAGTTTCCTCTTTAATTATACTTTCAAAATATAATTAAAACTTAAAATCTATTATTATTATTCTGTAAATTTATTCAAATATTGCAAATGAAGGAAATAATCAGAAAACGTTTTAGGTATTGCATCATCAAAAGAATTCGTAAAAAGTGTAGTAAAATTTATATTGCAAAAGTCGTAATAAAGTTATGCATTACAGCCGATTAAAATTTTTATATATTAAGTATTATTTATTATTATGCATTATATATGATTAAAAACTGTTTTTCAAGCATTTATGTCGCTAATTTTTCGTCTGTTTATTTTGCAACAACATTTTAAAAAAATGATTTTACTATCACAATATCCTTCTACTCTTTTATGTTTTATAAATACTATCTATAATAAACGCAACTCTTGTATTTAAGTAAGAGATATGTAATTTATTAAGCTAAATTACAAATCTCCTACTTAAATGATTAATAATAAATTCCTTTAGATTTCAATAAAACTTGAAATAAATCAAATTGATCCTCTTTAGATACTCAGTAAAATATCCAAACAAAATCTAATTGATGACCATTTTTTGCTCACGCTCAATAAGAAATCCTAAA
The DNA here is from genome assembly GCA_037975125.1 of Latrodectus hesperus. Classification (NCBI taxonomy): domain Eukaryota; kingdom Metazoa; phylum Arthropoda; class Arachnida; order Araneae; family Theridiidae; genus Latrodectus; species Latrodectus hesperus. The sequence continues at coordinate 21,048,238 of CM075859.1, forward strand.
TATGCATTCGAGATATTTCTTACTTTATTTGTTAAAATTTTCAGCTCTTTCTGGGGATTTTCCGTTTTGCAATCATTTACTTACTTTAATGATTTTATGTTTTTTAAATACTTTTCAAAATTCACTTATTTCAATAACTAGTGAAAGCTTTACTCAAAATGTGGATTTAAAGAGATTACGCAGGCCGATTGGAATAAGGCGATTTAATGCTCTCCATATTTTAAATAATCAGATTAAGTAAAGGGATTTACACACAGCCCAAAAATTTTCAAAAAGCAAAATAATTTAACATAACAAAAGACCTTTCTTTGGCTAAAAGAAAATAGGTATTTCATATTTCATTATACTAAACACACACAATATAGGAATAAAATTCCTTTCTTACTATCAATATCTAGATTAAAATAATGTTTTAGAAGAATAAAATTATTAATTTTAAATTTACTGTAAAAAGATCATGTTTAAAATATACCTTATATTAAATTCAAACTAGTGAATATTTGCATACATTTTATAATTAAAACCGTTACACATAGTGTAGCACACTGAAATATTTGAATCAAGTTTAATATTCTAAATTTCTTGAAATGGAAAAGAAACTTTTTTAATGTATCTATTGTCGTAACTACATACTTTGATGTACATAAATATAATATTTTTAATCTATACAACTTAATGTATCTTTCAGGTAACTAACGTATTAGATAGTGAAGTGTGACTTCTCCATTTAGTTATCTATGGATAGATGTGCCCCTGTTTATTTAAGAGTTTTGATATTGAACAAAACTGTTCTACTATGAACAAATTAAAATGTAATTATTAATCACACATTTCTATGGAATACAAACAGATGGCTTATATAACATTTGCATATATTATGAATTAATAGAAAAAAAATTATCCCTTCCATTTCAGTTATTTAAATTTGCATTCTTGGAATGATTTTAATTATTTTTCACTTAATATCTTGATAATGAATTAATAACATTATAAAAGTATTTTGTTACACTGAATATATTCTTACATATTGGTATAAGATTTAATGTATGCATTTTTAATATACTATTAACTTTAATTATACTTTCTTACAATAGCAAATTTTTTATAATGAAAATGATTGATTTTTGTGTATCTACGACATTTGCATGATTATATAACTCTATAAAAAGTGACTAAAACTTAATAATTGAACTAAAAATTCCATTAAATTTTACATCTAAGAAGGAATTATACGTAAGTAAAATTGTTTTGGGGTGTATTGCAGTAACGTTTATGATTTATGAAAGTAAAAGAAATAATTACCTATTAAGGTATGTTTTATTGAACATCTCTCTTCGTTTTGCACTTATTTCAGTTAATGAGATGCATTTTGTCTTTTTACTCTTCAATCGGAGTTCAAATTCCATAAGGTTTTAATGTTAATTGACCCTGACTTCCTTTGATCCCTTTTTAAAATGTAACGAAATTTATTCCTAAAGTTGCTTTGGATTTATTGAGATTCATTCAATGTAAATGCGCAAAAATGTATACCCCTATATTCTGATCTGATCTGTATTTTAAGCCAGTTGGATTAGAATTTTATTAGCATATACAATTTTTTTATGTTTTTAAAAGTATAAGGCTCAAAATTACTTTACACTCTTTATCTTCTGAGAACAACATCAATTGATAATTCAATCTTTTTAGAGAAATAATTTCTAGATTTGTTTGAAAAAGAGATGAAGTATTACATCCGCAAAAGTAATAATAATAAATCGTTCTTTGAATATTTTAATGCATAAAATATCAGTAGATGTACAAGAAAATTATAAGTAATTAAAATGACAACACGAGATAAAACTTATAAGCTGTTAGCAATTCTTTTACATTTTATTTACAATAATAGTTCATTTTACAAATAAAAATAATAAATAGTCATCTCTTTCCAGTGAATCGTTTTTCTCTTAAATAAAGTACCTTCTCACTGATTCAATTAAAGCTTTTGAATCAATAATAGTAAATTAAATTTTACATAATATTTATTAATAATAATACAAGTGTGGATCAGTAATACTTTAAAGCACTAATTTGTTACATTATGCATATTTATGCTCAAAATAATGCGAATTGTTTGATGTAAATATTTAATATACAAAAATGAAGTCTTAGTTATGTAGATTACCCTTAATAAATTTTAAGTTGGGTCATTCATTAAGTAAATCCTTTATTTAAATTTTTTCTGGATTAGGAAATTGACATACATTATAGAAGTAGCAAAAACGAAATTAATGAAACCATATGTGTATATAACTTATAATGAAAGTTATTTTATTTTTTTCTGTGGAAAATCTCCATTTTAAAAGAAAAGCTGTATGGATGCACATGATATTTATTTATTGGAAATTATGCTTATATATGTTTCGATTACGTTTGAATGCCTTTGTGTGACATAATATTACAAAAATAAACACGTTTCTTTTAAATATTTATGAAGAACTATATTCGATTTCTGATGGAAACCCATATTTTTCATGCAATGTTGATTTGTATTCATTGATAATCAGTAAAAATTACTAAATAACTGATTTTAATTGTATTATATTTAAAGTAACTTTAGAATATTGCAATAAAACATATAGAATCTAAAAAATTCACATATTAGTATTTCAATAAATTTAATTAAAAAAATTAATTATAAAAATACATTTTTTAGGACTATTAAAAAAGCAATTTGTATAATTCTAATAAATATATATGTATATATGTCTAACTGAAAAACCGAGTTAATATAACAGTCAATAATAATTGTTTTATGATTAAGCTAAAAGAATATATCTGTGGATTACCTACATTATAACAGCGATGAGTATTGGAAATACATCACTAAATAACATCGTGAAATATTTTTAACTTAAATATAAGTTGGTAAAACATATTTTAGAGTAACTTTAAGCATCATTTTAATAACATTGTGGTTTTGTGTGTATGTCTCATTCAAAATGAGTTATAGTTCTTATACAATTTCACATGAGAACTAAGCTCTGTTGTGAAATCTGTCACAATGATACTAAATTGTATGTGAATTTATTACAAACATAGTTATCACTTCATAGAAATAAGAAATTTTGCTTTTTAAGAGCACATTTTTTCAAATGCAATGCAAGTAAAACATAGCAATACAACAAATCTTTATATACACCATAGAAGATTTAACATCAAAATTTTTTACTCTTATTAAAAATATACTTATTTAACTTTAATAAATCTATAAACATTTTAAACAGAGTGTATTTAATAGCAAAGTTATCAAATAAACTTTATTTAAAGTATTCATAGATTTATTAAAGTTTAAATATATGGTTTTTTCCTTTAGTTCTTATAAACTTAAATCTTCTTCATGAAGGGTTTATTCAAACAATGCACAAAAACAAACTAAATTATTAATTTACGACTACATAAATAGTCTCACAATATGTGCATAATTATATATCCTGTTCGCTTGAAAACGGTAAATTGCAATTAATACTTACCCTTTTAGGGCGAGAGACTAGCATATAAAATGCTTGAGAATTTTACCATATGTAAACTACCAAACCATGCGCGAAAGAATTTGTCTTTCAAATGTTTTGCGCATTTTCTTTTCCCACTCGATTAAGTCACAAGGAATAAAATGGTAATCCTTCCTAATGGGAAGACGTACCATCCATCACAAACCATAAGACGTAAGAAACAAATTCTTACTATTTGCAAGAAAAAGTTTCCTGCGATTGCTGAAAAGAATCGTTTCTTTTTGGAGTACAAAAAATATCTCTGTATCTAACTTAAAATAAATTACGCTTTAACCAGGGAAAATGTAAGGCTATCTTTGCGTGGGGTCTCCTTTCTTTACAAATTCAAATTACAAGTAACTTTTTTGTTTTGTTTTAGATAAAAAGAAATGCTACAAAATTACTTAATAACACAAAACTTTTATTACTTCGAAGAGAATTGAATGATAGCATTCGTTCATTTTATTGGTTCCATGCAAAATAGAAACATTTTAGTCTCATACTAAATGATGAAATAAAAAGGAATAATAAAATATGTTTGTTTGTGTATCTTAATACAAACAACATTTTATAAATTGTAAGTGAAGGTAAGTTATTGTATTTATATTGTATTATTGTATTTATATATTTAAAGTTATAGTATTTACATGGGGTGATAAATATTAATATATATATTTAATCTTATCTTTGTAAAGATAACACTGATTAAAATTTTTTTACTCCGAAAAATCAGCTTTTCATCTTTTCAAACGTGCTTTCTAACATTTGCTCATATGATTGATTTTTGAAATCATTAATCAATAATTGAGACATTTAATTAAACATCACTTTCCTCTTTTGTTAGAAAAATTAATTCCTAAGCTTGAGCTTGATATCCAATATATATCAAAAAAATTAATGCAATTTTTCTTTTCGTGCAATTGTTTACTAAGGTTCAATAACTCTGATTATTTTATTGTTCCTTAGCTAATTTTTCAAAATGTTTATGTTGTAAATAATAATGAAAATGTTTTCTGTTAGTGTGTATCAAATGGTTTATAATATCATAATTATAATCAGATATTATGAAAATATCTCTAAATAATATACTGAAAAAATCACAGTGTAAAATTGTTAATGCGGTTTTAATCAATTTATCTTTATTCAAATAGGTATGAATGTCTGTAAACAAAACTTGAATGTCTGTAAACTAACTTTAGCATTCAAATAGGAAATTTTTTAATTATTTATTGATCGTCATTCATATTTATGTTTTGCATGAGTATATAAAGATTTATTTGTTTTAAGCAAGTTTTCAGACAACACTGAGTTTGCTAATAGTAGTTTTCAAATTAAATGTGTTGTTGTGTAAATTTACTTTTTACTTTTGTGTATATCTTGGCTATCTTTCTTGGCTAAATTGTAAATATTCATTAATGAATTGGAACTATTTTGCTGCTAATAAATTTTATATTCTCTAATAGAATAAATAAAATTTTTACAACATTAGACTTATTCGGATATCTCAAATGTAAAAATAATAGCTAATACTTTATCTTTTAACAAACTCTTTGGAAAAGAATCCGAAAAACTGAAACCAAAACTTCTAGATTTTTGTTGGAAGTTTTAATTAATAGGATTAAATATTTAATACAAGACATTATTTATGCAAATAACTGCTATGATTAATTACTATTAAAATTTTGGTGTAAACAAGATTCTTTATGTCTTAAGGTAAAAATTTAATTAAAGACTAATTATATTTAGAGATATTCTGCTTATTGATATCAATGGAATATTAACATCTATTTGACTGTTAATTGCATAATAGAATATATCAGTAGCATCCAGGAGTGATATACAGATGTGTTCTAAAAATATCTTATGTTAAATATTTTGCTGAAAGATTGTCTTCATTTCGCAGTCTAATGTTTAGTTATTTTAAGATAAGACAATATAAAACAATAATATGCAAAATAAAGTATTTTTGTGCGGATGTCAACTAAAATATATAATTAGTCAAATGGGGATTTATTTAGAGGAAACAAAAAAAGAAGTTTTATTATTTATACAGTGAAAAACTAATTTGTATTTCTGCTTATCCTCCGATATAAGAGGAATATATTTTTAGAGAATTTATAAAGCTTCTAAGATCACTGTCAGAAAATAATACTTTATAAATTCATTTACAACAGAATAAAATAGAATTAAATAATAGAAAGTTAATTTTTCAGAATAATATTAAGATTTTTGCAAAAATAATTGTTGGTATTTATTTTGAAACACAAACATTTTCTTAAAAATATTACTTTTATTCTTTCGATTGAATTTATGCATAGTTTGACTGCGATTTAAAGTATTAATTTAATTTTAGATATTTGAATAAGAAATTCATTTATTTAATGCATTTTACTTTTACTGAGGTAAGAATATTTTTATATCAAAACAAAAATAGAGAATGCGAGAACAAAAGTGGTTAACAAAAGAAAAACAAGTATATTGATCAGTGAAATATTTATGGAGTTTTGTGATGAATTTCCGGTGAAAACTTAGATAATATTTTAGGATGCGTAAAAATTGGAAGTAAATTTATTATTTTAAATCAATTTATGTTTATTGAAATCCTTGAGTACTTAAACATCATAATTCAATAAAAATGAAAAAAAAATGAAATAACTACAAATTAAATAGAGGAATATATTCATGCTTAAACTTAAATAAAAAAAAGTAAGGTGATTTTATAAATATAAAACATAAAAGAAAATTTTTAGGATAATGAAATAAATGATGTGAGATAGTTCTCTCTCTCTCTCTCTCTCTCTCTCTCTCACACACACACACACACACACACACACACACACACACACACACACACACACACACACACACACACACACACACACACACACACACACACACACACACACACACACACACACATCAACATAAGAAATTGCTAAATGATTCATAAAGCTGTACAAAAATAAATAAATATGTATTTTAAATTTACATTTGATGTTATTTTACAGTTTATATCTTTTAAAAATGTTATGAAGTGAAATTATTTTTAACATAGTGGAAATGTTAATATTAAATTTAAAAAATGATTGCGCAAATAAGTTTTTCAAGTTTCTTCTCCTAGTTTATTCCCCTCACGTATTTCAATTGTGTTAAAGAAAGCAAAGTTTTTTGATTTTACGTTTTGTTAAATTAACTGAATTAAACTAAAACTAGTAGTGGCTGAACAAGTTTAACATTTTATTTATTTGATTTTTTGAAGTGGGTTTTTGTTTTCGGGATGATAAGTAACTTAGATTGAATAATGGAAGTTGAGAGTATTTGTTGATATTACAAGGATATTATATACGAGACAAATTATACCAGTAATCTCTCATTGATATTTTCAAAATTTTTAACAGACAAAATTAAAATATTGAAAGAAATTGAAAAACTAACATTGTTGTACATGTGAACTAAGAATACTAAAAATAAGCTAAGCCCTGTTTTTTTATTTAACTCATGTAATATTATCGAAAACTTCTTAAATTATTTTCTTAGAAAGTTTCTTGGGCTCTATTTAGGATTTTCGTCAATCCACTTTAATAAAGATAAGGACATAAAAATGATCAAATAGGTGTTTCTTTTCCAATATTAATTTACCCAAAATAATAGATTTTTAAGGAAATGCAATTTTTGAAGTAACCATGATGAAGCTAAATATTTTTGGCACCGAGTAGTGAATAACATAATAATCAAAGGAAGTTGTAAGGCATTTGAAAATTTTTAAGGTCTTCTGGAGGAATTTTTCATAAAACATTGGGTTGTTTTCTCGTGTTTTAAGGATGTAAACCCATAAAACTCTCAAGCATCCACTCCAACAGACCATTATGTTGAAAGCAATGTCCATCTATCGTTGTTCAACAGTGAATGGAATCGCAGTCGTGACTTTACATTCCAAAAAGTCCATTTCTAACAGTAAACAAAAATATTTTAAATAAAATATGTGGTACAATAGCCCATATGTGGGCTAATGCCTAAAGTATCCATATCTTTTTTCCTACCCGCGGGCCATATGGTTTGAAGCTCATGTCTCGGTTACGTGATCAGCTTAACGGAAAACTCGCATTATTTAGTACCCAAGAATATTTAGTACTCAGTTTATCTTCCTTCTGGAATCGATGAAAAACTGAGTCTACCTTTCCAAGTGTGAGTATCGATTCTCGGACCTGTTATTTGGGAGAACGAAGCTCTACCACTAAGCCAACGGACTTCCCACATTTAAACCAAATGTATTTATTATTCCTAGCTTCAGATAAATGGGTGTAATGAATTGTTTTGCATTACAATCTAGTTATAGTTTTGATACAAATAAAGATTAAGAATAATATTTCAAATCATATCGTGAAAACAACTAGAAGCATCTGACCATGACTAAATATCATAAACACAATAAAACTGATAAAAAATTAGGGATTTTTATAGAATTGTTTTACTTTTTAAACACTGCAGCATGATTTTCCTGAACATTAAGCATCTCCTGTAAGGAATGAAATAATTACAATGAAGTAGATATTCTCAGTGGACATTTGCAGGCTCCCTTCGCGAATTAGCTGCCAGTCTGTGGAGTCGAAATGAAGTAGATATTATGTACGGGTTTTATTTAAAATGTGCTATAAGACATCGCACAACTTCATTGCATTCACTTAAATTTGATAATAATCGATCTTTTTAATTTTAGAAATAGATTTTTAGCTCAGTGAAATGAAAATTAGTGGAATAAATAATAAAGGTTGTTTGTTTGAAACATATAGGTCCATCAGTGCTCTTAAGCAATTAATTTTAAAATATTTTTCTTTCTTGTTTTGTTTTAAAATCGTTGATAATTATTTATTTGATTCAAATCTTTTTTTTTTCTTCCTATACTCGGGATTTTATCATTTTATATGAAGAAATGCTTAATTTTATAAGTAAACTGGAAAATAAACTGCTTTTTAAGAAACTAAATAATCTTTTTTTATATAATGCTAGTTAAAATATACGTTAAGAAAATTAATTTATTTATGACACAGAAATTGACATTAAAATTGACAATTGTTGATAGGAATACCATTTTGATAGTTTATTTTGGACTTTTTCATACATTTGTATAATTTGTATAAATATACAGTAATCTCACACTATATTGCACTTATAAATTTTTGTAGATTTTCAAAAGGCAATGAATCCTTATTTCATTAAAATACCTGTTGCTAGCATTTTGGATAGTCAAGCATTGAAAGCTATCATTCTTTTATTTTTAATAAAATCTACCACATTTTACCATCTGGGAATTCTTTGATATAGTGAGCTATATCCCCTTTGATACAAAGAAGAAAAGCTGAAAACTTTAAATCTTTCATTTGTACATTCAGTAATCGGGAATAAAAGATCCATTTTTGGTTCTTTAACCATAACTAAGAACAGTTTAGATTCTTCTGCTTCGTACAGCATGATTCTACCAATATGCCTACGTGAGCCTCTTTATGAGGTTAGTTTTGCTATGAAAGTAATTTCTCACCTATAAGTGAAGAATCATTTGTTTCAGTTATACCACACCATTCATCAGTCAATAAATCATTTGTTGTTAGTCTAGTTGATGACAGTTAGTATAAATATAATTATCAAACAAATATTTCACTATTTACAATTAACTTATACATTTAATGTAGAAAAATGCATTAATTGCTATTCGATTATAAATACAAATTTTAAACATTGACTCTGTTTTGACTTATTATGCAACAGTTTTTCTGACTTTATATAGCTTAAGGTTTCTTTCCAAAATTATTTGTGATATATGGATGCATTCAATTAAGAAAATATTTTTTTCAGGCCCTCTGAAGCAAGAGTTAATGGCCGACCCAATTTTGATGAAGTGACTGCCTATAAAGATCTCGCAATTTTAAGAGTGAGCAAGACCAGGAAAAAATAGGGAGACCCTGAGGAAAATCCTTAACCCAAGGTAGGCCAAGACCTGTACAATATATATATATATATATATATATATATATATATATATATATATATATATATATATATATATATATATATATATATATATATATATATATATATATATATATATATATATATATATATATATATATATATGTATGTATATATATATATATATATATATATATATATATATATATATATATATATATATATATATATATATATATATATATATATATATATTTTATAAGCTGTGATATATAGTAATTATGCAGCAAAAAATTTAAAAAATTGTTTAAAAAAACAAATATCCTTTTTTTATATAATCATACAGAAGTAATAAATTTGTAAATAAAATAAAATTACAAAAATTTGAATTAAGATATTTTAAACAAAATTCCTTAAAAATAAAATTATTTTGAATTAGTTTGAATGAAACATTTGCAAATAAAAATATAAAATATACAAATTTCTTTTTCAAGGGAATTTCATTTTATTTGCACTTGGAATATAATTAAAGAATAGAATTTAGAGTATGTAATAAATAAATTAGAGTGTATCATAAAAAAGTTCCCTTATTTCATTTTAAATCTATAATTTGTTTAAAAAATAAGAAAGTAAGTGTGAAATATCTGTTACAAATTTATTTTGTAATAAACTGTGAAAATCAGAAAACAGAGTAGATTCGAAGAACTTTTAAGGGAACAATTGTTATACACAAGAAATATATTTACTGATCACACACATCTTTTTACTGTTTCTAAAGAAAAAAAGACCATGAGATATGACTTGTTCTTTTTTTTCAGCTCAATTTTTTCAAATCTCTTTTCATGATTTATTGGCTTCTTTCACGAGTATTTTTATTGCTTTATGAAACTTTCTCAATTCGGATCAAGTTCTTTTATATAAAAAAACCAGGTGTCTTTATCTGTTTTTACGTGGTTGAGGTGTTTTCTTTTCATCTGTTTCCCAAATACAATGGAATGCATTTTGTTCTTCATTCGAATTTCACTTAGGAAGCTATAAAAGCAAAGTGTGTACCTTTAAGTGCAATTTCTTATCGTCTCAAAACGTTCGCTATTTCTTAAATGGAACAGGTTTTTCTTATAACATTTATTTGTTGTATTTGCAGATTAAATTGGTCTACTTAAGTTGTAAACGTGGGAATTTTGTACTCTTAAAATGTTTTAAAGGGAAGAATACAATTTTGTTAACTTTTACTTATATTTTTTAACTAATTTATGTGATGTTAAAATATTTGTTATAAAAGTAATATAATATTCTTAAATTGCAAACATTAACTTGGTACTAAAACGTCATTTTATCAATTTTAATAAAATCCATTAAATTGCAGTGAAAATTAGCAACTTATTAAACCTCATATATATTCTCAGCTTGTTCAAATGTATTTCCTATTCAAGAAACTCTTTTTTAAAAATTCTTGAGCAAGAATCCGATACTTAACTGGGAAATTTCTGCAAAAGGAAACTTAGAAACCAATAATTTGTCTGAAAATCATGGAAAATTTCGACATCATATCAGATAAATGTTTGTTGAATTAGAATAAATTATTTTTAGTAAAACGATGCAATATTTTATTTTAAGACACTTGCCTCAAAATTCCTGACTGTCAAAATTATATAAATTTTATAATCATTGGCTAAATTCTTTGACTTAAACTGAATAAAAGTATTCGGATTAATAGCATAATTATGTCAGAAAGTTATAAAAATACTGAATGTAGGAGATTATAAATAAAAAGTATGTAGAAGATTAAAAATAGGAATACTGTAATCTTTAACTAAGAAGTTTCATACTCTGGTAACTAGTTTTCGCAGAAGTAATGGAAGTTTTGGTTTTGAGAATGAAAAACTGGGTTTTTTTTAAAATTATTATTGAAAACAAGGAAATCACAAACACACATATTGTCATGGATTTTGGATAGAATAAGTTTTTTTTACTTCATTTTATTTATTTCAAAAGAAACTTCATAGTTGATTACGATAATTTTATTTTGAATACTGAGGCAAATTCTAAGAAAAGCTTAAAACAAAAAATTATCACATTGTATTAATACACATTTAATTAAAAATTATTACATTGTATTCTAATGAAAATCCCTAATTTATTGCCATTAGCATGTATTCAACTTCATTTTCATTTTAAATTTTATACGTGTTTCGTAATTCTTTGAAATACACTCTACATTCAAGCATTAAACAGTACATTTCTCTGTTCTTCACTCTTCAAATCAAAGTTTGAAATCTGAGAAAAATTTTCTTAAACAAAGTAATACTTGATCGTCCAGCATTAAGAATTACTTGAAATTACTATAACTTGAAATATTCTGATAAATAATTCATCAAATGTAAAGAGACATGATAATTAAAATTTCTTTCAATAAAATAAAGGTAAATTATAAATATATTTAGTTTAAATGTTTTTCTCAAAAGTGTGAAAAAATGATTGCAAATTTAAGTAAATATTTTTAACATTATATATATATTACCATAAGCTTATAAAATTTCTTATTTCCTATTTTAAAATTACATCAAAGTTTAATTACTGCTAATTGGGCTCAAACCAGAGTTCTTTTTTTCACTTTTTATTAGAAAAAATTATTTCAGGGTATTATTTTTAAATAATAAATTACGTTTTTGTGAGCTTATTGGAGTTCAAATTCCTATAATTATTTCTTAATTTGGCATCTCCAGATTTAAAAATTGGATAAATAAACGATTAGTACATGCGATTTTATATTTAAAAGGTATAAGCTAATCATTAATTTTAAGAATCAAGAATAAAATTAAGTTAATTTGAAAAAATGCAAAAGAAAATTATTATATTTCATCAATAAATAAGTTTTTTTGAAAAGTGAACATTCAAAAACATTTTAATAAAAATTTAAATTTTATATATTATAAATTGTATTTTGAAAACAATTTTATTTCAAGACATTATTTAATTATTTTCCAACTTAAATTTCGTGAAAATTATTTTAAAGTTTTATTAAAAGTAGATCTAAAATAATAAAATACTTATTTATTTTTCAATATTGAATGATTGGGAAATAATTTTTGTTATATTAAGAGGTTGATGTAAATATTACACTTATCTTGTCAGAAATAGTATTCAATATTTGAAATATGTTAAACAATTTTACACAGTATTATATGAAACGATATAATAATATTGTTTTATAGAAAATAAACCCAATTAAAAGTTAATATTTTACTTGTGTAACAAATAATATAATAAATAATTTTACTTGTTTAACAAACAAGAAAAAAATAATATTTCACTTGTTTACCATTTTTTAATTTAACTTTTGTAAATTATATTTAAATCTAATTCCAGAGACATCTTATCTACATAACTCTTTTTTAAAAAAGTAAAAAGCATACATGGAAAATAAAAAGAATATTATATAATTTGGATTTATAATTTAATAATTGCAACTTAAATAATGAATACGTCTAGTTAGAACTTTTTATCGACTTCACTTAATTCGTCTCTTGTCAGAAATCAATTTACTTTATTTTAAATAATGCCATGTTCAGATGTTCAAAATAAATGTATTTATTGATTACAAAGTCATTAATTATATGTATTTTCTTTGAAGGGAAAATATTCCTACGGCTGGGTAACCCTTTCACATTAAATGAAGTGCAACAAACTTCTCTTATGCAGTGTAATACAAACAGTTATTCTTTCTAGTGTGTAGTGTTTCTTCTACTTTTTTGTGAATTAACTCATTGTTTTATTGAACTTAGCTTTCTTTATTGTTTAAGCCTAATTATGAAATATTACTTTCACCATATGCTAATGTAGTTTTGTTTAAATTAATTTATGATTCATATCAATTTTTTTAAAAGTGTTATTAGAAGACAAATTGTTTGCTCAATAAATCGATAAAGATATTAACTAGGAAATAAATTTAGTATTTATTAGTCATTTTAGATAGCTGTGAATTTAGAAAATTTTTACTGTTGATAAAAAGTCACGAAACAGTTGTTTTATAATGGAAAAATGTGTTTTCGCAAAATGATATGGAAAAATTAAAGTAACTTTGTCATTGAAGTATGAATAATAATTGCATATTTACTTTTATTACAAAAATTGTGTCTTGAAAATAAAACTCTAAAGGGCTTAGAAATTTTATATAACAAGTGTGAACGTTGCATTTATTTAATTTTCAAAGATTTGTGTTTATATTTCAGTCTATGAAAAACAAAATATACCATGTTTCAAAAGTCAATTTTAAAATTTGATTTCTAGAAGTTGCCAACTAAAAGAATATTGAACTTTATAGTACTATTTTGTAAAGTCAGACTTTTTTCAACCATTATTAAATTAATTTATTGTGATATTAATTACATTGTAATATCAATGAATAGCTTTTATACTTCAAAATTCAAAATGTTACAGTGATTAATTAATTCGACGGCACAAATCTCATATTATTTCACACATAATATTTATATAAATACATTATTTTTTCTTGATTGCAATATTATAATATAATTAATATCGCATGAAAAAATTCAGTTTTTAGGTGGCTATAGAAAACAGTAAAGATTGCTTAGTGTGAACATCATATTTTGCCTTTCAGACCATATTTGAGCAATATCTTTCGAATTTTTATATCCTTTATTTATGGCTTCTCAAAACTTTGTGTTAACTGATTGCTCGGCAGTGAAGCAGAGCTAATTATTTTCGTGCTATGAATTGGAAATTTATGCACCAGGGATACTATGTAATAACAAAAATGTCCCTGGATAAACATTTTTCAACTTCACGTATAAGCCACAAATTATCCTCTTTCACTTCAGAGCCACCTGCTTTTACAAGGAAACGTGTACCAATATTTTCTCAAACTCCATCATGAGAAAATCCCTCGAAGTACTTAAAACTTTGCCTACATATAATTTTACTTAAATTTGCATTCTGATTTGCTTTCGCCTCCTATGATAACACTAAATTCATAGTGCATATATTCTTTAGTCAGATTTTTTCATTTACAAAATGTTCGAGAAAAGCGCTTACTTCATTGCTGTCATACAATTCTTACTTAAACTAATTTCTTTCATAATTTTATTTTTTACATAATATTGTTTTTTTTAAAATTTGTACCTTATGTTTTGTAAATTTTTAATGTAAGTTTATATCATGGTTTTATGCATATTTTTGTCTGATAAGAAAAAGGATTGTGTGTATTCACGTTAATGTTCATTATGTATTCTATAAAAAATCTATATAAAATCAACCAAAATTTTTTGGGTTGATTTTTAAATGAAATTTAAAAACTCAAACACTGCTAAATACCTGTGATTAACATAACAGTTGTCTAAAAGAATTATTTTTTTCCCTGATATATACAAGTGTTATTTTTCTGTTATTTAGCCTTAAAACATGTGAATATTTTCATAGACAGGTTTATGAAACAAAATTATTTCTTATTAAAAGCCCAATCACATAGCGTAAACAATATTGAACTAGCTATTATGAAACAGATCTCTCTTAAAACTGATGTAAATGAGTTTAGAACCAGATTTCTTCAGTTTAAAGAGTGGTCTTAGACACAGATTCTGTTTTTCAGAGTAATCAAGGTGAATGGAAGTACATCTCTGAAAACAAAAGTAATCACAATTTAGTATAAAACTGTTTAATGTATGCTAGGTACTTCACATTACAAACATTAATTCATAATGGGCATAACATTTTCCTTTAATAAAATTAATAAAACCATTAAACTATCATTTTTATTTAAGATTAGTCTTATTTTTTTAGAACAAATATTTTCGGATCTTCTGACCTTTGAGTGTTTTACAGCTAAAGTATCCTTCATAAGTGTGTTAGTTGGTGTAAAAAGGAACTCAAGCGAGTGATAGGGAGTGTAAAATGTAAATATCTGCATGGGCAATAATGACATATTTTTTTTAATATTTTTCCAAAAATCATCGTGTTCATATTTTAGCGTCTTTTTAGTGAATGGAAGTCTCACTATTATTGAACAGGGGTAAGAGACAGGGTAACAGGGGTAACAGGGGTATTTTAAGAGAGATGGGATTTGCAGTGTAAAGAGAACTTACCTGTGTCATTGAATGGGGTGAGGCTCTTTCATGTCCTTCTCCTTTTAGGGATTGATTAGTAGAGTTTAGAATTTTATTTATGAGTAATCTGAAATCTTACGTATGACACTGCTCTTAAGCTGAATGAAAAATAAAATTTGAACCATTTACTGGAATGCACAGCGACTAAAATGTTATATCTTTCCATTTTATATGAGACACAGAACAAAACGTGTAACTATAATCTTATGTATACATTTCCCTTTTTAATGAAATGCCTTGCTTGCATAAGAATAAAGATTTCAGATTTTTCAAATTTATCAAAGTCAATACCCAAAAAAAGAAGTCGATTTAAATAGTTGAATAAATTTGAAGAAATATAGTGAATTTTAATATAATAAATATTTTACAATAGTTAAATTATGATTTTATTCTGTAAGACAAAAAAATGGGAAAAAATTTTGAACTTCTTTTTATTGTTGTGACTAATGCTTTCAAAGTTTAATTTTAAGTCACGATGAGATTTAGAAACAATGTATATTTCTTAAGTAAATTCTAATCAGATGTTTCAAAGAATATATTTTATTAAATTATAAAATTATTTATTAAATTTAATAAATAAGGGGATTAAAAAGAGTTATATTCAATATAAATTTCATTATTAATATGAAATATTTAACAAAAATTAAGTTTTTGTATCAGAAAGAAAATAAAATCCGTATACAAATATTAAATAATATTAAATATCATTGAAAAAATGTTTCATATATATTTTCCATTTTTAAAATTATATAAAGAAATGTTAAGCAAATTTGGAATGTGATTATTTCATAACAAATCACCGATGTACCTACTGAAATTCAATGACTTTAGAAATTGAAGCTGTATAAATAAAGATGTTTAGTTTTCACGTTTAACACTAAACATTATTTATTGACTTTAAAGTGTGTATAGTTGTTCGTAAATAATTCTTGTGCCATTTCACTAGTTATTGAAGAATAGTAAGAGATCTAAAAAGCATTCAAGTATCACTTCAAATTTTCCTTTGTGCACCATTAATTACAAAATTTTGATTATCCTGAGAGATTATGGAATACTAAGTACTGTAGAATCTTGACGGTTTTTTTTCTTTTATTTCTAAATCAGTTTGATGGCCTATTATCTCTCTAAAATATTTTATGAAAGAAAATGTATATTTTCAGTTTCAAAAACATTTTATTACACTCCTTTGCAAATTGAATAGTTCTTTAAGATTATTTTTCATGAGCAATCAGACAATTTTAGTTTATATGCATATTAATGAATTGTCTGATTGTGTATCTTTTATATTTAACTTTCATATCATATACAGTATTATACTAATTCAAATTAACGGCAAAAGATGTCTTATAATTAAACTTTACATAAGACCATAAAAATTAACTATTTGCAATAATGAAATATTGTAATTAATTAATTTTTATTGTTTTATGAAAAGTATTAGGATTAGAAAAATTTCCTGTTTCTAAATATTGCCATATTAATGTTATAATAAATAAATAAGTATGAAGAATAAAGCTTAAATATTATTTTTTGTATAATTTTTCTAATAAATAATAAACATGTACAAATTTTGTAAACTGTTTTCCTTTTTTAAATATTTTTATTGGTATAGCACCAAAAGAAAATATAAAAATTTAAAATTTAAATTCAAAAATCATTACTCTTATAAGTGTATTTTTATCTGAAAAAAGAATCTCAGATGAATTAATTTTTAGTTGAAATTAATTTTAAAATAGTTTTAAAAGAAATACATATTTAATAAATGGATGATATACAATTTTAGACATGGTAATTAAGTTACATGGCAGTAGTTAGTGATCCATTTTTAATAATTTACACATATGATACCAAAACGAACATAAAGTATCTTGGGTCCGAAAAATTAAAGGACACTCGCCACTGCACTTAATGGTTGAAACTCTTTCCATCTTCCTATCAACTGATTCGTACTTCTCGTGTAATGAAATATGAAACGTTACATGGCATCTTTTTAATTTCCTTTTTTAAAATTTTATGGCGTTACTATAGAAAAAAATAATTATGAATTTTTCTCAGTGCTTGTGCAAGCAGTTTAGATGTATAAACTTAATAACTTACAAAAATGAGGCAAATACATGTTAAAAATTTAAATTTACCACTATTACTAGAAAAAGTTTGAAATTTTAAATGTAAAACTTACATAAAGTCATTGATGAAAAACTAATATTGAATTTAAAAATAATAATCTTTATTAGGTGAGATGTAGCTTTTTTACATTTTTTAGCAACTTCTTGTTTATTTTATTCCTAAATTTTAAAATACAGAATCAAATTTAAAGTTATTTTGTAATAATGATATATAATTCTAAGCAACAACCATTGATTACTCTAACTTTCCTGCCATTTTTCCAGATTCTTTTCATCGGAGAAACTAGAAGCTTATTCTTTTTCATAAAAAAAAAAAACATTTGGTTTCGATGTTCCAATTCGTTCTATGATACTCAAATATTTATGGTTTGTTATTCGTATTACCAACATGACATTACTAGTTTAAAATTTTGGCTACTGTCTTTTGAATTTCAATGCTTATTCAGTCAAAAGAATTAAAAGAATTTTAGTTTTTATTTGATAAAACTAAATGCTATTAAAATAAGAGAATGATGCTTATATATTAAAAAATTTATCAGTGTTAGCCAATTTTTAGAAAGCTACAGAATGATTTACATCTTAAATAATTTTCAGGTGTAAAGGACATAAAAAAATTCTTGCACAGTAAGCTGAATTCGTTTGTAATCATTATATTTTAGGATTAAGCGAATGCATGCATTTAAACTGTCAATTCTCGGTGACTTTTAAAATTAAATATACGTGACAGTAATTAAACATTAATTGTAGTGTGTCTATAATAGTAGTATGTCTGCAACAGTACAATAGTAGTAGTGTGTGTCTAAAAGCGTATACTAGTAGTATTGTGTCTGTATGTGTGCGTGGCAACAATAATAATACGAAATGACATTATTGTATCTCTATTACAAAATATTTATGCTAAAAATGATGCATCATGCTGCAATAGAAGGGATAAGAGCAAAGACCTATAGTATGATTTTTCTAAAAGGTAATTATTGTAACATTCTGCTTGTTCCTAAGAGTTTCATGTTTTATTCCATCACGTACATAACAGCTTTTTACTTGAGGATGCGTCAACAATCTGACTTCATAATGTTAAGTATTTAATAAAATAATTTAATCAAACGCTTAATTTTTATCAGAAAGTATCTTAACTAAATTATTTTTTTTATTCACTCTAACCTACTATAGACCGATGTAATAGGGCTTATAGCATTGCGAAGGCCAAATTTATTTACTTGTTCTAGTATTCACAACATACGTTAATGTTAGTGCAACTAAGTATATATTAGCACACATTAAATATTTTTAAAATATTTTAAATATAATTTCCATGTACTCAAAATACAAAATTTAAAATCAAATTTTCTCATTTTAAATAAAAAATGTAAGTACCATTTTAAAGATTTATATTATACTTATTCATTTCAAAAACGATTTTATCACATAAAATATAAATTTAGTTTTTAATATAAGAAACAATTAAAGAAATGTTCCTGAACAATATTGTATTCATATTTTCAAATATCATGTCTTTCATGAGTAGATTACAATAAAAGAGCATTTACTAGAATACTTCTCTAATCATTGTCAGTATGAAAACATTTATGAACTTTTCTTTAAAATTTAGGGATTTAAAAATTATTAAATAATAATTTATATTCAATTTTTCAAGCAGTTTAAACTTAACATTAGAAAAAAATCTTTTAAGTGTTAAGTAAACTTCTTAATTTAATAACTTACAAAATAGTTGATATATTAAGGGTTATATATAACTTTTAATTTATTGACTAAATGAATTAATGAATTGAATAATTATATTAATAACGTATATTATTTATCTATGAAAATTAACCTATAAAAACTACATTTTATAGATTAATAACTTCTAGCAAACAAATAACTTCCTTTCTATTTTACTATGGCTTTGACTAAATTAAATAATATAAATCATAATATCCAGAAATAAGTTTTCTTTTCCATTGTCCTTTGTTGGAATATCTGAAGAGAGCAATTTCGGTTATATAAATATCAAGTTTTTATATTTAAACATCCGTTATATGCACTCTCTAAGAAGAAAAAGATCTTTTTGAAGAAAATCTAAAATTTTTCAATAAAAATACACAACCTTTTGTAGCAAAAGTTTACTTCATTTAATATTTTTCATGTGTATTTTAGAGAGAAAAAAAACTCAGATGAAGAAATATACACAATTGTTTGCCAGAAAATTTTTCTATCCAGCACTGTATTGCTTATATTTACACTAAAGTTTAGAGTATTGAACTTTATCCTTTTCCTTTTCAGCGATGCATTCAATACAATATCAAAAAATTCAAAGCAATAAAATCTTTTTGTCAAATAAAAAAGTTTTATTTGGTTTAAATAAAAATTACAGTATAGCTTATAAAATTCATCAAGAGTTTTAAGAATTAAAGTATGAATGTCGGTATCAGGAATATTAATTAAATGTTTTCTTGAAGATTTCAGAAATTTTTAAAAATTAGATTAAGAAGGAGAAAAAACAATACTTTATGTTTAAAAAAATAAAAATTTACCAAGATGAATTTCCAAAACGAAATCACACGTTTATCCTTAGGTTACGATGGAGATGGTACAGAAGTCGAGAGTTCATTATTTTACCAGTAACAAAAACTAATATATGATCAAAAAGATTTTATAAAACTCAATAAAAATAGTCAGAAACTTTAAGCTGATGCTTGTCATGAAAAAAGGAAAATCTAGGATATAATTTCTCCGAATACTGATAAATATTTACTTTTTGAATGGGAGATATGAATGTGGAATAAAACAGAATGAAGAAACTAAGTAATTATTTACAATACAAGATATAGAATATTAAAATATTGCTTAAGTTAATGATTTTAAGATACCACACAATATTTACTCTTAATACTCAAAGTAAAACTATGAACCCAGTTTTATTCTAATTAAAAAAGCTATTTACTTTGGTTAATTTTTCCTGTAAGAATTCAAGCTCGCAGTCTGTGATAATAATACTAGACTTAATTTTTAGTAACTGTAAGACAATTATGTGTACGTAATTTTACAAAATAATATAACAATGGTGATCAGATTGATTTAATTATATTTTTGGTGTTTCTTATGGTATTTTTTTCTCCTTTTAAAAGAAGGGAAAGAAATAAAGAATCTGTATTGTAAGACAGAATCATATCGATTCATCTCTTTCAAAATTATGTATTGTATTAGAAATTATATATATATATATATATATATATATATATATATATATATATATATATATAGATAGATAGATAGATAGATAGATAGATAGATAGATAGATACACATTCAGGGTTGGTAATTATTTCTATATTTTTTGACATTTAATATTTGTTTCTGAATTTATACTATTTATGTGTAAGGACATGTAACTTCAGATTTACATTGTATTTATAAATAATTTAGATTTCTATTTTATGACCTATCTAAGAAATTGCTTAGCAGGATATGAATGTAAATCCCTAAATACGAGAAAATCATGGGATAAAACTTCAAATTTGTAAACAATTTCTTCAACAGTTTATGAACTGATGAGAAGAATACAATTATAGAGAAAGTTTGAAAGAAAAGTTAAATATATGCACTAGTTTAAACATTTTTTTCTCTTATCAACTAAATATATATTAAACTAAATAAAAACTAAACAGTAAGTAAGTTTTAGTTTCACAAAATCTATTTCAAATTCATATAAAAATCTCAAATAGTGTCTTATTTTGAATCTAAAATTTTACCTGATATTTATCAAGTATATTTCCTGAAATATTGGTATAAAAGTTTTAATGATGCTCAAAAAGCATTTTTGGAACATTTTGTTGAAATAATGATCTAATTTTTTCTTCTATTTTTTTTAACGATACTTGATAAAATCCATTTATATTCTGGAAATCTTAACATGTTGTTGTAATGAAAAAATATTCACACCAAAAGGTCAAAGTTCACCATGTCATGTACTTAAAATATATATAAATTTACATTGCACTGATCTCTTTTTCACCAAGATTTCTGGAAGTCATATTAGAGTTCAATTGAGAAGCGCTAAACAGGAGTCCACATTAATTCAAATAACTAGTAAAAGAGTGTCTGGCTCCTCTTAATGGAATTTAACGGTTTTATATTGTGTGAATCTTTGAGGGAGGTGCCAGACATTCTGGCCTATACAAGCCGACAGAAAGAGAAATGTATTCAAATAAAATTTAAGTAACGTAGTATATTAATCACAAACATTTCCTTACCATATGTGATTTAACTGTATTCAGTTATTTTCACTATAGAGTGTTGTTTAATCTATTTCAAGGTAGCTCATTAAGTTGAAAAAGAAATTTATCCTTGATAAAAATAATCCAAAACCTTTAGTATTAGCAACAATAATTTTTTATGAAGAAATATCGTTATAAATTCTTTCACGTAAACAATAAAATTATCTATTTTGTATGATGTGATTTTTTACTTTCACACACATTTTAATTCATAGTACATTTTAAAATCTTGATTAGCTTTTAACTTTTAAAAATCATTTACTTGTTACGATAGTATTAGCAAAAAAAAAAAAAATGAATTCCTAAATTCTGAATGAAATTAGTTTAAAAATATTTACAAAAGCATTTCGTAATATATACTTTTATACACACCTGGTTTTCAATAAATTTTAATTACTAATGATGATCATGTAAGCTTTTAACTAGTTAATTTGTGCCTGAAATAGTGTTAAAAAGGAAACAATTTTATCAGTTCTCAAGAATTTAACTTCGTCAAAATTAATACATAAGAACAAGATCTTCAAAATTTAAATAGTATTAGTTTCCAAATTAATAATTCTTTTAAAATCTTATTAATATTTTTCTCATGATATCAGATAGAAAACATGTCAAAAATGTTGAAAATTTTTCAATTTTTTTTAAAAATTACAATTTTAAATTAGTTAAACTGAATTAAAAAAATATATGTTCTGAAATATATGTTCTATATGCGTATGTGTATGAAAATATATGTTCTGAAATATGTAACATATGCTACATATTTCAGAACAAAATTAAGATTCTACAATAACTATCTTATGCTAGATTTACAATTTATTACCAGGTACATTTTTATGATGATCAATCGCTTAACAGCATTATGAAAATATACCTTATAGATATAATACATAATAACAACTTTGAAACTAAAATTACGGAAATTATTTCTTTAATTTTCTAAAATCATAAATTTTAGCAGTCAAACATGTATTGTCACACAGAGTGGGATATTTTTATTTTAATTTGAAGCTGTTTTACTATGTATTATATCTATAAAGAGTATTTTATAATGTTGTTAAGCAATTGATCATCATAAAAAAACTTGATAATCAATTGCTAATATTCATAAGATAATTTTTGTGGAATCTTAAATTTTTTCTAAAATATATAGGATATTCAGCAAATTTTGTGATGACATTTAATTAGTGTTGATCATATTTCATAGCAACATTTACCTTGTAACGATATAATCAATTGAAAAACTAATGTTTGGTGAAAATATTTCTCCAAAAAATGTATTAGTGTTTTTCAAAAAATTGAGAATATTTAAACGCATTTTCTTAACAGTATTAGAAGGACATTTCCTATGGAATTTCTTGACTATTTGAATTTTAACCTAAGCTAGATTTTTTCACTAGTACGGGAACACCAGACTCAGAAATATATACTCATAATTAAAGAAGACATAAAGATGAAATTCAGTTTGTAAATCAAATCTATTATTAAGTTTAACAAAATATAGAAGCATCTGTACAAAAGTATTTTGAAAAATATTCAAGATTTAAGTATTAAAAACAAACGTAAGAAATTTTCATTTCAATTATTAAAAAACTATCATATTTTAAGTCATAATCCAACTATGGCATAATGTATCAATAGATACAGATCAATATAATACTGCAAAATATTAATTAAAAAGCTAAATCTAATAATATATTCAGGTACATAAGAAGGAAAAAACATGAGTGTTTAATGCAGAAATCAAATGCGCTACACGCAGAATCATGTATTTAGGGAGATATTCCTTTCATAAATTACAGTATTAAATGTAAAATTTTCGCAGTGAATGAGATGGCCACAGAAAGGCATTAAAACATAGTAGAAACTTAATTAAAACATAGTAGAAAATGAAATTTTTCTACAATTATTTTTCCATATAACTAAATATTAAATCAGGAAAAAATATCATGAAACATTTGAAATTTAAATAAAATTGAAAATACTATATATATATAACGAAGTACCTCTATCTATAAAAAGAATTATTCACAGAAGTTTCACTTTTGATTTTTTGTAAAAAATATTCTAATATTTTCAATCAATTCCTTTTTCACATCTTCACTTCTAAATATAAGTTTTAATTGATATGTCAAAATAACTCACCTCACATAATTTTATGAATAATGTGTTATCATTAGTTGTATTTTTATTTCTAAAAAAAGTGAGGCAATATCGAGTATCCAATTGATTAAATTGAACCAGAAGAGGAAAATGTGATGAATATGTTCTTGGGCGAGAGAGAGGCTTGTAAAAAGTAGCCGAACAGAAAGTAAAAATAATGAAACTTATTCCAATTTCCTAGAAGTAAGAGCAGAACAGGTAACTTTATTTTCTTCACGTGAAGAGTTTTTGAGCTATTAAATGGATGAAAATGAAGGTTAGGAGACAACAAATACTTCCAAAATAACGATGAAATACAGTCGACACTACATAAAAACGATATGAAAAAATCATTAGAAGTGATTTATGAATGGAAGAAAATATGCCTCATTCCATTTTCAGCTCATTTTCAGAGTGTGAGAAATTTTGCGAAAATATAATGGTTACGGAATACAAAACATTGTGAAATAACAAAATATTTAAAAATATAATAATTGTATTAATAATAAATAATAATATTAAGTACACTACTAATAATAAGCATTAAGAAAATAATAATAGCAAATAATAATCGTATGTATATCAAGTAATAATAAAGGTAAGTAAAATAATTATAAGTACAACTAAAACTGAGGAATTATTTTTAGTTTTGTCTGTGTGAGCTACAAAATGAAGAATAATATTAAGAGAATTGTAGACTTTATTAAATTATTTTTGATTTAAATTAATAGTATTTTTGCTTTGTAAAACATAGTGACGAAATAGATATTAATTTCAATTAAACAAAATTTTAAATTTAAGCATAAAAAATATTAATTATTCTTTATTTTGACTATAATGACAAATAACAAAAAAATAGAATAATAGATATAATAAGTTTAAATGTTTCTAGTATTTGTTTAAATAGTTGTATAAATTCCTGATATCCATAAAATTAAACGTTTTATGAATTTTTAACTAAAATAAGAGATTTCTTTTTAAACGTAAATAGAGTATTCTCGTTAAAAACGTAAATAGAGTATTCTTGTATTCTCAGAGATATAAGAATCCAAATTTAGCATTTCAAGAGTATTCATATTTATGAAATAAAAATGATTAAATTATTCATCTTAAAAATGTTTTTCATATAAAAATATACCATAATTTTAATTAGGGGTATGTGGGCAATTATTTTTATTTTGAAATATGCACATACACACACAAAACATGTTAACATCTATTTATATTTTTTGGTATTTTTGTGAAATATATTAAGAAACACTATAAAACTCAAATCCATACAAGCGCATAATTTCATAAAGAGGAAAAAAAATCCTATTTCTAAGCAAGTGGAAGCCTTTTAATTTTTAAAGAAAAAGAGTTTCATGGAACTGAAACATGTGACTCCTTCTGAAAATATACGGTAGGGAAGAAATTAACAAATATGCGCCTTTGGCTATTAATCACCCAGATTTTTCTTACTACTTTGCTTTCTTTAAATCTCAAGAATATTCGACAACATTGATTTTCAAAAGCAAATCCATTAACTGCGCTTTGCAAGTAAAGAAGTCTTGATTTGAAAAAGAAATAGAAATTGAAGAAAGTTCTTCCTTGGAGTTGGTTAGTAAAACATTTCAGCAAGAGCAATGAGCACCATTTTTCTCAATCACTGGAATCCGAGGGATGTTTTCAAAACTTTCATTTGTCTTCATTAATAAGTTCTGAAAAGAAAGACATTTTGGGTAATGGGACGATTGCGACCAACATGGAGCATTTTTTCTGATTCAAAATAAAAGGCCATGAATACGATAGCATTATTAATAGTCTCTTGGTAGCAGAAATAATCTCCTACTTTAAAAAATGTTCCCTTCGTTTGATTTTTCGAATATATGAACTTTTTTATGTTTAATCACATATCTGCTCTTGGGTTTCCCATTTTTAAAAATGTCAAAAATCTTTCGTTTCTTTCCTTTATAAAATGATTCGAGTTCTTTTATCTGGTTTTCCTTTTCGATAATTTAATTTATTATTTCTATTATTCAGTAGTAATTTTATCAGTATATAACGAATTCACCAAGTTACCAAGCATAATTTCACTAAAATCAATTTTTAAGAAAGAAGGAAAATCTTATATTTCATTCGTAAGATCGCAATTTTCTTCGAAGATTGATGAATGACAGGCATATATTCATGAAGTCTCTTGTTTCATATACATAATCTCTATATATTTTTAATAAAAATTAATCTATGGGATGAAACATTGCTTAGCCTATTGAACAAAAACTTTAAAAATTAATTTAAATTTAAAAATTTATTTTTGGAAAAGAAAATATTTACTAAATACACAGTCTCAGCAGCTATCTGAAAATTTTACGTAAAAATATTTCTCTTCTTTCCTGTAATTTACAATTCTGATGAGATAAAATCGAATTATAAATTTTGTGTTCGTAGGTTATTAATGCTACAGACAGTTTAAGGATGTTAAATTTCTATTTGTAGCAAATCTCCATGCGGTATTTTAAAAAAAAAATTTTTGTAAATAAATTTCTAAAATTATTTTTCAACTATTTTGTTTAAGTAATGCTTTTCAACAAGTTACTAAAATATAAAACAGCCTGAAAGTTTTTATTGCATTAAACTTGGGGATAAAATAAGATTACCACGGATAAAAACTCTTAAACTATTGACCTTACATGTGAAAAAAATCGAGCCATAACAATGTTATGTAGTTTAATTCTTATGCTATCATTGTATAATTAATAGTAAGTTTTTGATTGGCATCATTAAAATTTCAAGTCTCACATTCGCAATTTACTTCAAGTTACGATAATGAGATCTGCAACAAAGGTTATTTAAATTAAGAATAAATTAGAACAGATATTGTGATAATAAAGAAATTTCATTCTGCCAATTAAGAGGAGTTCACGTCTCAAATATTCCTTTTATCATCTATGAAGTCATTGCCTTTCGTTTCTTTTATTGAAACTGCTGATATAAGTGTGTTAACAATTTAAAAATTTCTTTACATTAAAAAATGAAAAAAAAACACATTCCAATTCAAATTCACAAGAAGATAGAAATATAACTGCTAGTACACGGCAATAAAGCTAAAGAAAAACTAATTATTAATGACTTGTTTTCTTTTTTCTACTCATTTCTCTTTATCAATATGATTGAACATTCTTCCAGGAAAAACTTTTCAAAGATTACTATGACTGATATTAAATTAATGTGAAGTACAATCTTTACTTTTGGTTTTAAAACAGTTTATAAAGTATCGAATGGAAATACATGCAATACATTTTAGCTAACTGTCTTTCTTAAATAAATTATCTAAGTAATATATCTATAAAATACAACAAAAAAATTGCTTTTTTATAAAAATTTAAATAAAATCAGATGATTTAATAATAAATGAAAATAGTGTGTAGTTTACATTTTAATCGTAACTTCGATAAACAACGCAGACAAAGTGTCATCGAACATATTTCTTTCAGTCTTAAAAGTGTCTTATTAAAATACTAAATAAATATGCATGTTGAGAAAAAGAATGAAGAATTTTAATATATATCCATGTTCTGTTTTAATTTTGAGTCTTTTTTATACCTAGTGGCAAAAAAATGTTGTTTATTAGATATCAACTAAATTACGTTTTTATCAGCAAGAGGTCTATGAAGAAATGACCTTGAACTTTTAACTAGCACAATAAGCTCATTGAAAGCAGCAGGGTTCATAATTTAGGATTAATCTGAGCTAAAGCTAGTTTCCTTCATGAAGCTGCTCAAAATGAGCAATTCCCGAATCATTCTTTTCATGAAAATTCTTTCGTGGACTTATGACATTTTTTGATGATTTTTGGTTCGGATAATATTTCTTTCCTAATAACATTGCGTAATCCTCAGAGTTTGTAATTATAATGAAATCACAGAATGGAAATCTTCTCGGTTCTTTATTCTTCAGTCTTATGAATATGCAATAATATTTTAAAATACAGTTGAATACACACAGAAATTGTGTTATTAGTTATTGATGATTTACTAAAATAATTATTAATTTTATTAAGAAAATTGTGTTTTTTCTGAACAATTTTTCTTTATATTCGATTTTGGTGTGTTATCCTGAAAAGACTACTGAAAGTGTGAACTTTAAATATACTTAATATTTTTTAAAATAATAAAACTGATATTGATTGCAAAAACTAGTATTTTTTATACTACTCATCTAATACATTCCACACTGTCCTATAACATGCGAGAACAAGAATGACTTTCAATTTAGATTATCCAGTCATTTATCGATTTAAAATAACATTACGAATGACAGTGAAGACAATATCATAAAATTCTCGAAATAAATAAATATATACTAAAGTACAAATCACACATTCAATAGTAAATTCTCTACAAAATACTCAAACAGAAAAAGGACATGGAAACTTAATATCAATTTGTCGCAAAATGAATCGAAAATGAATCAAAATGAATCGCAAAATGAATCGAAAGTAAAATATATATTCATTAATTCTTGATTGGCTTGGGTAATATCTCATTTACAAGTATCCCAACTTCTACCTTTTCAGCTTAATTGTAAAAATATAGCAGTTGTATGCTTGCAAGCGAAACTTCGTCTCCAACTAAAGATTAACTTTGTGCCGATGTATTCAATATCATATATATATATATATATATATATATATATATATATATATATATATATATATATATATATATATATATATATATATATATATATATAAATACGATAATTAGTCAATTTTACATAAATGTACCATTTTCACATATTTATAATATGTATTTTCCTTTGCCGGTATTGTTTGTATGTTTTCTTCTGGTAATGTTTGTATCCCTGAAGGCTATATTAAGAATTAAAATGGTTCCATGTGTATGTTGTCTCTCTAATATAAACTTTTAAAATTAACTATGTTAATAATCATTACTATTTTTTATATATGCAGCGCATTTTAACTTATTAATGCAGCGTAAATACAAAACTATTTTCTTCACTATTATTTTCCTAAAAAACTTGGATTTATTCTTACTTTACTAGACTAAGTGCGATGAAAAAATATTAATAAAAATGATTCATATATAAAAAAATTTATAATTCCGCTTCACTTTGCTTTCCTTATCGTTAGAAATATTTTATTAATAGATATCTATATTAAAATTAGAATTTATTTTAAAATTTATATACTGTTTTTAGCTTGATAGTTTTAATACAAGAAATTTAAATCTGCCTACTGTTATATGAATTTAGAATCTGCCTTTGGGTGCTCCACGTCTCTTGACGTTTAGAGGCTGTAAAATTCCACTTTATCCATGAACCGGACACGCATTTTAACTATGATAATCTATTTTTGGAAAAGAGGACTTATTTCGAAGTCCTTTTCTTGTTTTAGACTTTTTATTAGTTACTGATTTCATGGATTTGATTTAGCCTACCAGGTAACCAGATAGAATTGGAAATAACAACAGAATCTTATTGATTATAGCTGCATAGGAATCTATGCATTTTTTAAAAATCAAGTATGAAAGTAGTATAAAATGTGCCAAGGTGATCTAAAAAAGTTATGTAGATAGAGTTCGAGGCATACAATTATTATCACACAATTCCTTGATCATGAAGTATCATTTTAAAAATATATGTAAACTATAAAAATATATAGATTGCATAGCACTAAAAATCAAAGTAATTTGTTATTTCTGATGAAAATTATATAGATCTGTGTAAATTAAAACATCTTATGTTAAAAGTTATTGATAAAAATATAAGCATGGACTACCGCAGAGAGCAATGGAACTTTTATTTTTACTCCAAAGATACCTTGTAATTTTTTTTAATAATCAAACATTTAAGTTTATTTATTTATATTCAAATATTTCATATTCCAGTTTAAAGAAATTAAAAAATAAAAATTAATCAGAAATTAAATGTGCCTTATATAACAAAATATGTTTTAAAATACCTTATATGTTTAACTGCTTGTAACTGCATAAAATTCCTATTTCCTGTATAATGTCTACAGTATTTGAATTCGTATAATAGTCAAGGTGGCCAAAAGTTGCTGAAAACTTAGTGCTCGAAAGTCATCAAATGTAGCACTAATAAGATACAGAGCCTCCTTTTTTAAATTACATCATTTACACTTCAGAAAAAGGTTATTAAGTTCTGGTAAACTGTTCCCCCGAATTCCGTTTCACTCTTCCAATTATTTTTGCAGATAAACATTTCATATTTGGTTTTCGAGGGAATCTGACTCGCAACCGATTCTCTAACTTACTTCAAAGATATTCTTTATGGTTCAAGAAGGAACTTTAAGCGAAACAGTCAAGCATTTTTCTCTGATAATTGTCAAATCATGTTGCAAAGGTGCCGTGTTGTAAGAAAAGAAGCATTTAATGTTGATACAGAAAATAATGCTTTCCAAACTGTTGCCAAAGTGTCGGAAGCATACTATTTCCATCCACATAGACTGTAAATTAAAACTAACGGAATAAACTTAAGCCAAGGAGGACAAACTTAAACCATAACATTACCATCACCAAATTTAACGATTAATATAATACATTCCAATGAACACAATTTACCTGGCTTATAAATGCCAATCAGTGTGCCAGATAATGTATCATGATTCATCACTTCACATGGCATCTTCTTACTGATCTAAATTCCAATAATTGTGTTCTGTGCATTATTACGAATGCCTTTAGGCATTACTGCTAGTAGTTACAGGCTTATTGGTTATTTTAAAAACTAAGTGCTATTGCCTTTCAAGAATAATCTTGTTAATGGTCTATGTGCTTTAACATGGATTGAAGCATTCTAAAACTAAAGATGTCTTAGTTATTTCACACAATATAATTTTAGATTCTCAAGTCTTGAACACTTAGTTTCTTCAGTCTACCAAGGCAATAAGCTTCAATATTCCATGACTTTTCCACCTGACTATGATATTTGATACCTGCAAACAGAAGCATGTTTACCCACAAGGAAAAATTCTGGCTGTTTTCAAATGCATTAAATTCTTTTTGCTGATTCATCTTGATGGAAAACACGATAAATAGATCATTTCTGTTTTCACTTAAATAGAGTAGGTGATGCATATTGACTTCAAACTGGGAACGTTTACTTGAAGTGAATAGTTGTCCTGTAATTTTTGGTCATATAATATCATACAAAGTGTATCTAATATAACTATATTAATTTTATAAAAAAGATTCTATGAATGATAAGAAATGGATACTTTTAAAGAATGCTGATTTATTTTTCTTTATGAAGAATTAAACAACTCCCTAGAGTAAAACTTTATTAATTGTAAATGAAACTAATTCGAGTAAATAGTAATTTCGGATATTGTACTTTTTAAAAAATGCTAAAACTGACAAATTATATGCAACACACCAGTAAAATCTATTCACTTTATTTAATAGACACACTCAAGCAATTTTTTTCATAGTTAAGAATGACTAAAATAAATTATGCTTACATATATTAAAAAAGTTTTGTTTCTGAACAAATTTGAAAATTAAAACTACCTTGTTTTCCTTCTAAAAATTTCTTGTTTAATTACTATGAGTATAGATGTAGACAAAATATACAAAATACTTAAAAATCAATTAATCCTTAGTCAAATACTTTAAACTTATTTATTTTTGTTAAATATTTCTTTGTTGTGATGTATACAATTTTGAAATTTTTTAAAACCTGTCAACAAATAGGGAGAAAATTCAGAAAAAATCATAATAAAGAATTACGCTGAAAAAGAATGCAAGTTTATCTTAAAGACACTGTTCCCTTTCCCGTACAAAAAATGACCTTTTAAACTTTTTAATACATTTTATAAATAGTCTGTAAATGCTTTAAGCGTCCTCTTTCAAATAATAGGATATTTTCATGTATTTTATTTTAGGTGAAAAAACGTGTTTATTTATTCAGGATATTTTTGGAATATTAAAATACCTAATTCAATGTTTTAAATAAGTTTTCGTATTTCTTATATAGTTTTGAAAAGAATTTTCTGCAATTAAAATTTAAAAAAATCATTTAATTTATAATTAATGTGAAACATCTAAAATTATGTTAATTAACATGTAGATACATTATCCCACATTTTATTTTAATTAAGAAAATTAACGTAAATTCCTCAAAATTTCCTTGAAACATTTTTCGATTAATATTTTAATAATTAATATATTCATGATTATGTTTAAATGATAAAGAAATACACTGAAATTATCAGATAATTATATCATGATGTAACATACTATGGTGGTAAAATATGAAATGGTATCTTAAAAAAAATTCTATTTGGCAAACTAACACAACAATATTTCTATTTCATATACACTCATTGACTTTTGTCTATAAAAAGTTTTGATTATTAAATTAAAATAACGATTACATGTATAATTTTATTGAGTTTTAAATTCAGTTGAATGATGGCTGTGTTGGAATAAATTGTAAATTTATAATTATATTTTATATACTGTTTCAGAATATATATATATATATATATATATATATATATATATATATATATATATATATATATATATATATATATATATATATATATATATATATATATATATATATATATATATATATATATATATATATATATATATGTATGTATGTATGTATGTATACATATATATAGATAGATATAGATATATAAGTTTTTTAAATTAAAATTTTCGAGCTGCAAAATCCTTAAACAAATTCAGTTTAATAAACTTTTTTTATTTATCCTGTACTTCAAACTTTAATTTCAAAAATAATAAACTTTGACATCTTATTTCCTTAGAAAAAATTCTTTAATAGATTATATTTATGAGAACAATAATTTTTACTTTTAAAAGATTAATGAAAGCATATAAAATCCTTATCGGGGCTACAATTACGGTCATTTTGCACAGAGCAGAACGTAAATAAATTTTAAAAATGAGTCTTACTTTGATAATCATCTGTTTTCTAAGTTGCTATTTAGGTTTTTCCCTGGTTTCGCATTATTTATGATCATTACATTTTTCAAATTTTATTTAATTTCCCTTTTTTACATAAATGGTTAGAAAAAATTCATGAAAGAAAATTTATTGTTTTAAGTCTTCCCATTTGTAATTATTTGTGAGGAAAAAAGCAACTATACTAAAAAATTTGAAATAAAGCATTTACGTACTTTTATGAAATAAATGTTTTATTGTTTTCAAGACGTTAAATAACAAACTGAAAATTCACAATATATTATCTAAATGTGTTTCGAGATTAGCGAAATACCATTTTATATGAAAATTATCCAGATTTAGACCAACTTCATCGGATGAAATTTTTAATTGAATAAATTGGTAAAGGATCAATATGAGTGCGAAGTAGAAGTCTATTGCATTTGTGAACATACTCCGCATAATGATTTTCTAGAGGATACATATAATGTGCCGTTTCACAATTATGGACACGCAAAAGCACTCACCTCGACTGATTAACATGAAAAAACAGAACATTCATCTACTTTTGTTCTAATGTAATTACAGCAATCCCAAAAGCTTCCCTTCCAAAGAACATAGTCAGTCTTACCACTAACGTGATCACGAAGTAATACTTTTGATACAATGATATGGATAACTATAAACAGCTAAATGTCATTGTAAAAGATTTCTATATCCGTCACATATTGATATCCAATAGAACTTTTTCATAGGTATTGGGCTTTTCCAGAGATATAGAACTTTTTCATATATCCCAATGTCGAAAAGAAAGAAACGCAAGAAGCATCCAAGTATCTGTCCACCATATATGCATGCAAAAACAGAAAACAGCACCCTTCTTTCACTATTCAATCATGGCTGGAATAAAACCCAGTGCTTTCCACTATAAACAGAGCTGTTTGAGGCTATGGGGAACCTAGATAGTACTTTGAAAACTGTTTGCTGGAGCTACAGAATAGTTGGAAACAGTTGATTCAAAGGACAAGTAGATGTTACAAAATATAAATTACGGTAGCTTTGTAATAAAAAACCTATATAAAAGTTATTTTATCAATAGAAAAGTTTTTGCAAGATGTTTCAGCATCTTGAACACAAAATGGATGAAGACTAAAAGCATTAACCTTTTAGAAAACAGTCACTTGTCACTTTGTATATACGACATAATGACTGCAACTTCACTCTGTTTCAGATTCCTGTGTAATTTTGTTATGAAACGAATATCATTAACCATGACTGTATATAGAAGACTGCATAAAGGAGATAGTGCTCTAGAAGTTTAGTGAGCTGCATTTCGCTTTCCCCTCAACTTAGGAGGGAGCGTTAATTTTGAGAACATAATAATGTCAACTATATTGTGTGGATGGAAATCAGCGAACAAAAGGGCTTTACTAGTGAGTCCTATAATTTAGTACTCACTTTTAATCTCAATATTGTCTTGAATGCCTTGAAGAGTCACAAGTTGAATTGAATACGCAAAAAATTGCAACTTATCAAAACCCTTAGTTGAATGCACAAAAAATATTAAATGGAATGACTTAGAAATCCATAACGGTTTTACATCTTTCTGAGAAGTTACATATTCGCATAAAAGCCTTTTTTGTTTTTATCATATTTATTCCAATTATAAATTGCAACATTTGATTAAAACAACTGAAGTCTACAATAAATCCGAATGTCTAGAAAATGTCAACTGAGTTTGTCACAAAATATAATAATATTCCATTAAATATTCATTAGAAATAAAGTACAGTTTCATATCAATGTGTGCAAACTTGATAAGAATCAAGCATAATCAACCGAAAATGTCTATTCATTAAAATTATATATATTAAATATATTGTATATAAGATACCTTATTTATTTTCAATAAAATAGATAAATATTAAAACTTAATCAAATTATGATTAATCATCTCATTGCTTAGATAGCAGTAATGAGCTTATTTTCATCTAATAACAATGATTTTAGTGTACACATTCAATGGTACTTGAATACGATTGATTAGATTGCACGAAAATAATTTTTATTTTAGAGGAAAAACGGCTTCTAATTTTTGATTAAAAATCTTCACGTGAAATATATATGATTGAATATAAGCACGAATAAAAAAATACGTGAAATATTAATGCTACTAATAGCATACTTTTTCTTCACACCAATTTTTTTTAAATATTTAAAATTTTTCATGTGTGTCATTTAGGTTATTTTGTAAATGCGATAGTTTTCAAATTTGTCATAAAAGTAAAAACTTAACTGAAAAACAAGCTAAAAAGTGCTTATTTTATAATGCATTAATTAAATATTTCGTAAAGAACTGTGTTGATTATAAAATTTCAATGATACTAAACTGTCATCAAGTAATAAATAAATGATATACTTTAGATGCGTTTTGTATTGATTCTTTCCACAAAATTCAGTAAATAAAAATACGTTTAAATTTGAGCAAACAGTTTGAATTCAATTATAAATTATGGCACAAAACCAATTTTAATTATGTACAACTTGAGAATATAAAGCATGCTTACAAAAATAATTTTCATCTCATGTGTTTGGATATCAAATACGATATAGCGAATTCATTTGAGCTCTCAGCCAGACTAAAGAGAAAAGGAAATATCAACTTATTAGAATCTTTTTTCCATCACGCAATCTCACCTTTAATTTATTATTAATTTTTGGCCCAATTTCATATGCAAATGTTTCAGAAAAAATATTCAAAAATGAATTTATTATCAAATCCAATGATTTTACTCACTTTCTTGAATTTTTCTTTTATTTCTTAGTGTTTGATTAACACTAGCTACAATAAAAATGAATATGATCATTTTAGGAAAAACTAATAATGGCTGCTAAATTGAAATTTTAACTAATTGATTTTTAATTATCTCAATAGCGTGTCAGTTAGTAATTTACTTTCCTCTTTCGTCAATTAGTTTTTTTTCGAATACCTAATTAATATTCGCAATCATTGAGAAAACTGATGTCATCGAATAAAAAGCCTTACATAGCATGAATAACATGTTTTTCGTTCAACTTTTTTATTGAGTATTTTTTAAAATAATGGTGAGATAGAGAAGTCTTGTATTTTGCCAAAGTATAATTTAGTGAAAACAAATATGTCATAAATTTGGTATCTATTGAATAAATTATCTAGTTAATTACTTAAATTTTTGCTTGTTATTAATGTAGTAATATATAAACATTATCAACATAATATGCAGTGAACATTTTTAAGAGAATAAAAAATCCAAATGATCATATTTTTTATTTTCCATTATCAATTTATTATTATGATGAACAACATTATTTTATTCATAGATCTTTTGTTTGAAATATAAAATAGATAGTTTGTGTTATAATACAAAATAATAATTAAGATAATATTCTAGAAATTAAGTTACGAGAGAGAGAGAGAGAGAAATTTTATATTTGGAATGTAAAATAATGTTAATTTTCAAAATTATATGAAAATTGTATGAAAAAGTAAATTTAAAATAACTTCATTCCGTACGACATTTTTTGCCCTTCTCTTGCTAAATTTCCAAGTATATTAAACTTTAAAACTAAGATTTTTTACTTCCAATTCGCAAGTAGAAGCTGAAATTTCTTTAAGTGGAAAATCAATACAATGCAACAATCAGGTAAGAAGAAACTAATTAGAAATCACCAATAAAATATAAAATTTTGGTTAGTAAAATTAATTATGCCTATATTGAGAGACTATTGATTTTACAAAAATTCACTTAATACAAATAAGCAAATAAGATAAGTGATCCAAATAAGATAGATAATAATTAATATCCTTTGCATTACTTTATCGATATTTCCTTTATTAATGGAAAGATACAATAAACAGAATAAAAATTTCAACGATAATAATAAAAACTGCATTTATTTTTCACTTATTAATTTACTTTCTACATTTGAAATGATTCCAAAAATTGTCAAAATAAGGGGGAAATAGTAATACCCCAAAAGGTTATTTAACATACGCAACAAATGTTATGAAAGTAGAGTATATGTCATTAATAAATATTTATTCTTGTAGCTTTTGAATTCACTCTTTTCAGCTGAAAGTACTAATTTAAAATTTTCAATGATTAAAACACGCAAAGTAATATAAATTAAAAAAGAATTGATATAATTAGATTTTAACTCTATGCATCCTTAAGTGATTAATATTTGTTTAAACATCTGTGTTAAAAATACTTAGAAAACTATGTTTGATAAAATTGCTAAGATTTTCCTATAATTCATTCTATTCTGACATTTTATTTACTCCCCCTTCAGATCAATGCCAAAATTGAGGGAGTAGATCCTCTGGTGCTGCCATCTATCGGTGGATTAGAAGAGCAAAAGTCGTACTTTCACCTTTATGGTGCTCTGATTAAACGAAAGACGCTCCCAATTGACTTAAATTCGCATAGCCAAGGCATAGTGACCTTGGTTTGTCCAAGTGTCATTAGCAACAACAACAACATTCTGACATTTTAATTTTATTTTAAAATACCTCTGGTTCTGTTATACAACTTATTATACTAATAATACGAAGATAATATAGTGAATATATTTAAGCGATAAGTGTGAGCTTCAAATATATAACTTTCTAATGTCGAAAATTTAGATAAAAACTATTATTAGTTCATTGACGGATTTCAATTTAAAATTATTTTATTTGCAAAATAAAAAAGTATGAATTGTACTATTTTTTAATATATGATATATACAAATTGAAACGACTAAAACATAATTTATTAATTAATTCATAAATTCATTTTTATTGCTATTGGTGCATATATCTTTTATATGCACCAATGATATTTGATGCATATATCTTTTATAATATCATGGAATTTAATCAGGAATTTAAAAAATATTAAATATTTTGGTCTTATATTTTTCAACTTTATTTTGTATCAGTTGGAGTCATTACTGCCAATGTAAAATTTATCTATAAAACATTTAATGTGTCTTTGTAAATTTAAGCGCGTATTCCTTTTCTGCTAACTTTATCTACTTCAGTTTAATGACAGTATATACACACATCTGTGAAGTGATTTAATTCTGCTAGATAATTAAATTTTCAATCATCGCTTGAAGTTTAAATTATGGCTTCATTTTTCAGATTCATTTTGTGACCATACTTTAAATTGATAGCTGAATATTGGAAATATATCTAGAATTTATATAAATCTAGAATTCATAAATAGACAATATTCGTTCATTGCCTGAAACTTATTTCAAACATTTTTACACATTTTTTGCAGATATTAAAATATTAAATTGGATGAAATAGTGCTAATTTATGCATTTATCTTAAGAAATTAAATTTCAATCTTAATATTTTGAGATAAAAGGAAACATTTTTTATATCGTATTTTAAAATAATCAAAATATATTTTCTGAATCATATATGATAATGTTTTTTAATAATTTACTTATAAATAAGTATGATATACATAAGTGCAAAATGTCATTATTTCTACAAATTTTATACTGAACTCTCTTTAACTGAATAAATATCTGTATTTTCCCTTAAACGTGTTTTTAAAATTTTAATGCTTCATATATTTCCCCAAAATTCACAAAATAGTTATTCAAATAATTGAAAAACTGAATTTGTGCATTTGAACACAAATCCCATCTTCATTTTCCAAAAACTTTCGGAAATTGCAAAATTTTGTTGGTCGAGGCAATTTTGTTTTGTATGAGTGTAATATTCTATGAGTATTGAAGTGCATTTCTTCCATTTCCATCCTCCCAATGCAAATGAACCAGCAAAGTGTTCGGGTGGGAAGCAGGGCGCGCCTCCTTTTTCATCGCTATCGATCGCGAAGACAAAAATTTTTAGTTCCAGTCAGGTGAGTTCTGACAGAACAAACTGCTTTATCCAAGTTGAATAAACTTGCCTAATCAATTGAGACAGAAACTCATAAATATGTATTTCTCTCCAAAGCAATTCTTGTCTTTTGCTTTGATTATCCTTGGTTGTTGAATTCTCGCGTTCAGAGTAATGTATAGTCATTTGTTATCTTAGCTAGATTACATATACATAACAGAATGGAATTCTAAGAAATAGCAATTGTTCTTTGAGATGATTTGCAGATTCAAAACAAACGTAATAATGTTTAATTCTTTAATTTACAAAAGAAAACTCATTTTAGCAACTGTGTTCAACATAAAGAACGAAGTTAAATAGTTTACAATTTGATATTTTCTATCAAAGAAATTTAATCATAGCATCGAAAACGCAAGAAATTTTAATGACTGTAAAAGAAAATATTGTTCCAGATTTAAAATTTGAAAGCATGGATTTTAAGAAATCAGTATTCAGAACAACCATCTCTGTTATCTAGAGCAAAACTTATATGCTTGAACATTGAGTCAAATACAGACTGAACATCATGCACAAGTTCAGCTAACCATGTAGCTTGTACATTTGTTATCTGTTGAAGAGAAAGTGCAGAGTGATCGTCAGAGCAGCAGCCAAATATTTTTATTGTTTTGTATCAAAGAAGGGTCATACAATATCGACAACATGATATCATGTATTAGCCTATTGAAATATATAGCGTTTCGAATAAATGTCCATGTGTCTGAATTCAACTAATAATATAACGATTGTTCGAAATTCTAACAATGCGTAGAAAAATGACAAATGTATCTTATGGCTCACCATACCATCTTTCCTGGTGATGAGTAGTATGAGGTTGTCGAATGAGAGTCAGTTTGGTTCTCCACGATGCTGCCAAATATGGATGCTCTGAATAGAATGTGGATTCATCTGAATCATGTGGTAACCTCATTTTTGTTTCCATGGTAATTCTTAATCACACCACTGAATACGTCTCTATTTGTAAGGTAGCTTCAAAAGTAGCCAAATTTAAGGCCACTGAAATGATAATCTATGCAGCAACAAACACCATTGAACTATTCGTGTGAGTACATGTTATTTTGCAAACGATTCCATTTTTTGATTCAGTACTCAGGACGTAGCAGTACAGTTTATTACAGCCATACGAATAATGAATTTGTCTTTTCAATTGTTAGTGTCAGGGCCCAAGGGGATCAACACTGCATTTCACATGACCATCCTGAACGCATAGATTCCCCAGTCTGCAGACTGGGATTTCAACAGATTCGAATAGCACGATATTTTATTATGATAAACCACATTACAAGTAGGCTGCAACCGTAATTCAATTTAAGTCAGAAGCGTACTGGTAAGTCACGAGCCAACACAAATGCTTTTTACCCGATAAAAACATTGATATACAAGAGATAAACCAGAAATAACATTGAAATGCCCATCAATCTGATCCATTCTACCAGCGTTCTCTGAGACTAAAACTTAAAAATTCAAACAAACTATTCAAATATTTCTGATATAAGAATGATTTATAAATGGATAAGTAGAAGCTGTTCATTCTCTCTCTCTCTCTTATTGCATCTTTCATTTTATGATAGCTTTTTAATTCAATTCATTTATACGAACTAGATTCTCAAGATTTATTTTTATAAATATATGTACCAAAAGAAAAAGGAAGTTCAAGGAAAAGATAGATTGATTATATGAACTACCATAATTAACAGCATTTGCTTATTAATCTATAGAGAATAGGCAATTATTGCTAGTCATTAGAGTTATAAGAAAATGAGAGGTTTAGCTTTGAATTTATTGAGTGATCTTTTATTTTTCTATTTATATTATTTTATTCATTAATTATCCTTTGCATATTTTATACCTAATATTGACTTATTTGTGATTATGACGTGGTCAAATACATACGTTAACAAATAAATGGTGAGTTTTGTGAATGAAAATTCATAAATACCTTAAATTATACAAATAAGCTCAAATTAGTTCACGTAAAAAAATAAATAAAAATGTTATTTGATTAAAAATGAAAGATATATAACATCCTCTTAATTTGCTTTTAAAATTTCTTACAATTCAAAATAATTTACTTTGTTTGACTGGAAAATTTTTGACACAACTTTGCATTTTGTGTTGCAAAAGCTTTTCCCTTTGAGAAGGTGAATGCCAAAAAAAGATCGAATCTAGTTTAATAATTTTAATGTCTTCTGACTTTTTATCTGTTGAGTTTTTCGTTTTTGAGCATATTCTTAGATATTTTATTCTTGAGTATAATACTTTAATCGGCTCTAACATTATCTTCAAAATTAAATTTAAGTCTCATTTTTGAGCAGTTTTATTTTCCATTCACATCTGGCTTATATTTACTATATTTTCTAAGATGTTTATCTTTGATACATATGATTTTTCACTCTTATCAAATGTTTATTTCAATAGTCTAATTATTTTACTTTTTCTGTATAATAAAGTTAAAATCAAAATAAGAAATAAATGTGAATAAAAAAGGAAAATATTAGGTGGATTGCTTTGAAAATATAAAGTAAAATCTTGATGTATAAAGCATTATCAAAAATATCATAAGAATAACTGAAAGAAATAAATGTAAAAATTATAAGTTTGGAAGTAATAATTCATCCTCTCGCAGATGAAACTGGACATGTTGGTAATCCACATTTTTTTTTCATTTTCCCTCTTATTACGTTTGTTTTTTTAAGTGATACTATCCTTATATATATACATATACATACATACATTTATATACATACATACATTTATATATATATATATATATATATATATATATATATATATATATATATATATATATATATATATATATATATATATATATATATATATATATATATATATATATATATATTTATATATATATATATATATATATATATATATATATATATATATATATATATATATATATATATATATATATATATATATATATATATATGGATGGATAGATAGATAGATAATTTAAGAATTTTACTTTGTCTATTGGTTATACGTTCTACCTCTGTTTACTATATTTAAATAGTCTTGTCCATTCGCTTTATTGTATTTGTTTCAAATATTTTTTTCCGATGGCAGGCACTTGGGTGACGAACCCTATGCCCCAACAAGGCCAGAAACAGGTACTCATTTGTCGTTACCCAGCTGGCACCTGTAAGGCAAGTCACGGAGGCGAGAAGCTTTGCCCACGCCATACCACTATAAACCCATTTATAGGGTGAGCCACATTCATACATTATCACAGAAGAAAGGACAGAGAAAACAGAGAAAGAAAGTAACATCCATGCCCAAACTGGGATTCAAACCCGGGACACATAGCTCAGGAGTCAAGAGCGCTAACCACTCAGCCATCTGTCGGCTTGTTTCAAATATTAAAGATTATATATACATATATATACATAATTCAATAAATTTTTTTGCTTTTGCATCTTAAGTATATCAAAGCATTTCTATTGAATCATAACATGAAAATCTATATTTATATACATTAAACTTTAAATATATTGAGAGATATGTTTGTATTCCTTTAAAAGCAAATACAATCTGTTATAAAAATATAATGAAATTATGCTATATTTATTGATGAAATTACGACAAAATATTTAAATCAAATTTCTTTGAATAAATTATTACTTAAATTTTATTTTGAATAAGGATTTACATTTCCCATAAGCTTTTATCAGTTTTATTAAGTTTTGTTTTAAATATGTTCAGCTTTAAGAAAACGAAAACTTTAGAAATTATAATTATTTGTGCAAACATTTTACTTTAAAATAATAGTAAATATTTCGTTCCATATTTACGAGCTTTGAATTCCCCGCTTCCATAGTAAAATATACATGGAACTTGTTCCAAGATAACTATTCTTTGAACACATGTCATTTTCCCAGAATTGTCGCTTTGAAACTGCTTTTCGTTTCTGCTGATTCAGTTCATGTGTCCAACTGGAGACACATTTTCCAATTCAAAGTCTTTTAAGCGTAGAGGCGTTATTTCTGGACAACAGAAGTTTTGCTCCATGTCACACACAGCTTTTCATGCAGTTCTTTTATCTTGAGCTTTTCATTGAGTGCCGAAAAGTGCAACTGTTTCCCGTTTTTAAAAAGAACTGTAAATCGAATAATCAAAGCTTCCATAGATATTATTTTTGGAAAAATATAATCGTACTCCTCAACTGATAAAAATACATTTCGTGTATATTCTATTAAAATTTTAAATGAATGCATTTAAAATTATATATATATATATATATATATATATATATATATATATATACATATAAAATATATATATATAATTATTTTCATTGGTATAAAAAAGGTCCTCCAAAATTTGGTTATTTTTGCACTTTTAAAGATTTTCATAAACTATCAATAGGATACTTTTTATAACATAATTGCTTTTTTATGTTTTTAATAATGAATTTTAAAGAATGTAATTTCATTTAATGATTCAAAATTATCTATAAAGCACTTTAGTTGTTATTACTTTATTATTATTATTTGTTATTATAGGAATTAATTATTTTTAATGAATTATGATTAACTGAATCCAATGAAAAAAATACTTAATATGATTGTGAAAATCCATTTTGTTAATAACTTTAATAATTTAACAACTTTAATGCACATTAAAAACATTTTTAATTGCGTCTAAAATATTTAAATAACTGATTAATTGTTATTTAAATATTTTTATACTGATACTGATTAATAACTTATTAATTCTTACTGATTAATTCTTATATTAAGATATTTTTTAATACTTAATGAAGGCAGTGTAATTGTGACTAAATACAAATTCATGACTATAGTCTTTGTATTTTTTCTTAGAATCATATAATATAAAAATTTTCATTAATAACAATCTCTTTACCCATACACATCTGGTGTCTTATAATTCTATTGGATAAGTGAAATAGATTAAGCAAAAGTTTGTCCTAAGCAAAATATTGAAGTAAAATAATTTAAAAATCAATTTCAGAAACATATTTATTCAAGAATTTCTTTAAATTGTACGCTGAATATTTTTTAAATATTTATTCTTCTTGATGACATAATATGTAAATTTTCAAAACCTGAAGTGAAATTGAAAAAAACATTTGAATACGATATTTAAATTAGCGTTATCAGTTTGTAAGGTAAGTGTTTATTTAGATGTTAAAGGAAAAATAAGTT
This sequence comes from Latrodectus hesperus, assembly GCA_037975125.1. Lineage (NCBI taxonomy): Eukaryota > Metazoa > Arthropoda > Arachnida > Araneae > Theridiidae > Latrodectus > Latrodectus hesperus. The sequence goes on from CM075859.1 coordinate 21,092,464, forward strand.
TGATATTTTTTTAGACAGGTTCAAATCACGATTTCTTGATCTTTACTTTCCTGAATTAGCATTTACGTCCTTACAGTTAGATATATCAATAGAATTTTTATTCTTATATCTCTTTAAAGAATAAATCGTAATTTTGAAAGATACAACTAATAGAACTAAATAGTGAAGAAACAGAAATGGGTTAATTAGAATCTCTATACGTTAATTAAATCCTAATTGCTTAAAGTAATCTATTTGATCAATTTAACCAATTTGAAATCATTTGTAACTTTAGACTAAATTTATCTTTTTGATTCCAACGGTTAAAAATAAATATTTTTTTTACTACTTAGATATTATTTTGGATAATTTTAAAATTTTTTCTTGAATTAAAAAGTCATATTTTACACTATATTTGTAAATTTGTTTTTAAAAAGATTTCATATGGTAAAGAAATTTCATAATAAGTGATTAATGTGAAAAAATAAGTGTTATCTTAAGATAACATTTTTAACATGTTATTACGTCTTTTATCAGATAACTGTACAAAATATTTATTTAATTATATTATACCTGAAAATAAACCCGTAAATTAATTTATTGAAACAAAATCATAACAAAGAAGAATGTTACATTGTTTCCAATGTAATATTCTTGTGCACTATAATTTAAATTATGTTTCTGTGTATTTCAATCGCTTTATAGTGTTTATCAATATTGAATTACTATGATGAGAGTATTCTATCATCCTATATTCTCATTTTTTATTTGACTTTCCATTGCTTCAATCCTATTATTTGGAGCATATTTCATTATATTAACATTATATTCTTAATATAAATCTTTTCTTATTTATCTTCTTTAACAAATTTTGTTTTACTTCTTTTTCTTTACTTCTATTTTATCATTATCTAAAAATTTGTCAAAGTATTTTGTTTGCTCATTTCTTTTTGAAATTTTGGGTTTTTGTTTCGATAATATGTACAAATGAACTTTTGAATAAGAAGAGTACGTTTAAACTCTATCCATAGTCTGCCACATCACTAACTTTTTTCGATTGTAAGCCCTATATTTGAATTTTACTCTTTCTGCAGTTGTCAAATTTATTTGATATAAAAATTAGCGCGCGCGCACAGGTCTGTTCTTATTTTTAATTTATTTAAGTAAAGGCTGTTAAAATAGGAAATAAAAAGAAACCAATTCATTTTTATTTTTAAGTCGATACTCGTTGATTAAGGACCCAGGATAATGTTCTTAAGTGAAAATCAGAAATTTGCTGACAAATATCTCGTTACCACAAGCAACACATTATTTAAAAAAGTAAAAGAATATTTTGATTTTTGTCACTCGCTTTTTTTTCCAATAAAGTATTTTTCAAGCAATGATGACAAAAGAGAAAATTTGCCAATGAGGAAACCTATTTGTAATGTGTTATGAAGTATAATTTAAAGCATTCAGGAAATATAAATTTAAATAAAGGAAAACTTTGTAGTATAGTTCTTTAATTTGTTGTACTTTAAGGTTTCTTACACAGAAACAAACTTTAGTTCAGAAACCTCTACTTCAGAGGTTCATAACAACAACCAAATATTTTTTCTATTAATTTAAAATCTTATTATATACAATGATATATTTTGAAAACGTAAAATTTCATTTTGAATGAAAATATTCAGTAAATATTTTTAATATTCTTGACATTTAATTGTAAAAAGCATATTTTCAGAAAACTGTCAATGCAAAAAATGAATGTGTGCTCTAATTTTGCATAAATTATAAAATGAATGTAGAAGTTTTATATAAGTATTTAAGATTAATTATAGATGTATTGAAATACAATTGCTAGTTATACCTAAGCAAATATTAAATTAAAATTATAATTAAAATTATTATAAATATAATTAAAATTATTAAATATTATTTACAATATAAATATATATTTAAAATTATAAATTATAAAAATTTATTAAATATTATTTAAAATTACAGCAAACGAACTTTTTGATCAAAAATAAAAAATATGTCAAAAACATAAGCGAACAACTCAGGCGAAATCTCATCCATCTCTTCATGAAGTGATCAAAAACTCGCAAATAAATAACAAAACTTCATGCTGAACTATGAATAAAACGCGTCTCAAGTCCAAAATATTAAAAATAAGTAGGAAGGTAATTAGTTTGTTATCAAAAATAAAAAAAATATTTTTAGAAGATGTAAAATGTATTTATCAGAATCCAAAACTTTTTTTGGAATTTTTTGCAATATTAAAAAGAAAAATTCAACTATTAATCCATACAGCTTATAATCTAACATGTAAACATGTTTCTTTTGTTTATTTCTAGCTCAAAATTATTTTGTTCACTATCTTATTTACAAATAATCTGTATCAAAACTATAAAAAAAATCCAAAATTGTATCTTGATTTTAAAGTTTTCTTTTAAAATAACTTGGGAGAAATTTTTTTAAAAAATTAGTATTAATTATAATTTTTTTGTCAACCTAGACTAGAAAAAATTCAATAACGATTTTGAAAAAAATAAATATGATACATATCATATTTAAATAGAAAACAGTATTTTTTCCAATACAATTTCACTATAAGTGGAAAAGTGCTATTTTGCAAAGCTGGATAAAATCGAATATTCTTAGATTTATTTCCGAAGAAAGTTAACTTCCTAAAAATATTAATGTATCAGATTATATTGCATGGGGATATAAGAAGCAAAATATAAGCGTCATTAAATCCTTCAAGTAAATAATTATAATCGTAAAGTTTGGGAAGAAAAATATTCTCGAGAAAATACATACACTGCTAACCACCGAAAATGCAACACCCTGAACGAAACCTGCAAATAACATTAAATTTACAGCATGCATTAGTGGAGTTGAGATATGTAAATGATTACAATTTTAGCACAGATGCACATCACGCGTGTCTGTGGCGCCATTTCAAAGCGCTATTTAAGGTTTGGAGATTTTGATGATTTCAAGTACAGCAATTGTGTTTTTCTTGTGGTTTAAAAAAACAATCAATTATGCTTCGCAGAAAACAGCGATAATTTTTTGATCAAGTATGCAAGTTCGACAGAGGAAGGATAGTGGCCTACCGAGATTGTGGAAATCGGAAGTCGTGTTGGACGAAACCAAACAACTGTAATGCGAATATGTGATCGTTGTATGCAGGAGGATATGACGGACCGACGTGTCCAATCAAATCTACCTCAGTGCACAACTTCACTTGATGACCGGCAAATTGTGCACATAGCAGTGATAGATCGTCAGCCACATGACGAACCATAGCACAACACATTAAGTCTATAATGCATCATCCAGTGTCTGTGCGTAGACGTCCATTACATCGTCTACCCTTGATGCAGAACCACAGACGTCTCCGCCGCCAATGGTGCGATGAAAGAAGGATGTGTACGGCAGAATGGAATGAAATTGTCTTTACTGGTGAGTCACGCTTCTGTCTGCAATACCACGGTGATTACATTGGAGTCTAGAGACACTGTGGAGAGAGGATGCTGAACAACTGCGTTATGCACAGCTACACTGGTCTTGCACCAGGTATTATGGTATGGGGTGGTATTGGATATCACTCTCACACTCCTCTAGTACACATTGCCAGTACTTTAAATAGCCAGTGCATCATCAATTATTTTTAAATAAAAGTCCCACCAGCTCCCATTGAACTGGTAAAGCTCCTTAGAGTTAGGTACAGGGGAGTTTACTTGTGTCAACTGTCAACATCCCCGAGGTGTTGGAGTCAGTTGTCCTTCCTTACCTTCTAGGCTTGCCTACAGCCATATTTCAACAGGATAATGCACGACTACACGTGGCGCGCATTGTCCAAGTGTTCTTCGTCAATTGCTGGATTGAATTGCTTTCTTGGCCTGCTCGGTCTCCAGATCTTTCACCGATAGAAAAATGTGGTTCATGGTTGCTCAACGATTGACCCAAATTACATCCCCAGCTGCCCCACCAGATCAACTTTGACAACTTGTGGAAGCTGCTTGGTCTGCTGTACCCCAAGAACACATCCAAAGTCTCTTTGAATCAATGCCGAGGCGTGTGGCCGCGGTGATATCCAATAATGGCGGCTACTCTGGCTACTGATTTTAGCAGGCACTACACTTCATAGAAGTCTATAAATGTAATCATTTGATACTTGGTCAATATGTTATCTACAAAATAAATTTTGTCGTGTTATCTCTAGTCTTTCTTGGTGTTGCAACTGTATAGCCAGCAGTGTATGTTTTCAGTAAGTATGTGAAATACATTTATATAATAGTAATATATAATTGCAATAAAATTATTAAATTGAATGCATGTTAAATACAAAATGCGTGTCATATTAAATACCTAATAAATTTACGGCATTTGATTAAAGTATTTACTGTAAATATTATGGGACACTCAGTATATTAATGACACGTGCAATATTTCAAAATGGTTGAAATTCCTGTTTAATATGCAACTTTAAACTTCACGCATACATATATTTTTGGTAACTTTTTTAATAGTTTATTTTTAATGTTTTCTAATACTTGAGGAAATTCCCAGTTAAAGTCAGTGAAACTTTTCTGACATTCATTTAAATAGTTGTGGAAATAATCATTTTGAGAACATAATTGTCTCAGAATCCGTTTCTATTTGCCATGTAGAGAATGTGTTATCCAATCTAATTTTTTTATAAAATAAATAAAGGTTTAATATAAACCTGAATGTTGATAAATTATTATACTTTAAACACAAAAATCTAAAAATCTAATTCTATTGTCTTTAAGGGTCAAAAATTTAAAACGTTTTTCTTGTATATAAATTATGTTTTTTTTAAATTTAAATTGTTACAATTGATTCAAATAGAAAAATCTTACTAAGCAATATTTACATAACATTTGAGGAATAATTTTTACATAACTACATTCGTAACAATTTAAAATCAAGAAATTTTTGACATAGAATGTTAATATTTGAATTGCACTGAATTTTAATACTGAATGTCAGTAGTTGAAAGTTTATATTCGAATAACCTATTTTCTTTCGAATACAGTAAAAATAATTAAACATGATTTATTTTGACACTTTCTTTCCAAACCAACCATGTCGGACAATTTTTTTATTAACTTTGATTAATAGGAGAATTTAGAAACACTTTAATTTATTACGAAATTTAATGATTATGTAAAACAAGTTCAAAGGCACAAATTGTTTTTCATCTACCATTCGTACAACTATAGAGGAATGTGCCAATAAATATCTATTCAAACTTGAAAAACGAAGCTAATATAAGCAATCCATAAAACAGAGGGTTGGAAATTTGATATTAGTATATTAATTAAATAGTATGCGTAAAATCATCGAGGCAAAATACTTTGGGTAGTGCAAATTGGAGAATGTGCCAGAAGAATTAAACGTTTGATCTCAGTATAGCTCAGCACTTTCGAAGTTTTCCATTCTCCATTGATAACTTTCAATCAATCATCCTCTCAATCAATTCCATTAATTAACATAGAACTTTAATCAATAGGGAAAACTGTAACTAGAAATGGAAATTTATGATTGATTTAAGTAAGTTCTACCTCTTAACTCTACTTAGATTTGCTTGCTACTGCTTATAAATTTATATATTTGCATTTTCAAGTTTTAGTTTATGTAAGCGTTGACCACCAGTTCGAAGAAAGTAAGATAAAATAGCCGATGTCCTTATATTGAACTTTCTAAATGCTGTTTGCACAGTATAATTTAGCTTCAAAAAGACGTCACCTTAGATACACTCATGATTAAATGTTTAAATGTGCAAGATTTTACACTCTTCACTTTAGAAGCTAATAGCTTTTACCTTTGGTGAAAAAAAATCTAACATAAATTTATTTCCCCAAACAAATAATTCCTTAAAAATCTTTTTATTTCAGATATATATATATATATATATATATATATATATATATATATATATATATATATATATATATATATATATATATATATATATATATATATATATATATATTCTATGAATTGCTTCTAAAGAAAATATATTACTTTTACCTAAGAATTATGCTTGTTTATGCTTAGGATTCTAAATATAATTTTTAAACATTACAATTTTCCAATAGATCACTACATCACACATTTAATGAAGTATTTTGTAAAATTTAAAACATTCCAAAAGAAATATTTCTACAGTTAGAAGATTCACAAATAATGAAATAATATGTTTTAATGGATTATGCTAAGTATTTGCATTCAGATTGGAAACAATTACATTCTTCATATATGTGTCTCAAAGCTATTTTTCTCTTATTTCCCGATATTCATATTAAATTGAAAATAACTTTTTTTTATTTTCCCTTTCGGACTGCTCTAAAATACTATAGAATTAACAATTCAAATTTTCAGCTACGTTAAGCAAATGTTTCAAGGAAAATTAAAAGGTTTTATAAAGATAAAATAATTTTAGTAAATTAATTTGAATTAATGTGGACTTTGTTATAACAATTAGAAATGTAATTTAATTTAATTAATTAAACAATAAAACTTTTATATCATGAAAGTGTAAATAATATAATTTTCTGAGCTTATATTTCCTAAATGTGTTATACTACATACACATATTGATTCAAGCAAATAAAATTTATCAAACAAAAATATGACTTATTTCTTTTTTCAGCATCTAATTCCAAATACCACACATATGAAAGTTATTAATGGTTTTGGATTGTATCAGATAATACATTTCAGGGTAAGACAATTAATCTTACATTTATTTTACATGCATAAAAATGAATTTTCACATAAGTTCCAAAACATTTTGATCTAGAATAACACACTTGAAACGAAAGTTCAAATGCTAGAGCACATTTTTTCGTATATTTTATAAATTTGCTATTACTTTATTTTTCCTTTAGTTCACACATTTCTTGATCGGTTTGTAGTGTTTGATAATCATCGGTCGCTTCTTGTTCATGAAAGTTTATTTGACTAGAATATATAGTTTAAAGGGAATTCCGAAGTATAATATGGTAAGTAACGAATCCACGACATGAACCGCAGGTGCTAACTATTCATCTTATCTACGGCAACTTTTAGAACGGAATAAAAAATGTTGATAAATATATTTTAGTACTCACACACATACTGTATATAACAGAGTTATATATTTCTCTGTGTGTGAAGTATAACATTAATGATACAATAACACAGAAAATTTAATCTATAATATTGAATAATGAATTTCGTAATATCGACATGAACCGCTTTATTTTAGAATAGGGTTAATGGTATTTTATAGGTACAGAGCTTGCATCAGTATGAATAATTCATACTGAATATCGCTATTCCGAGCTTATTGTAGCAACGATCGTGCGTTAGTTAGGAAACAATACGATTGAAGCATCATAAATCAGCTTTCTATTGTAACTTTGCCATCGACGAAGCAAGAGAAAATCTCGGTTCTTACGCTTCATTTTTTTGAAAAATGTTTGCTTATAAAGCTTTCACCTGTTTATATTAAAAGTATTGAATTGAAAAGTAAGATTTGGATATAAATGGCTGTTATAAAATTTGTGATACGAAGTGTTATGAATATAAATTTAGGATTTGACGAATTTTCTTAAAGCCATTTCTAAAAGAAATATGATATGAAAATTTAGTTATTGCTTTCTACATTGATAACTTTTTGTGTCAGCATTCATGATAAAAAAAATATTAATCCTAATAATTTTTTATTTGATTAACAATTGATTTCCCAAACAACATCACAAAAAAATTTAGTTTTTGATGTAAGCCGTTATTATGTAAATTTTTTCATAAAAAATGATATTACGTCATACTTTACAAACACTTTCCATTAAATTTTATATAATTACATGAAGTAAACTAGTTTTGATTGTTTTTACACAAAATTAAAATTTAATATTAGAAACCTTTAATTCCATAATGTGATACATTATTTGTATACGATATCTTAAATAACTTATCTGTATACAATGTGAATTACTTGATTGTCTCAATTATATCGTAGATTTATTGACCTTTTTTTCGGCAAAACATTTCAAGTTAGTTGCTAATCAAATTTTGAATTAAATATGTAAGTTCTACCTTTAAGAGTTTCCATTATTTAACTTATTTGCAATAATACTTATTAAAAGTAAATTGGCTGACAAATTACTTTAGATAAGAAGTGACATGAACAATCAACATCACCCACACACACATACATCATCAATTGAAAAGTTAGAAACTTAATAACACTTCGATATTTATTTAAAAGTGGATTTTATTTAAATTCTTCGCACTGTGTATAAAAAGTCAGCAATTATTTAAATTTTTCTATTTTATATTATTATCATTTCTTATTCAGTTTTTGTTAAATTTAAAATTTCAGAAATATTTTCTTTTTAACAAATCATATTGTTTGCACGTATTGATAAAATCATTATTATCAATGGAGTTGGACCGCTTATTGATAACTTAGTAGAAAATATTTTAAAAATGATAAAGAATTTCCTTTAAATTTTAATTGTTTCCTTCGCAATTTCAGTATAAACTTTTCTTAAAAGTTAATAAGGATTCTGAATGCAGATATTGTCTGAAAAAAAATAAGTGTTTACTCCTTTAAAAAAAAAAAAAACAATTGAATAATTCGAAGAAGCATTTTTCTTCAATTTTATTTGCTTTGGAAACGAAAAATGTGGCCTGCAACAAAGAAAAAATACTGATGAAACACTTTTAAGGTTGCTTTCGTTTTGCACATCTCAAAAGTCAAAAATGAAGAAATAGTTACTTGAACAAATGTTGAATCGATTCTCTTTTCGGCGATGACAATTTCATAACTTCTTCATGTGAAGGAGGAAAATCACTGCGAAAAAAAGGCACATCAAACTTCTGTTTGACTGCTATCATCATTTGCTTGCAAGAAAGGCCACTTTGCTAAAATCCCATTTCCTACTGCTGAAGGGGTCATTTATAATATGTACTGCAGCTCTTATCTTCTCTCCATTTGCGGGGAGAATGAGCGAAAATCATTGATTGTTATATAGTAGCAAAGTACAACTATCATATATATATATATATATATATATATATATATATATATATATATATATATATATATATATATATATATATATATATATATATATATATATATATATATATATATATATATATATATATATATATATATATATATATATATCTGTATGTGTGTGTATATTTTAAATATAATTCTCAAGGTACATATAATTTATAAATTGTAATGTTCAGCATATCTGTAACATATACAACGTATATAACGTAACTTTACATTTAGACTTATTTATAACATAGGATTAATTTTATAAAATACCTTTGAAAGCTTCATTTATTTTAATATAAATTAAATCATTTTGATTTATCAAAGAAATATAGAAGTATTTATATATACAGTAATAAGAAAATTTTCTTACAAAACTATCAATGGAGTTGGAAAAATTCATGGTATAGCGACACAAATAACGCCCAGCATTTTTTTAAATTTTTTATTTCTAATTTTCACTTCTGATTTTAAAATTCCATCTATTTTACTTATACTTTAACATAATATTTTATAATAATTTTCTTACTTTGAAGGAAAATGTTTGCTGAAAAACTATCCTTTTCCTTACCTTTATAAACAATCCTTTAGAACTGAATATTTTTGAAAAACATTGTATGTAAAAATTTGCTAGAAAGATGTACTAGATTTATTGAGGACCTGATTTATCAATCCAAAATATTGTATTTACTTTCTGATAGTTAATTATTTCAATCAATTATTAAAGTAAGTGCTTTAATTAATTAACCCTTAAGAAGAATTCCACAATATAGTATTTAATCTTTGTATTTTTTAGAATCAAGAGATAACAATTTATAATTTAAACAAAAAATTACTATTTAAAGTTTTTTTAAATTCTATTTGGAAATTTTATGGAAGTCAAAGTCTTATTCTATATTTATTATAAGACAGTATTTTTTCATTTTTTAGTATTGACTCTCTCGCTTGTATGTAATTATTCCAAATATAGCTAGGTGACCCTCTAGTTTGAAAATAAAATTAGAAATATTTACTTTAATTTTATAAGCTGAGATTAAGTCTATGAAGAAATATGCTATAAAAACATAAAGAAGCTTAGAAAAAGAAATTACATTATAAATGAAAGATGATCTCTATTTGCTCAAAAATTAATTCATTATTGTTATTAAAAATCATTCATATAATTTTTTTGTAGTATGAATACGTAAATCCTGTGGATAAAATATTTTAATAAATTGAAGTAGAGATGTTTTAAAGTTCTAACTATGTACAAATATAATTTAAAATAAATTAAATGATTTGCTGTTTAAAATTAATCTAATGGTCACCTATGCTTACAAATTTAGGTATTCAAATGTTTCTATGCTTTTCTTTATGAGTCAGATTATTATTTTAAACATTATAGTGAAGATTAGAAAAAATCGGGGGGAGGGAAATAGAGAAAAGCCAAACTTTTGTGTGGGATTGATAATAAAAAGTTATCGGTAAATTTCTATTGTCTTGACACAGAAATTTATCTCGATAACTTTATATGTGCTATACGTTTGTGTGTATCTACAATATTATACGCCTTCAAAATATCTATATAGGAAATGTAATTAAATCAATGTGGTAATAAATTGATATTTTATATCCGTACTTACAATTTGTAAAAATCGTAAAACTCATTAAATGATTTGCCAAGTTGAATAATAACTTAAATTGCAGCTTAAATGAGTGAGATATTAAAAATTTAATATCTCATTATCCATTGAAGAGTCAACTTCAAATACATGCTTTTGTTACAAAAACATGCATTTTCGATAACTTATTCTTATCAAAATCTGAATTTATCTATCTTCATTTGTGCTCTAGAGTTTCTAAATGCACCATTTCCCATAGTCTGTAAGATATCCTATGATATAATTGAAGACACCGCTCCTTAATTTAATTAGGCAAGAGTTTATAACTTCCTTCAAATCACAATAATGGATGCAAATTATGCCTAGTCCAGTTAACTTGCATATAGCTTATCGATATGATAGCTCCTGGTTGGTCAAGAGATTACCAGAATTTTTAAATATAATAAAATACGTAAATGGAGAATGCAATTAACAGCTCACCCAAATAAAATACATTAATTATTATCTTAAACTTAATCATGAGACCTTTTTTTTATTTTTTCAAAAAATAACTAATAACGAAAACAAGTTTTTAAAATAACAACTAAAAGGAAATATAAATAGGTGTGTGCGAATGAAAAATTTCAAAAAACGTAAGTTTAATCTTTGCTTTTTTCCTTTGAAATAAAAAAACACTTTATGTTTCCTAAAAGATTTTAAAATTTTTGAATTTCTAGTTTCTAAGAAGAAGTTTTGCTTTTTTAAAACATTTCCTCTTGGTTACATTTTGTGAATATTTAACAACATTGTGATTTTTCCCGAATTTTTTAAATGAAACATTATTTTAATTCATATAAAACTTTTCTTCATCTTCCTTCAATTCCAGTAAAATTGTTATTAATGAATTAAAACTTTTGTTAAGAATTATATAAATTCGGATATTTGAAATATCAATAATTTATATTGGGTTTATAATGAATGAATTAAAGAAAGCTCTGTATTTAAACATGGAGTCTGTGGATCAATTTGTTCCAAAGTAGTGTACAATATTTGCTGTTAATTCTGCTTTAAATATGAACGTTCATTGTTCGGGTTTTTTTTATTTAAGAACTGCGTAAAAACCTGTTATTAAAAATGTGCTATAAAAAATAACCTGTTCTAAAAAATGTGCTAACTTTATCTAGGTACGTTAAGAAGTGGTGAGAAAATCTCATCAGCTGAAAGGTAAACAAAAATCGCCGATCAATTAATAGCCCTTATTTGACTATAATTTCAAAATTATGGTACACAACTTTCAGACGCGTATATTAAGACGTTGATCAAATTGTCCTTAACATCTCATTTTGTAGCTAATGACGCATGTTAATATCTGAAACCCATAATCCAAAGAATCGAATCAATATCCTTTTTAAAATATGAAAGTAACTACAAACTAATACCAGTATACGGAATGCGAACTAATATCTGCATGCAGATAAAGCGAGTAAAAATGTCTGAAATTTCATATAAATGCAATACTTTTATGAGTCTTTGTTTTTATTGTAAGGTATTATGTTCCCATTTTCCTAACATTTAGTTATATTTAAATAATACTACTAAAGATAAATATTTCTTTAAAATCTAAATAATTTCTTATGCAAAACAAAATAACTATTTAAAATTTAGTTCATTTCAAACAATACAAATAAATAAATTTACGAAATAAGCTCAATTCCAGGCATCAGTAATACGTGATATCCTACAATAAATTTTCCGTAAAATATCCTACAATAAATTTTCTGATGAAAATTAAAAGCAATTTTTAACAACATCAAATATAAATCAAATCTTTGGTGCAACAGAAATTCAACAAAATTTAGTATAATATGATTTTATACCAAACTTCTAAAATTGTTGGCATTTATTATTTATAATGAAAAAGAAGCTACTATACATTTTAGATTTATTTTTCAGTCGAGTTAGTAATTTTTTAAATAAACTGTTTTGTATTAACAGCATTGCAAATTAATATTTTCTTTCAAGAAATGTTTCATCGAAGAAGAATTGTTTTTATAAAACTTCATCTCAATAAAAATAAAATAAATTGTTATGTAATTATTATAGATAACAAATTTCCAAAAGATGATTGCAACTCTGAATCTGAAATAATTTTTCTCTTTTATTTAGTATATATATATATATATATATATATATATATATATATATATATATATATATATATATATATATATATATATATATATATATATATATATATATATATATATATATATATATATATATATATATATATATATATATATATATATAAATGGTTAGTTATAAATGTTTTGCATTAATATATTTGGAGATTCGTTTTACATGTTAATTTCTTACATTAATTTGCTCAAGGCACTTATTTGTGGATTTTATGAAAATAAATGTAATTTAAAAATATAAGAACAAGAAAAAAACGTAACCATTAAAGATAAAAAAAATCAATTTATTTTGAAAAATGTAACACAAAGAAACAATAAAGTAGAGCATTATTATTTTTTATTGTGTACTTAGTCTTAAAATATTGACTCCATTTATAACTTACGTGTTCAAACATTCACTAAATCTTGTTGAAAATTTTATCACATGCTTTAATCAATGAAACTTTTTAATATACAGAAAAAAGAAGACAAAATAAAATAAAGCAGATCTTATAAAACCGATCAGAAAAAGTATAACAAGACAGATAAGTTCTTTTTCTTTCCGGCTGCGTCATCCAAAAAGATCTCCATAAACGCCATCTTTTCAGTCCCCATCTCTTCAATCTGACACTCAATCAGAGAACTGCGAGATAGTTCTGTCAAAAAAAGCTAAAATATCTGATAATACCAATGCGTTGAAAATTCTATTTTATTCACTTTATAAGAAATATGCCAACTTCAGTGAAGGACGTCAACCGGGATATTAAAAGAAAGTGTTGAAGCTTTCCCATCAGCCCACACTTTGCTCTTCATCATAGATTATGCACAGAGGAAAGGACGTGCTATATTTTCTGATAAATAAATAGCTTAGTAAAAAGTTATATACTGACTGTTTCAAATTATTTGTTTTTCAGAAGAACTGCAGTTACTATAGAATTTAAGCAAAGGATATTTGTTAATAATAAGCAGTTATTTTAAACACTATAAATATAATTAATGTTGACAAACATTTAAAATTCTATACCGAATCTATATGCACCAATTTCTAACTAGAGAAAAGTAAAACCTTTTCTAAGTATTATTTTTCAAAAAATTCTTATTCTGTGCTTAATATTGAAATTAAATCTCAGAGCCGAGCTGGCAGCCGAATGGTTAGCGCTCTTGCCTTCGGTTCAACAGTTCGTGGGTTCGAATCCCACCTTGGGCATGGATGTTTGTAGTGGTTCGGATTCCACTTTAAACCGTAAGTCCCGGTCTAATTAGCCCTCGTGTGCAAAACATGACCGTTGAGCGACAAACAAACCAAACTAAATCTCAGTGTAATCTATTATACTGTAATTATGATACCAACATGTATTTTTTCAAACTTTAAAGGCGTAAACAATAATTGTATGCAAAGAAAAAAGAACATAATAATTTTAAAGCTATGTATTGTGCGATTTTCTTGTCTCAAATATGCGATTTTTTTGAAAATATAGCAATATCTTTACTAAATTAAAATCAAGTTTAGATTCATTTTGCTTTTCAGTCGAGACAAGAATAATAAATTTAAGGAAAAGTTTTCATTTTTTACATTAAATATTTATATTTTGTTGAAATACGTACTCAACAACTGTATACGAAGGAATTGACTTATTTTTTATTTTGAGAAGGAGATGTTTAACATATTATTGTAAAAAATGCTAAAATAAGCATTTCTTTAAATGAAATCCAAAGGAATATTTATTGCAGTCTTTAATATATTTTCAAACGGAAATCAAGTTGAATAACACTTGATTTGAACACTTAAAAAATAAAAAAAAATTTCAGTGCATGATGTAACAAATAATTTCGACTTTTTTCAATAATTTAAAAAAAGGTGAATTAGTTTCCAATGTATTACTTGAAGAATAATCACAATTGGTGCGTTAAACGTAAACACTACTCATGAGACAGCATAACAGTAGATTGTATAAGCACTTTACCTCCCCAAGATAAATTATAACTCTTCAAATACAAAAACTTTCATTCCCAGATAAAAGACTTGGGCCATTATATATTTATTATTTGTTATAAGAAATATATTGCACCTTCTGCAAAGTCATCGATTCCAAAATTGTGAAAAGGAAAAGCATAATTTTAAAGCGCTCAAAATACAGCATAATACGAACGAAACTAAAGAAAATAAAGATGGTGTCTTTCTTGAAAGAGACATTAAATAAGATCTTTATATTATTAAAAATGAAAGGAAGCCCATATTTTCTATCGAGGAGAATTATTGTCAACCTCTCAAAGTACTTTTACGTGCGTTTTACTTAAAATAAATTATCAGACATTTAGTGGGGAAAAAATTACTCTTCGCCTTGAGCTCTTTCTTGGGCAAAAAGGTGTAATTGATTTTGAATCAAGGGTTGCTTTAAGAAATCTTCTTTCTTTAGAGAAAGTGTTTATATTGATCCGACTGAAAGGCACTCTTGCTTAAAACTCAAAATGGCAAATTGGAAAAAAATATTTCATAAGTTTGCGCAAATATTTTAAAGATGAAATATGCATGATGGGTCGGAATTTTTTAGAAAATCACAAGATTAGAAAATGGCAGAATTCTTTGTCCCAATTTTAAAAATGTGTCAAATATTTGTGCGTTTAAAAGCTCACAGAAAATAAATTTAAGGACTGATTATACAGACTGATAGTTAATCAGTTTGCAAATATTTAGTTTTGATGCTTTTTCATCAGTTTCAAACTTTTAAAATTAAGGCTTAGATTATTACATAAATAATAGTATACCTATTTAAGTTGGACATGTTGTGTGCTTCAATTATTTCATATATAAGCGTGAGATAAATTTAAGTTAAATATTTAATTATAATGATAATCATAAGAGTTTTAATTTGTGGCTAACAAATTTTATCTTCTCAAAAAATGTATTTCATTATTTCTGTGTGTTTTGGAAGTTGTTAAACTTGCTATAGGCATAAACCTTCAATCCAGTTTACAACAAAATGTACTTATTTTTCTACTTACTCAACATCTATTCATAAAAAATTTGATTAAGACATTTAATACAGTATTTAAGGTGAATATTTTTTGTATTTTATTATATTTTGTTGAGGTGTGCTAAATTTTAGCAAAATTCTTACAGATATTTGCAATTAACTAAAGCCATGTAGCAGAATATGGTACATACTTTTGTTTTTTGATACGATTTATCATGTGGTAAAATTTCTTTATCCTGTGGTAAATGCATAAGAATAAATGGCTTATACTATGGTAAAAATTCTTAATAAGTGTATAGTTACTTTACCTGAATGAATTTTATTTTATATATATTTCACCTATTTTTTTACTCAGGATTTTTTGGTTAGTTTAAATATGTCTTAAAATTTAATATTTTAATAGAATGCACATTGCATGTAATGTGCATGCATATCCATGCATGTTTAGCATATATACAAATAGGAAAATATATACATGTTATATTTAATATTTACAGAGATAGTTCTTGTGATCTCAACTCTTATTTGACAATAATATTTCAATCTTTCAAATTTATAAAAGTATCTGAAGATGAATTTCTTCTTTTTATTTTTATTAAATGAATATTACCAAATTTTAAACTCTCAATAGTGTCGGAAATTTTTGATTAAGTAAAGGATTCCAAAATAGAAAATTCGCCTTCAATAATTTAGAATCTATAAAATAAACTTCAACTCTTTTTTAAAATATTTTAATGTTATCATTGTAATCAGAAATTAACGTTACACAAAATTTTCTTAAGCTCTAACTTTTTTATGGTAAAATGCTGGGAAAGAAAATAAAGCGTTTGAATGATAATGTAAAAAGAAATAAATGTATATTTGAGAGCACAAAATATCAATATAGAATACAACGAAAAGTAAAAATTACGATATTATTTTTATAACTAAGAATTATTGTTTCTTGTTTTTGAAATGGGTTAGATAATTCGCAAAATTATATTCCCTGAATATTTATGAGATTACATGCAATGCAGTTAATTAGAAATATATTTAAATATTTTATAAAGTATACCATAAAAATTATATCTTGCGAGTTAATTTCCGTTATCAAATGAATGATCCCCATGATTTTTTTAAAAAATATGGGGTTTTACTTGTAACTGTGTAAAATCAAATACTTTAAGAAGAAGTATATAAGAAATATAGCTGACACAAACTTATCAAGAAAACCACGAACTGAATGATATTCATAAATTTTTATACACTTCTTACAATTTTATTTTATTATAATACTTTATACACATTAAAAAAATATGGCATTAATAAATGCTGCACTTTATAAGTGCATATGAAAATACTAATATAAAATATTGTAGTATCCAAACAATAAGTTAAAATTTCCATATTTAATTATTTTTGGTTGAATAAGTGCAAACAGCAACATTAAATATTTTTTTTACATAATGCCTCTTATAAATAACAATTAATAAAACCACAAATTTCAATAAAAACAGATTTAACATGATAAATATGCTTGAAAAATGTAAAATATATAAACATTACTGTATAAATACGGATTTTTTTTATCAAGAACATAAAATTTTTATTGGAGAACTGTATGATAATATTTTATTACGTAATTATTCCTTACAGGTAATCAAATTATAATTATTGGTGTGGAAAGTGGATGATAAGGAGATATTTTTATTATTATAGAGAGATTTTTATGGCACACTGTAAAATCAACTGTTAAGCTATACAAACACGTGTCCAAAAAATAAGTTTCCACATGAATATTTTAAAATGTGTAAATTAATTAAAATTTTTAATTAGATAAAATCTTTTATTTAGATTTAAACTTATGTTTTTATACATCTATTTTTATGTTTTATAAATTTTTATAACTTAAAAAAAGTGAATTTGAGTGTTTTTCAAAAATGTAAGGGAAAAAGCTATAACATATGTTCTAATATCATGTATAACATTTCTTCATTCATCGGTAAAATATACCATTCAACATACCACTGCTTAAAAAAATTCTAGAAATTCTCCTGATTCAGTTCTGTGCTTCCAGGACAATTAACACTTGTAAAGAACACAGGTCACAAATAGAATCTTCGATCATAGTTCTATAATGTTTGAAAGGATTCATCTTTGTGTTCAAACCTTTTGACGAAGTTGTCAAAAATGGAGAACAATTTCAATTTAATAACATGTGGCATTGTCTAGTTGAAAAATTCAAGTAATGCTTAAGTGCACGAAGTCTATAAATGGTATCAAATTATTGATAAGTAGGAGTTGCATAAGTTAATTTTGTTTATCATAATTTTGTCTTGTACATCATTTATTTCTAAACACGGATTAATTTAAAATATGTTGTTAGAAAATATTTAGTTCACCTAATTTTATATAAGATAAATGATTTAATTGCAATAATTTATTAAATCTAATTTTAACTTTAGCTCCTTCTCAGCTTTTAGAATAAAAATTAATAACCCATTTATATGGATTATTAATGTTTACAAGTAAATTTTAGTGTTTTAATGAAAAAATAGCATTATTTATGTGAGAAATTTATCTCTGATTAGTTATATTACAATTAAACGATGACTTATTAGCTGAGTTGTTAATGCTCTAGCTTTCAACTCAATGGTTCTTGAGTTCAATTCCCACCGTAAAATGGGTACATGCAGCAGCTCAGAATTATCCCATTAGCTACTCAGAATCAACAATAATGTAGATTCAGGATAAAATATTCTTCATGCTCAGAAAGTAACCTCAGAGTGACAAAGAAACTGTATGTATAGTGAATGCATTTATTGTGCTTAAAATACAAACAATTATCAAGTAAAAGAACTATTTGAAAATAAAACGTTAGGGAAACTGTAATCATTCTCCTAATTTATAAGCATGCACAAGAAAAGCTTTCTAGACAGAGCAAAAAGAATAATTTGATTTCTTTATCAAATATTTTTCTTGTAAATATTCTTAGAAAGTTATTTTTGAAGAAAAATATCATTTATATTTCTTGCATTAGATTTTATTCAAAAATACAGAAATAATGTTTACTAGATCTGTTTTAAAAAAATTGTAAACTATAATATAATAACACTTTTTACAGCAATCAATCGCAATAAAAATAGCTATTACAATGATTTTAATGCCACCTGAAATCTGAATTTTCTTGAAGTAATGTTTCATAAAAATATTTTATACGTGGTTATTACATGATAAAATGAAAGCTCTAAATTCTTAACCCAACATTCAATAAAAATGTGTTATCTTTAACACTCAGCTATAGAGAAGTATTCTAAATATTCGAAGAATTCCTTTTGTGGTTTAATCACCAACTGGGAATATCCATATGTTTAGTTTTCGATTCTATATTAGAAGGTTCTCTTATTCAAAATTATTTCATGCTCTTCAAAGTAATACCGTATTGAAATAGCTAACAACCCGCTACCAAAAACATATTGGAGAGGAACTTTTTACTACCCATCTATCTCAACAAAAAAGGTAAATACATTATATACTAAAATTGTTCTTTTAATATGCTATAGCCCTTTTCATTTATTCCATACTTTATTAATGTCGTAAATCTTGGCAACCACGCTATTATCCTTATAGCAAAAGATGCAGTTCGGTAAAAGGCAATAAAATCTTTCATAGCATTTATTTATGTCAGCCTTCATATTTAATTTATGTTTTACATAAAATTTAATCTCTGATTTTCACATATCATTACATCTTGAGAATATACTTATAGTACTTTAATCCTTCCATTTTCGAATTCTCTAAAAAGGAAAAATATCTTTTGCAAGACACTTTTATACAGTCATTTAAAAATATTTACTTAAGAAGTAATTTAAATTTGCATCTAATCATATATTACATATGAAATAACAGCCCAGCTGTAAGTGATATGCTAATCGCGCGCGCGACAGGATTGTATTTAAAAAAAAGAAACAGTATAATTTTCATAATGTAAATTCAAACTCTGACAGTCGTATATAATTGAAAAATATAGCTTATTTTTAAATATACATGCAAGAGTTAAATTAATAAAATGTTAGCAAATTTTTAATAACCTTTTATTATTATTGCTAAAACGTAAGCTTAAAGAATATTTGATCAAAATTCTTAGATATTTACTTATAATCTATTAAAATATTGAAAAGCTCAAATAAAAGAAATAAAAATGTTGTTAACTCCAATTGTGATATACTTTCTATCATTTACATGAATATATATTTAATACCTATTAAAAAAGATGTGCTTTTACCCGCTATAATCAATCAAATATATTTCTACTCAGAAAACACTCACATGAAGGAAATCTTAAATTTAGAACTTAATATGAAAAATTAACATTCCAAAATAGAAGCTCATAAATCATAATTTCAGTTAACACGCAAATTCTTGGAAACTTTTTATTTTTCCACATTACTAATTTAAAATACTTTAATTAATGATATTTTCTTAATTTATGATTAAACCCTAATACAGTACAAGTGTTAAGACTTGATTGATTAGTATGTGTATGTGCTTTTTCTCTCACAAATTAAATTATACTAATGTTTTTTTAAACATGTATCATTAACATGAGGCTAATAACTAATAAAATATCATTTAGAATATCAATAATATTTCTTCCGAATTATATTTATTTAAAATGGTCTTCATTTAAATCTAAGCTCAATTACATAAATTATACCAGTAAATTTTCAACATAACAATTTCAAAATTTAGAATTAAGGAGTATTATTTTCAGTCTAAAATAACTGATTGGGAAAATCTATTAATTCTATTTCGAAGTAATATACAATTTAAGAAAATTATGCACAAATTTGTAATAATTTTTATTTTCTCATTCATTGGGAAAGCATGTGTTAATTACAATTAGTTATGAGGGCGTTCGGAAGTAACTAATATAAACATATGAGAATATTTTTTATTATAGTAATAAATTCAATGTTACGCAAGTATATGCAAATAATTAGTATTTAATATGAATAAATTTTTCTATTTTTTTACTGTTTTATTTCCTAAATTCGCAGTCTTATTCTTTATTTATAAATTTTCATTTCGTAAGTTATTTGATTTAATCTTTAATCGTGAATCATGGTAAGTAATAAAAACTTTTATGATCCTGTGCTAAGATTTAGCTCTACAGCATGAATACTGTTTCTGTTCGTAATATCGAAAAGTTAAGCATTTTAAGAGGCATGATATTAAAAAATGAAAGCATGAATAAAACATTGGAAACCTTAAACGAAATTATCGAAGAAAATATTTATGGTCCTCGTTAATTTATTTATACCAAACAAAAACACATTTTTTTCTATTTTATATAAGGCTTTCATTAAATGTGAAATTCGTTTAGAACGATAAAGTTAAAAGTATTTTGCTATAGGTTCTTATTTAAAACGTTTTTATTGTCCAGCTAATTTAAAATATTTTCATAATTGTTGTTCTATTTAAAGTACTTTAATAAAAATTTTTAAAACATTTGTTACATAAATAAAAGATTTATTCAATTGTTGATAATTTGAAATACTTAATTACTCACTAGAGGGAAAATAATTCATTATATCAAATATCTTCTTTAATATTTTCAACACACAGCTTCTAATAAACTTTTAGGCTTAAATTTTTCTTAACATTTTTCCTTTAAACATATAAGACTATTTAGACATTACACGTATCATTAAGTAAAAATAATCACACACTTTTCAAGACGTCTATGTTTATCACAGGATAAGAAAATTTTACTACAAGATAAAACACCTCAAAGGATCACGATGGCCGGACAGGGAAGGTTAACTCGCATGACCAAAAGGGACTCAATATCGGACTCAGCCGAAGGACATAGTGGAGAGAGGACCAATGTACGTAAAAAGTTTGTAGGGTCCAAAGTACATCTCAATGTCCAGTCCTTTTCAGATATAGCAGCACACAATAAAATGCAAGCCTTTAAAAAATTTTGACTCTCCTATTGACTATGACTATTTTTGACAGCTAAAAAATGAGCAAAAAATACAATCATTGACTCTGCATATTACAACAAAACTATTTTATGGACAGTAATTATACTATTAGAAAAATATTTTGTGGTAACTCTGATTGATGGATTACGTGGGACGTAGATTTATTAGTGTCTTGGTTTCGCAAAAAAAAAAACTCCTAAATTATTTTATATTTTACTTATTAATGATATTGATTTAAGAAATGTAAGTTAACATTGACAATATATATAATCGAGAATGTTATCGATATTTCCTAATTTTAGTTATTTTCTATACAAAAATAGCTTAAAAATTCAAGCAACACAAAGAAAGAGAGAATCACATAATCTGGAGCTAAGTTAAATATTAATAAATATATAACTACTGTTTGAAAACAACGAAAAATAAAAAATATATTTAGCACACTTACCATTTAATTTCAATATAAGTATTTATATTTGTTTTTAAGCAGTTTTTCTGCTCATGAAATAATTGTATTATTCATTAAATTGAAAAATGACTAGTAGTTTTAACAACAAACATTTTATAAAATCCTGTTAGAAAGAACTGATATTATTTTTAGCAGACAAAATCTGGCTGAAGTCTTAATTGATTAATTTGTTCAAATTAGGCGAATATCTGTATGAGCTACAGAATCATTATTAATTTATATAAACACACATATACATAGTTAAAATAGGGAGGATTGTTCCATATTTAAGGAAATATATATAATTTCTTTATTGCAGTATTTGCTATCAGTGAAAAACAAAACTTCCAAATGCAACAAAAAAATATTTGCATTTTTTTTAAATATTTGCTTTTTTTAATTTGCATTTTTTGTAAATATTTAGTCGTACTGTTTTCTTTCTATATGAAAAAAATTTTAAAAATCACCAAATTTTTGTGATTATTTTCTTTGAAATCATTAATAAAACTGTTGTTTGTAGGTATTTATAGAATGTTTTTTCATTTCATATTCTAAAAAGAAATGCATCTTAGAAATCAAGCATAATACAGAAACATCTATTTTAAAACAAATTCTGCAATTAAAGCCTGCCTAAAATTGGTGTAGAAATAATAAATGTAACCTAAGTGTTATGGCAAAATGCACTTATTACTGCAATGTCAAAAGTTTCACATAGATTTCAACTGTTTTTCCTTATCTTACAAATCACTTTTGCATTTAAATTCGACACATTTCTGTATTGAAAGATAGTAAATTTCAAAAGTAGCAATTAGAAAATTGAATTTTCATAGAATTAAAAGCGTTTCTTACAATTTATCCTTTCGATTAGGAAATGATAATGTAATAAGTTACGTTATATGAATATCAACCAAATCAAGAGCTGTGTTGTCCAAAAGAGTCTATCTGAATTATTTTCTCAAATTTTCAAATACCATAACGACACTGACATATTCCACTTTGTCATAACTTAAAAATAAATCTTGAATTCGTTTTAATGATTGATCAGGAGCTAATTGTTTAATAAATTCACAAATCATAATTACCTAACAAAACTTTCATGTGTATACATTTGGTTTTCATTTTTTGTAAAATTCTTTATAATAACTCAGTAAATTCAGTATGAATTGAAGTAATAAAAACTTAATCAAAATTAACTAATTAGGCAATTTTCAAAGGAAACCAAAATCAGAGTAGTTTGACTTTAGTTATTTTTGGAAAATAACATCTGATTCAAATTACTGTTGCCTATATAGACTTTCCTCTTACAGTAGTTGCAAGTTTCAGATGGTAAGCACAAGAATTATAATTATGTTACCTATTAAGAAGATACATTGGTCATCTGTGATCTTAGCTGTGTGATGATGACCTGGAATTAGAATCAGAATAACAGACTCTGCAGTCTGAAACCATTTGTATATGCAGTGCACGGGGAAATGTCCTCAGGAAATTGATTACAGGGGTCTTCTTCAATGTGGTCTAAGCAATTTAGACCTTTGAAAATTATTGGTGAATAAAGTTCAAATTATATCTTTGAGATACAGCCTTTGCCTCTCTCTCTCTCTAATCTTACTTTTAATTAATTATTAAGTAGCTGATCTTTATATATATATTTAGTTATAAAATAATATATTAAAACATATTCCTTTAATCATGATTATGAAAAATTAAATATTAAATACATGGTATTTTTCAATCGCAATATGTGAGTCTGTTATAAAATGTGTGCAATGAAACGTGTACGCTATACAAATCTTAAATACTACTGGCTTAACAATTGTTTTCTGTGAAGTAAATAATAAGTTATTGAATATAATATAACTATATATATATATATATATATATATATATATATATATATATATATATATATATATATATATATATATATATATATATATATATATATATATATATATATATATATATATATATATATATATATATATATATATATATATACAGTGAGTCAAAGTTAAACTCGTACACTATGTCATTTTTCATTCAATTTGAGGTACGAAACATAATCATCAAAAATTTTCAGTATTTTATTTAATTAACAAGTAAAACACTTTATATTTATTTTACAAAAGATTTAGAAACTTTTTGATTTAATCATTTTTTAAACAACGCTTTACTTATTTAGATGAATATTCGAAAAAGATAGTCAAAATAAAACTCGTACGCAGTGTAGTCCCGTACTAAATGACGAAAAGATAAATGAAATCAACATTTAAAATTTCATGTCGCGTTGAAACAAGGCTCGGTCAGTCAGAAAGTAACTATTTTGTTTGGATTTTCACCATGGGACGTCAACGTGGACAAACATCCTTAAGTGAACGAGAGCTGATTGTTCACCATTTCAAATTAGGTAAATCACTCCGTGAAATTGCTAAAATAGTCAACAGAAGTCATTCTACAATTCAAAGTATTATTTATCGATACAAAAATGGCCAAGGATTGCAGAATAAATCCAAGGTGAGCAAACGAAAAATTTTTGATTCTCATTGGATGGATTATTCGACAAATAAAAAAAATTTCCCCAGTAAGAGGTCCTAAATTAGCTCTTGAAACTAAAACATTTTTAAATAAGAGTGTTCACCCGGAGACAATACGAATCATTTTAAGAAAAAATATTTTTCACAGTAGGATTGCAAGAAACAAACCCTATATAAGCAAACAAAATCGATTAAAAGATTATGTTTTGCCAAAGAGTACAAAAGAGAGACATTTACATTTTTGGAATAAAGTAATTTTTGCTGATGAATCCAAATTCGATTTGTTTTCTTCGAAAGGTAAGGTAAAAGTATGGCAAAACTCCAATAATGAACTAAATCCTACAAATACGAAAAATAAACTGTTAAGCATCGAGGAGGAAGCGTAATGGTATGGGGTTGTATGTCTGCAGCAGGTGTTGGCCGATTGGTGTTCATAGAATCTACTATGAATCAGTATACCTACATCAATATGTTAAGGGATAATTTAAAACATAGTGCAGAACAGCTTTGCATAGCAAACACTTTTCAGTTCTATCAGGATAATGACCCAAAGCATAGTGCTCTCAATACTTGCATGTGGCTACTGTACAATTGTCCTAAAGTCATTAAAACTCCTCCACAATCACCAGACTTAAACATGATAGAAAATTTAGGGCATCAGTTAGAAGTTGCTGTAAGCAATCATCAAATTTCTAACAAAAATGACTTTAAAAAGGTATTATTGGAAGAAGGGATCAAAATCAGTAAAGATTACTGTGAAACTCTCGTTTGATCTCTGCCAAAAAGTTTGCAAGATGTAGTAAGAAATAAAGAACATCCAACAAAGTACTGAAATGAAGATATCTTGTATCTATATTTTTTAATATAAAGATTTTGTACAGTGTACGAATTTCAGTTTCATTTTGACCTTTTTTGTTCGAATAATCATCTTAAAAGTGATGTGTTGTTTAGATAAAGTGTAAATCTAAAATTTATTTTTGTGAAACAACGAGGTGTTTTACTGTGTACCAAAATGAAAATATTGAATTTTTTTGTATATTTCTTTCTATATCTTAAATTAAACAAAAAATATCACAGTGTACGAGTTTCACTTTGAATGACTGTATATATATATATATATATATATATATAGTATGTATATGTATATATATATATATATATATATATATATATATATATATATATATATACAATTAACATTTTATGCATATTTTCAAACATTCTTTTAATTAGTTAATAAGTTAGCTGTCATTTTAATGTTTTACATATTTTTAACTTAACAAGTGAATTCGTACATTAATTAAATTAAATTTTTATATTTGTTAGTTTATTCAATTATTCTAATAATATAATTAAAGTATTTTGACGCAGTATATAACTTTACAGTATAAAATTACACTATAGCTAACAGTCAAAGTCTGTTTGAAGCATTTGTATACTCCCCTGCATGTTGCCTTCTTGGAAAACATTTTATTGGCAGAGAACTGTTTTAGTGTCAGTCTAATATAGAATTTGTATGAATGAATTATGTATTCTATGTTATTATATCACATTCCTGGTTGTCTATTTCTACCTATCAAAGTTGTGAAATAGTGTCACCCATTAATCTCTTCATTTTGTACTATGGTCAATTGAAGAGTTCGATACGATTGACGAGAAGAGTTCCATGCCAAAGCACATACAGTATTCCACATATGGGTATAGAACCCTAGAACGCTTTTAACGTAAATATACCTGCTCAGAAAAAGAAACTTTGATTGGGTAGTGTTTGTTCAATACCCTTCCTGATCAATCTTAGGTAAGGAGTTCACCCCTACTTACAGGATATTAAAGCACCACATTTTCCCACTATTCTAATAATGTTCTAACAGAGTAACTTTTACTTATTTTAATAATAAACATACTATTCTTAATAGAAATATTAATTTAGATTTAATAATGTTGAACTAGTTTGTAATGGTAATTAGTATAAAATTAGTTTACAAAAAAAATTTACTAATCAAATATCAAATTTTTAATATGAAAATAGAAAATTAATTACAAATTTTGAAAATGAAGTATTTTTAAACCTGCCAAATTAGCATAAATTAATACTGATAAATTCACATATTTTAAGTGTTTTGAATATTTCATGATGACATGTAATCATGAAATTTTTTTTTCATGCGTCTGGACTTAACATTTCCTAATATCTTGTTAATATAGAGAAAAGAGAAAAGGGACTTACATAAATTAAGAATATCGGTGAAACTACAAAAGAATTTTTTTTCTTATTGTGTTAATTGTTCTATTGAAAACCTAACGAAGCTTTATCATACAAACACTTTATGTACTTATAAAAAATATTCTTCACAAAATGAAAAAATAATTCTTCATATGTAACTAAACATATTGCTTAAAAATAATCAAAATGAAATAAAAGTACCGGAAATAGAATTACAAAAAATACTTAGTAATTAGTAAGCATTTTGCCACAAAATTGGTCGATTCCCTAATTTGTTCCACATTTTTGATCGAAAAATATCCTCATAATTTATTTCTATAAAGTAGTATCGAATTTTCCTGATTTACATATGTAAAAGGTAATACCTAAAGAGAAAATATAAATTTGGTGTTTATATTGGAAAGCAATTGAGAAGCTGAAGTTAAGAAGCCTCTCTCTCTCTCTCTCTCTTTCATAGGCTTCAATGACATCAATCTGAAATTGGTACGTAGAAAGGAAACATCAGTCAATAAAAAAAGTTTTGAGTGAAGAAAACTCATTTTCTTTCATAACATTAATCATTGCTAGAATAAAAGATTTTTTCTGTTTTAGATGTCTACTCTCATAAACATTGAAGCACAAATTTTATTTCTTGCAACTTTAGAAAAATTCTTGAAATTTTGTTACTTTTGTGTTTGAATATTTTTGCATTCAACTCTAATTTTTTACTGAACGTAGAGTTATTCGACTTTTTTAGTTTCTATCAAGCATTTTAAATGTTACATCTTTTGACATCATTGAATCTTTATGATGACAAGTTAACTTATAAATAGTATTGTATTACAATTTATTGAGGATGAAGGAGCTTCAAATTTAATGCTTGAGGAGACTACATAAAAAGAATTATTGAAGTGGATTAACATTTTGAGGGAAATAATTTCTTATGTGAATGTTCAAAAATAATCTTTCTGAAAGGGTTGAATGAGAATAATTTAATTTAAATTTTAAAATACTTTTTAGGGACATAAAACTAAAATTAAATATTGATTATTTATATAGAAATTTGCTTCTTATTTTTCTAATTGTTCCCTTTAACAAGAAGTGGAAAGATTAATTTGAACTTATTTGTTCTTAATAATAATGTAAAAACGTGGCAATTCAAACATTAAATCCATTCATATTTACATAACTATTTGGCAAGGATTTTCATTGTTTTTTCCGAACATATCGCTCGTGTAACCCTAAAGTGATGTAAGCCTAAAACTATATTTTGTTAAAATTTTAAAAAAATTAGTAGCTCAACACTAAATTTGCATTTATTATCTTGTTGTTCTTCGTGGTAAATTGTAGATTTGGTGAGTGGGATATGTTTCTACTACTCTCTACCTAATCACAGCGGAGAAAATTAGTTACGAGCAATTTTACCTGAGGCTGATATAATTTTTTATTGATATTAAAATACTGATGATAAAATGAGATAATTTCAAAAATTATAAGTAAAGTTTATAATTCTGATATACCAATTATAATTGATCAGAATAAGTTGGCAATGAATACGAAAAATCTTTTTTCCTTTTTGACTTTCAATATATTAAGTATTTTTAGGTCATAGAATGTGTTGCAGAATCAGATATTTCTTTATCATTAAAAGAACAAGATAAAATTATAAAACCTTATTCATTTATGTATTCTATTATTGTGAAATATACTAAGATACTAAACAAAAAATAATAAGAGTCTTCAGAAATTATATATTCAGTATAGTTAAAAGTAAATAATAGAGGAACAGTAAAATAAATAAAATATTTCATATTTAATGTTTAAAGTTTCAAACATTTCTAAAAGTTTTTCAAGTTTTTCCGTGACTGTTGTCCTATTTCTTGAGAAATTGTTATTTTTATCTCTTCTCTGAAATTTTTGCTGACTTCTTTTCTGACTTTTGTGATGTTTAGCTCACTTCTGGGTTTTCAAAATAGATTATACATTTTAGTTTACTGGGATGAGACAATTGAAGTACGAAGTTAAATTCTATGGTCCCATTCCAATATACCCAAATAAGGAGATAATTTTTCAGTTTTGACAAAATCTGGAAAATTCCATTTGTACCACTTCTGAACAATTTTGCTCAGAAGGACATAAGTTAACCTGAAAAAAGGATTTTTTTCAGAGATTATTTGTGTTGAAGCCTATTCCTTATCATCAAATTGCTATTGAGATCTAAGACACGTTTTAATCATCCATCCACAAAAGATAGTTATATAGTTATGATATTATGCCTTTTGTTCCAAAAAAGACGATGCGTTTTCTCTTTCAGTCCCATGTCATGACCGTCTGTGAAATTTGGTAATTCTTAATGATGGATTGGATGCAAGGAGCTTTTGTGATCTAATTGCTTTTCTTTTGACTACTGTACTCTTAACCCCCTTTTAAGAATTTTGGATTTTTTCCTGAAAATTTTGTGGATGAAAGTTGCTTATATTTGACCCATTGCAGAAAGGCCAGTTTAACGATTCAAACGGATTTGATTTTTCTCAAAATTTTTGACTGCCATCCATTTTATGTAAATAATATTGGACCATGGTTTTCTCTTATTAATGGTCACCAGATTCGTTTAAAAATGATATCTTTACGCGAATACCTTGAAAAAACAGAAATATTACTAGTTCTTATTGATGTTAGAGTTCTAAAATTTTATTTATTATGAATTTTCCTGAGTATAAAATTAAAAAAAATTACATCAATCCAATTTGCATCAAAATTAGTAAAAAAAGAGAAAAATTCAAAATAACAAATTTTTTCTACAGTCTAAACTATATTTGCAGAAGAATGCAGTGAACATAGTTTACATATCTTTTATTTTGTACCTTACATACTGATTTTTTAATGCAGTAAATACTTAGAAAAATTCAAGTAAGTATTTTAAAATGTGTTATAAATGTAAAATGTTTTGTATGAGTATATTAATAACGCATGTACACTGCACTTTTTAAATGTACAAATTCTAGTTAAATTTGTATCAGAAAACGCAAAGAGCGTTGCAAATATTTAAAGTAATTAAACAACTGGATTAAATATTTACATCTTCTGGTGCAGTAAGGGATTTTGAAAAATTAATCAACAGTCAACATTTCTCACCAGAAAATTAAGAGAAAATATGTAATTTTAGAAAAAAGTATAAAATTGGCCAAGAAAGAAATTTGTTTTATTTTTTCAGATGGTTTATGAAGTGTATTTTTAAATAACTAGAAAAATGTTAAATGTATTGCAAAATTTACATAAAACGCAAAATGATATCAAAAATGTTTTTCTGCGTCAGAACTTTAATAATAAATTTTAATTTTGGTACCCTGCAAGAAATTTATCAAAATTCTGAGTTTTAACGGGTAAAAAAACTCAAATTAATCACTGTTTGTCGATTTATATTTCTCTAAGTTATAATAACAATAATAAAATTTTATTATATTTGAAGTCAATGTAAATAATGAATTTTATAATTTCTCCAACTTATTTAGCTTTAAAATATTTATTTAGAAACAAAATGGTAATTTTTTGTTATATTTACTTATTGCCAAACAGAAAGCTAACATATTTAAGTTTATAGTGTTAAATAAAAAATTAACAGCAAAAAACCTTTTATATCAGAATATTGCTTTCTATCACCAAAAATATTAATTATCAGAAAAAATAATATTTAATTCTTAGGAGATATATTTTACTTTGAGTTTCAATAATATTAGGATATCATAATAATTTTACAAAATTCCTTTTTCTGCCATGTATGAGCCATGTAAATGAAATATGCCTTCTATTATTTAAACAATTTATTTACAACTATAAGAAATTTAAAAAAAAACTAATTAAACTTCTTTTATATACTTTTAGCATAATTAGAGATATAATATGCACACTGACTCAAAATAAACACGCAGTATATCAATTTCATTGAAATAAAAATTTTATAAGCATATTACATTGAAGTTTAACTATCTGTGACGCGTTTCTGTAAGTTGTAAATATTTCCTATTTTAAAGATACACTTCAAGTACTTCATTCACTACAGAGAACAGTAGAGGAAATGAGCAAATTAAGAAAGAAAGAAAAAACAGCGGGTGAAAAAGGCGAAAAAATCAAAAAGATGGGTACTTAACATTTGAAAACATGACCTGGTTCTGTAAAGAAAACAAAATAAATGAACATCCGAGAATCTGACCCACTTTCCATTGCAATGAAACACAGGATGAAGATGAATAGAAATCAATTCAAATGTTTCAAAAGTAAAGAAACTGCTGTCATCACTTACTTCAATACTTTTTGGTGTTATACTTCTTATTCAAAAGAAAAAATGATGTAAACCAAAAGTAATGATTCGTAAATCATAGCTAAATATCTTATGTATTACAATAAAATGATTCTTAAAAAGGCAAACAATTTAATCGAATTGATTTCACTTCAAGTCTAAAATAATTCTAAGAAAATATTTATTGAAAATATTAAAATATTTTTAACTTTAGTTTTTTCAATATGAAATAATTCAATATTCAAATTTTTTTGTTAAATTCGTTCAGAAACCTATCCAATATCTCTATAAAATTAGCAGTATGTAACCAAATTTTAGGTCTAAATTATTCAAATGTTTAATAAATTTATCCTTATGAAATGTGCTACACAGTTTGGTCGGGTACACTATACTTTCAACAATTAATAGGTATGAGAAATAAATGATGATTATATATATATATATATATATATATATATATATATATATATATATATATATATATATATATATATATATATATATATATATATATGTATATATGTATATATATATATATATATATATATATATATATATATATATATATATATATATATATATATATATATATATATATATATATATATATATATATAATCATTAATCATTATTTATTTCTCATATATATATACTTGTAAAATATATAAATTTAGCATAGTTATTCATTCCTTCTTATGTATTTTTCTAATAAAAATAGTAAATAAAATTTACGGCCAGCTAAATCTGTTTTTATCCAGAAAGAAATATAAATTTTATTTTTTATGCATTGACTTTCATTATAGTTTGAGTAGTTTACATTTGAAATTTGGTAACATTCTGACATTAATTTCTGATTTGGCACTATTTAAGTTTTATAATATATCCTAATTTAGTAGTAATAACCAATGCCTTAGAGAAAGACTAATTCCTTATGATTAGTGTAATAACCTTATGATTTAGTAATAAACGATGAATTGGAGAAATCCAAAATTGTCTTTATGGTGATGGATGATCTTTGTGGTCACAGTTGTGAAAATGTTCAAATTCAGTCAAGGAACAGAACTGCCGCATGCATAATTTTACGAATCCATATATGTATTTCAACAATAGGCATTATTCTGAGATATCTCTCTTAGACATATACAAACATTCTCCTTAGATATAAATTTCACATTATACATTACATTCATGCTTTTCCCTTGGGTATCAATATGAGCTTTTTAAGAATTCACTCGCAGGTTAGAGATAGCAAAAATTTTAGAGAACTATACTGTTCTTGGATTTCAGTTAAAAAAAATGCTTGGTTGTCTTAGTGTTCTAGAGAAATTGATCAGAAGCTCGTCAGTTAGTTATATGCGCGAATACTTTAAAGCTAACTTTCTCAAAGAAATAATCATTTCAAGTAATTTTCCATTTTCTTGGTGAGTCAGATAACCTTATATGAGTCCTTGAGATTTTGGCTGTGCGGTTTCTTCAATAATCTAGTATTTCAAGGACACATGGCAAATTAAATAAAACAAAGTAAGAATTAACCACCGTATTCTTCATTACTGTCAATATTATATTTGCAGTCGTTGGTAAATCTGCGGTATACTTTCAACTTGTTCTTCACCTTCAATCCAAGCACTGGTTTCAAAGAAAACAAATCTCATACTATGTGTTTTTTCATTCCAATTCCTCTTTTGAATCCTTCAACTTTAGTTTCCTGAAAATTTTAAATGATTTTCCCGATTGAGTTGACCATATGGTTTGTATAATAGATATTTAATGTTTCAGCCGAAGTTCAGTGGAAGGGGTCTTTAGCCTTTCAAATTACATTACATTGCCCTGTACTTAAAAAATCATTCAATCCTTTGTCAGCTCTAACTCCTCTATATGGTAAATTTTAAGAATGAATATTATTTATACACAATTATTTAGCATATTTAAAAAATAACCAAAATTCAAATATGCGAGAACACTTTTATTTCCGAAGAAAGGTTAACCAGGTATATTACTTTACAAAACAAAGGCAAGAGTTTAAATTTCAAATCATGATTTAAAAATAAAATCATCTTTGCAACCCCAACATATCAGCCCTTGAGTTGGAAGCGTTACGAAATAACAATTTTTTTCTATCAAACCGTTTGAAACAGGTGAATTGCTATCAGCTTCAGAATACATGAACTAACGCACTTCATTTATGACATTCATGCAGTTTAAATGAATTGACTAGAAAATCATGGTCAATGTCAGATAGTTTGCAGATAATATCCCTCGACTCTAATTAGAGAGATAGTATGAATTTGATTTATGAGGTTGTGTTCAAATGCAATCTAAAATTAAAGGATTGTTTCTCTCTTGTATAGTGATGTATGTATTTAGTATCATATATTTACAACTGAAACGTTTATTTACAAGTTGTCAGTTGTCTGGTTGTTTTTACCAAATTCAGTGGTAAATAATAAGCAATAGATTTAGAAAACATTACATTCCACTTTTCCTTATGCAACGTTTAATATTTAAAAAAAACTGTCATTTTTCCTTTATTCTCAGATCAAAAATATTTAGAAATATATACATATTACTTTGTTTTACCACAAACAATTTATCAACTTTGTGAGGTCAGTAAGGGTTGAATTTTTAATGGCATATTGTGTCTTGTATAATATTCCTTACATGGGTTTTAGTTCACAATTGAAAGGTTATCGCTTATTTAATATTTTTTTAGTTGGATTCCCCCACTTAAGTACTGGATGTCCTTTTAATGATTTGGAATCTACTCTTAAATCCTAAACACTAGTCAAAAGTTGGTACTTCATTGCTCATAAAAAGTGAGGAACAAATCAAATTATGGTGCTTCGACTTTTCCTAAAAAATGAAAATTATTTTTAGTGTAAGTATTTTACATATAGTTTTTAGATTTATTTAGCTTTATTTTTTGTATTATTTATTCTGTGTATGAAAAAACATTTATGATTTTAAGGTATAATACTGTAATTATATAGTTTTTAAAATGAATAAAAGATTAATCACCTCTAAACAAATTTGAATAATAATACACATTAAAACATAATAATACATCTGCTTAAAACAACACATAAAAATGAT
The DNA here is from genome assembly GCA_037975125.1 of Latrodectus hesperus. NCBI lineage: Eukaryota > Metazoa > Arthropoda > Arachnida > Araneae > Theridiidae > Latrodectus > Latrodectus hesperus. The sequence continues at coordinate 21,126,795 of CM075859.1, forward strand.
ATTCTATCTCATTCTATGTTTTTATTTCAGAAAATTATTAGAATTTTAATCATTTAAAATTCTAAAATGTTGCTTTTTAAGCAGTTTTAAATTATGAAAGGACTACTTTATTTTAAGTTTAATTTTTATTACTTTTAACGATCACTTTAATTTTCAATTTTAAAACCTCTACTTTTTTCATTCAAATTGGTCTTGAATAGAATGTTGTAAGCACACATGATTGCTATATTTAGTTAAATTAAATTGGTTATTATTTAACCAAGCGTAAAAATTTCTTCTGCCACAGTGACCATGAAGACATTTAAAGGGATAGGGTATAATGACAAAGCACTGGCAATGCCTTATCAGAGAAACAAATGTTTCAGCTGCTGCATCTTTGGACTGAAACTGATAACCCCACGATCTGGAATTCTATTTGAGTAATTTAGAACTAGCAACACATTTAGCTATATTTAAAATGGAACAGTCTTGGAATTCTTAAGTTCTTGAACAAAATTAAAACTAGAAGATAATCAAATGGCAGAGTACGGTGTATTGGTCCTAATTTAGCTTAGAAAGTTAACATTTTAATCCAACAAAAGTAACTTTGCTTATAGACTATTCATTAGAGAAAATGATACGTGAATTTTAGTAACCACATTTTTAAAATAACAGAAATAAAATTCTAATATTTGCAGTATTTTAAACAATCATTATACTTTTATTTATACGGTTCTTAATTATGCAAGGAAGATAAATAATGTGAATATTTCTTCAAAAGAACATTTGAAGCTTATATTAAAATTTTTAAGCTATTGTATTTAAAAACTATCTCCATCAATATTTAGACAATTTTGTTTCAACTATTCTCAGCTTCAAATCAATTTAAGAAACATTTTTCTAAATGTCACTTTCATTTCATATTTCATTACATTTCTTATTTTAAAATGGCATCATGTAAAACTTTCTTGAATCTTATAATATTTTTCAATTTACTATTTTTTAAAAATCTTACGACTTTCTTGGGTTTAATAAAACAAAGAAAGATGACAAAATCTCAAATATGTGTATAGAAAATGATGGGGAACATTGTTACTTATCGGTTTAGTCAGACATTGTTGCAGTTTTCCTGATCCCACCAAAATTTGAATTTTTGCATTTTCTCTTATTGCTACACTCTTTAATTTTCTTATATACAATAATTTCTAAATAAGTTAAGTATTTAAAGTTTGTTTCAGTTTCTTATATTAAATGTTTTCCCCTCGCGGAGAGATTAAACTTTTATTTAACTTTCCCTGTGTTTATGTCCTTTAGCCATTTTTAAACGTTTCGATAATAGCATTCCCATTTTCAAGATTTAATCCTTTTTTGTCACAACTGTTAAAGTTTACTTAAATGTTTTTTAAAAATCATTAAATCCAGATGTTCTCTCTGACATCGAAATCAAGGGCATCTAAATTTTGTCAAAATCTGTGCATGTACGTGAAAAATGATGTTATTGTTTGCAATAGGAAACCCATTTATGACATGAATTTAAAATTAATTAATTCGGAAAATGTTTTGGTTTTGATTATAAATAGAAAGTTTCTTCATCCCCTTTGTTTTAAATAAATACAAATTTGGCGATTTGTCTTAAATGAATAAGTAAAATAATAAGTCTTAATATTTCAAACACTCTTCTGAATACAAATAACGTCATGAAAAATTAAAAGAAGAATAAAAATGCTTGAGGAAGCTGTTGCCTAGTCATAAAAGTAACTTTCGGCCTCTTATAAATCAACTCATCATAAGTGACTTTGTAACAAAGTTAGAACAAATTCATATAATTTAGACATACTTTTCAGAACATAAAAATTCTTATCGTTTCCCTCAGAAAAGATACCACTGTACTCAGGAAGGTAATTTCTTTTTTTGAATTTTTTTATTAAACGGTTCCTGTCACCAAAATGATATAAATTTGTCAATTGTATTTCTTCCTTTGCAAGTAAAATGTTAAACCACGTTATTTGAAAGGCTTCTTTTTTCATCCGGGAACTCTAATGGACACTCCTTCGTATTGCCTTGACAGTGAACGATGGCCGTTAGATGTGTGCCATTGCATCCTCAAAAGCCTCCACTTACCCCTGAGTATCGGAAACTTTTCCCTGTTTCTCCACTTTTCTTTTCTTTTTAAGTTTTGTTCTCGAGTTGCTTGGGGAAAATTTTTGAAAGTTTCCCTTTTTCCTCTGCGGAAAGTCCTTCTGGAGAGAATAACTCCCTCTCTCTTATTGATGATGAAAAGAATGAAAAAGGAGAACTCTCCTCACTCCGAAAGGAGCTTTATCTCACTTTACCGAAGAAACAAAATGTAAACAAGCGGAAAAATCTGAACAAACAGCCTGAGATCTAAATCGAAGGATTGTGCTTTCACAGCTCTTGCTTGCTCCCAGAGGGATTACTCATAAATTGTAATTCAAATCCCTAAAAAAAAGTTTAAAAGTTGGAATTTTTTTTCTTGTTTTACTTAAATTAAAGTAAAATATAAAGGAATACATTTGCAGTTTTACTGCAGATATCAAAATAAATCTAGCAAATTCGTTATTAAAATTAGATACAAATTTATTTGCTGAAAGTTAGTTATCTCAAATTTTTGTGGCATAAATCTTTACAATTGGTCAGAATCATATTAGCTCTATTTCCCCGTTAAATTTTAATATTAATTTTGCATATATTATAATTTATATAGATTTGCACATATATTCTTCTTTTTTATTTATTGTCTAGGTTTTTAGTCTGACATACGTATTTCATTTTGTTCATGACGCTTGGAATACCATCAGTATGTTCTGAAAATGACTAAAAGAGATTCTATATGAATACATATTTAAATGTATTTTATTTTATAAATAGGATTCCACATTAACATAACTTATATGAATGGTATACCTAACTTTATATAACTTAAAAGAAATTCTTATTATACATTTTGAAATTTATTAAAATCAGTTTTATTTTCACTAATGGTTAAGTTATTTACTAATATTTCTTACTTACCTTACAAATCAATATAGTTAGCAACCAAGGATAAATCAATTCATAATACACATGTGGCAGCTGATACACATGATTAGATTAATTATCCATATATTCATAATTATGTAATAAACTTGTGTAATAATTAATACAAATGATTAAAAATTAATATGTATTAATTATTACACTAATGTATTAATAATAAATACACCCAAGTTCAACCATTAGTAAACATAGGATATAATCCTTAATTAATTAATTTCTTCGTTTGCCTACATTAGTTATGTTTCTAGAAATTATCTTAATATACTAAAGAAAACTATGTACATAGAATATTTAAACTCGGGTTACTTTAACAGATTTAATATTTAACATTTTTAATGCTTTTTTTAATTGGCTTATAAAACTGTTTAAGAATAATTGTAAAATAAATTTCAGAATCATAATATCATAAATGTTCATAAATACAATGTCAGAATTTTGTTTGAAATCTATAAAAATAAAATCTTTATTCTGTGTGTTTATCAGCTGAATATTTCTTCAGAGTGGAAGAGAAAATGACGGAACGGAACGAAGTGAAAACTATATGAGGATGTCTTTCTATGGTTAAGTTAAAATAAAAACTATGATTTATTTTGAAATTTTGAAGATTATAATTGTATTTAATTTAAACTGTAATTACAGCTAATTTGAACTTCAGGCTAGAAGCATCTGGTCCTTTTATCAACCCATTCACGGCATCAGTTTCACCCACTGCAGCGTGTGTTTACGCTTTTCTTAATGTGCTACCCATAGAAAAAGCATTGGAATGCGGATGTAGAGTTTCGATTGAATTATTTTTTAAATAGAGCAAATTTTCAAGCGTTGAAAACATTATTCCTTTCATTCTTATCAGATCTATTGTGAGATCTTATTTTATTGCAAAACAGTGTTTTAAGAGAAGTTAAGTAAATGATAAATATCGTTAAAAAGTTTTATATATTAAAGGCATTGCTTTTTTCCAAATTGCATTTGCTCTCTTGAGATAGGTTAACGTTTTTCATTGCAAGTGAAGCCCACAGATATACGATGATTTCAATAGATAACAGAGATATGGGTACATTCAGCTAGTGATATCTAAATTTTCCATCGAATATGCTTCCTATTACGAAAAAAATAAGTTAGGAAATCAATGACTTTTGAAATTTTAAAATTCAGTAAATAAATATCCTTAATTCACCGATGTTGTTAGTTTTATTTGTAAATCTCAGATATGTTTTCAGTATATGAATACTTGTTGTACCAGAATTTCTTGTTTCAAGTTGATACAGATTAATTACAAACATTTCCCCACTGGAGCTAAAACTCTGACCCACGAAATATTGAACTAAAGACCTGATTATATATATATATATATATATATTCCTGGCCACCCAAATTGCTACACCAAGAAAGACAAGAGATATCGCAACAAAATTTATTTTGTAGATAACATGTTGACAAAGTATTTAATGGTAAATTTGTAGACTTCTGTGAAATGTGGTTCTTTACAAAGTCAGTAACCAGAGTAGCCGCCATAGTTGATCACCACTGTCACATGCCTCGGAATTGATTAAAAGAAAGCTTAGATGTGTTCCTGAGGTACAGCAGACCAAGCAGCTTCTACGCGTTGCCAAAGTTGATCTGGTGTTGCAGCTGGGGGTTTAATTTGGGTCAATCGTTGAGCAACCATGGAGTACATGTTTTCTATCGGCGAAAGATCCGTAAAGCGTTCCGGTCAGGAAAGCAATTCAATCTGGCGATTGACGAAAAACCCTTGGACAATACGTGCCACGTGTGGTCGCACATTATCCTACTGAAATATATCTGTGGGAAAGCCCTGGAGGTAAGGAAGGACAACTAGCTCCAATAACCCGGAGATGTAGCGCTGGCTTTTTAAAATACTGGAAATAATAGAAGAGTGCGAGAGTGATAATCAATACAGCCCCATACCATTATACCCGGTGCAGGACCAGTGTGGCGGTGTATAGCGCAGTTGTTCAGGATCCTCTCTTCACTGTGTTTCCAGAGCCGAATGTGACCATCGTGGTGTTGCAGACAGAAGCGTGACTCGTCAGTAAAGACAATTTCATTCCATTCTGCCGTCCACATCCTTCATTCATCGCACCATTAGCGGCGGAAAAGTCTACGGTTCTGCGTCAAGGGTAAACGAAGCAATAAACGTCTTGCGGACAGACCACTCTGCTGTAAACGGGGTCGAATGGTACACGCAGACACTGGATGATGCGCTACAGACTAAATGTGCTGTGCTATGGTTCGGGATGTGGCTGAGCGATCCATCACTGCCATGCGCACAATTTGCCTGTCATCACGTTAAGTGGTATACTGAAGTGGGTGCGGTCGAATACGTTGGTCCGTCATACTCTTCTGCATCCAAGGATAACATATCCACATTACAGTTGCTTGGTTTCGTCCAACACGACTATCGATATCCCTGAATGATAATGCACATTCTCGGTAAACCACTATCTTTCCTCTGTCGAACTCGGATACTTGAACAAAACATGATCACTGTTTGCAGCAAGGTATAATTAATCTTTTTTTAACCACAAGAAAAACACTATTGCCGAACTTGAAATCGTCGAAACCTCCCATCCTTAAATAGTGCTTTGAAGTGGCGCCACACGCGCGCGCGTGATGTGTGTCTGCGCTGAAATTCTAATCATTTGCATATCTCACCTCCGCTAATGCATGATGTAAATTTCATGTTATTTGCATGCTTCCTTCAGGGTGTTGCATTTACTGTGTCCAGAAGTGTATATTATATAATAATGATATTTACAATTATATATATGGTAGAGTTCAAAATTATTTTATTGTTACTATTATATTGATTAAAAGACCAAAATCTTCTATTATTTTAACATTAATTTTTACATGTTCGTTGCTACTCTTAAGTAAACAGTCATTTTCTATTGCACCCAACTTCTAAGGAAAAACTCACAGCCCTCTAGATTAAAGAATAGAAAGTACACTGAGGTTATAAAAGTATATTGTTGAAAGTTATCAGTTTAGTACTTATTTTATGAAATTACAGAATTACAGTAGCAGCTTGTATTGTTTTTTAACTAGTAAGAAATTATCAAATTATCTAAATTTTTATCTTTATTATTAATTTCATATATTATCATTATAATTTCTTACTTAATTTTTAAATTATAATAAAATATTCACATATAAAAATAGTAATCGATTTATTTACCTCAAGAATTTTATAGCAATTTTTTATGGTAATTAATTATTTATATTATTTTATATATATTAATTTTTACTTTTAGCATGCGAAGTGTTATGAAAATGAAAATTTTAATTTATATTATGATATAAGAGATAATTGATTTTTAAGAATACAAATTATTAATTATAGGTATAAATTGATTTAGAAATCTTTACAAAATCTCTAAACTATGAGCAATTTGATTACTGATAGCCTAAACTTTGAAAATAAAATTATCATCAACAATCCAAAATTAGAATATTTAATGCATCTGTAATTTTTTTGCCTTATATTTATTTTTTCTGAAACTATGTCCCACTTTGCTTCGTTTGCTATTATTTCTTTTCTTTCTATTTCGAAGGTTATGAAGGTAGACAAAGTATGTCCTTGTAAACTTTAACTACATATCTTTTCATTGAAAACTGAAAGTGAAATTTCTTTTACTCTTTCTTACCATCCATACCTGCATTTATACAACCATTGACAAAACTTCTAAAAATATTTGGAGCATCTCCAAAAGAAAAAAGTTGAAATAATGTTCGGCTTTGTGCCAGAGGATTTAATGAACCAAAACAAGTTTTGGAATATTTAATAATCATATGCATATTTTTGATTATTGATGAATTTTTTAATAAAACGCACCGTTTTCAAAATTAAAATATATTAAAAAGCTTTCCTGTGATAAATAAACAACCATTTTTTATATGCTAAGAGAAATTTACGTCTACAAAAAGAAAGTTTATTTTATGCCCTCATTTAGCATAAAGTGTATTTTTTCCGCGTGTTTTCTTACATAACAAACGTCTTATGAAGCATAAATTTTAATTCTTCCACCACAAAGCTATCCGTAGAATTCATTTATTTTTCTCAAAAAACAGTGAAAGTTTTCTTTCTAGAAAAGTTGTTTTCTATTGTTATTTTCAGTTAAGCTTCTTAGCTGAAAAAAGGACAAACATTGCTTATTTCACAATCTTATGCTTACGCTTCCCTCCGAAAGCTTAAAACGAATTTGCTTGACTTTTTTTGAATTTTTTGAAATTTTTTCTTAACCTTAACTTTAATAAACTAATCGTTAATTGTTCAAAAGTTTGATTCAAATGAAAAATCCTAGCATTAAAATATTTTAATTTGTAAACTTGATAACTGATTTCCATTTAATATAATTTCTCTTTAAAAATTTTCATGTGAATTTCATGAGAACACTTATTATTTTTCCTTCAAAACTATAAAAAATATTTTAAATTTGTTCATTTTCATAAATAAATATCTATTAATGAAAGGATATAAAGATACTTTTTGTTAGAAGATACCTTTTAAATCAAAAAATGGTTTTTCTTTGGAACTAACAGATATGTATAATGTAGTATTTAGAACAAAATGTTTAATTTAAACTTGAATTTTCAATATACTGAGCATCTATACTTTAATTTTTTACTTAATTACTTGTTTCAATATAGACTGAATTTTGGAAGAGTTTTTAATTTAGTTCTTTGATCAATACAATTTAATAAAATGAACAGTTCTAGGCATAATTTAATGTAATAGAGATGAGATATAATGAAAGTCATATTGAAAAAGATAACATTTATTCCTCTTCTATATATAAAAACGTTTTCTCAGATATCATCTTAATTAATTAAAACTTCATGACTGCAATAAAAATCTATAACACCATTTAAAACGCATATAAAGATGAAGAAACCTTCACCAAATATCAAGAAGATAAACATGTTTAATTTACTTTTAGTTTTCAAATGCTCTTCTGCTCCTTAGAATTTTTATTTCAATAGTTGTATTTTGGAGAAATATGTTTAGCAAATAACATTTATCTGACACAATTAACTTTGCTATTCAAATACGGAGTACTCAATACAGTTTTAGATTAAATTACAATTTAAAGCTATTCAATCAGCAGGAATAAATCATAAAATAAATATAAAATTATAACATAAATTTGCCATCAATTGAAATAAGATTTTGCATTAAAAGTCTTTTTCCACGGATAGCATTAAAGAGTTTCCTCAAAAGCAAATTATAAAAATATGAAAATAATTTAAAAATTTATACAAAAAATTATATATTTTCATTTTCTTGTTGATTTGTGAGATTTTGGTCAGCGCTCTTGCCTTCGGTTCAACAGTTCGTGAGTTCGAATCCCACCTTGGATGTTGTAGTGGTTCGGAATCCGATTAATTAGACATCTTGTTTAAAAAATTACCTTTGAGCGACAAATTAAACCAAACAAAACGTTGAGAATTTGTATACAAGTCCTCATGGAGTGTTTCCATTGAAAAGCTAATTCTGAATGCAAACATTTTGGGAAAACTCTTTATTATCACATGTTTCAATAAAATTATTAGCAAATCTTTAGGGGAGTTTATAATTTATTTTCTATTTATATTTCTAGTATTTGGTTGCTAAACATAGAATAAAATCTTCAGTGTTATAAAATACCTTTACTGTTTTAATGACTGAACAAAGATAATTACAGACAGCTATGACTAGTTTGAGTATAAATTCCATAAACATTTATTAAATTTAATCTTTCGAAAATTTCAATTTAAAGTCGAATAATAAAAGCTCCCTAGAAATATGTCTAAGCAACCAAAAATTTATATTTCTTCAATAAGAGTTTATTTTCTGGTTTTTACTGTTAATTGTATTATTGAAGTTCAAAATAATATTTTATGTGGCAATATACTTGAATTGTTTTAAACATGATTAAATATTAAAGGAAACTCAGAAATTCATTCTAGAGAAAAATGCTAAGTACATAAATAAGAATATAACGCAATTTAAATGCAATTATAAGAAATGGGTTTTCCTTCCTCAGAAAATGAAGATTCATAATGTTATAATCATAATATTATTAAGATATTCACTAGAGTCTTGCATTATTATTAAGTAAATTTATATATTTTCTTTTTAATAGGTGTTAATAATGTTGATAATAATGCAGAAGGCAACATGTTGAAACAAAATAATTCTTCATGAATCTTCTATTTCTAAGAAATTGCTCCAAAAAGAGAAAAGCAAAAACATTCAAATTATCTTTTCTGATTTACTACATCTTTCTGGGCTCATTCCTATTTCTACTGACAAATTCAATTTGGAATTTTCCCCCCAAGCATGCCATCACTGAAACGATTACAGTCCCGAAGTTTTTCCTGTTTTTCCTCTGCCTGCAAAACACGGAAAGACCTTCGGAATTGAAAGATGAAAGTGATTCCCTTTTTTGGATACAAAATTCAAAAGTTTTGTTGTTACGGAAATAAATTACCACATACAAATGCTCTGCCCAATTTTTTGTCTTCTAAATCAGTATCTTTTCAACTTATTATAATGTGAATTATTCATCATATTCATTTTTGATTTATATACAATATCACATTGAAAAATATGATATTACGAATAATATTAGATTATGAACTCTTAGATAAATTTTATAAATCAAAATAAATATTGGTTTTTGAAATCATTAGAAATTTTATTACAATTTTTCTTTGTTGAGCTAATTAAAAATAATTTACAATTCCTTAATGATAATTATTATACTGTAAGTATTTACTATAAATTTTCATTTTAATATTGAAGCTTATTAAAAAAATTAATAGCTAGTAACTGTATAAATTATTTTCACTTTCAAAAACATTTTTGAGAAAGAGTTTGACAATCTTTATAAGGTCAAAACGTTATTTTAATATTGAAATTAAGTACTAAAATCTAAAATAAGGAACAAAAAGAATTAATAACACCAATTAATTTTATAATTTTATTTTAATCATGCCTACAATGTCATTGAATTACAAACATAAGGGGAATAAAAATGCGATCATTAAAAATTATCTGTCAAAATATTATAATCTGAAATAAAAAATATCTTGGGGAAATATCAAAACACCCTACTTTAAATGAATTTTTTGTTGTCATAATTTTAATTTTAATCTTACGAGTTAAAAAAGTGTTTCAATCTTATTACATTTTTCATTTTATAATTTTCATATTTCAAATCTATCAAAGTTATCAAATTTAATTTCACAATATTACTCATCATTTTGTGTAGTTTTTGGTATACGGTTTGGTTTTCGATTTATAATTTTTTAAAACTTACTTTAATCTCATTTTTGTTTTGCTCTATAGTTTATATCTTATTTTCCTTCATGAAAAAACAATTTTAAGCTATATTTAAATCTCTTAGCTTGTAATGAGCTAAATATATTTCAAGATGTAAGATTATAATAGTTAATTTTAAAATGTTATATGATATTTGTTTTTGACTCTTTAATTACTGACAAATTAACTGCAAAATCATTATTATGGAGTGTTAAGTTTATTAGTTGAATTTTTTGAAAACAATACCCATGAAAAGAGATTTAAAAGCAGCATAAATATAAAATTTTGTTGAATATATTTTAAAAAAATTAAGAAGTTATCCTTAAAACAAATTTTAAAAATTATATTCTTTAAAATTTGTTTTAAGTTAACAGCTACATTTATAACACTTATAAATTTTACCTGTAAATATTTGCATTAAAATTATGTGGAAGTATTTAACGGTAAAACCTATGTCATATATGATAATAACTTTAAACAAGAAAAATAATATGAAAATAGAAATATTAAATTAATTTTAAATAACATATTATAATGAGCAAAATAAGTATTAATTTAGCACAAAAATTAAAACGGATAATGAAGAACTGATTTTAATATTAAATTCTCCAAATACCATTTATTCTCAATTTTCACAAATATGAAAATATCTATTTTCATCGTAGAATGCAAAATAACTAATTCCCTTATAAAGTTTTCCTCTATATTTAATGAAATATTCATAGATAATATTGAGACAAATTTATTAATTATAATATTCATTGAAAAAATGACATATTTCAAATTCCGGAAGTCTGACTTAAAAATATTTTGATAATGAAAATTAAAAAGATTTTCATGATAGAATTTTATTTATCCTTTCAGCTTTTTATACAATAAAAACCATTATCTCTTATCAAAAACTAAAAAAAAAACAATTTTAAAATAAGAGTTTATGGGCTTAACACAATCTTCATTCTTTCCCATCATCCATAATATTAAATTTCAAACAAAACTTCCTAAGTTGCATATTATCGATTAAAGATGATCTGTTTACGAGAAAAAGTTCGGGTGGAAGATAAAATAATCAAAACTTTGCTCGGTTTTATTATGAATAACCTATTATTTTCATGGTATTATGTCTCGTTAAAGAAACATGCTATCGAATTACTTCCTTATGAAAAGATAACATAAAATATTTATGGTGAAATGCAAGTAATTTACTACCTGAAATAATCAAATTTGTTTCTCAGTTTATTTCGGATTTAAATCATTTTTTGAAATCTTCACATTTCAAATGCTAACAAAGTAATAAGTAATTACTTTTTCTTAGATCTTTTTAGGTTGCTTTTATTTTGACTTTTTTTTTTATTTGAGGAACTTCAATCTAAATTGAATTTTAATAGCTATATAACTTCAATCATAAAGAAAGTTATTTGTTAAAAGAAATAAAAACATGTTGGCTGTCTGTTATTAAGTTTATTTTAAATTATAAAAGTAACATTTACTGAAAGTGTCACACTGGATAGATTGTTATAACTGTAATTCATTAATAAATTAAATTCTACTTATTAGGATATTCTGATCTGTATTAAAAAATTTAAATTTGTTTATGTATGTATGAAATAAAATTCCTTTTTTATTTTTATTAATATTTTTTTGCTTATTTACATAAACATAACTCAGTGTAAAGATTTTGAAAGTAAAATCAATTATATTACTATAAACGCGCGTGAGTTCTTAAACATGCTATTACAGTAAATTGCTTTTCCTGTCAGAAAAACATTTTCATTTTTAAGGAATTTGTAGCAAAATAGTTGGGATTTATGGAACATTAAAAAAATTAAACCAATATTTTAATTCTATAAAAATTTTAGAAAATATATAATTTATGTTTATAATGCTAATATTATTTAACAAAAATATTAGCATTATAAACATACATACCTAAGAGAAACATATTCTCAATATAAAATTAATATTTCTATTTGTTATTGTATTTACAAATAAGAATTTATTGGTTTTCTCAAAGTTCTTTTTTATATTCAAAATTTAAATTATAACTAAATATATTTATGTAATGTGAGTTAATATATATGTATTTATATACATAACTTATTTTTTCACTAGTTGATTAATATACTGTTCTAGAACATAAATAGCTTTAACATATTATGTTAAATTGTTTCCCATGTTAAAAAAATGGTTTTATTAGTTTTCATGAGTATTTGAACAAAACAATCACGATTTATAAAGCACTCCAATAATTAGAAAATCCAATGTTTAGAGGTGACGCCAACAGTTCAAAATGGATTGAATTATGTTTCCAAATATATATCAAGAATAAACTATGCAGCTTGTCATAATAAAATCAGCATTTTTGCTTCGTATTTAAAAATCAGAGAAGTCTGGGATATATCTCAAGATAATTCTTGAATCAATATCTTATATTTTTAAGCAAGATCAAATGACAGATCTATTTGTTAAGATTTTCTTCTTACTTTTAAAACTATGACATATTGCCGACGAAGAGGTACTAAAAACAGTAGGTTAAACGTGAGGAACGAGTAGGAAAGTACTTGAACTTCTTATCTTTGGATCCGGTGAGCGACAACTTTAACAGGAATCATTGTTTTCATGTTTTACGAAAGAAATCATTCGTAAGGAAATATTTTTACACTTTACGGGATGGATTTTTTAAATACTAAAGCATATAACACAGATACTTTCAAGAATACTTGAAAACTTTCATGTTTTATGTGTAAATAAATTTTGAATATTCCAAATAACCTTAAATTTAAAATTATTTCATAATTACAATATAATTTAATAAATTTTTACTACGTTTGCGTTTCTAAGGAGAATTCTCAAAACTTACACCGATATTTCTTCTAAGTCTAATGATTTTCATTTACTTAAGGCACTAATTGCTTAGGCATAATCTAAAATATTAAGATTCGTTGCAAATATATTTTCCTTTTTAAAAATTTTACTCCTTGGTAAACGTTAATGTTCAATTTTTAAATAAAAACTGTATCCATTATTTAAATTAAAAATCTACTAAAAACAGTAAAAATCTTATAAAATGAAGATTTTTTCTGAGAACGATAACACTTACAACTATTTTGATTTTACACTTAAACGTACATTTGTTCAATAAAAAACCAAAATTTCAAATCCAAAGTTTTCAAAGAGTACGCGCTTATTAGAAACTTCTGAACATCATTAATAGTAGAGCGATGCATGCAAAAAAATTTGAAACAGATTTGTTCTCAATATAGTATTAAACTATTTTATTTCATATTGGAAGCACTTATCAACGTTCAGTATATATTTAATAGCCTTTTTTGAAAAACGTCTTTTAAAATCATTAATATGCTAATATTTTATAAAATTCTTTATGAAGGCTTAAACATATTTATATTTGATTTTAACAAGTGTGTTTGATATATATATATATATATATATATATATATATATATATATATATATATATATATATATATATATATATATATATATATATATATATATATATATATATATATATATATATATATACATACACATATATATAGTAATGATTGTTGCCTGTTTTTAACTGTGGTATTTTAAATATAATATTAATTGTTAGAAAGAAATCATCATATTTGATTTCTTATTACAGTTTAAAGCGAAAATATTTTGTCACTTTATTTGATCAAGCAATAAAATTTTTGCATTTGAATTGGGAAAACTTTGAATGAAATTCGATAGTGAAATTATAAATGAAATTTGATTATATGTTTATACTTAACTTTTGAAAAATCTTGGACTTAAATTACTTATATCTTATCGAAAGTAAAAGAAAAAAGTAAATGGCGTCAAAGCAATTTATTTAAGAAAGGAAAACATTGAGACAAAGAGACAAAAGAAAGAAAAGCAATCACGCTGTCTAGGACAGTAGCAACAGCAAAATACAGTTAGGCGATAAATTTTCATTGGAAATATTAAGTGTTGTCCAACAAGGGAACGTGTGTAAGTGGTTAAAACATTCGAGTTAGAAAATACAAAAACGTGATAAGAAACACTGATGGAGACACAAAGTATAATATATCGCAGAAAGTGATAGGCGCAAAAATCAAATCTTCATGATTTTGAGACAGAGCTTTGGAAACAATATATAAACTCTAAGAGGAAAAAATGCATAAGCAATATTATAGTAAAACTAAAAACAAATGCAATACATCCAATTGTATAAAGTATGTTCAAGAATTTCTAGATATATCTTGATAATTAGATTTAGTATTTCGTATCGTGTAAGACATTATAGGAAGCTGTTTGCATTAGTTTACCATTCTTCCAACAATTTGTTTCAGAGTGATTATATTTTTCTTCATGATTTAGTCGATTTTACGAAAAGCACTTTCTGAAAGCTAACTTATTCCTAATGTATTAACAAGGAAAAGCAATTTATCTCTTTGGTGAAAATGGAATTTATCATAAAATAGGAAATGTATGTATAATTTATTCGAACTATTAATAAATGTCATAGATCTCTGATATGCAGACAATAACACATATTGCCATATATTATATATTCATAAGCGTAATGAACAGAAAATTGAAAATAATCTACTAAGTACTTTGCAAGAAAAAAATAAAAATTGCTTTAAATGTCAAAACACAGGAAATAAAATGCAAAAATTAACTAAGCATAAATAAAAATTGCTGTTCATAATAAAACACATTTAAGTACACTAAATAAATAAAGTAGGCTTGCAAATGTTGCATCTTTTTCACATATTCATGATATGAAACTTTCTTTGAACCTTCATATACGAAAAAATTGAGAAATTAATGCATATATTTATATAACGAATCTACAGAAGATTCTCAAAAAGTCTCAAAAAATCTTTTCTAAATATATAATTTATATATAGAGCGAGATATGTATTTAACAAAATGTCATCCATAAATTCTATGACTTTTAATAAAGTACTTTAGTTTTACCATGAATTTTTCACAAATATCTGTCTTATGATGAGCTTCCTATGGTATGGGAACTCATTACACTTTCTCTGAGTAAAACTGAATTCTTTAGTGAAACTAAAAAAATTATTCGTTATAATACTTTTCTAATAGAATTAATTTTATAAAATTTATTCAGTCAATTGCTATATTTAAAAGACGTGTTTTATGATTTAATTCAGATTACACTTTCTCATTAATTCTCAACCTAAGTGGATATGATGTTTCAGTCTTCAAATTTCCTTATTTATAAATACATCTTGTGCTAATAAATGTTTCATAATTTATTTTTATCTATATGCCTTTTTATATACAGTCTCACAAATTATGAGACACCATAGGACTACTTCCACTCGACAAGAGTTTGAAAAAATTATTTATTATATAATATTAGGTTGGTGCGTATGAAATGTCGGATTCTCTTTACATGCGGACGTTTTCCTCCCTGTTTTCGTTATACTTTTGTATTTGGCATAACCTCATTCATACTCGTATTGTCCATTGCCAGAGACTCATTTCAGCAAAATAGGTTTTCTCGAAGGTCTTCCCTTTTTTATTTCTTTTGAGTTTATTGCCGATATGAATTCTGCCGACATTCGCGTCATTTTCTTATATGATTACAAACTTGGTAATAGTGCTGCAAAAGCTGCACGCAACATAAACCAAGCGTTTGGGGAGAATACGGTTAACGATCGGAAAGTGCAGCGTTGGTTCGAAAAATTTCGGACTGGCGATTTTTCACTGCAAAATGAGCCGCGCGGAAGACCCAAAACGTCTGTGAAGAATGATGACCTGAAGGCTCTAGTGGAAGCGGATCCAGCCGTATCCACGAGGGAACTTGCTATCAGGATGAAAGTTGACCATACAACGATATTGAGACACCTTTCTGAGATTGGCAAGGTTAAGAAGATGGACAAGTGGGTACCGCACGCACTGACAGAGCGAAATAAGCTGGATCGGTTAAACGTATGCTCATCATTGCAGCATCCACCATATTCACCGGATCTCTCGCCGACCGATTTTCATTTTTTCAAGCATTTAGAGCTGTTTTTAAGGGACAAACACTATGAAAATGAAGACAGTCTAAAAAACTCGATATCAGAGTTTATTAATTCTAAAGACCAAAATTTTTTTAAGACAGGCATCTACGCTTTAAAATCTCGTTGGGAGAAGTGTATTGAAGCGAATGGAGCATACTTTGATTGAATAAACAGCTTTTGAAGAAAGATATGCAGTTTTATACAATCACTTAAGAATCCGACATTTCATACGCACCAACCTAATAGTTATTTTATTATTTAGTTATTTATTATTTTTACCCAAGTATTTGCTTAATCCCCTAGTTACTCTATTGACCCTTTTGTTTGGACTATGATCATATTTGTTCCTAACAGAAATTGTACATGGAAATTATATGTTACTTATTTTATGGACTGAAAATTGTACCGAAAAACTTATTTAATATGTTTAAATAGTATATATTTTTAGTAATAATTATTAATATTATTCACTGATCATATTTTGTTAAACCAGTTTGATAGATGTCGTAACTAGTTTTGAAATGCAACCAACTTGAATAAAACTGCATATTTAATAATTAAATAGTAAAGAGTTTATCTAATCTGCAAAAAGAATTAAATGCACAGTTTATGTTTAATTATATTAAATTTCAGGAATATTCGTTAAAGTATGGAAGCAAATAAAGTTTTTAACAAATATTATCTAACGCAAATAAACTTAAGAAATAATAACAAAAGAATTTAAGAAATAGCTCCATATAATATTTTCAATCCCATACAACTTTCTTGAGATTAAATAAAAAAAAGCTTACTAACAGCCATAGGAAAAGGATTCTCATTAAATTTTATACGAAATATAGAACATAATATTTTGTATTTTCATTAGTTTTGCGAATAGACTAATTAAAATTTAATGTTATGTTTTGTACACTAAACAAATTTTATTAAATATCACTGTAGGCACTTAGTTTGTAACTCTATGATCATGTTAGCACATGAATAGGCCACTGGGAACAGCGTATAAAAACTTTAACTCACATAGTTCTCATAAAAGCATACATATTTTTCGTTTAAAAATGGCTTAGATAAAATGTTTCCCATCTCCAAGTTTTTCTTTCCAGAAGAATTTATTCATAATAAGAAGTGTTTTGAAAATACAATAGTTCACTGTTTTCTTTATAACTCCTTTATTGTGTTAATTTATTACCACAAATGTATGTTTAGCATTTTGAATTAATTTGCCATTAATTAAATTATTTAATTTAATAATTTTCAAAAATAAATCACAGATTCAGTTTGAATGAAAAAATTAATATAATAACATAAATTACGTTAATTTGTATAAAAATAATGTAAGTTCATCTTAATTTTCAGGTTTTCCCATATACAAGGTTATTTGAAGATAACACCATATGAGCTTAAAGAATGTCGATAGCATACAGTAATTATACTTAAGATGTTAAGACATTTCACACTTTAGGAATTTAAGGTTAATAATGTTATGAGCTAAGAGTATTGTGATTAATTATTATTATCTTATAATCTTTTATTACTCTAAGTTATATTAAAATAGTAAAATTATAAAATAAAACAAAATTTTAATTTAGAAAATTTACTAAAAAATACTTGAAATAAGTGCATGAAAAATCTAATTCCAATAAATGGTAACAAACATTTTAGATACATTAATTCATGATTAATAAAAAAATCTGTATTTCACAGTATTTAAAATACACTGTAGGAATCTCACAAGTATTTGTGGTTATATTTTTATCTGACTATAGTTTCTATATTGTACAAACTTAATATAATGCTAACTTAATTCTCAAATATTTAGATGTTTTCGATATTTATAAGACTTGCCTAAAGTGGAGACAATAAATTGGAGACATTTTGAGTTAATTCTCTTGAAGTTCATGTCTTTAAAATAAATTTTTAACAGTACTTTAATTGAATAAAAGCCTTTTTATAAAAAGCTTTACATCCATCTGATTTTAAATGCTTATTCGTTTTCTATTTATCACATTTATAATAAGCAAAAGTTTGAAGAAAGTCTCATAATAGCTTGCATTTTTGTGAATCAATCTTTCTTAAATCAAATTCAATTTTAAATTTTTGTAGATAATCTGATGGAATATTTAATTAAAAGTCTTACATATTTAGAAGCTGTAAGGATTTCTATTAAAGAACGAAATTACTTGTCTAGACAATTTTTTCCAGGCTTCATACATTAATCCATAAGAAATATATATATATATATATATATATATATATATATATATATATATATATATATATATATATATTAAAGTTAATGCTATGAGATACTATGATAACTTAAGTTACTTTAACTCTCTTTGTGTGTGTGTAAGTGAAAAATAAAAACTTAGAAGAATATATTCATAAAAAAGTCAAATCAATCTTAAGTTAAGAAAAATTTAATCCACAAACAAAATTTTCTCAATCGCTTTAACAAAATCAAAAGGAAATTTTCACACTATTTTATTTGGTTTTCCTAAATAAGCAGACAAATAAAAATTTCTCTCTTTGAAAATAAAATCCTAAAGAATTATGTCAGAAAAAGTATGAAATTAATTGCAATATTTATTTTGAAAATTTTTAGGGAAATTTTATCATCCAAAAAATAGCTATTTAAAATAATGGAAGAACTGAGAAAATTACAAACCTATACAGAAATTCATTTTATTACTACTTTAAAACAGGTACAAATGAACATTATACAGTTAAATTTACTTTTTATTTTCTTTATTTTCCTTCTATAATTCTTTGGGAGGTCTTAAATTTTACTTTTTAACTCAGATTTTCCTCTATCCCTTGCCTTCTTATATTTTTTACCTTCATTTTCCTGATATATTCCAATCTTTATTCATCCACTATATAAAGCCTTCCTCATTTGTCTATTGGT